>OY728123.1:811592439-812217439 GCA_963277665.1 Viscum album
ATAGCTTTATAAGTATTGCGAAAAAGGTTCCAAGTGAGTCTAACTTGAAGGGATTCATTAAATTACTTTATATTTTTAATTCTAATACCACCTTTATCAATTGTCTTAAAATAAGTTGACCAAGGGACAGTCAAAAGCTTTACTTCTATAATACTACCAGTCCAAATGAAATTATTTATAGTGGTGATCATTTTTTTATAAGACCAACATGCCATTTATAGACCATCTTGGAGTAAGCCATCTTAGAGACAATAGTGGATTTTACAAGGCAAGTCCTACCTTCCATAGAGAGATTTACCTTTCCAAGATGAGAGCTAGCTTAGAACTTGGTCAACTGTGGTTGAAAATTGGAAAGACTTGGGTATTCCCCAAAAGATGTTAACACCAAAATAAGTGAAAGGGAGTGTACCATCTTTTAGACCTAACTCACTGATAATGTTTCATTTTCTATTGGGAGGAAAGTGCCTCGCAAAGAAGATGTAGGATTTTTTCCAACTAATGGTTTGAACAGAAACTTCTTCCTAGTGGAAAAGAACTATTTTGAGGTTAAGAATGTTTATTTTATCACCTTTAAAGAAAATTATGCTTTCAACAGCATAAAATAGGTGGGTAAAAGCATTTACGTGGATTCAACTTATTCTGGTCCACTAGACAGGTGATTAGATGACTATGATCGTCTTCCACTATCGAGAATAGATTGTAAAAGAGGGTTTCACCTTACCTAACACCATTGGTTCATTTAAAATAGCCCTTGGGAGATCTATTGATCAAAATGGAGATAGATTCCGAGTTGAACAGAGTTCTGATTGTAGTGATAAAAGAGGCACTAAAACCAAAACCTTGAATCACCTTGAAGATAAATCTCTAATCCATTGTGTCAAAATCTTTTCTGATGTCAGGTTTAATAGAAATATTACCGCTTCTATTAGCATTATTCAAGTTAATGACACACTCATAGGCAATACATATGCAGTCTTGAATGGATCTACCCTTAATAAAACCAAATTGGTTCCAGAAGATAAATTTTTCCATGATAGTTGAATTTATATTTGCAATTATATTTGTGATGATTTTATAAAGAATGTTAATAAGATAAATGGGTCTAAATAGGCGAATCTCATAGGCATTCTCCACTTTTGGGATCAAGTTGAGAAACTAGGCATTAAGAGCATGAGGATGCACACCATTGGAAAAAATGATTTTAAAAGTTTACAAACATCGAAATGAATCACATCCCAATAATGTTAGAAGAAACCACTATTTAAGCAATAAAAACCTGGAGAACTATTGGGATTCAAACTAAAGACAGTGTCTTTGATTTCATGATCTAGTTGAGTGTTGAGAAGAAAAGTGTTGTCCTCATTAGTGATCATTATCTGAATGACCTCGGGAAGGAGGTCTTTGTTGATATCAGGACCATTGAAGATGGATTCATAGTAGGATATTATATTGTGAGCAATTTCATCTTCATTATCATGAATATTGTCCCCATCCTTTTAAAAGGTTAGCGTCCTACAAGCCTTCTTGATGATTTGAAGAGAATTATAGAACTTATTATTTTTATCACCATCTGATAACCATTTAATTTTAAATGGTTGTTTCCTCATATTTTATTTAAAAGTGAGAAAAATTTTGAGTTTAACCAAAAGTTTTATTTCTTGAGTTGGATCAGTGTTATGGAAAGATCTAGTGTTCTTATTTTAATGATCATTGAGTTACACCTCAAGAAGAAGGATGTCATTGTTAATTTTTTTGTCTTTGGAATTGCACAAAGTTTTGAGAGTCTATTTGAGATGTTTTAATTTGACATTATAGGTAAAGGAATCATTTTTGAGTGACATTGAATACCAATAGTTTTGGATGACATTATTGTATTAGACATCATAGAATCACACATTGTTAAATTTGAAAGGAAACTGGGGATTCATGTCTTTGGTGTAGACATTGACCAGGATGGGGTGATGGTTAGAGTTCAGACTGTGAAGAGTGGTGCTGGAGATAGTGTCCCATTTATCTAATGTAGGGATATTCATGAAGGATCTATCTAGCTTGGAGGCAACAACTCTATTGTAATGTCTTCTATTCCAAGTATATTTCACACCAGTGAGATTAATTTCAATGATATTGATGTCTTTAATCGAATCATTAAATTATATCATAGAAATACAAGTATGAGATGGTCCAATTTTCTCACCTGAGTTGAGAATGGCATTAAATTCTCAAAAAAGAAACCAAAGAGAATTAATATTAGTGCCTAGATATGAAAGTTTGTTCCGTAGAGTTCTCCTTTATTGGTATCTATTCTTAGAATAAAAAAAAGAGCAGAAAAAGTGTGTGTCATTAGTATTAATGTTTCAGGAAAAAATATGGTCAGAGACAATGAAAATACTAACATTCGGTAAAGAAGAGTGTGAAAAAATCCATAAATATTCAGAATTGTAGGTATTTTTTATTACACCAGTAAAAAAATAATTATGTTGGCATAAATGAGAGTATTTAAAAGAAAATTAGTTTTTTTCTCATCAATAGAAAATAACATAGGATGATGAGTGTTAACCATTCTTTTTAGAATAGTGGATGTGTTAGAGTTGGAAATACCCTGCAAATTCAAAAATAGAATATTCATTTAAACCTGCGTTTTGAGTTAGAACACCCCATTTTTTTTCCAGAACCTTTATTTCTAGAAGACCTTATAACATTTTGAGAATTGTTACTATTAGTGGTATGTTCCTATTCATTATAAGTTATGAATGAGTTCTTCTGAGTAGGTTCATTTATTGAACCATTTATAGTTGAGTTTGTACAGTTCTTATTACACAGCATCAAAGAATTGGCATTTTGGTTAGATAACTAATTTCCAAGCAGCTCAGAATAATCAGCATTATCTATAGATTGAGCACTATCAAAATGGAAATTTTTAGAAAGGGGAATAGTTGTACCTGGATCCTTTGAGGCAGCTGTGTCCTAATGTTTGAAAGTGCCCATATCATATAGAATACACTACATCTACTCTGTGGAGTCATTATTTTTCCTTCATTTTCATAGGATCTTGTACTTAGGGTGTATTTCCCTTTACATGTGTTACAGATTCCAAGGTCATTGAAACATTTTTATAAGGCTTAGTAATCTTGTTCTGTGGTTCAGCTTGAATAGCCTTCACGCTAGTGGGAAGTTTAACAGATTTATTATGAGTAAAGGGAAAAGAACCTAATTAATTTGCCTTATTTTTGGTTTAATTCTTCTTCTCTATTATAGGTTCATTATTAGATATGATAGTGGGGCTATATGAATTCCTTACCTTAACATTCCACTTAGTAGGTTCATTTATTTAAGAATTTAGAGTTGAGTCTGTAGAGTTCAAAGTACACATCATCAAATAATCCGTAAAATCAACACTATCTATAGATTGAGTATCATCAATAGAGAAATTTGTAGAAGTGGGAATAGATGTACTTGGATAATTTGTCTCCTACACACTAGAATCATTTGTGGCTAATGGGGGCTAGACTTTGATAGTGCCCAGTGCAGATGGAGGGCACTAGATATGCTCAGTGGAGTCATTGTTTTCTGGCATTTTCATATAATCCTGTATTGAGGTTGTATTTCCCTTTACAGGTTTAATAGATTCAAAGGCCTTGGTAATAGTTACATTAACCTTATTAATATTGGTTTTTGCCTTGTCCTGAACAGCCTTCAGTTTAGTAAGTAGTTTACCAGGTTTTATATTACTTTCGGTGGCATCCAGAGTTTTAGAACTATTAATATAATTGTTGTGAGTAGAGGGAAAAGAACCTAATCCATTTTATTTATTTATGGTTTCATTATTTATCCCTAGAGTAGTAATGGAATTCATGAGGGAGGGTTTCTAGATCTATCCAGTACCCAAATCTAAGGAGGTGTGTTCATCCACAGTTTGCATAGAAGTTGACCCATGGCAATCATCTGTGTGAATAGCTGTAGTGCATGTGTTTCAGGCATTACATTTCATATGTTTAGTTATAGATATTGAATCCTTCCGACCCAGTGTATGTTCATCATTTTTTTTGAAATTAGAGCATGATACCATTTTAGATTGAAAAGTTCTAAGTTCTTCCTTCTCCTTTTCATGGCTAGATAGCCTAATAGTATCTAAAACCAGATTCTTTATTTCTTCTAAGAGGTTTTGTTCCTTAATGGAGTTATCTTCCTCTTCAGAAACATCTACCCAGGTTATACCCAATTTTTCCCCTATGGGTTATTTTCACACAGATTTTTTATTTCTTTTTGGGGGGTTCAGGTATGTCCAACATGAGAGCTTTATCTTTTCTATTTCTCATAATTTCATTCCATTAATTTTCAATTGGCTGATTTACTAGTTTTCTAAAAACCCTACAATTGGAGATTGTATGTACAATGATCTTAAAAAGTTCACAAAAGGTAGGTTTCTTCTCATATTCTATTCTAATTTCAATTCTGTAATCATTATCATTGAAATTAATTGTATTGGTTAGCTTTGAATATAAGTTAATTTCTACCATCACTCCCTCAAAAGTCCTAAATCAGCATTTATGGTTCTTTGGTTAATTTTGAGAGGAGATCTGGTACAGGAAACAATATCATTCAGTATTTTTGGGTGCTAAAAGAACCAATTTAGGACATCTAGTTTGACCCAAACTTGTTTTATGGTATTCTTATATGTGTGTAGGTTAAAAGAAAAGTCCCAGTTAGATATTCTAAGGAAACCCAGATTTAGATTAATGTTTCTAGTCTTATAAAACATCACTAGATCATCTTTTGATCTCAATAGTATGTGATAATAACCTTTTCCTATTAGAATCAATTTCCAGCTCAAAGTATTCTAGCAGGGTGCAATGCATGAATGTAAATTAGGCAAAGGCCAAATATGATCACCTTTAAGGTCGGATATGCGTCCCATAACATACAATTTTCACATTTTTGTGAATTGTTGAAGTGAATCTGGATCTATTTCCACCAAGAAACAACCTTCATCATGCCTCTTGAATATTGGAGGCTTCATTGTGATGTCTTTTCCCAGATCAGTACTCTTCAGAGCATCTATAAACGAGATCCCCTGAGATCTAGTGGGGAACATGAGATTGTGAAAATTTTCATCTAGGACATCATCTATATGCTTTTACGCAATAATATCGTGCACATGAAACATATGTTTCATCCGAGAAATCATGAAGTGGTGGGATTCAAATCTCCTAGGCATGAGAAAATCCACCATGAGGGTGAATATCGAACAAATTGGGGAAAAATCCCTAATCACTTAAGAGTTTTAGAGAGAGATGGTCTCCCATCTATTTAAAATCCGGTTTCTTCCTCCATTATCATTTCAAAAGTGATTCCACAGGTTTCTTTTTACCACACTTATCACAAATATAAATCTTTATTTTATTACATTTATATTTATTTGATGTATTCCTCCCATTTTCATTCCACCTAGATCCCTTTTTCTCATTATTTTCATAGAATACATGATCAACATTTAACTCTATTTTATACCTTCTCAATACAGTGAATATGTTTCTCATGACTTTTAAATTCATGAGAGGCCAAATCTCTTCAGTATCTTAACATTAATCCTAATTAAAATTGATTAATATTACTATCAAGATCCTGAATATAATTTAGTGTGTACCTTGGAAATTGGGGAAAGATTACTTCATACATTACCACTGATCCTTCCTCCTTCTACCTCAATTACAAGAATTTATCTTCTATCCCAAGTTGAACAACCTTAAAAAAAATACTTCTTAAGGAAAAGACTATTAAATATATCCCATTTCATGTAATTAGTATCTTCCATTTCTCTTGTATTTTTAATAATTTACCACCATTGATCGAATTCACCTTCAAAATGATAAATAGCAAGAGTTACCTTTTGATGATCTTAACAACCAATGAATTTGAATATATTTTTCAAACCATTAATCCACCCTTAATATATCACTAAGCCTGAATATCCATTGAATTCAAGAGTGTGTTATCTAGTAAAATTCTACACTATCAACATGTTTATATGGGGTAGATATGGTTTCTATCAAGAATATATACCACAACTATTTATAGCCTATGTAAACTAATCCATCGTAGTAAAAAACTTCTAAATTTTAACTCTAACCATTCCATGTTACAGATTTGGAAGGATATTTTCCTCTTGGTGCCTTCTAACTTCAAATTCCCCATTTCCTATACTGAAAACCATTCTAAATAGATATAGCTTAAATGAAGAAACATAGTAGTCTTAAAATTCTATATCATGATGACCATAAAATAAAATTTCTTAATGGTATTTACTTACATTATCTTAACCTATAAAATTATCTAAACCTTTAATTTGATACCAACTATAAATACATGGCCTTAAATAATCCATAAATTGTATTATTAGATAAGAATTCATTTTCTTACATTCTCGAAGTTAATTTAGGTTTATAGTTTTATATAATTAGTTCATTACCCCTACATAATTAAATATTACATCAAAAGGTTAAAACTAACACTCAATATCTATTTTATCCAAAATACAATACTTTTAAAATAAAACAAGTTTTCCTTTCATGACATATCTTCACAATTTTCATCATGACCTCATCCTTATCCCTACACATCCTTTAAACCCTAAGATAAATATTTCGAAATTTAGGATGAGCACATAAATATTAGTAAAGTACATATAAAATATATAAATAAATTTGTTAGTCCATAAATACACTTAAATACATACTTTTTTTAAAATATTATTTCAGCTCAAAATAAAAAACTGCTTACCCAAGAATTCTTTTCCCAAATATTTTTATAAAACATTTCATAATAAATATTAAATTAAAAATAAAAATCATAAGGATTTATTTCCAATCATGAAAAACTCATTCAAATTTATAAATTTCACCCTTAAAAATTATCATAAACTTCCCTTTAAACTTAAAATCATTAGCTTTCCTTGTGAAATCATAAAATTTCAACAAAAAACCCATAGCAAGAATAGATAAATCATATAGGTATCTTGGGACATCATTTTCATGTCACCCTAACAATAACTCTTACAAATGGAATAACCTACCCAATAAATTATTATAATCATTGGGGAGAAACCTAACTGGTCAGCTCCATCCCTTTACACGATGCATTGGAAAGTTATATTGGGATCACCATCATCATGATCTATATCTGGCTCACCCATCATTATGAACTATATCGGGATCACCTAATAAAAAATGTAAAAGAACCATAATACAATCATAATAAATGAAATCTTTAATTTCCATCACAATACTCATAAAAATATTCCTTTCACCCATAAGAAAACATTTTCAGATATTGAAATATCCATTCCATTTAAAACATTTTTTGAAAATACCCAGAATAGAGGGAATAGGGGTTTTCTTTGAAGAACACATGAAATATTTTAAAGGAAGATAAATATAAAATAATTATTATAGTGGTGTGAATAACCATTGACACTATATACATTAAAATAAAACATTCCTTTATCCATTTGATCAATACATTTTATAAAAAATATGTAAAAACATTCCTTTTGAAATTCTTTTAAAAAAATAAAAAGTGACATATAATTTCCTTATTAATTAATTTAATTAAATATTAATACATATACAAAATTATTTTTATAATAAATACATGGATGAAAAATATTTATAAAATAATTCTTCATAATATTTAAAATGAGGTTTTTAAGGTATAGTGACCCATACCTCGAGTCAGACTCATTGTGTACATTATTTATCTTACTAAATGATAAACTTATGTTAATTATTTACTTTATTAATAATTTTTTTAATTTTTTTATTTTTTTTATTTATTACCATTTTATATACA
The DNA here is from genome assembly GCA_963277665.1 of Viscum album. NCBI lineage: Eukaryota > Viridiplantae > Streptophyta > Magnoliopsida > Santalales > Viscaceae > Viscum > Viscum album. Next base: position 811,600,285 of record OY728123.1, read on the forward strand.
ATTACTTAACTAATAAAGTCTGTATCGGATGTTTTGATGATTTTCGGCTCATGTGTCCAAAATCAATTTGGAATTATGAATATGGTAAAAGAGGTCATTATTTCATCATATAAAAAAAATAATCATGCCATAATTATAATTTTTAAATATTTATTATACTTTTAAAACCAACCAAGAAATATGTTTAGGAAAAATAAATTGTGTTATGATCAAGGAGATGATAATTCATACGTACACATGAGTAACATTTTAATTTTTCAAAGAGAATGAGGATAAAAAGGTAAATGTCATTTTATATTACCATATTTATAATTATGTCATAAATAAAATATTATTTATTTAAATAAACTTATTTATATTATCCATGTGATGTTTTCATGAAAAATGAATTACAGGTCTTCATGGAGGTGGTAGTCCACACACACACATGAACGTCGTTATCATTTTTCAATAGATGGAATAGTAATAAATAAGATGATATATTAGCATTGTATAATTATATATATGTCATTAATATCATATATATACATTAAATCCATCATTATAACCAGCTTTTAGAGGAAATGAGGGGAAAAAATTATAGTGGTTCGTGTGGTACTAGTCCATTGTGCACACGAATAATGGTTTTATTTCCCATTTTATAGAAGAGTGAGAAAGATATAGGTTATGAAATTAACATAAAAATATATCTTTATATATAAGATACTTTTTTAATTATTTCATAATGTTTAAATAATATTTCAATGAGGTATAAGAATAAATAAAACAAAAACACTCGATTAAGAACTATACCTCTTCTTTGGAAAACCTCCTTAGGTTTATACCTAAAGCCTTAATAGGTTTGTTTTATGATCAAAAAAGGACCTATAAGATATGGTTATGGATTTAAGGAAGGTATATTTTAGTTATTTTCTATTATATAGTGCTCAAAAGGTGTTAGGAAGAGAGGAGTGGAGATTCCTTATTATATGTGAGTGGAGCGGCACTCTTGGTATTTCTTAAAATATTAAGTTACTATAAATTAATTTGCATGACTAATTGGACATAAACTCAGATATTTATAATATAGGATAATTAAATTTATAAATAATCTCATAAAATAAATTTTTTAGAAGTTTAAGTGGTTTTTTTACCGTTATCTCACTGTTTTAAGCCCCATTAACCCTTTTGAAAAATACCACGATATCAATGTTTTTTTACTTTTTAGGGGTTAATAAACTTACAATAAAAGGATATGTAAAAAATAAATGATACATGGATAAAATTTCAACAATATAACATTCAATTTGATGAATATAGGATTTTAGGATTTTTAAACCACTTAATACAATATTATTTATTATAAAATATCATTAAATATCATTTTTTGAATTATTCATTTAATTTGACTTTGGAAATAACATGACATAAAAGTAATTCAAATATAAAAAATTTAACATATCTCAAATATGTTACATTTAACTATAAAACTCTTGTAACACTATAACTCACCCAAAACATATTATTTTTAGTGTTCTTAAAATAATTTACATGATTTTTCTACTACTTGCACAAGCAATTTATCAGCATTGTGTGAGAATTTAAGGTAATTATATCATGACTAAAATAATTAAAAAAAATAACATCATAAAAAAATAATTATTATCAAACTAAATTTTTTTATTCATTCACCCCTCATTTTTATCCCTATGAGAACATATAATAGAAATTTAAAGTCAAGAGTGTGACATTTTTTATTTTTCTTTACTTAAAATATTATAATGGTCAAAATCAAAGATAAATGGAAAAAATGTCATATTTTAAAAAAATTATAATTATGGTCGAAATAGACTCATCCAATGAAATATATTCAATTTTTAATGAATTTTAAGCTTTATTACATTATTTTTAACCATAACTAACCCATTTTTCTTTTACCGTGATAACAAAATTTTAGTAGAGTTACAATTAATATTGATTAAAAATAAAAGGGATTTATTTACTAAATTTTGACCTCATGATTCCAAATATTTTATCCATTTTTCTATATTGAATTCACATAAGTGTAAGAATTTAATTTAAAATTAAACATGAAAAACAAGATAGAAAAGTGTTTTTTAGAATAATTTCTTTTAAGTATAAAAAAGTTTTTATAACAAAATAAATTTTATAATTCATTATGAATACCATAATTAGAATATAAATAATATAATTTAACTGATTTTTTTTTCAAACCATTTTAAAAACAAAATGTACCTTTTTAAATTCATGAAACAAAATGATAGTTTTCAATAAAAATTTGTATTTTTCACTATTCATTCAAAAATAAAACCTTACATAAAATAATAAAAAAATTATCCTAAGAACATTTTGACATGATTAATTAAAAACTGAATTTAATTTTTTAAAATTAAATTTTATAATTTTAAAATAAATCTTTTAAATGAAACCAAATAATCTATGAAAACCCAATTTGGTTAGAAATATAAATTTTTACTTTTTACTGAAAAACTAACTAATATTATTATTATGAATATAAATATATAAAATATAATTAATTAATATTAATATTACATGAAATGATTTATTCTAACATTACCCGGGTTGTTACACCTAGCCTTATTCAAAATACAACTGAGAAAAATCAAATGATTAGGGAAATGATGGTTTCAACCTAAATCCATCGGAAATATTGTGCAGATAATCATCATCGACATTTTTCAATTATCATGGGATTAATGTGTCCTAAAAGTATCTCCAAGTATGGTACATAATTGATTGGATAAGAAAATAAATATATCACCTTAGTATATTAGACCTTTTGAGATACTTTAAATAATTTGTGGTCTTTCCTATCAGTTAGCTTTACCAACATGATTAAATATGGTTCATAATTTTTTAAATATATCTCAATAAAGGAAGTACCAACATGATTCTATCCATATGATTCAATGGGATCATGTTGATCTAGATCCTATATTTATTCATACACCAATTTATATCTTGGAAAAACAAGATAAATACTTTTTTGGAAAACATATTCTATTTATTTTAGTCTTATGGAAACATGGAGATATTCAAGAATAAACTTGGGATCATGAGAAAGAAATTTTGGAATAATTTCCCAAACATTTCCAAAGCACTGGGAATATCCAACTTTCTTAGTATGTAAATCCTAAGGGTGGGGAGAATGTAATGTCCCTAATTTTAGGTACTTTACCCTTTTATTACATATTTTGAAGTTATATAATACATGGTTTGAGTTTCAAGAGTTTCTGGATGGTTTTGGTGTGTTTTTTAAGTGTATCTAAGGGAACAATATTTGAAAATTGTTAGGGGAAACCCTGAAATGTTCTCTCGGAAATCGTGTAATGGACTTATAAGGATAAGAGGGTGCACATAGTTTTTCCAGACCATGTGGGTGTCCCAGAGAAATTTTAAAATTATAGAGTGGGGGGAAATCATGATTGGCATAAATTTTGTCAAAAAAATGTGAACCAACCATTAGAGGGGTGGATTGGAGGGAGTATCATGTGCATGGTTAACACATGGTTTAAAAAACCATGTGTACTAATCATGTCATGTGCATTTAATGCTCTGAAAATTAGAGTTTAACTTATTTTAAAACCCCTAACACCTCGTGTTTTCACCTCTCGTATCAATATCTTGAACTCCAATACTCTTATAAAAATTATTGGAGGTTCCCTTTAATCCAAAATCCATTTTTGATGGATATAAGTTTTTTGGATCTCCAAAATTAATGATAATTATTTCTTTCTCTCACTCTATATTTAGATATCCTCATCTCCTCTCACACGGAATGTTAGATCTAATCTGTTATGGATAGTTTTATGATCTATGATGTGTTTGGATGAAATATTCATTGGATATATTGAAATAAATAAGTTTTGAGCCTAGATATAGAGGTTTTATAATGACATTCACCTTTTTTCATCACCCATTAGCATTCATGTTTCTTCTCTCTCTTCTCTCATTGTTTTAGAACTTACTTTCTTAGCTTTATTAAGAAAATCATATATTTTCAAAGGAAACATTGGATTATTTATTGAAAGAAACCCCTCTAGGTTTATGTTTTATAAATCTTTGTTATTTGAATAGTTTTTGAAAAACCACCTTTGAAGAATGGTTTTAGATTATGGTTTTAGTTTTATGCAAGAAATATGTTTTATTTTAATGTTTAAAAGAATTAATTAATTTATTTGGAATTGATTTGTGTGAGAACTTGGCATACATTGGTGGAGTGTGTTCATATTTTCATTGTATGGGTACTTTTTCGTATAGACATTGTGATCGGTGTCGACTAGAGTCATAAAGGTATATCACCAAGTAATGGATTAGTAAAGGTAGTATCACCACTCATGAGTATTGAGATTGTTATTCATCATGCATGTGTGTGTGAGGGTATGGATGTGGTTTGGGTATTCCAGGTGTTATTGATGGATAAATTATTATGCTATTAATTTAATTTTTTAATTGATAAACTAATTTAATGTTCTAATATTTTAGTTAAATAATATATTTTTAACTATGAGATAATTTGGTCTTTCATTAGTGGTGAAAGTTAATAAGCCTATTGGGGAAAGCCTACTAGGTTTTATTACTCACACCCTATTTATACACTTTGATTTATATGAATAAATGATTCTTCATGACATAGGTAAAGTAAAAGTCTTTTATTTCACTTGTGGGGCATCCTGGTGTTTCTTTTTTAGGATGGTGTTTAGAACCTAGAGTTTATCTTATAGATAGGTTGGAGTAATGAAACATCGGTGTTACTGTGTTTAGATGTATTTTTTATTGCTTGAGTTGCCTTATTATACTTTATTATCATTACACTAAAACTATTTTTTCATTGGTTTTCATTTGGGTTGTATTTTTTATAATCATACATTATATAGTTGGTTTTGTTTTTTGTATTTTGTCATGAAATGGTGTATTTTTTAAGAATGGAACTTCATCTCCAAATCTCTACGTAACCCTTGGTATTTATTTCTATAATTTCGTGTCTTAGGGACGTCATATGAGGTTAGTATAACCTCATCCCTTTCCAAACCAATGTTTAGGATTGGGATGTTACAGGCTTATTCATTTTCCAAATACATCCAAGTATTTTTATATCCAAAATACTCATCCATGAATAAAAGGACATAAAATGGTTATTGTATCAATTAATATCTTTTTGATTGGGAATAGGAATCATTATTTAGACAATGGAGGTTCAAATATTTGAAACCAATATAGACTATGATTTTCTCATTCTTTTCTTAATAGGGACAATCTTAAGAGATCCTCACATACTCAATATATGGTCATGAAAATGGGCATACACGTCCCTCGGGCTTTGGCTGAATAAGGACCATCAATATCCCACTGAAGATAAGATCCACCGAACAATTTTTTTGTTAGAGTTATAAATCATCAATCCATTTTTAGGGCATTACCATCCTAGTTTTTTGTCTTAAATAACTTAATAACTACCTAGGATCTCATGCGCTCAATAAATCAATCAACAATGGGAAAATCATTTCAAAACTGTTACAAATGTAATTTCCCCATTTCTAATTTCAATATGCCATTTTCATTCCAAAACCAATACTAGGTTTTAATTTAATAAATTGATTATTTTTTCAATAAAACTAACCATAGGTTTTCATCATTTTAATTTAATCCATTTTCCAACAAAAAGGAATCAATTCAAATCATTTCACAATTTCCATCAATTTCAACTCACGCCCCAAATTCCAATTCCATTGTAATTGGGGGGGGGGGGTTCCCAAAATCTATACCATGGAAATTAAATCTCCAAATCTCATTTAATTGGTTTTTCAAAATTTAATTGAAATAAATTTCAAACAATAAGTAAATTAGGGTTTAATCAATTTCCCATCTTAAACAGAACCACCTAACTTTTTCACAAAAACACAATGCTCATAATGGGACTCGCCAATAAGAACACAGGTGAATAAGATATAGTAATTCAACCTAGAAACAACATTCAACCACATAGAGATTATATCCATAAATCCCAGGATTATCTATCAAACTCTAAGGAGGTAAATAGAAAGAGACAGAGATATGGGGAGATTGCTTACTCAAAGAGATGCACTGCAATCACAACAATGATAAATCGATAAAAGAAGCGATCTAGAAGGGTTAGAGGGATCCAAAATCACATAGGGATGTCTCTGGGTTGAGTGAAAGGAAACCTGGAGTAAAGATAATAATATATTCATCCAATTAACCTATTTAAAACCGACACTCAAGAATTTACATGACGTGTAACCCAAATTCATGTCATATAATTTTTAATTCTCTGATACGCTGAAAACCCCATAAACATTTATTAAATACCCAATTTTAATATATATGTGATGTGTAATAGTTTCATGGAATATGTTGGGTGATGATTAAACATCATTTAACCACATTACATGGAATGTAAATTCCCAATAGACTACAAAACCTAAACATTTTATGCTGAAAATTCTAACCAATCCCCAACTTCACCATTACAGGTGTCATCCCAATTCATTCTCACCCATACCCAAAAAATGAAAAAGGAAATCCACAAAAAATATTAAAAAGGTACCTTTTAGAAAAATAAGAATATGTTCTAACCTCCCCACCATAAATACTTTATGTCCCCAGAAATCCTATCAAGAATCTTCCATATTGAAAAGGAGAGGTCACTGCTCTCATCAGTGTTTTGTACTCCCTTGTTTCATAAGAATAATAACAATGATGAAATAGCACATGGACCAAAGGTATCATCCTCCAATTAAGTACCTTGGTCTCAGAATCAACAATCTGGATTGGATGCTCAGTCACAGATAAATCATGCTCAACATCAAGATCAATCCAGCTCAAAACATGAGATGGATCAGAAAGATACTTTTGTAGTTGTGATACATGGAATACATCCTAAATCAACGTCAATTGTGGAAGAAGTTCTAAATGTTAATCTACTTTCCCCACTTTCTCAACAAGCTCAAAGTGTCCCACAAAATGAGGAGAAATATTTACTTAAATATCATACCTTAGATAACCCAAATGGGGTGAAAATTTCAAGAACACCTAATCCCCAAATAAAAAATCCAATGGTCTATACTGTTAACCAGTATAATCTTTATATAGAATAAGTTCTATCAATAACCTTTTATGAAATAATTGAACATTTGATATCATTTCCTATACTATACTTGGTCTAACCAAGGAACTTTCACCAATATCTAACCAACACAACATAGATTTATACGGCCTTCTATACAAAGCCTAAAAAGGAGTCATTCTGATCACATAATGGTAAAAATTGTTATAAGAAAGCTCAACTATCTGCAAATGGTAATCCCAAGATCCACCAAAATTAAGGACACATGCATGAAGAATATACTTAAAAATCTATATATCCTTTTTTATCTAGCCATATGTCTATGGATGGTATTCCATACTCAATCTAACTTGAGATCTTAGTGCCTCCTAAAGGCCTCTCCAAAATCAATAAGTAAAACAGGGATCTGTATCAGAGACAATAGCATATAGAACTCTGTGAAAATGACTAATCATCTCACATAGATATTTACTAGATCATCAACTTTGGTTTTATCTTAAATGGGTATAAAGTGAGATAACTTTTTCATCCCGTTGATCATAACCCATATCACATTCCGCTTTATCTAGGTACATGAAAACCCAACCACAAAGTCCATATAGAACACATCCCACTTTCAAGTTGGCATTGGAAGTGGATAAAGAAAACTCAAAGGTATCTAGTGACTGGACATGACCTATTAGAATGTATAAAAATGAGAGAAAACATTAGTAATGCCTCATCTCAAACATGACCACTAGAATCATTATCGCATGTTATAGAACATCTTCATGGTTCTTGGGTGCACTTCACACTATGAATTTTTGAAATACCCCATAACAACCTTCCATACAACTAATGGAAAAACAAAACTATTTTGAAAACATAGAATATCCTTTGTGGAGAACGACCACTCGGTAATGATCTTCCCACCATAAAGAGAGTTCCTAATTCCATAAAATTCATCATTGTGATGATTCTCCTAAATAATTATCTCAAGAAAAGTAGAGGTCAACTAAACACTACCCAAAACAACCTCATCCCCTATTTCGTAAACTCGAATATAAAACTGTGAAAAAATATCAATCAAGTTTCACTCTTCAAATGATTCTTTTATAGCCTAGGTTGGAAGTTTCTTTCTCAAAGAATCTTCTATGACATTCCAATTCCTCGTGGTATAGAAAATATTGAAATCAAAAGATTCCAAGTACTCCAACCAATGCTGCTAGAAGAGAATCAAATATTTTTTAGAGAAGATATAACTTCAAAACTTTTGGTCATAAAACATGATAAAATTTTCTATAGAAGGTTAATTTCACCAACTCTTAAGTGCATGCATCACAGCTACAAGTTCAAGTTCATGGGTTAGATAATTCTTCTCATTTGGCCTAAGCTTCTGAGATCCATAGAAAATGACATGGTCATCCTGTATAATAACACAGCCCAAACCTGAACCTAATTCATCACCGAAGACCACATATACCTACTAGGTCTCTATAAGATTCAACAAAAATGTATTAGTCAATAGAAATTTCAGCTAAACAAAAATAAATACGACATTTCTCATTATAAAAAAACTTTACCCCCTTACAAGTTAGATTAGTAAAAAGAGAATCCAACATTGAGAACTAATTTAAAAATTAGTGATAATATCCAGATAAACCTAATAATCTCATAATAATAAAAACATTTCATGGTTTCTCCCATGTTATGACATCTTTCACCTTCTCAGGATCAACCAAAATACCATTTCCAAAACCATGTTCCCCAGTGACTTCAATTCCTATGTCTAGAATTTAATTTTTTATGTATTGGAATAAATTTAGCGATTTATCAGAAATTCCAAAAATATATTCTCAAATGATGAACATGATCCTCCTCCGACGTAGAGTAAACAAGGATTTCATCCATAAAGACCAGCATGAAATTATCAAGATACTCATTGAAAATACTATTATTTAAAATATTAAAAACTATATGAGTATTGGTTAGAACAAATGGAATGGCACGGTACTCATAATGGTTATACCTTCTCCATAAGGTAGTTTTCTAAATGTCATATTCTCTTATTCTCAACTGGTGATAGCTAGATTGAAAATAAATCTTCAAAAACAAATTTTCCCATTTTAACTAGTCAAACAGATTATAAATATGTAGAAAAGGATAATTTTTATTCACCGTGACTTGATTGGGTTTTTGGTGATCAATGTAGAGGTGAAGTGACCCATCAAGTTTCTTAGTAAAGAGAACAGGCACCTCCCAAGGTGACACACTCGGGCATATAAAGCCTTTCTCTAAAAGATAATCTAACTGATTCTTCAACTATTTCATTTCAGCTGGTTCCATATAGTAAGAAGGAATATATACTGGTTGAGTAAAAGGCACTAAATCAATAGAAAACCCTACCTCCCTTACCAGTGGAAGACCATAGAATTCATAAGGAGAAACTTTAAGAAACTCAATGACAAATGGAGAGAGATCATCATTCAAAGATTCCCACTCGAGATCAAAAATGAACACTAATATCACTTTCCCCAAATTTTGATATAAAATTCTGAATCTACTCAACCTTGTGTCTCATTCTCCCAGAAAGATACGAAACACCTCATCAGGTGCAATAAAGGAGACCTGTCAAAGATAGCAATCAATTCAGGATTTATTAGCAATGATCCAATCCATCCAAAATATGATGTCAATAGGTTTCATGTATAGAACAATAAAATACCAAGATATATTAATATATGATAATGAGAAAATGAAAGCATGACAACACAGACCCTACTCTCTCATAGTTCTAATGGGTATAGTAATATCCATTACATAAGATAAAAGCTCCATATGAAGATTTAGACATTTCAAAATTTGAGTCTAAATGAATGAATGAATGAGATTCACCAATATCAAATAAAGTATTCACCAAATATGAGGCAATAGTTATGGTACCTATCATAGTAATTGGATCGGTATATGCTTCCTATGGAGACTCCCTTTCTATGTGAAGAAGCTTTTTTCCTGATGCATGTGGCTGAAACCCCTTAGTTCATGAAGCATCTGATTACACCACAATACTTTTAGGTGATGATGACCCATTTCTGCTATATGGAGTATAATATATATGACATAACTTCTATAAGTGACCTGAGTATCCGCAGGAACCACATATCTTGGGTGCCTCAGTACAAAACCATTTCTAGTTTCTAGAAATGACACATTGGTAGAAAATCAAAGGGCATCTATGAGGAACTATATGAAGTATAGAAGAACCTTAAAATCTAGATCCACCATGATACTCATCACACTTTCTCTTTCCTTTATTGGAAATCACAGAACTTCTAATGAGAGAAAAATTAACTCTCATCAACCCTGACATACTATCCTGGTCAATCTCAACCATTAACACCCTATCTAGAACATCAGTATAAGAAGATATATTAAGCTAGAAAACCTAAGAAATAATATCATATCAAAGTCCCATATTTAACTATCAATTCATTATCTTCTCATTCAATAAATTCTCAGGTGAAGACTACACAAGCTTAGAAAATCGGTTCACATATTCTATCACAGTCCTGTCAAGATGCTCAAGTTTGAAAAACTCCATAACCTTAGACAACACCATAGACTCTAGATAGAACTTATCAGCGAAAAGAAATTTAATACCCTTCCACTATGATACCTTGTTCTTATTTTCAATAACCAAATAATCCCACCATCTCTTTCTAGGTCCCTCAAGCTTAAAGGTAGCACACTTCACCTTAATAACTTCAGGTGCTTCCAAGAAATCAAAGAGAAGCTCAATATTTATCAACAAGTCCTTAAACTTTTGAGTATCATTATATCCAATTTAATTTAGTGTTTTATGAAGAAGGAACTATTGATCATGATTCTTGGATTCATCCCTATGAGGTTCCATAGCTAGAGCCTAAATAGGAATGGGTACAACTATCTATCCCAAAGATTGGACAACATGCACAACAACCTCAACCAGACTCTGGTCCATGAGAGAATTTTCTCTCTTTGGTTCATTAGAAGATTCCTACTAGATCCTATTTTCATGTATTCTTGGAGGCATGATGTTATACAACATCTGTAGACAACATTGAAGACATCATAGGATTACATAGATCAACACTCAAATAAGAGAAATAGATAAATTAATCTCATCTGATAGATAAAAAATATTTGGATTTCAACCTAACCAAATAAAAAGTTTGGAAAATACTATAACTAATCCTCAATATGACTTTCCCAAACCACTCATGGTGACTTAAGGCTTATCAAAATTAGAGCTATCTAGGAACTCACTCACAATTACCTCTTAAATCCTAACAAGATCTAAACTACATATTGACATCAATGAAAATGATTAACCTACGCCTTTAAAAACTATAAAAATAGGCTACTGCCATGAACCTATATGCACGGTTTTAAAACCATGGATATAGGTGTCTATGACCATTATTATGTGTTATATAGCCATAGTTTTAAAACTGTGGCTATATGTTAATTTTCCATGGGCTGTATCCACGGTTTTCAAAACTGTGGCTATAGCCCACACCTATATCCCTGGTAATGTGGAAAATAGCAACTTTTTTGAAAACTGTGGCTATAGGCCTCCCGCACTTGTGCATTAAAAAAAATTTCTCACCCAAAAAATGGTGGGGTTGCTGATATGGAAAGGGAAGGTTTAAGGATCGAAACCTAATGGGCACATATTTTTTAGGCTATTGCCATAGTTTAAACTAAGGCTATAGCCACGGTTTAAACAGTGGCTATAGGTCAACTACCACGGTGAAAAACATTGAGGCCTATTTCAAGGGTTTAGAAAATTATGGAAATAGGTTAGACCCTACTTCCATAATGATAGCACCCATAGTTAGGAAAAACTATGGCTCTAGGCTATGGCCAGAGTTTTGAATCGTGGCAATAGCCCTTTTTTCTAGTTGTGTTTGATACCACCTTTTCAAAAACCAGCCCAGATACCCTAGTACCCTAACACCCAAGCTAGAACAGACATATCCAAAGGGGAATTCCTAATCCCCATGGGTTGGAAACTAGAACATGACATCATACAAGATAAAAGAGGGAATAATTTTTTTCACAAAAACAGCTAAAGACACAGATACAAGTCAGTATGATCAAAAAAACTCAATAGGGAGAATAGTACCAGAAGTAAAACATGAATAAAAACCCAATGTACAACCACAAAGTACTTATAAACTACAATATAAAAACCCAATCCCTAATGAACAATCCACTCCAAGAACCTAGGAATCAATAACAACTGCCACCTCCAAGAGGTTTTTTCCATTTTCTCAGACCTGGTAAGAGAAAATCTATAAATTCAAAAAGGAAAATGTAGAGTGTGAGATAAAAATATTAGTATTGTCTCACCAGGTGTTCCATAATAATATTTCATAACCAATAAACCTAATCATGATTTCAATTTTAAACAAAAAAGGCATGGAAGTACATTTTCATATTTATGAAAATCATGTTTTTCATTTGAAAGGGTAGAAAACATTTAAAACATGTATTAAATAAACACTTTATATAAAATATTTTATATAAATCAACAAGCCTAAAAAATTTGTCCACAAAAAATGGAATATGTATATATCAAAACAATCACAGCAAGCAACATGGTTATCTTCCAAGAGGTACAATATTTTCTAGTTATGAGATCCTAACACACTCCATATTTGATCATGGTAGTTTTCACACACATCACTCAGGCTCAAGCTGGATAAGACCCATAAATATCCCATTGGAGATAAGATCCTCCAAACTGTGTTGGTGTTAGAGTTTTAAATCATCAATCCATTACTAGGGAATTACCATCCTAGCATGTTTGTTTAAAATAACTCACTAACTACCTAAGCTCACATATTCTCGATAAATCAATCAATAATGGTAAAATCATTTCAAAACATTTACATATACAATTTCCCCACTTCTAGTTTCAATATTCCATTTTCATTCCAAAACTAATCATAGGTTTTCATTTCACCAATTCATGCCTTTTCAAATAAAACCAAACATAGGTTTTCATCATTTCAATTTAATCCACTTCTAAAAAAGGAAGCAATTCAAATCATTTCACAATTTCCATCAATTTCAACTCACGCCCCAAATTCCAATTCCATTAGAATTGGGGTTTTTTTCTAAAATCCATACCATGATAATTCAATATCCAATTCAAATATAATTGGGTTTTCATAATTTAATTGAAATCAATTTCAAACAACAAGAAAATAAAGTTTTAATCAATTATACATCTTAAACAGAACCACCTACCTTTTCCATGGAAACAAAATGCCCACAATGGGAATCACCAACAATAAGGAAGGCAAAAAATATCTATAAATTAAAACTAGAAACATGAGTCCTCAACATGGTGTTTATATACATCAATCCAAATATAATCTATCAAACTCTAAGGATGGAAAGATAAAGAGATTGAGAGACATTTAGACTACTTACCTGGAGATATGCACTACAACCATAAATACTATCAATCACTAAACTGAGTGATTTGGAAAGATTTAAGGGCTCCAAAATCACGTGGGGATGGATCTATGTTGAGATAAAGGAAACCTAGAGAAAAGGGAATAATATTTTCAGCTGATCCACCTGTTTAAAACCAAAACTCAAGAAATTACATTACGTGTGACCAAAATTCACATCATGTGATTTTCAAGTCCTTGAAATGCCAAAAAACAAATAAGATTTTATTAAAAACCCAATTTTAATTTATACATTATGTGTACCAGTTTCACAGTATATACTAGGTGATGATTACACATCATGTAACCACATTAAATGGTGTATAAATCCCCAGTAAACTACATAACCCAAAGGTTTTATGCTGAAAAATCCAATAAATCCCTAACTTCACCAATACAGGTATCCTCTCAATTCTTTATTGGCCCTAACCAAAAAAAGAAAAATAAAAAACATGATAAATATTAAAAACATACCTGTTAGAAAGCTAACCATATGTTGCATTAATGAAATTAGCTACTCCTTCCTGAGATAATGGTCAGCTAACTCTTGAGCAGCATCTTCATCAACGGATTGTTCATCCATTGACTACTCATTAGTTTCATCATTGATATAAAATTTTGCTACACTTCCATGGTTAGTTGACTAGAGGGGTTATAAGAAAATCCCTAATATCTTCCTTAGATATTTTCAAATCAATCATTCAAGCATTAATAGTTCCATCGTCTCTAGAATATAGTAGTTGATCCTTGTCAACTTAGGCTACAATGTCTTCCCACAATTTCTTTTTTCATGATAGTGACTTCCCACCATCCACATTTGAAGTTTGTTAGAACCTCTTACGCCACTTAGTTATTTAGTTTTTTCACCTCATCTCTACATCTTCTTTAATATTAGAGTCTCAATTCATTCTTCATTAATTTTTGTTTTGGGTAAGAGACTTCATAATTCACCTCAATCTTGATTGATCCTCTTCTTGTTTGACCCAACCATCCCAATGTGGCATAGAAGAATTTCTATGGGAATTTAATCCCCACTATAACATCCACCATGTCTAGTGTGGAATTTCACCATCATCACAAAGTCCCTATTGATCATGATGTATATCTTGGACTTTAGTTTTTTCAAACACTATGTATCAAAATTGGTTTTTCCTTCTGGTATATTTGAAAAAAATTGTTTTATTATTTATTGTTCCAAACTATTTTGATAGTCCTCAAATTTTAAACCAATTTACTGTATTGAATAACCTATATCCAAATTTATTTTTAATGACTCTATCAAATTAAAAAATAAAATTTATTAGATGTTAATTTATAATTCATTGTTGTAAGAATCATTTTCATTAGTATGTTTTCTAGTTTTGAATAATTTATAATATTTTTTCTTGGTGACATTATCACTTCATTTTTTTATCCATTCATGGTCATAATTTTATTAGACATGTTTATTGGAACCATTAAATGAATTTTATTCATTATATTTGTTTTCAATGTTACAGATATTTTAAAAAATATACTAATGTCATTTTTTATTTTTGAAACTATCATTATATTCAATATTTGTACTTTCAATTATGAAAATGGTTTTTAAATAATATATATTCTATTTTTTTATATTTACATGTAATTATATATATGTAAATTTTTATATATATTATACTATATAATAGGTGAACTAATATTCTCAAAGGGAGTTTGTTGTAGTTAAAAGTTTGAAATCATGGTTCAAAATGGAAAGGGGTTGGTTTTGAAAATAGTGAGTGAGTTTTCTAAAGTAGATTAAAAATGAATTTAGTGTTTGATTTTCCAAAAATTGTTTTTTAATGGTTAAAAAATAAATAGTTATTTTAAATAAAGAGTAACATGTTTTTTAGTGGTGAAAATAATTTTTAAAAGCTATTAAAAAGTGTCCCAATGATTTATTAGAACAAGATTCATTGATTTTTTATAATGTAAACTTGATTTTCAGGGTAAATGATTTGTTTAAAAGTTAATAAATTGGATTTCTATAATTTTTTAGAATTAGGATGATATTTTGGATTTCATTGATGATCTCAATAAAGGATATTTTAAATTTCATATTGAATTTAAAATAGATTTTTGTTATTTGAAATTAGAGCGAATAGATTCGTCATTTTTTTATAATGTAGTATGCTCTATTAGTAATATTATATTTACTATTCATGGACATATTTAAATATTCTCACATATAAAAGATTTTTTACCAAAAAATGATGTTTACACTCTTAATCAATTTCAATATATTGATTAAAAATATGGAATGTATTTTTTTAAAATAAAACTATATATATATATATATATATAAATGGATTATTAATTTAAAACATATAATTTATTTAAAATTTAAGTTGTTTTGTAAGAAATACTTCTTTATTATAAAATATTTTATTTTTAATTCTCAAAAACCCATTCTTATTTAATTACTTCTAATTATTTTATTTTATATATATTAACATATAAAATCTATTTTTAAAAATTAACAATTTAATCATAATACTATATTGGAAAGTGTAGGGATACTATAAAAAATAAAAGGTTGAAGAAGAATATTATAGGAGATCATATAGACTTACCTTTATGATGAATATCCCTTATTGAAGATTATAGTGTAGTGGTAATTTATCCCTAAGAAGGGGTGATAAATAATTGATACATTTTTCTTTTACAATTACTGTTTATAATCCATATTATTGATTAAAGTCTTGATCCACTCACTTACTAATTTCTTTTTCCTTTTTGAACACTCTTTAAAATATGTTTCAAAAAAATTTAGTGGTATTTATATTTATAAATGTAATGGGATGAGTGGTATATATATTTATAAATGAGTACATGTTTAAGGAAAAAGGGTGGAATCTATATTTATATGATCATATTAGTTTTTAGAGACCTCCTAGATACAAAAAATCTCACCTCATACATAATATAGATTGATAATAACACCATGTAAAGGGAATGTCACTGACTCCATCAAAACCCATTGGATATCTATCATGACCGCACTCCCAAAACCATAGACTCATAAGAATATAAAAACTACTAAAATTCAGTCCTTAAAATAAAACCCTTTTACTTTTTATGAATTAATTAAAGGGTTTATTTGATTTTTTAAAATGAAATAGATGTATTGGCTTGAGTGCATGTCAGACCATCCACCTAAGACATCCATTGGTTACACCAATCAAGTATCCCTGATGTTTTTAATATTTTCATGTCTTATTATATACTCAATTTACTGATTTTATATGAAATTTTCATAATTTGTGTGAAATATTAATGTTTTAATATTAAGTATAATTTTTGAGCATTTTTAGAAGTATTCCAATTGAGTCAGTTTACTGTTTTAATAATCAATATCACAATACTGATCGAAATTGTGTGGTTATTGTTTTTTAGGATTCCCCTTTAAATATAAAACATTTATTTAGAAGGTACCATGATCCAATTCTTCCATTTGAAGGGTCACATGGTCCTCACAAACAAGACCGAAGAATCTGTGAAGAAACTGGACTATTAATGAATATTGATTTACTGGGATATATACAGAAGTCCAAATTCCATTATTATCCACCATAGTTCGAGGGACAATTTAAGTAGTCTTGGATAAAAATTTCAAGTCCCAAATCCAAACACAAGGGGCCCAACATATGCCTTGAATTCCAGCACACCATTATGGCCGAGAAATAAAATCAGTACAGTATTCATGAAATATCTCATACTGTAAGCATACAATCAATATGAGATTTTTCAGTGTGAAATAAGAGATATAGGCAGAAGAATTTGTTGAAGAAATAATTCTGTTTTGAAGGCATATTCCTATTAAAAAACCCTTTCACATTTTGGACTTCAAAAAAACTGGATTGAAATGGACAGATTAACATTTTTTAATAAACCGGCCATAACTTTGGCTACATAGATCCAAATCACTCCAAATTTTGAGAGTAGTCGGAAAACTTTATTATATAAAACTTTGAAGAAGTAGATTTCTCGAAATTCAGCTTTTGAAATATACAACATGGTGATGAAACTGGAGGGACAGATTGGGAATTCAAACAGTCCACTCCTTGGGCTATAAATACTCTCCCCTTCTCTCCTTGAGAGGGTTTGGAATTTCAGAAGAGATTAGAACATATTGGAACGACCAAATCCTTTACAAAGGCTTGTGAGGACCTGGAATACTCACGTTTTCACTTGGGATACCTTTCCTCCTCTCTTTGTTTTCACTTACTTTCGTGTTCTTCGTTTTTGTAATCTTGTAAGTCTCTTTCATTGTAATTCTGTTTTAATTAAAGTTACTTATTAAATATCTCTTATTCTCATACTCCTTATGTAGTTTCATATTAATGTTCTTAAAATAGTTTAAATTCATTTGAATTCCCTTCCCTTCTTTTGCTTCCTCATTCAATCGAAAATCCATTTTTAATTATCATCATTGTTCGTGTGTGTGTGTGTTCAACGTACCACTCTTTTATAATCCCTTTCTTTTCCCTCTATTATTAATTTATCATCATAATTATTATAACCAGACTATTAAACAAAAACATTTCTGGGTAAATATCTCATTGCGGTGAGTCAGAATTTAGGGACGTTAAGTGATTGAGAGTATTTGATCGATGAGTATTCGTTAATTTATCATTGTGTATATTGGACATAATATGTCATGGATTAATGAAATTTTTTATTTAGAATGTGGTTTCCATGGATTATTGGAACCATAAATACACTACCATAAACAAGTAATGATTGATATTAGAATCCTAGTTAAGTTAAGGCTTGGATTAAAGCATTAAAACTTAGGAATTCTAATCAACGTCAACTTGTGAAGTGGGTGTTAATTTAAATGCAATATAAAGAAAAGCTCAAGGATATCACAAGCATAACTCCCTAAAAATAAACTCACCCCAATATTTATCAATTTGTTAAATCAATTGTATTCAATAAATCATTCCAATTATGCTCTGAAAACAAAACCCCCTAATCAAGATACAATCAACTAAAAACAAATGACTATTACAAAGTATCATCTCCGAGGATTCGACCCGAGTGCTGCTATACACATTAGCAGAGCACCGGAACTTTGACCAGTCGATAGGTGACAATATTCCATGAATATAAAATGGCTCCATTTCCAGGGATGGTTCTTTAAGTAGTCATTAGTTTCTGGTTATTGTAAAAAAAGAAAAAAACAAAATTTAAAAAAAAAATTGAAAAAACACTCAAAGAAAAACCCGTCTTCTCATAAAAATCATAAATGGAAAAAATAAAAATAAAAACTCATCTTCCTCTTTCTTCCAAAATCTCTCTGAATTCCCCATATCCTTCTAAACAATCCCTCGGATTTTTTTGACCCTGAAATTGAGCGAACACTTCGCCAACTTTAGAGGAACATAAGAGATAATCAAATAATTCAAGAACCAGTCCTTGTCCAACCAGTTGAATTAGATATGGCCAATCCTAGGGAACAAACCCTTAAAGAACTTTTTTCCCCTGAAATGAATTAACAACCTCTTGGTATTCAATATCCAAACATATAATCTGACTTCGAACTCAAATCGGGTTTGATTCATCTTCTTCCTCATTTCCAAGGGCTAGCCAGTGATGATCCACATCTCCACCTAAAAGTGTTCCAAGTGGTGTGCTCTACCATGAAGCCTCAAGGAGTTTCTGAGGAACAAATCAAACTCCAAGCATTCCCTTTCTCCCTAGATGACTCTTCCAAGTCATGGTTCTACTACCTTCCTCCTGGTTCCATAACCACATGGAATGACATGAAGCGACTATTCTTAGAAAAATTCTTTCTTGCTTCTCGTACTACTTCTATTTGAAAGGAAATAAGTGGTATACGTCAATTCCCAAGTGAGTCACTCCATGAGTACTGGGAAAGGTTCAAAAAGCTTGTGGCAACATGCCCACACCACCAAATTCTTAACCAACTCTTGATTCAATACTTCTATGAGGGGTTATTGGATATGGAGAGAACTCTAATTGATGCTGCAAGTGGTGGTGCTCTTGTTGATAAAACTCATGCAGCTGCAAGAGATCTCATAAGTAACATGGCTACAAACACACAAAAATTCCATACTCGAGCACATGATCAAGTAAAACATACCCAAGATAATCAATAAATTGAGATGAAAAAGATGACCGAGTGGATGAGTGAACTTACAGGTCTTGTGTGACAACTAGCTGTGGCTACCAAATCTCCAACCTCATCTTCTCTGCAATCAATGTTTCCTGGACATGTCAAAAACTGTGGAATCTGCAAATCTCCATCTCATCCAACTGACACATGTCCACAACTTCAAGAGGATCAATCCGATTCATCTGGCCCAATGGAGCTCAATGCAGTATATGCTCAGTGGAACACCAATCCTCAACTATCAGGCCAGTTTGTTAGAAACTTCAACCAACCTCACTCTGAGCCCTTCTCTTCTTCCTATAACCAAGGCCTTAGGTATGGTAATACCATTTCTCATCCCCCTCAATTCCCTCCTCAAAACCAAAATCAGTTTCAATATGGTCAAGTTGTTGGTAATTTCCAACAAACTTATCATTTTATTCCTCAACCTGAAAGGAACAATCCTCCTCCTAGATTCCATTATCCTAGTGAGCCTTCCTAATTCCAAAACCAATACAATCGCTTTCCCAAGAACCAAAATCAAGGTAATCCCAATTCGGGAAAAGCCTATTCTTCTAAGCAACCATGGGAAAGTGCAGTGGAAGATCTTTCCTCCTTCACCCATTCCATCCTCAAGAACATTGAATCCCAAATTTTTCAACTTGTATGCCACCTTAGTCAGTATCAACCATCCAATTCTTCCCAACTTCCGGCTCAACCATTACCCAACCCCAAGGGTAATGCAAGTGCAATTGCACTTAGATCGGGAAAGCAAATTTCTATGCCTCAAGTTAAATATTCAAACCATCCTTTGAATGTTGACCTAGAAAATTAAAAGAAAAATAAAATTGAAAAGTAATCTGAATCCATTCCATCACCACCTTCCCTTCCACTTAAAAATCCAATTCCTTTTCCCCAAGCTATTTCTAAGACAAAGAAGTCCTCTGAACCCGATCCTGAAATGCTCAACATGTTTAGACGTGTTGAAGTCAACATTCCACTCTTAGATTTCATAAAACATATTCCTAAGTATGCCAAGTTTCTCAAGGAGTTGTGTACCCACAAGAGGCAACTTAGGACCTTCGAAAATGTTTCAACCCAAGATTCCATACCCATTAAGTGCAGGGATCCAAGGACCTTTACGGTTCTATTCCAAATTGGGTGTTTCAACTTTGATGATGCACTCATAGACCTAGGAGCCTCAATTAATGTCATTCCCAAATCCATATTCTCCAACCTTGGTCTAGGTCCCTTACATCCAACGGGTGTTGTCATTAAATTATCCAATCGAAGCACAACCAGTCCAGAGGGAATAATTGAGGGTGTCCTTGTTCGAGTCAATGATCTTATCCTCCCTACTGATTTCTATGTCCTTGACATGGAAGGTGAGATGAACTCCTCTAGATCTCCCCTAATTCTAGGAAGACCATTCCTCATGACTACTAGAACCAAGATTGATGTCCATTCAAGCATCTTATCCATGGAATTCGGTGACCAACTGGTCATGTTCAACATTTTCCAATCCATGTGATACCCATCTGAGGATCACTCTGCATTCTCAATCCATGCTTCTGAGGACACTTCTAAGTTTCAATCGAACCCCAATCCATAATGTTCTTCATGTTATACTAATAGAGGAGTTTTTGAATATTTTATCCTCATTAACCAAGTCATAAATAGAGAAGTTGATGTTGACATTACAAATGTAGACTCCATTTACCTAAAGGATCTTGAAAACTCTTTGGAATATCATCTCACCCCTGAACTCCAATGCTCCAACATGAATGGTAATAACAAAAATGAACTTGAATACTCATTTTTTTATTCAAATCTGATTATCCCACATTCATTCTTTCCTATCCATGATTCTGAAAAATCTGTTATATGTGAAGTGAACCCTGAACCAATGTGTTTATATTGTCCTGATGGTAGTTATTTTTTTGATATTTGTACCCTAATTAATAAAGTGATCACTTGTGATATTGAAATTGACCATTCTTTGGAGAAAAAAATTGAAATAAAGGACATTGAAAATTTTATTCAGTCTTATGACTCCACTGATCCTCATTACTCTACATCGGTAAGTGATGAAATAAATGAGTCAAGAACAATTGGGATCTCATACTCTGCTTTCGTGTTATCTGAACCTTACATAAATGAACCATCATAATTAAAACATATTCCTGAATTTCCAAGAATAGAAAATCATAACTTTGTGGATGCAATCATTCCTCACATTGAAGACCAAAGGGTGGATACTCCTATTCTCTTTCCAACCCCGTTGAATTGCAAGCAAAACAAGGAAGGGATGAAATTATCCAATGAATCATCGAGCCTCCCAAAGGAAATGTTTTTCTGGAAGCACACTGGAGTTGATAAGACACAATGGCCCCCGTCAGACTATGGGTAGTCCACTACAACTGTCCAGCTGTAGACAAATAAATGCAGCGCTTCTTGGGAGGAAACCCATGTTTTCATTTACATTTATTATGAAATTTTAATTTCTTTTTATTTATTTTTCATTATATGAATAATGATTTTTCTTTTTTAGGTAACATCCCACAATCCTAGATCAACATTGACTTCCAATGGATCCCCAACTCTTGCATTCAACCTACCATCGGATAGAGATGACGACCCGCCAAATCCAAACCAGGGGGAACCTCTTTCCCTTTAACTCTCTCTCTCTTCCTCTCTCTACCTCTTTCTTATTCTTCATCTCTCTTTCATTTTTTTACCACTTTATTTTTCAAACCCTTTATTTTTATATATCTATTTTTTGTGATTTTTTCTTTATTAAAAACTACAAAAAAATCAAAAAAACAAAAAAAAATAGAATCATAAAAAAAATACAAAAAAATTAAGAGTCATGCCTACTCACCATAGAGTTTTGAAATTTTTTCCAACCTTTTTGGGGAGTCAACAGGAATGCTTTCATCTCAAAAAAAAATTATTTTCATCATGACTTTTTAAAGAATGCTGTGTCAAAATTAACAAATTTTGAATTCCCTGTTTTTGATTTGGAAAATTATTTTCCCAAACTGTGAGGAGAAACATTTACTTTCATTCCAAGGCCACCTATGTCCATATTTTCAAAATGTGTGTTTTCACCCCCATTTTTGAGTCTTGAGTTTGTGGACCTTCGAGCTGAATTTCCTACTTTAGTGTGTATTAATATGATAGATGAATTTTCTGAACCACATGAGAATCACAATAGCCAAATAGCCTCCCATTTCCCTTAAATTAATCCTCCTTTTGAAATCCCCTTCGATCATATGAAAACCTTTTCTTTGATATCCACATTACAAGCCCAATACCTTTTCCCACCCAATATCAACATGGATTTTCATTGCATAATTTTTTGAAATTTAAGTGTGGGGGGAATGGATTTCACTATTTTGGTACCCTATTATTGATTTTCAACGAGTTATCATATGCTTGAGGGCAAGCATCCATTTCAGTGTGGGGGAGAGGTTCTCATTCAGTGTGTTTTTGGGAATGTAATGTACTTTCATTTATGTAATTTTGTAAATGTTATTGACAAGTGTTCAAAAAAATCAAAAAAATGATGAAAAAAAATTGAAAAAAATGAAAAAAAATGGGTTGTGTCTTGGGTAGGTAAAAAATAACTCTTCATAAACCTTTTATCTTATTATAACTATTAAAATTAGTGTCATGAGGAAATCAATCATGGGTTGGTATATGAGTGTGAGGTGTGTTTCAAGGTCAACTTTCAAAAAAACAAAGAAAAAAAGGAAAAGAAAAAAAAGAACACTTGCATTATATTCTTATTGGGAGAAGTTTTGTGTTTTTTAAATATTCCATATTCTCATTACCTTAATATTTTCTTCCTCTATTGTGTCTTTCTTCACACAATCATCCCCTTGTAAATGTGTGTTTTCATTTCCTTCCATGTTTCATTTCAAAACAAATGTGAATTGTTTTTTCAATGTTGGTGTTTTAACCCTCTTCTTCTCTCTCTTGGACATTATATTCCTACCATCCCATAGCCACAAGAAAAACCCCTTAAAAAGACCTCTTGATTATTGTGCAATTTTTATAGTAATTGGAAGTTGTGAGCTCTTTCAAACTCTAAGATATTTACTTTTGGTTGGGGAAAGAGTGAACCTCCACAAATGAATTTTATCATCTTGAGAGGTGTGAGTATTGAGTGTCCACGTTTTCCATTTCTAAATTTGAGCATGAAAAAATGAATTAGTTTTGGAACATTTTTTCTATAACAACTTTTGGTGGAATTCAAAATTGATGAGTGAAATAGTCTAAACCTCCCCTGATTGAAGAAAACAAAATTTTAATATTTGTTGGTGAGTGAAAATGATTTTTTTCATTTTTTTATATTTGTTGCACATGAGGAAATGCACAAGACTAAGTGTGGGGGATTTTATGTTGTTAATATTTTCATGTCTTATTATATACACCCTTGATTTTATATGAAATGTGCACAATTTGTGTGAAATATTAATGTTTTAATATTAAGTATAATTTTTGAGCATTTTTAGAAGTAGTCCAATTGAGTCAGTTTACTATTTTAATAATAACTATCACTATACTGATCTAAATTGTGTGGTTCTTGTTTTTTAGGATTCCCCTTTAAATATTAAATATTTCTTTAGAAGTTACCATGAGCCAATTCTTCCATTTGAAGGGTCATATGGTCCTCACAAACAAGACCAAAGAATCTGTGAAGAAATTGGACTATTCATGAAGATTGATTTACTGGGTTAAATAAAGAATTACAAATTCCATTATTCTCCACCATAGTTCGGAGGACAATGTAAGTAGTCTTGGATAAAAATTTCAAGGCCCAAATCTGAACACAAGGGGCCCAACATATGCCTTGAAGTCTATCCCACCATTCTGGCGAAGAAATAAATTCAGTACCGTATTCATGACATATCTCATGATGTAAGAATCCAATAAAGCTGCTATTTTACAGTATTAAATAGGATATATAGACGGACGACTCTATTTAATAAATAATTCGGTTTTTAAGTCATATTCATATTCAAAAACCCTTTAACATTTTGGACTTCAAAAAGACTGGATTGAAATGGATAGATTAAAATTGTTTAATCAACCGGCCATAACTTTGGATACATTGGTCCAAATTACTCAAACTTTTGATAGTAGTCATCCAGAATTATTATCTACAACGTTTAATAAGGGTATTGCTTGATATTCAGCTGTTTAAATAGCCAACTTGGCGATGAAATGGGAGGGAAGGATTGGTAAATCAAACAGTCCACTCCTTGGGCTATAAATACTTTCCCCTTCTCTCTTTGAGAGGGGTTGGAATTTCAGAAGAGAAAAGAACCTATTTTCATGACCAAATCTTTTTCAAAGGCTTGTGAGGACCTTCCATACTCGAGTTTTCACTTGAGAGACATTTCCTCCTCTCTTTGTTTTCACTTAATTTCATGTTCTTCATTTTTGTAATCATGCAAGTCTCTTTCTTTGTAATTCGGATATAATGCAAGTTAATTATTCAATATCTCTTATTGTAATACACCATCTGTAGTTTCATATTAATTTTATTAAAATATTTTAAATTAATTTGAATTACCTTCCCTTATTTTTCTTCCTCATTCAATTGAAAATCTGTTTTTAATTATCATCATTGTTCGTGTGTGTGTGTGTTCGACGTACAACTCTTTTCTAATCCCTTTCTATTTATTCTATTATTAATTTATCATCATAATTATTATAACTAGAATACTAAACAACCAAATGGCTGAGTAAATATCTCATTTTGGTGAGTCAAAATTTAGGGACGTTAAGTGATTGAGAGTATTGTCTCGATGAGTATTCCTTAATTTAACATTGTCTATGTTGGACTTAATATGTCATTGATTAATGACATTTTTTGTTTAGAATGTGGTTTCCATGGATTATTGGAACCATAAATACAATACCATAAACAAATAATGATTGAGATTATAATCCTAGTAAATTTAAGTCTTGGATTAAAGCTTTAACACTTCAGAATTCTAATCGACGTCAACTTGTGAGGTGGGTGTAAATTTAAATGCAATATAAAGTAAAGCTCAAGGATATCACAAGATTAAATCCCTAAAAATAAACTCATCCCAATCTTTATCAATTTGTTAAATTAATTATAGTCAATCAATAATTTCAATTAATCTCTGTAAACAGACCCCCCTAATCAAATTACAATCATCTAAAAACAAATGACTATTACAAAGTATCATCACCGAGGATTCGAACCGAGTGTTGCAATACACATTAGCAGAGCACCGGAACTTTGACCGGTCGATAGGCGAAAATTGGCCGTGCGTTTCAATCCCCTTGTAGGGATCAGACTGTTGTTGCTTCATTTTTCAACTTTAGATAGAAAACTAATAAATTTATTTCCAGTTCTTTTCTAACCCCTCAGCCTGGGAAAATTTAGATTTAAGGATACAATTTTCATCCCCATCATCTTCATATCCCAAATAGTTATTATTTCATTTTTTTCTGAGACTCATACCCCATCTCTTCTAGACATGCACCCTATGTGGCTTGAACTGCCCTGAGCAGCAGTCATTCCATACCAGGTACCGGTGGTCATTTTGGATGAATTTGGAGGATAACTCCCACCACTAATGGAGTAATTCATTTCTTAAAATCAATTACCCATTTCCTTCAGATCGTGGTAAAATTATTTGAAATATTCAAATTTTGGGCTCAATTTTATTGAAATTTACATTTTGTGTATTTATTTATTTTGTTAAATATTAATATTACATAATCAAATAGGATGTATGTGAATCGAAAATGGATAGATGCCAATTTTATGACAAAAAATTATGAAGATGTGGTGAAAATTTTCATCAATTTTGTAAAATCTCATGCATATAACTCTTCTCAAATCATTTTTCCATGTTTACACTATTTTTATTCAAGACTAATTAATACATAATATTTGAAAGAACACTTGATCTATCAAATAATGTATCTATGTTATATATTTTTGAATCAACGTGGGGAAAATTTGAATGTAGCTAGTGACTGGGATAACACTATGTTTTATGGATCATCTGATATGATTACAAGTGTGGAAAATGAAGAAGACTATATCGACGATGTGATTATAGGTGTGAATGATTATGAAGATCGTATTATGGAAATGACAATGATAGTTGAAGATGAACTTTTTGGTTGTCAAATTGTTTTTGATAAGTTAAATAGTTATGCAAAAAATCCATTTTATGATAGTTTTACTAAATATATAACATTCTCAACCATACTGAAGATGTATAATTTAAAAGATGGAAATGTATAGAGTGATTCCAGTTTTACTGAACTACTTTCTATCTTGAATGATATGATCCCAAAAGATAATGAGATTCCATGGTAAATATATGACAATTAATGAATGCTACATTCAATAAGGGTGATCTATGAAGGAATACTTGCCGATCCAAATGACTATATAATATTTCTCAAGGACCAAAAATAACATAAATAATTCCAAAAGTTTGGTTTTTCTCAATAAAAGAAATATGAATCAAGTCCTATGAAAGTTTTATGGTACTTTTTAATCATTCCAAGGTTTATGCACCTATATTGAAGTGAGGATACTGCATGGAAATTGATCTATCATGTGGATATAATAAATCAAGATGGGAAACTTCATCACCCAATACACTCTCCTCAGTGGAATTGAATTAACCATGAGTATCCTGAATTTGGAAACAAGTTGAGAAACATTTATCTTGAGCTATATATAGATGGAGTGAATCGTTTTGGTTTTAAAATCATCAATCACACTACATGGCTGGTTATGTTGGTAAATTATAAATTTTAATTGTGGTTATGCATGAAATGAAAGTACATTATGTTATCTATGCTTATATTAGGACCAAAATAATTCGTTAATGATACTGATGTTTATATGGCTCCATTGATCGAAAAGTTGAAATTATTATGGGATTCAAGTGTTATGTTGTATGATGCTTACAGGAATAAAGATTTCATGTTGATGTCCATGTTGTACAGGATCCTACTTATAGAAATTGATCAGGATATAGCATTACAGGAACTCAATAGTGTCCCATTTGTGAACAAGGTATACAATAAATTAGGTTGAAATATTCATTGAAGATTGTGCTTCTAGTACATCGCATATTTATACCCTGGTGACATAAGTAACAATCTTAGATGACATCATTTTATAGGAGTTTAGAAGAATATACATCATTGTTTCCCCTAAGAGGTGATCCAATGCTTGCGAAATTAAAATATTTGGACACATCTTTTGGTAAACATTTTTTAAAAAACATTATGAAAACCGGTTGGAAAAACATAATCATTTTTTTCTGTTTTTATATCAGATATTTTCATGATGTTATGCATATTGAAAAAATATGTGTGATAGTGTCATTGTAATGTTAATAAATCAACTTGAAAAAACCAAGGATGGAATTAAGGCTAGTTTGGACATGATTGATATGGGAATACAAGATGATTTAGTGCTAGTGAAGGGTGGAAAACATACTTTTCTTCTTTTAACTGCTTACACTCATTCTAGGAAGGGGAGATATCAGTTTTAAAACATCTTGAATGATGTAAAGGTTATATAGGGGTATTCATAAAATATAAATAATATTGTGTAAATGACTAATTTAAAATTAAAGTTTCTGAAATCACATGATTGTCATGTTTTGATGCAAGATCCAATACAAGTATCTACACATTGCATTTTGACCAAGAATTTCCATCATACATTAACCAAGACATGTTTCTTTTTCAAATCTATAAGCTGCAAAGTTATAGGCCCAGAAAAATTTCCAACTATGGAAAATAGAATTTTCATCATATTATGTGAATTGGAAATATTCTTCCCATTTACATTATTTTATATGATGGTTCACTTGTTGGTTCACTTGGTAAGAAATATTCTACTATATGGTCCTGTACATTATAGATGGATGTACCCTATTGAATGGTATATGAATATTTTAAAAGGATATGTCAAAAATATATTTCATACAAAATGATGTATTACAGAGAAATAAATTGTTAAGTATTTGAATTATATACTGACTGCCTATCTAGTTTGGAAAGCATTGGTCTATATAAATTTCATCGCACTAGGCGGCTTGTGGGTGAATGAATTTCTAGAATTGATGTTGTCACAATCACTATTACAGATCTGGAGCAGGCCCTAATTTTGATTTTTTATAATAATTTATAGGTTTACCCATATATTGAAACACATAAATAAATTCTTAAGCATTTGAATACATAAAGGTATGAAATCAAGATATGAAATAAACATAATCAATAGTTTATAGGATGGTTTTGAGGCCATGTAACGCCCCGACCCCAGTTACCCAGAGTCGGTGCATTATTACATAACATTTGCATGATCACAAGAAGGATCAAATCTCAAAAGACCGATTAGTTTAGTAGTCTTGGAAACACTAGATATATTCATAAGTCTTACATTACATCATATGGTAAAAAAACTACAACAACATCTTGTCTTCATATCCCCTCATACTATCCCTGCATGTCATTCATAAATTACTTCTTCACATCCTAGGAAAAATAAAACATTGAAAGGGGTGAGCTCAGATGCTCAGTAAGGATAACAATATAGCAGAAGCTTTCATAGATAATCATAAACACTTAAGGTAATGTATAACTAAAACAAAATCCTTTTAAACATGAACTTCAGCATAATGCAGCAAAGGTAAAATGAAATAATTCCATTTACTTATTCACATGGATATTCTACTAGTCGAATAATCACATGAAATAACAATAACCACTTTCATAATTATGGAATGCATAATTCCAGAATATTATAACCACGTAACCAAGGCCTCATGCCGAGACTAAAAATAATATTTTGTCAAGGCCTCATGCCAAGACAATAGTTTGTCTCATGAGACCTACCGATGCATCGAGGAGCTATATCGGGGTTCAACCATCACTTACAAAGTCCAATGAATTCCTCATATGAAAAGTTTGAAACATAACATAAACATTCATATTAAAACTAGGATACGAAATATCAAACATTTAACCACAAACCATGAATGGTATAAAAATAGAACATCCAGAGTCAAACATAACTCATTTGATACAATATGGAAGCTTTTATTGTATCAGATTGACCTCAATCGAGAATAATTAAGGATATTGACATAGATTAAAATAATCATTAAACTATTGAGAGAAATATTCCCCTTTTTCTTGAAAACATTTAAAAGTCTCACTATTTATTAAGAAGCCATTTAAAATAGATTTTTGAATCAAAGTGTCCCATACCACATTGAAACTCTAAAAATGAATTTTAATTTTAAAACATTAATGTCCATATAAATAAATCCTTAAAACCATTTTTAAAACATGGACATTAATGATAATGATTTATAATAATAAATCAATATAACATTTAAAATGATATTTTAGTTAGAGTTACTAACCAAAATAGAGACACTTGAACACAAATAATTGAGGAAATCAAAGCTTTATAATATCATGAGAATAAATGGATTCATGATATACTATGTCAAAGTACATTATATACACCATATAAAAGTGATTTGGTGTATAACAACAAAGAAATCTCAATGGAATGTAAATTGAGATGAAATCACTTATAAAGACTATATCCTTAGGTTAAGGATAAATCAATGACATAACTATGTGTGAAAAATATAAATAAACTCAATATTATTGGATATTCAGTGTAAATAAATCACAGGACATTCACACATATTCTTGTAAAAACAACACTAATGAATTGGATGTTTAACTCAACAAATGGAGATTGAGTTAAAATTACTCTTATCAAGTTCATATCGATGACTTGAGAATTTATCAATGGATTGATTATGTGTATCAAAAGTATATCCACAGAAAGGGAAGTGTAAATTATGACATAAGAAAATGAATTGTGATTCCACACATAATCATGGAGTAAAATAATCAATGAAGTATGCGTAAAGCCGAATGAGTGGAAATTGAAATTTCAAATTCCCTTATCAGTTTGGTAACATACGAAACATACACCCATGAAATAAGGATTATACAATGATGATGTAACTATCCATAAATTAAAGTATATTACACAATGAATACAATCATGGTCAGTACACACACCACATTCAATAAATAAGTGGTGAACAATGGAAATCTCACGGAATTAAAAGTGAGATAAGAAACCCCTTACCTTGTAATTTTCCCTGGTTGAGGGTAGGTTAACCTCCTGTATAGTGGTAAAATATTTTTTATTATATTATACAAGAATCATATACATTAATATGATATCAAATATGATCCTTTAACATTGCTTTGTTAATAATATCTTAGTATTATCGTTGTTTTGGGTGTTAACTTACTCGTTTTCTTTTATATGTTTTCTTACATAAGCCATGTTTGTTATGTATGGGATGTAGCTTATTCATATCCATAATGATATCATGTCTCTAAAAATTATTTTTATTCATCAATTGAAATTTATTTTTGAATGGATACGATGGGGAATGAATCTCATCGCGTTCGTGGAGACGGTAATCCGTACGTACGCACGAGCGACAATATCATTATTTTGATATTAAAATAAAATATAATTGGATGGTATATCATATATAAAGAATCATTATCATGTTATATTTATTATTTAAATGAATTAAACATCATTATTATACCCATCAAAATAATAATATATTCAATAAAAATTACACCACGACGTGGAGACGGTAGGCCGTACGTACGTACGTATGGTGACATTTCATTCAAAGGATGGATAGAATACAGAATATGGTTGTACCATATTTATAATAACATCTCATTATATAGAGGATACTGGAGTTATTATTTTAGAATGGAAATAACAAATAAAGAAGAAGTGGAAGAAGAAAAGAACTTTAAAGAGGGTGGTGAAGACATTACCTCTTCTTCAGGTTCTTCCTTTTGATTTGATCAAAAGGGCTCCTTAAATAATAACTCCAGAATCCTCTAAAATAATAACTCCAGTATCCTCTATATAATGAGGGTGGTGAAGACGTTACCTCTTCTTCAGGTTCTTCCTTTTGATTTGATCAAAAGGGCTCCTTAAATTGGCTTTATGATCAAACTAAGGCCTCTAGGATGAATTGGGGGAAGTTGGGAGGATATTTGTGCAGAGTTTGGCCAATCCAAATGGCTTTGATGGTGTGAAGAATTGGTTAGAAGTGGTGTCCTTTTATAAGGGGGAGGAGGGGCACCTTAGGAAAATCTAGAAATATTATTTTATAATAAATTCATATTCGGTTTCTAATGGATCCAAAGTGGATTATTTATAATTAAGGTGGGTATGGGTAGAAAAACACTCAACCAATAGAATTTATACAGGTTTGGGTCATTATATTAACTTTATTCTTTAGTTTTAACTCTTAGTTAATTAGTTTGACACTTACCATGTCACTTTGTATTTTTATATTATATAGTTAATAAACTTACTATATACCTCCAAGAGACCCCCAAGTGTTTCATTAATAATACACCTATCATGATATAAGTCTCTTGGCCGAACCTTAGATTTTTAGGAATATAATATAAATTAATAATATAATATTTGTTTTAAAAACTCATTTATGTCAATTTTGACACAACTCAATAATTTATTTATTTTTAAGTCTTATAAACTTTATTAATTCAAAAAAAATTCATTTAATAAATCATAACATGTCATATTAACCAATAAAATTCGTGTATGTCATCAAAACGTTCAAATTATATTTATTTTAACATTTATAATATCAATTATTTTATTCTTTCATTAATAAGGAAAATACTTCATCATTATTGTGTCATATATATTTTTACTTTTTCAATGTCTAAAAATTATAAATAAAATTCCATTTTGTTGGAAATCATTTTAGATTTCTAATTAATATTTATAATTGAAAATGTGACATATATAACCCTATGTAAAAGTTGTTTTTCTAAAAGATATAAGCTTATGTCATTTTTGTATTCACTTTAACATAATTAATATAAAGTGTCCCTATCACCTACAAGTGGCTCCATGGGGTCCCAAAATCAACCCAAAGATGAAAATGGTCGGACATGTATCCACCAATAAGGTTAGGACACGTTTTAGGGTAATTTATTATTATTATAATATTATTTTTTAACCCTTATTTACCAGATTTACCATTTAACCATGGTAAATAAAATATTTACCGAAGTAAATATTCAAAATGTCTAAAAATAAAAGTTACCTATTTACAAAATTTATACACCCTGATTCCAAATATGGAATCCATTTATCCAAATTCAAAACACAGAAGTGAATGAAATTAATTTAAAACTAATTCCCACTGTCAAAACAAAAAACGTGTTTTTAAGATATAATAACTATCAAAAGATTGACACTTTTTTATGTCCGGTTTAATAGTGAAATTATTTCCAATGACCAAAATTGTATTAAATGGTAAAAATATATTCTAAATATACTTTAAAACCACAAAAATGCATAATTTATCACTATTAATTACTTTTATTAAAAAAGTTTTTTTTAATTAAAATTTAGTAATTTTCACTATTCATCAAAATATAAAAGTTATCAGAAAAGTACCAAAATTTCACCCTAAACTAATTTCTATATTACAAGTCCAAAAATGAAGTCCATTTTGAAGGATAAAATTTATAAAATTTCAAAAAGAAGGTATTACTATTTATAACGGCTAGTTTGATTGGTTGTGGTGTGTTAGAATCTCGAAGTTGTGTACAATGCAAGCCATTGCATTATTCAAAAGGAAAAATACTGTGGAATCTTGGGGTGTTACATTCTCCCCTCCTTCAATAAGTTGTGTCCTCACAATTTTTAAAATTGGGCTTGAGAATATAATGGAAAGTCCCACATCGGAAAAAGAGTCAATAAAACTATCACTTTAAAATAATGAAAGAGAAGTATTAAGGTCACCCAAGATAACTCATACTAGGATTCAATGTAGGAAAACATGGATACGGATGATAAACTAAGTCTCAAGTTCTGATGGGGAGGGATAAGAAACATGAGCAGGATAAAAGTAACAATAAGAAATTCACAAACTTGTGTTGGGACAAATGGTCATTAGTCTCTCAGTAGGAAAAGTAAACGGAATATATTTTTTGTTTTAAGTTACATTACGTAAGGATGAGGAATTCATTTATGATATTGAATAATAAAATAAAGATATATACTTACTTTTTAAGTAGAGTTTCATTCTTTAATAAATTTCTACCTCTAAATCAAAAAAAAATTGAACAATGAGTATTCAAGAAGACTTGGTCACACTGGAAGAGCTTCTATAGAATAACATGATCCACATAGGTTAATCTATATATATTTACCTTGTATTTAGAAATTAATCAAAACCCAAATGGTTAGAATAAGATCTGATGATCCCCCAAATGGATATTCCATTATAGAAAAAAAAACTCTAATCTTAATTTATAAAATTAAACCAACAATACCCCAAAGTTAAATAAATACCATTCAATAATCAATTGTACTTAAAATACTTCAATATAATCAAAACTAATATTGACACCCAAAACTAAGAATAATTTTGTTATATAGTCTTCCACATTAAATTGTATCTCCAAATCACATAAACTACTCTTAAAGTCACATACTTAAAAGTTATTAACCTAATCACATATTCTCTATTATAGGTTAATCATTTCCATAAATAACCCAAATTACTATAAATACACAATAAAAACATAGATAAAAATTCACCATTACTCCTCAAATGAAATCCCATAGAATTCTATTTTCCTTGGGCATATAGTGTTCCACAAAAAGTGAATATCTTCCAAAATAACATTCATCACATAATCACCAAATCATTTTCTTATACTAAGGGTATTCATTTGATGAGACATAAGATCCCAAATCAAATTATTATTGATCAATAAAATAATTTAACTAAAAATAATAGTCACATTAACTAGGGACTTCACATAGTCCAGTGGTAGGTGATAAATCCTAATCACACTTTGGTTGTGGGTTCGATTCCCACATATTTGTCCGATGTGACGGGTTGTCACACGGTCTGCATGTTGTCCTTTTTCAAAAACTATATTTTATAACATTACCAAAATGAGATAAATTCCTCAAAATAACCATAACATAATTTAACCACAAATGTTATATCATACCTTGCATTTTCATCCCAAATTATAATAACATGAAATTTCCTCAAAGCCAATGATCATATAAAACCAAATGCTTATTTATAACTATATCCAAAAGAGAAAAGATAATTCTTCCTCAAATATCATTCTCACATGGAAAACTGTAGGGTTACAAATACAAGTGAAAATTATTCCAAATTAAACCCATCAACAAGGAGTACTAATACTTTTTAAACATTTCTCCCACCATTTATTTCTACATAGCTTCTTCTTTGACCAAGAAAATATCCTATAGAATAGGGAATTCACTTGGGTAATGGACAGGTCCTCTACATTTATATAAAATGACTGTAAATGGAATCTTGGGACCATTTTTATCTTCTTTCTTAGTAATATTCATTTTTCTTCGACAATTCATCACTTTATGTCCTTCCTTCCCACACGTAAATCATTTATTTGTCCCATTGAGACACTTTCCTGGGTGTCTCCTTCCACATTTCCTGCATGATGGAAATTGAGGATTCCTTTCTCCATGGTCTCCACTACTGGAGATCTTATCATTCATCACCTTTCTCTTCTTTGTTGAGTCTGGGAATTGGTTAATATATATATTGTTGATCGTATTTTTGGAAAATTGATTTGGCATGAAGAAGATATATTTTATTCCTATCAACATTCCATTTTTTGCTCATTTCCACCACTGTTCCCACCTTGTACATCATTCTAAAAGTCACTATGACTTCCTTACAATCCAGCCATTGACTAAAACTAGAAAGCATTGTGTGAGTAATAGTAGTCATAAAATCATTTAGAGAATATCATGTCACCATATTCTCAATTTGAAACACATTAGGATTAACCAAGGTTATTTACTCTCATCTTATATATAATACTTCAAATCGGTTTGTAAAGAAAATGTAAATTATCCTAAGAATATCCCCCAGGAGTGTCGTAACCAAGAGTGCAGCAAGGCCTATTATCGTGCACCAGTTCCCATTCGAGTCTAGATCAAAGCGGTGTTTTCAGGTTTTACCCCTAGGTACATCTGTGCCAGATCCACCTCTACCTGCTCGTATCCAAATAGGGATGTATTGCTTAGAAAACTCACTAAATCTCTACAATACCAAAATTCTAGAAAGTTCTTCTATACTAATCCTCAATGTCTATCTTAGGGATATGTGCTCTAATTATAGTTTATCTAAATCAGGATTCCAAGGACTGTACTAAACTTCCTCTGATACCAACTGTAATGCCCCGACACCAGTTACCCAGATTTAGTGCATTATTACATAACATTGGCATGATCACAAGAAAGATCAAATCTCGAAAGACCGATTAGTTTAGTAGTCTTAGAAACACTAGATATATTCATAAGTATTACATTACATCATAAGGTAAAAAAACAACCACAACATCTTGTCTTCATATCCCCTCATACTATCCCTACAGGTCATTCATAAATTACTTCTTCACATCCTGGGAAAAATAAAACATTGAAAGGGGTGGGCTCAGATGCTTAGTAAGGATAACAATATAGCAGAAGCTTTCATAGATAATCATAAACACTTAAGTCAATGTATAACTAAAACAAAAGCCTTTAAAACTTGAACTTCAGCATAATATGGCAACGGTAAAATGAAATAATGCCATTTACTTATTCACATGGATATTCTACTAGTCAAATAATCACATGCAATACCAATGA
The DNA here is from genome assembly GCA_963277665.1 of Viscum album. Classification (NCBI taxonomy): domain Eukaryota; kingdom Viridiplantae; phylum Streptophyta; class Magnoliopsida; order Santalales; family Viscaceae; genus Viscum; species Viscum album. The sequence goes on from OY728123.1 coordinate 811,636,866, forward strand.
CCACTTTCATAATGATGGAATGCATAATTCCAGACTATCATAACCACATAGCCAAGGCCTCGTGCTGAGACTACAAATAAGATTTTGTCAAGGCCTCGTGCCAAGACACTAGTTTGTCTCAGGAGACCTACCGATGCATCGAGGAGCTATAGCGGGCTCCACCCTTCACTTACTAAGTCCATTGCATCCCTTATATGAAAATTTTGTAACATAACAAAAACATTCGTATTAAAACTAGCATATGAAATTTCAATACATTAACCACAAACCATGAATGGTATAAAAATAGCACATCCATAGTCAAAAATAACTCATTCAATACAATATGGAAGATTTTATTGTATCATATTAACCTTAATCGAGAATAATTAAGGATATTGATATAGATTAAAATAATCATTAAACTATTGAGAGAAATATCCCCCTTTTTCTTGAAAACATTTAAAAGTATCACTATTTATCAAGAAGCCATTTAAAATATATTTTTTAATCAAAGTGTCCCATACCATATTGAAACTTTGAATATTAAATTTAATTTTAAAGCATTAATGTCCATATAAATAAATCCTTAAAACCATTTTTAATACATGGACATTAATGATAATGATTTAGAAGATTAAATATTTAAAACATTTAAAATGATATTTTAGTTAGAGTTACTAACCAAAAGATAGACACTTGAACACAAATAATTGAAAAAATCAAAACATTAATATCATGAGAATAAATGTCTTCATGATATACTATGTCAAAGTACATTATATACACCATATAAAAGTTATTTGGTGTATAACAACAAAGAAATCTCAATGGAATGTAAATTGAGATGAAATCTCTTATAAAGATTGTATCCTTAGGTTAAGGATAAATCAATGACATAACTATGTGTGAAAAATATAAATAAACTCAATATTATTGGATATTAAATGTAAATAAATCATAGGAAATTCACACATTTTCTTGTAAAAACAACACCAATGAATTGGATGTTTAACTCAACAAATGGAGATTGAGTTAAAATTACTCTTATCAAGTTCATATCGATGACTTGAGAATTTATCAATGGAGTGATTATGTGTATCAAAAGTATATCCACATAAAGGGAAGTGGAAATTATGACCTAAGAAAATGAATAGGGATTCCACACATAATCTTGGAGTAAAATAATCAATGAAGTATGTGTAAAGTCGAATGAGTGGAAATTGAAATTTTAAATTCCCTTATCGGTTTGGTAACTTACGAAAAATACACCCATGAAAGAAGGATCATACAATGATGATGTAAATATCCATAAATTAATTTATATTACACAATGAATAAAATCATGGGCAGTACACACACCAAATGCAATAAATAAGTGGTGAACAATGGAAATCTCACGGAATTAAAAGTGAGATAAGAAACCCCTTACCTTGTAATTTTCCTTGTTTTAGGGTATGTTAACCTTCTGTATAGTGGTAAAATAATTTTTATTAAATTATACAAGAATCATATACATTAATATGATATCATATATGATCTTTTAACATTGCTTTGTTAATAATATCATAGTATTATCGTTGTTTTGGGTGTTAACTTACTCGTTTTCTTTTATATGTTTTGTTACATAATCCATGTTTGTTAGGGATGGGATGTATCTTATTCATATCCAGAATGATATAATGTCTCTAAAAATTATTTTTATTCATCAAATTAATTTTAGTCTTGAATGGATACGATATGGAATTAATCTCATCCTGTTCGTGGAGACGGTAATCCATACGTACGCACGAGTGACAATATCATTATTTTGATATAAAAATAATATATAATTGGATGGTATATCATATATACAGAATCATTATCATGTTATATTTATTATTTAAATGAATTTAACATCATTAATATACCCAACCAAAGAATAATATATTGAATAACAATTACACCATGACGTGGAGACTGTAGGCCGTACGTACGCACGTATGGTGACATATCATTCAAAGGATGGATAGAATACTGAATATAGTTGTACCATATTTATAATAACATCACATTATATAGAGGATACTAGAGTTATTATTTTAGAATAAAAATAACAAAGAAAGAAGAAGTGGAAGAAGAAAGGAACTTTAAAGAGGGTGGTGAAGACGTTACCTCTTCTTCGGGTTCTTCCTTTTGATTTGATCAAAAGGGATCCTTAGGTTAGATTTTTGATCAAACTAAGGCCTCAAGGATGAATTTAGGGAAGTTTTGAAGATATTAGGTCAGAGGTTGGCAGATCCAAATGGCTTTGAAGGTGTGAAGAATTGGTTGGAAGTGGTGTCCTTTTATAAGGGGGAGGAGGGGCAATTGAAGAAAATCTAGAAATATTATTTTATAATAAATTCATATTCGGTTTATAATGGAAAAAAATTGTATTATTTATAGGTTAAGGTGGTTATGGGTCAAAAACTACTCAACCAATAGAATTTAGACAGTTTTGGTTCATTATATTAACCTTATCTTTTAGTTTTAACTCTTAGTTAATTAGTTTGACACTTACCATGTCACTTTGTATTTTAATATTATATAGTTAATTAACTTACTATATACCTCCAAGTGACCCCCAAGTGTTCCATTAATAATACACCTATAATTATATAAGTCTATTGGCCGAACCTTATATTTTTAGTAATATAATATAAATTAATAATATAATATTTGGTTTAAAAACTCATTTATGTCAATTTTGACACTACTTAATAATTGATTTTTGTTAAAGTCTTAACAAATTTATTAATTCGAAAACAATTAATTTAAGAAATCCTAACATGTTATATTAACCAATAAAATTTTTGTATGTCATCAAAACTTTTAAATTATATTTATTTTAACATTTATAAAATCAATTATTTGATTCTTTCATTAATAAGGAAAATACTTTATCATTATTGTGTAATATATATTTTTAATTTTTCAATGTCTAAAAATTATAAATAAAATATCATTATGTAGGATATCTTTTTAGATTTATAATTAATATTTATAATATAAAATATAACATATATACCCATATGTAAAAATTGTGTTTCTAAAAGATATAAGCTTATGTCATTTTTGTATTCACTTTAACTTAATTAATATAAAGTGTCTCCATCGCCTACAAGTGGCTCCATGGGGTCCCAAAATCGACCCAAAAATGACCATGGTCAAACATGTATCCAAAATTAAGGTTAGGACACGTTTTAGGGTAATTTATTATTATTATTATATTATTTTTTAACCCTTATTTACCAGATTTACCTTTTAACCATGGTAAATAAAATATTTACGGAAGTAATTATTCAAAATGTCTAAAAATAACAGTTAACTATTTACACAATTTGGAAATTCTGATTCCAAATATGGAATCCATTTTTCGAAATTCAAAACACAGAAGTGGCAGAAATTAATTTAAAATTAATTCCCGCTGTCAAAATAAAAAGTGTGTTTTTAAGATATAATAACTATCAAAAGATTGACACTTTTTTATGTCCGGTTTAATTTTGGAATTATGTCCAAAGACCAAAATTGTATTAAATGGTAAAAATATATTTTAAATATACTTTAAAACCATTCAAATTCATAATTTATCACTATTAATTATTTTTATTAAAAAAGTTCTTTTTAATTAAAATTTAGTAATTTTCACTATTCATCAAAATATAAAAGTTATCAGAAAAGTACCAAAATTTCACCCTAAGCTAATTTTGATATTTCGAATCCAAAAATGAAGTCCATTTTGAAAGATAAATTTTATATATTTTAAAAAAATAGTTATTACTATTTATAACGGCTAGTTTGATTGGTTGTGGTGTGTTAGAATCTCAAAGTTATGTACAATACAAGCCATTGCATTATTCAAAGGGAAACGTACCATGGAATCTTGGGGTGTTACAGACCATATTTTAAAGGAGTCAACTAAAAATTCAAATTCAATTTTTGAATGAATTTGATGGATATCTAGAGGACCAAGTGTGAATGTATTATCTTATAATGGTTATATGTATTATAGAAATTAACATGATGAATACAGTACCATGAAAAATAGTGGAGTTACACTTGTGGATAATGTGATGCATGTATCTGGCACCAAGGATAGAAATCCAATTTATGTGAACATTCCATACTTTGGAATCATCAAAAAAATATGGACATTGGATTATACAACATTCCAAGTGATTATTTTTCAGTAAATGTTTGTTGATAATAGGAGTGTTGTTAAAATAGATGAATTGGGATTCGTGAAAGTGGATTCTAGTAAGGAATAGTAGAAAGGTAAATTGTTTATAATGGAATCATAGGAAGTATAATTATTTTATGTCTCAGATACCACAAACCAATAGTGGTTAATTGTTCTTTAATCAACCAAAAACATTGAAGGGTCAGTTGAAAATTAAACTAAGGATGGACCTTTCATTGAGACATCACAACCATTTAACAGTAGTCCCAATTGAGAAGGGGTACTGTATGTCATAGGACACCACAATGAAGGGATTTTGATACACAATAGAGGAGTGAAATCACTTCATCCTTTAAAAAATAATTCAATAATTAGGTTATATTTTTTTAATATAAATTGTGTTACCTCATATTAATTAAAATTCACTATTTCATTTATGTGATCTAAATGAAATGTTCATCCACTTCTACAGATAATTATTTTTCATGTGATGACACTCCTAATCCCGAGGAACAAAAAGTTTCTCAACATTATTTTTCTCCCAATTCATAGGAATAAAAACCTTATACACATTATGATTCTACTAATCTATAAGAACAACATATGGATGATGTTTAACCAAAGAAAATTCTATACAGTGAACAATTGATGTCCCGGAAAAAATAGGAGTGTCATAGTGTGATGGTGTTAGAAAAAATTATTAAGGTGAGAAACAAAGGCATAAAATTCAAGGTTAGATGGAATGCATGAGTCCAATATATTAACCCCAATAAGGCCATGTTCAGTAGTTTCATTGGTCTCTCCACTCGACAATGTGTGCTGATTGATATAGATTTTTTGAAAAATGTTATTCCCATGCTTAAGAAACTAATTTGGGAAGATATTAGGTTAAAATTATGATATAATTTATTTATTCCGCTAAAAAACAAAATAATGAAACATTGAATTACTCTTCATTATTCCTTATAGAGTGCATTTATAGTAGATAAAACCTGAATGAAATTTTTACTAATGCTTATTAATAAGTATTACAGAAACTTTTTCATGATTCTAGCTCAGTTTCAAATCAAATATGTTTAAGGTAGAATAAACCCACACTCACCATAGATGTATACACACCTAATAATCCAAGAAGAATGGGATGTGTTTATTAGTCATCATGAGGAGACATAATTTTAGTCATATTATGGCTAGTAATACATTGTTTGATAATACGTCTATTAATCACTCTGATTAATAATTTTTAATTTATGAAACTATAAATGAGTTCTGAAAATAATAAATGGGAATCAAAAGAAACTTACCCCTACTTTAAAGTAAATATGGGTTACACTTCACTAGAAAAAATGGAATGTATTTTAAATCTACCTTGATACTTTTATGTGACATGAAATTACAATATATTTATGTTCCTCTATTTATATGTAGATTTATGAATTCAATTCCAAATACACTTCCATCCCACATCATATGAAATGGAAGGATGAATTTGTAAATAAATATGGGATAATAATAGATGAAAACACACAAAAAAGTGTGGGAATCATGTGAAAGAATGATATAATGAAAACATGTTTTGCTTTAAATTGGGCACAAGAGCCTCAGACCAGTTGGTGAGGACTCTCTAGGTGCATCCAAGAGACCTGAGATCAAATCCAGGTGGAGGCATATTTCTGAGTACTATAGCAGTACTATAGTATGCACTGTAGTAGGCACTGTTAGGTACTATAGCAGCCAGAACTATTTATCCATATGGGTCTTCGGGCCACCGGTTTCATCCTCGGGTCCTGCAAGGCTTTCGGGCCACCCATAGCCTTCGGGCTAGTTGATTCTCAAGGACATTGGGCCACCTTAAGGCCTTAGGGCCACCCTAAGTCCTTCGGGCCACATGAATTCAGGCCCCAGACACACTACAAAAAAGGAGCATCCCCAGAAAAGGATTCAGAGCAGGTGCACTCACCAGAGCAGAGCCAAATGGATTGTCAGAATGAGTGGGTATGGCTATGCCATCAGTACCAGCCTATGCTTGCACGGGAAGCCTAGCCAAACGGTCATGCAAAGGTGGAGAGCTACTATCAGGATGTAGATTCTGGGGAGGGGCATTTCATTATAGATAGTTTGGTTGAATTCCCTAAGACCTTTGGGTCATGTAATCTCCTAAGCCTACGGGCCATGTAATCTCTGATCCCACGGGCCTTGTAAGGGTTCCCCCTCATCCCTTGAAAGGGGGTTATCAGAAATCAATAAAAATTAAGGCCTTCAGGCTATTCAGGAATTAAATTGGTATTACAGAATAATTATTACTTTTTTCTATATCTTTTATCCAATTTAGACATAGGAATCTTCATCATATGTTCTAGATGAAAAACCGCTAATAGTGTCCTTAAAGTAGCCAGAATAGTATGTATGTGTTAGATGTGTGGGTTTTGGGGTTACACCCCAAACATATTTTAAGAAAAGAAATGAATAGGGAGATAAAAAATAGGAAGAGGTGTGGGAATGATTAGTTTTTCTTGAATAAAAATTTAATTGGTGGTCTGAGTTGTAAGAAAATGTTGTAGGGAGGAAGCAAAGAGAAGAAAAAACTCAGGAACAATCATTGCATGAAAATCCCATCCACCCCCACAAGCTATGAGGAAATCCATTACCCATAAAGATATATCTTAAATTAGTTAATAAATATTCTCATAATTTTTTCTTTGAAATTTGAATGAGGTTGTCATTGATACCTCTCATGTATTGATATTCTATAGGGTGAAAATGATTGTGATTTATATCTATCAATGCCCACCCATCACCTTATTGAAAGGGATACCATGTTCGATATCCAATATGAAATTCTATATAATATAAAATTTCCAATAGGTCATGTGAGAGTAGGGATTAGTGTAACTCATGAGCCGAGAATCGAGCTTCTTGTTATAATTTTTGATGCAGATATTCATGTGGTCGAGAAAGCTATTAGAACATTTGTAGCATGGATATTATACATTGTAAAAAATATATTCTGAAAAGGAGGTATTTATTTCCAATTTATTTGTCATGAAAAACATTTAACAGTTAATGAAAAACCATATAAATTGATGAATGGTATAACAGACGGACAAAGGGAAGGGGTGAAACAAATGGTCAAATCAAAGCGATCCAAAGGATCAACCGAACAATCAAAAATATCTTCACAAAGCACCTATACCACACTCGTTCAATCTCCCCATTTACTAACATTGAAGGTTATTGTAGATACAAGGTTACAAGGTGGTAGTAATTTCCTAGTTGATTTTTAAGAAAAAATGTATGAAGAGGCCATTACAGACTACATTTCTCTTGAGAATGTAAATGAGATCCTTAAGTATGACTGGATAGGAGTATCGATTGTAAATGTATACATGATGTGTGTTTTCAATATTTTTTTTCCAATAACTGATATACTATGTTAATTATGACTAAATACATTTCATATTTTTTGAAGGTGTCTATATCAATACTATTTTAAGGGAAAACCTATGAACATAAATATGGACTCATTATTACTCACATACTTCTACACAACTAACCTCATTAGATTCAGATAAAATTGATGCAATCATGGAAAAACAGGTTGCAATGTTTGAAAGAAAACTTTCAGATTATGGAATCTTGTTATTATCAATGATTCAGGGGTAAAACTATACAATTTAATCATATTAGATATATTTTCATTCCATAAATTACATATTCATTTTTTTTAGGAAGCGTTGGGTACTCATTATAGTCAATTTGGATACTCCATATATTATTTTATGGATTCACTGTATGGATACCCAACAAATGGACCACATATAATGACATTTTTAAATTTTTAATACACTACATACAATGTTTTAGAACTAAACTTAAGGTTATATATTTTATATTAAGTTTTAATGATAATAATTTTATGATAGGTCAGTATTTAAATATCATCAAAATCATGGAATGAGGATGTTCCATGCATACAAGGAGCCTATCGACTTCTATAAGTGGATAAGTATTATTGTATATATAATAATATTTTTCTATCAGAACACATATCAAAACAAATTACTTATTTATTTCAGTGTCTCTTAAGTGTTTGAAACAAACCAATGAAAACGATTGTGGTTATTATGTTTGAAAAATTATGAGAGATATCATACACCATCAACAAACTAGCATCCCCAAAGCGGTATTTTCGACGATAATTTCTATTTAATTTAAAATATTTATTAATATTTTGTATATTTATATTCTTATATCACTAACATGACTTTAAAAAGAAATTATATTCACAATATGAAATATATTTGTTTAAAAATGATCGGGCAACATATTAGAATGTAAACAAATATCATGAAGATATGGCTTCCTCCTACTTATTCATTTTATTTTATCATCATTTTATCAACTTTTTTTAGTTAATTTACTTATAATTTTTATCTAATAATTATGTTTTTTAATTTTCATAGGGATTGTTAATAAATGACTTTGTGAACAAGGATGATTCACTCATATACTATGATCATGCACTCAATACAGATGATGCACTCAGGATGACACAATTTACTTTTATTCTCTAATGGATTCAGTATTCTCGGTTATCAAACAACAATATTGTTATATGACCTAGAATGTTGAATTCACTATAGAATAAAAATACATGGTAGAATAAAACGTACCTCAATCTGATACACATTGTACCAGGTAAGACTCGAATTGTGTGGTTTTAGTTTAAATTTGACATTTTATTAATTTACTATTTCATATTTTTGTTTAATTTATGTCATTATAGTATTACTAAAATAAGAATTATTTTCCTATATAGGTGGGTTATTTTACTAATGTTGGGGTAGTTTTTTCCACAACTTATACCATAATCATGCTTTTTTGAGATGTAGTTGGGTGCTAATGGCAATGAAATGTTTATGTTTTCAAATTTTTATGATATTAAATACTAATTTTATTATACAAATCATTTTTTTAAATGTATATAATATATATATTTTAATTTATTAGTGATGTAATATTTCTTTAAATTAAATTATGAATTTTTTATATACAAGTTGTCTCTATATACAGGTTTCTACTGCAGTTTGTTGTAATTCAAATAGCACAATGCAGTTGTAGGGCCTTTATCAGCGCTAATGAAAGTGATGATAATGGGGGGACTTTTATTTGTGCTAAAATATCACTAATAAAATACCACATTTATTAGTGATTTTTTTAGTACTGATAAACCCCCCCCCCCCAATAGTTATTAGGACAATAACACTTTTTTCATAGTTAAAGCCCAATTTTCCTGTTGTTAAAAAGCTTATCCATGGTAGTGTTGTGGTATGAGATGATTGGACTTTTGTTTATTCCTTTTTGGTTTTCATGGAATCATACTGGGTACGTATATACATATCCACACATGGGAATCATTTCTCACATATGGCGTATGTTATGTAAATGATAGATAGTTCTATAGTGACCTTAGTAGACACAGTGTTGGAGGAGTCTAGTGTTTTTGGGTGGTGTTAGTAGCTTGAATAATTGGTGTTTAGAGCTTGTTCATTACATGGATCTTATTCGCCTCAGCTTCTAGGTTAGTTTTATTTTTTATTTGTTGGTCATCCATCTTGAACTTTTTTCAATGGATTATTTATTAGATTTTATTTGTGAGTATTATTCCTTATTCTATGAATTTTATTATATATTACAATTAGTTACATTTATTTATTCTATATTATTATGTCTTGTGTGAATGTATTTGTTGTTGTTTACATGCACATTAGTCTAAGGTCTCTTATTATCTTTGATATACCTACTCAGTGCTAGTCACCAACATATGACTTATTGGAGGCAATCTTGGTGTAGAACAAAAAATTTACCACCACCTAAGAAGGGATATAGATTTCTCTCCCCCCCCCCCCATATCATGTGGAAATGAAGGGATGTCATCCCTATCCATGGTTGATGGTAGGGTTAAGGGAAGTGAAAAGGGATGATGGAGGCAACTCAGGTAAAGCATCTCAAATGAGGGGAGGTGGTGCAGTAGTGGTCAATTTAAGGGTAGGTGGTGTAATAGTGATGGGGACCCAGGTGGGGAGGTGACATGGATAGAGTATAGGTAGAAAGATTATGGTAGATGTTGGTCATAATAGAATCCATATTTGATGAGTAGTGGGAGGATACTGGGGCCACCATAGTTCAAGAATGGTTGTACTTATCTAGCCACCTAGATGTGACCCCACTGGTGGGGCTCAATCGACTGACATAGGCAAGCCATCTCAACCTTCACGTTGGGAAGCACATGGGCCTAGCCCACCCACATAGGCCAATGTGAAGATCCCAACAAGCCTAGCCATGTGGATATCGCCTAGTGGGTACCACCCAGCCTAACCCATGGTGAGGTAATCCAAGAGGGTTAGGTCTTCCAAATCAACTCATATGGGTGCCCCCCCCCCACACCCTCAATACGCCACATGGAATGATCGATGTCCTCCACATGGATCACTATGTGCCTACATGGTGTTTTTTATGTTTTTCGCACCATGTGTCGATTTAAAATAAATAAATAGGGTATATTGATTATTTTTTCACATAGATCACAATGGCATAGTCTGTTTGGCCGTCTGAGTCTATTTTCAAATTGGGATGGGTAGTTTTAGGAATTATCTCTATACGGTCGATGATGAGGTTAAGGCATGATGATCAGAGTGTTCAAGTGTCTAGTATCTCTCCCTCATATGTTTTGTGTTGCTCTCATTTGTTGTGTACTACACCCATTTATTGTATGTTTTCATCATTTGATGTGTAATATTCGAAAAAGTGAGGGTTATATTTGTATTTATAAAAACAAAATGAGGTTTCTAGATGGGTAATTTATATTTGAATGGTTATGTATTTATTCTTCAATAGTTGGGATATTTATTGTACCATGATTCACTGTTTTATTTCACCCTTATACCAATGTATTACATTGGTTTTGTATTGAAAATTACAAGTATAATAAAAAAAATCACTTCATGTTTGGTTAAATAAGTTAATTATTATAACTATTAAAAAAGGGATATTTCATTTTTTTTATTTCTTATAGTTAGAGGTGATTTGGAAGGCCCAAGACAAAGTTGATAAAAAAATGGGTCAAATTACACAGGAATCCAAGAACAAATATAAACTCAAATGTATACTTCTACTGATCTATGCATTAAATTTGGTTTAAATTTTGTGTGATGGTCCAAAATTCAATGGGATACTTTCATGAATAAACTGAAGACCAATTCATCCATTAAAAGACCCATCTGAACTGATCTATTCAATAAACTGAATTTGTATGGAGTCAAAAGTTTGCCCTTGTATTTTAGAAATATATATTATTATAAAAAATATTTGGCCTCTAAATTTGATAGGTAGAAATCCAAGAGGTCTACCAACAAGTATATATTTTTTTGGAAAGTGAGATAATATTTTCTAGTGAAAAAAAACCATGGTCCAAGTGGTTTTTAGAAATTAGGGTTCCAAAAATCACCTCCCATTTTGGCTATAAAAGTGAACCTTGGGAAACTCATTTAGAAGTTAAACTAGGAGGAAAGGTGCTGAAATTTTGGAGTCCCAAAGGATTACTCTCATAATACCTAGAATTTCTGGAGGTTGTGGTAATTTATTCTTCAGCATCTTCTTTTTCCTCCCCTCCCATGTATTTCTAAACTCCTCATGATCACCTGGGGAGGAACGTGATGTAATTCTGAGCTTCATGTTTGTATTATTTTGAATGATCTTTTTAGTTATATGTTGTATTTTTTCATCCTATATTCTAATTTAATTGATTTTTGTACAGTTATGTTATGATAAAACTCATATGATCATGTTTGGGGGTACCCTTTCATGTGATGTTTCACACATGGTTTGTCCCTTTTTCATCGCCTTTCAATTAAGTTGTTTATGTGGTTCATATTGGTAAATTTAACTCTCATAAAAATTGTCAAGGACATGAACATTTATGACATGGTATCACAAATAAATAAAATACAAACCTGGACATCATATTGAGTACTTCTTTTGTTTCCATGGTGAGTTTTGGTTATAAAGTTGAACATATTTTACCAAATCATCGGCGGTATCCAATGAATCATTTTGTATTTTAGAATGAACCCTAGGAGGTATCCTAGTGAAAAATCCATAATAACTGGGTTTTAGGTGTTTCAAAACAGGGATTAAAATATCATAATCCTATCACTTGAGGTGATGAATGGTGAGCATCATGAGATTTCCCCAGGTTGATCACACATAATCAATTATGTTAATTTCATCTTTGTTTTATCACTTTCATTTTTCTGTTGAATTCTTAAATAATCAATACCCATGTTTTCCAAAATCCCATTCCCATTTTATTATCATAATCAAAACCTTTTTCTTTTATAAATGATCTAAATCTTTGTTGAAAGACGACCTAGGGTTCCTACTATACTGCAGAAATTCTAGTAAAAATAAACATCTAATTTGATGTGCTCGATAACGTGATCAAATTTTGGCAACATTTTCAGAAATGTTTGTCATGTAACACTAGTATTGAAGTTTGGTTATATGTTTTTTGTGTGTTTGTGTGTTTCTTATGAGATGTATGTTGATGTTTGATCACTTGGGGTGTTCATGTGTATCCCTAAGGTCCTATTCTTGATTTTTTATCAAATGTGGATTTGGAATAACTATGATTGTTTATTGATTTGATGTGGTGTTTGATCTTTCATTTATATCTCATTTTTTAAAATTATTATCAAATGAACATAACAATTATAGGCTATGGTGTAGGTAGAGGAACTAAGACGGAGTTGAAGACCCCACAACGATTGGTGAATTGAGTGAATCAATAGCCTATGGGGAATCAGGGATCATTTTATGGGAATGTATATGTGGTTGATCAAGCTCTTGATGATGATGGATATGGATGTTTAATAGTTTCAAGTATGGTTCTTATTTCTTATACACTATATATTTAATTTTTTTATATAGGTTTGTCTCATTCATTCATATAATATTTCATGGGATCTACCATGAGATCCCAAATGTGAGACACGTCTATTTATATAGAAGTCTCCTCTAATTAATCAATTATTGGCATATTTTATTCCCAATCCAAAAGTCATAAAACTATCCTACACAAGACTTAGTGTGATGACACAACCCACCATACCCTCATTCCTAGAATGATTGGAGTTCCACTAGTGTCAAGTGAACCCTCTAGAGAAATATAAATATAGAACAACTACTTAGTACCAAGGTTCCAATTACCAATAAAGAAGTGATGATGATGAATAAGTAATCAAATATTAAGACCAAGATATAAGAAATGACTCTTCCTCACTTTTAACACCTTGAGAATGAATAAGCCCATATATCTTGACCATATATGGTGTAGATAAGCATATTACCACACTGGGTGAGAAACAAGAATCATGTAATCCCAAAAAACCCAAAAATGGGTAAAAACTAAATAGAATAATTACATGTTATTTCACAACCAACCATTTAAAAATAAATTTCCAAATAGGTATTTAATGCTTAAATGTGGTTCTGAATCCAAAGTACTTTTACTTTTTATAAAATCTAACTTCAAAAATTCTTTACAATGTGATATAAATCTCACATGAATTTTAAAACATTTCAAATTCACCCAAAAAACATGAGTATTCATCTTTCAAATCATTATCCTTTCCCAATGCATTAATTTTCCATCAAACAAATTTTCAAATATCAATTAATTCATTATAATAAGGGGAAAACCACACACTGGTTTCAATAAAACCTTTCTAATTCATTAGAAAAAACTTTTTAAAACATGTTAAGTTCAACACCTCACATTAAATCAATTTCCTATTTAAAACATAGTTTTCAATCCATGAAAAATAAAATCTGATAAAAATCTATCACAGATCGTTAAATCCATTTCAAAAGGTGTCAATGGTGTTTAGTAAATTCTTACAAACATAAATATTCAATTTTATAAATGAAATTTAAAATAGAATCATTTAAATGCTTTAAAATCATTACATATATCCATACATTCAATAAAAAAATTACAATGAAATAACAAACATTTAATTCAAAATGAAATAATTTCCTTGAAACACACACCCTAAAGAGGTGTAAATTGACTTAAAACCTTTCAAAACATTTCAGCTTCAAGGAAGAACATGGAGATACTTGATTCAATATTGCAATGAAATAGAATGAAAAAAACCAAAATAAATGGAGGATAAAGATATAACTCAGTTACAACTTACCAATTTGAAGTGGAAGAGGTATCTTGTTGAGGAGAAACTATAGACAGATTTTCTTCTAGAAGAAGGATGCTTGTGGCTAGGGTAAAATGCAGACAGAGGCTTGAAACTAGGGGAAATGTGGACAAATCAAGCTTCTGGTAGTGGGAGGGTCATGTTGGGTACTTGGGGTTTTCTATCCCAATGGTTTTTAAAAACCGTTGGGATAGATGAAGTATACCAACAGTTTTTTGAAACCATTGGTATGCCATTCAACAATCCCAATGGTTTTACTAAACCATTGGTAAAAACCACTCTTAACACCCATATACCAATGGTTTTATATAACTGTTGGTAAAATCATGCCTTAACATCCCTATACCAATGGTTTCATTAAACCGTTGGGATATTTGTGTTGGTATATCTCTCATTTTTAGTAGTGTTATGATATTTATAATGATATATATTTCTCTTCACTCACGTTGTTCAACCTATTGAAAAACCTAATCTCTATTTTCACTATCTCTTGATCATCTCAGATGTATTGACACCTTTAAAAGACATGGTATGTGATCACTTGTGATTCGTCACTCCCCCTCAAATATATTTTTTTTTGTTTTAAATTTTCCTAAATTGTTTAAATGGTGCTTACTTGCAATATTATGTGTCCTCAATCTACCTCAGTGATTCTCCATCCAATATCTCTTTTCTTGATCCATTGTTGGTTCACCCTCTTCCTTGCCTTCATGTTCATTTCACTCATTCATCATTATTTTTCACTCTGATTGCATGGAGCTCCTAATTGTGCACTACAAAAACCCTTCCCACTTATCATGCAAGGCAGTGACTGCAAAAGATAAGTAGGCAGAGTTTTTTGTAGTGCACAAATGGTAATCTACTCCTAGTTCAAAGTATCTCTCATGCTCTCATTGATTAAAACAAAACAATTCTGCCCATTTTCTTCCATTACCAGGAAAAACAACCCTAATCATTTTAACATCTCTTGATTTGTTTATAATTTTTATAGGAATTATGAAATGGGTTTAATTTAGTTTATATGATTTGCTCCAATTTTTTATATCTATAGTGCTTCATAAAAATTATTTCATGATACTTTTGATACTTATACACATACTCTTTTTTTATATTTTTTATTTTTTATTTTAAGTTTGTTCTTGATATTTTTATCTTGTTATTGAATTAATAAGTTTTTTATATTTTGTGTATTGTTTGATATTTTTTAACATTCTTGTTATATATATTTTTTAAGGATACTCATTTATTATATATTTTACACTTGTGATGTGAAATTAACATATGGTTTTTGCTCAGGGATTTTGGATTCACATCAGTACATGAGATATTGATAGTGAATAAGAGCCTTTCATGTGAAATGAGTGGTGTGTAAGTAAAGATCAGTGATATTATTGAAGTAAATTTTAATAATATAGTATTACATCAGCCAAAAAAATTGGAGAATGATTATTATGATATCAACATATCATAGTTCATGTCAAGATCATGTACAAGTTCATATATAGAATGAACTATCACATATGAAAGAAATTGACTTTACGATATAAACAAAAAATGTGTGGTGTCAATTTATTATATTCCATCATAAGTTTATATTACATCACAACCTAAAAATCTTAAATTACAACCAATGGAGTTTGACTTTGTTGATACAGATATGTCATTAGTACAATGACAACAAAGCTAAAAAACAATACAACATAATGAGAATTGTGATACTCGACTCCTCCAATGTTTTTAACTCCAACATGTTATAATACATGTTGAGTATTTAACACTGGTTTATATTCTTGACATTATTCTTTAATATCTAAAAATTAATGGTACTTGAATTTATTTAAAGGAGCACGATATAGCCTTAAAGGATTTTGTATTTCATGAAAATGATAGTTTATTTATACAGTTCTTTACCAAGATGAAGAAGAAAAGATTTTTTCATTGCTTGTTAATGACGAAATTAAATGAATACTATATAAATATAAATAAATATACATTATTTCATATCTTCACACAATGATATGTGAATATGTGTAATTTTACTAGTGGTATCTATATTTATAAATTCATACATGAACTCAAATTATATACCTTTAAGTTTGTTTTTAAATGTTTTTATTAAAAATGGGATTCTCCAAATGGTATTTTCAAAAGTTATTAGTCCTTTCAAATTACAATTCCCCGGTTGGATTGTTTTACTTTCATTCCATGTTTTATAAAAGGTGATTTAATTTTTTGAATCCTTGTTATGATTATAATGATGGTTTTTTATGACTCTATGGTTTAAAATTTTACTTTGATTTAATAAATGTAATGTTATAAAGTGTCATGTGGTGTTTAATGAATAGAATTTATTTTCCTGATTTATTGAAAGGACCCTTTGATAAAATGTGGACTCTCTGAAATGGGAATGGAACATGAAACCCCATCTTGAGACTTCGAGTTCATTGGATTTAAATTCTATAGTTTCTTCAAACATTGGGTTCTCATGACCATGTGTCCCTATTAATGTTTTCATCATCAAAAAAATATCAACTTTGGATCCTAAGCATCCTATCTCTGAACCACAACCTAACCCTCTACATACTTAGTGAAGAAATGAATAAACACAAACTCCTCCCTATTTTTTTCAATTAATCATTGATTCTTCTAGATCTTGTCTATCTATTTAATCATATGGGATATCATCTAATTAATCCTATGTGAGATATATGTGTTTTTTAATAGATGAAAATTTAATTATATTCTTTGTAACTTTATATATATCACTCCTTTCTTACCTTTAATGATTTCCACTAATACAAAAGAATCTCAATTCACATCATTTGACTATTATTATCTTATAAAAATGGATTCATACATTTTAAATGGTTCTTTAAGAATGAACTTTTATGGGTTCAAAATTCATACTATTTTTGTCTTTATTTATTTTTTAAATATTACTATTACTAAATCAAATAGGATGAATATGAATAGAAATGGATGGATTTCAATAGTACGAAAAAATTGTATGAAGATGGAGTGAAAGAGTTCATCATGTTTGAAAAAGATAATGCATATGACCCTTATCAAATCCTTAATCTATGTTTACACTATTGTTATTCAAGACTAAATATTCCATAGGAGTGGTAGGAAAACATGATCTATCATGGAATAGATCAAAGTTAAAAAAAATGGACTAAAAAATAGGAAAAAGTGAATATAGCTAGTGAATGGGATTACACAACATTTTATGGATCATATGATGTGATTATAAGTGTGAATAATGAAGAATTATATATTAAGGATATGATTATAGGTGTGAACAATGATGAAGATCATATTGGGGAAATGATAAAGACATTTTAAGATGAACTTTGTGATTTTAAAAAAATGAGAAGTTAAAAAGTTGTGCAAAGAATCCATTGTATGTTAGTTTAATAAATAAACATAATTGCCATCCATACTGAATCTATACCATTTAAAAGATGTAAATGGATGGAGTGGTGGTAGTTTTACTAAAATAATTTCTCTCTTGAATGATATTATCCTGTTAAATAATGAGCATCCTTGACAAACATATGATGCTAAAAGAATGATATGTTGAATGGGTATGATCTATGAATAAAATACATGCATATCCAAATGATTGTATATTGTTTTTCAAGGACCAAAAATCACTTCAAAATGTCCAAAGTGTGGTTCTTCTCAATACAATAAAGATTACTTAGATCCTATGAATGGTGTATCGTACTTTAAAATCATTCAAAGGTTTATGTGGTTAAATCTAAGTGAGGAGACTACAAGATTATTAATGTGGCATATAGATACAAGAAATAATGATGGAAAACTTAATCACCTAAAAAACTCTCCTTAATGGAAGATAATTGATCATTAGTACCCTTAATTTGGTAATCATCCAAGAAAATTTTGTCTTATTCTATCTATATATGGAGTGAATTCTTTTGGTTGTCAAAGAACAAATCATAGTACATGGCCATTTATGTTGGTAAATTATAACATTCCATCATGGTTATGCAGGAAATGAAAATATGTTATGTCATATTTTCTCATATTAGGATAAAAACAAACATGTAATGATATTAATGTTTATTTGGTTCCATTGATCGAATATTTGAAATTATTATGGGATTTAGGTGTTACGTTGTATGATGTTTATAGAAATAAAGATTTCACATTGAGATCCATGTTGTATGAGATGATAAATGAATTTTATTCATATTGAATTTTGTTAGGATATAGAATTAAAGGAACTCAAGGGTGTCACATTTGGGAACAAGGTACACAATCACTTAGGTTGAAACATTCATCAAAGACTTAATTTCTAAAAAATCACATATTTCTACCTCGGGAACATAAGTACCAATATTGGATTATATCATTCGATGGGAGTTTAAAAGAAAGTACAATTTTGTCTCCACTAATAGATCATCAACTATTTGGAAAAGTAAAATATATGAACACTACTTTTAGTAAAACTTTCTTGAAAACTCTTACAAAACTAATTGGAAAAAGTGATTAGATTTTTTTTGAATTACCATACTAGAATTTTTTGTACATCATGAATTTTCTTGATGTTATGCATGTAGAAAAAATGTTCATGATGGTTTCATTGGAATGTTTCTAAATGCACTCAGAAAAGAAAAGGATGGAATTAAGTTTAGGATATACACGATTGAAATGAGGACACATGAAGAGTTGGAACCAGTGAAGAGTAAAAAATCATATTTTTCTTCCTCCATCTACTTACAATCTTTCTAGTAATGAGATATATCAGTTTTAATACTTCTTTAATGATGTAAAGTTTCAAAATGAGTATTCATATGATATCAAGAATATAGTTTGAATGACTGATTTAAAGTGAAAAGGTCTAAAATCACATTAATTTCATGTGTTGATGGAAAATATACTTCTTGTAGCTTTACATTTAATTTTTTCCAAGAATTTACATCATATATTAACCAACCATTGTTTTATTTTCAAAGTTATATGAAAAAAAATTATAAACCCATTGATGTTTCCAACTATGGAAAATTGTTATCATATTATATGAATTAGAATTATCTAATATGATGGTTCACTTAGTAAGAGTGATTCAACTGTGTGTTCCTTTACATTATAGATTAATGTAACCCATTGAACGTTATATAGAGATTTTCAAAGGGTGTGTCAAAAATCAAAGTTTGTCAAAGGTTGTATTATATAGCAATATGATGTCGATGAAACTGTTTAAATTTGTACTGACTAATTGGCTGATGTGGAAAGTATTGATCTACTGAAATATCATCACATCAGGTAACTTTTGTGTGAAGGAATTTCTAGAATAGATATTATCAAAATTACTATTATAGAGCGGGAGCAGGCTCAGCTTTATGTTTTCCATAAAATTTTAGAGGTTGCGCCATATTTTGAAACCCAAAAAGAAATTCTTAGGCATTAGAATCCATCAAGGACTGAAATATGGATATCAAATGTGCATAAGGATGGTTTGAGAATATATTTTTATGGAGTCAACTGAGAATATAGATTCAATTTAAAATGAATTTGATGGATAGCAAGAGGAACAAGTGTGAACGTATTATCTTATAATGGTTATGTGTACTATAAAAATAAACATGATAAACACAGTACCATACAAAATAGAAAAGTTAAAATTGTGTATAAAGATATGTATATATCTGGTACTAAGGATATAAATCCAATTTATGTGAATATGTCATATTTTGGCATCATCAAACAAATAGGAGAGTTATATTATACAACTTTCCTAGTACTGATTTTTCAATGCATGTGGATTGATAATATATGTGAAGTTAAAATAGATTAATTGGGATATATGAAAGTGGATTTCAATACTGATGGGTACAAAGGAGAATTTTTATAATGGAATCATGGGAAGTACAGGTATTTTATGTTCAGATCATACAAACTGAAAGAGGTCAATTATTCTGTTATCGACCAAAATCACTAAAGGTTAAGAGGTTAATTCAACTGAGGATAACCCTTTCATTAGGACATCACAATCATTTTTTAGTGGTCCCAATATAGATGGTGACTTTTGTTTCATATGAGGCCATAATGATGGGGTTTTAATACTCAATAGAGGGATTAAATCCCTTCAACCTTAAAAAAGAGAGTTTAATAATCTTGTTATATTTTTTTATAATATAAATTACTTTACCTCATATTATTATCTATTCACTGCTAAATTTATGTAATCTAAATTAAACATTCAACCACTTTTGTAGATAATGACTTTTGTATATGTTTATTCTCTAAATCCTAATGAACAAAATGTTTCTGAACATGTTGATGCTCCCAATAAAAAGGAACAACAACCTTCTACACATATTTATTCTACTAATCTAGAGGAATAACATATTGATGATGTTGAATCCAATGAAATGGTAGATGGTAAACAACATGGTGTCCTTGAAAAAATAGGTTAATCATAGCATGAAGATGTTAGAAAAAATTATTAATGCAAGAGACAAAGGCATCAAATTAGAGGTTGAATGGAATGAATCCGGCCAGGATGTTAACCCCAACAAGGCCATGTTTAGTAGTTACACTAATATCACCACTCGAATGTGTGTTCTTATTGATATAGATTCACGGTATCAAGTTTTGACCAATCTTAAGAACTAATATGGGAAGAGGTTAAGATAGAATTATGATTTACTTTATTTATTTTACTGAAAAACAGAATAATGAAATGATGATTTAAACATCATTATCCATTTTAGAGTTCATTTATAGTAGATTACTCCTGAATAAAAAATTTATTAATTCTCACTGGAAAGGATCATAGAGGCTTTTAGATAAATCTTATGAAGTAGCATCTCAAAGATGCTTAATGAAAAATAAAACTACACCCATCACATATGTATTCACACCTAATAATCCAAAAAGTGTGGGATGTATTTATTGGTCATTGTGAGGAAACATCTTTTTAGGTATATTGTGACTAGTAATACATTTATTTAAAATGCATGTATTAATCACTCTGATTAATAATTTTTACCAAGAATATCTAGGATCTGAGCGAAGTCGGTCTGAAAAAATTTATTAATGAAAAATAAACAGACAGAGTTAGGTGTTACATGAGAGTTTACATATATGAGAGTGAACTACCCCATGCATGTCATCATCCACTAGTGATGCGCAATAGTCAACAGATTTAAAGGACCAAATTGTTCTTGTTTTTATAATTTCCCTTTTATAAAGGGAATTCTACACCTTTGTTTCTTTTGTATACACATGTGAAACATTCATATTGAGCTGAGTGTCATGATTAATGCAATTGATCCAAATAAGAATGAGTTTCCAAGGTACATTCTAGGTTCATGCCTTCAAGACCATGACTATGGTTTCAAATTCCGATTCAATACAGATATTGGTCCATTTAAAATGGATAGCATGCTTGATGGAAAGCATCATCGCCCATAACTCAACTTCATATGAATATCCAATTCCAATATAATGGTGGAAACGTCCTTTGAAAAATCCACGATGGGTTCAGAAAATTCCTATAAAAACTGAGGGTCCTGGAAGGTTGGATTCTGAACCATCCATGTTGACATTAATCCCAGAATCAATTGGTGGAATATTTCTCATATATTCATGTACCAAGTGTTGTTTTGGTATACCTACAACTCCCAAAAGCCATAGAGTTTTCAGGTTGTTCATAGTGTTGTGCATTGCTCTCATTTTCACTCTTGTAGTGGCATGAACCTCCTTGTTCATGGAAAGGAATCTAGCATGAGTTGATGGAATGGGACCCTCAACCACACTTCAATTATTTTCCTTCTAGATTGAGGAAACAATTGAAGTAGCCACTAAAAGAAGGAGATAATGAATCTTCTCACTCTGTTCAGCATGAATAATGAAGTCTAGTTGGTCTACCAACTACCTACCTACACTCAGATCCATGAAAAAAAATGTAACATGCATATTTCCACAGTTCCTGTACAAATTTAAAATTAAGGAACATGTGATGTGAAATATCATTCACTCTAAGGTAGATATGGAAAGCTTAGATGATGTAATGTCCAACTTTCTTTAGTTGGTAATGCGTTGGCAACCTATTTTTTCATATTTTTCAAAGTGTGTACCTCAAAGGATGAATAAAGTGCACCATGACCTTGAAATCCATGAGTGTATTATGTTGGTGCTCTCAGCCTCCATCTTGTAATATTCCTTTATATTAAATCATTCATTGGTGCTTGGGTTTTAGAGAAGAATCTCAATGTCTATGAAGGTATGGTGCTGAATTTCCACCACATCCTACATGGGGAAAAAGTTAACATTGTTGTAAGTTACCATGAACTCGCCAATTATCATATGTATTTGATTAGATGGGAATATCATGAGAGCTTTGAGTGGTCTATCAATCCAATAATTGTTCCATCAATTCAATTCAAATTTCCTAGAGACCGACCATTTGGTACTCCACAATATATCATTGAAGGAATTCTTTAATGAAGGGTAGAACAAAGACCTAATATAGTATTCATATCCATCTAGTAGCCTCCTCTAGAACATTATTGAAATAAATTCACAATAAGGTTCATTAGTGGTCAATATATTCCATGTAAATTTGTCAATAAGACCATCATTAAAGATTTTTAGGACTGTAATGCCAATTCTCCCCATATCTATGGGCTTAATAAAATTCTTCCATGAGACAATAACCAGTTTTCTTGCATGAACCGATCTAGTCTATATGAAGTTCCTAATCATGTCATGCAACTCCTTGAGGAGGCCTCTTGGCCATCTGTAGATGGATAAAGAGTAAAAAAAATTAACGGTGATTACTAAATTCACAAGGCACATCATTTCAGCTTGAGACATTGATTTACCCTTCTATATGGAAAGATGGTTTACAATGACAGAGATTATTCTTCTATGAAATTGGATTTTAAATTTTCCCCAAAATATTTTGAAACCAAGATAGATAAAGGGAAGAAATAATTTCTGCTCTCCAAGTATTCGTGAAATTCTCTTCTGTCTGCCCATAGTGATCCCATCACCAAACACGATTAAGGATTTACCCAAAGAGATATCATTCACAAACACTTCCTCATAATGGTTGAAAATGGTCTGAATAGAATAGATGGTCCTCTAGGAAGCCTTAACAAAGATAATAATGTCATCTGCATATAGCAGGTGTGATGGAACGGGTTCACCCCTACCAACATTGATGTGTTTATAAAGGCCAACCTAATCAAGGTCATTAATTCCTATAATCAGTTAGTCCTCAGTGATGGAAAAGAGGAGACCTGAGAGTGGATCTCCTTGGAGAACACCCCTTATACATTGAAATAAACCCCTATGGGACCCATTTATAATAATGTAAATCCTTATATATGAGGGGATGGAACTTATCATTCTAAAAAACATTATTGTATCCATATCTATTAAGAAAATTAAGTATAAAATTCTATTTTAGGGTGTCAAAATCCTTTGATATGTCAATTTCGGGGCAAATTTCCATTCCTTCACTTTCCTCTTCATTATGTTCACACTTTCCAAGGCTGTGAATAAACAATTCTAAAAGCACCTATCAGGAAAAAAGTCATACTGGAGTGGGGTGATGTGTTCTTGGATGAGCCACCCCATCCTGGTAATGAGGATTTTACTGATGACTTTGGGGATAGTGTTCCCAAGGGAAATCAGCCTAAATTATTTGATATCCACAACACTGTATTTCTTTTGAATTAAAGAAATGAAATTTAAATTCATCCCATGTGGAAGGTAGGCTTGAGTGAAGAATTACCTTACTATATTGACCATATTATCCTATATAATGTACCACTAACACATGAAGAATTTATTTGAGAATTCATCAGGTCTAGAATCACTTTCCATATTAAGAGAAAATAGAGATCTCATGGCATCTTCTTTAACTAGTGTTGAGACATGTCTTCGATTTTTTTTTCTCATCAATATAGGGGTGATGTTATCAACCATCATCAATGTATTATAAATCCCATCATCTATATATATCTCACTAAAGTATTCAACCACTAAATTTGAGATGTCACTTTCATAGGTGTGTAATTGCCTATTAATGCTGCTGACATTGTTCTCTATTTTAGATCTCTTCTCCCTATGTAATCAATGGAATAAACCTAAGTTCATATCCCCTTCCTTCAACCATTTCACATTCATTTTGTTCCTTTCCAGCCTCTCCTTAATTGAAAGGAGATCATCCAAATTTGAATGAGCATGAAACTCCTCCCTAGAGGGAATATCTTAGATCTATTTTTTATCCTGAGTGTCAACAAGATTCTATTCATCGTCCTTTATTTCAGCATCAATCTTTAAAAATGAGTTTTCACTCCATTCCTTTAGTAGCCACTTAGCATGCTTGATTTTCTCTACAAACCTATAATGTGGTCTTCCTATTATCACAAGCTTCCAAGCATCCAAAACAGTTTCCCTATATTCTATAGAGACAACACAACCATTGTTTAAATGAAATGGGAGAGGTACAAGTCTCTTTATTAAGAAAACATCCACAATAATGGGGTTATGATCATAATAGTGTATGGGCAGCATATAACTTTACACTCCATCAGGAGCACTCCTATCATCCAAATAACCAAATCACCTATCAAGTTTTCTTGTCTGCCTCCCATTCTAAGTATGCATATTCCATGTATAGTCATCCCTTGTAATTGGGACCTCCACAAATTTACATTAATCAATTCAAGAAGAAAAATCAAGATATATTTCCCTATTAAATATTAATACAATTTTTTCAATTGTTAAGATAGTGTTTAAGTCACCTAAAATGATCCATTTGAGAACCTCATTCTTAGAAATTTCCTCTATATCCTTGTATATATCTCTTCTCTTAATATATGATGTCAAAGAATACACATAAGAAACCAAAACATTATAGCATGAGATATTAATGGAGATAGGTATAAACTACTCTATCTTATTTCGTGTGACCACTTTGACGCTTTCATGCCTAAGAATCTAGAGTTGATCCATGTTTCAGTTTTGATATTTTTGAGAAACAAATGTGTACCCCATTAAATCCCATTTAAATTCCTTCAAATTATGAAACAACATCTTTGATTCAGCAATTCCAATAAGTATTGATGTTTTGTCCATGATTAAATTCTTAAGGGTTTTGGTTGTAAGGGAATTCCATAACCCATGGAAATTACAATAGAAGAGATTCATTTTTCTAGGTCCATGCCCCTTGTGATAGGACTTTCATAATGTGCTGTCAAAGTCTGGTATTTCCCTTTCCTCTTTCTGCCTTTATTTTTTCCCTCCTTTGGGGTTATTTCCATCATTTAGCCCTCCATACAAGTAGTTTCCTATAAAGGGTTCTGTCCATAATTCTTTTCCTCATTGATATCACATTTCATAGGATATTGTGTCTCTTCAACATCATCACTACAAAATTTTCCACTTATGTAGTGAAATTATTTTTAGATAGCATGGGCTCAGGGGTCCTTCCTATTGATACAACTCTGATGGTAGTCTTAGATGAAGGGACCTATAAGAAATTCTCCCTTGACTAAAGAGTGTCAGTATGTTTAGGAGTGGACTACTCAACACATATAGGTGTCCCTACTAAGAGATAACATCCACCATTTCTTGATGTATCCAAACCATCGGTCCCCATCATCTGTTGAGGCCTAACTGTTTCCATGAATTTAGGAGTTTCCTTAATTCCTACCTACTAACTTCCCACTACCTGGAAGAGGGTAATGTTATCAGTGGACCCATATACACTTTCATTAACATGATCCTTTGAGTTCTTCCCATGGGCTGGTGTACATGAAACCTACCCATCGTGATCCTAGGTTCCTTCTCAAATAATGTCCCATGAATACCATTAGAATGGATGTTCACCATAGAGTGTCTATGAGGTTCTACCGCTACTTCTTGTGCAATCAATTCCTTTAAAACATGTGTTTCATTAAGATTGGGATGCAGGATGCCTATGTTACCATCATAATTTGGTTTTTGCGCCTCAAGAGGGCCATACTGTCCTCTGTCATGATGGATTTCATTCCCAGTCTTCATTCCCTCATTAGGGTCAGTGGTACTTTCATCAAGGATGAGGTAAGAAGGCTCAGATTGTTCATTATTATATTCAATAGGGGAGGTCCCAGTTTCTATGAAATGTGAATCATACAAACACTAATACCTTCCCTGTACTGATATCTTATAGGGTGAAAAGGATTGTGATTTATATCTATCAACACCCGCCCATTGACATGTTATGAGGGGTACTGTGTACAATATATAAGGGGCTATTCTACATAAAAAAATTCAAATAGGTCATGTGAGAGTGGATATTCATGTATCTCATGAGCCAAGCACTAAGCTACCTATTCCACTTGATGACATGAATATTCATACAGTCGATCAAGTTATTGGAACTTTCATAGCATGAATGTTTGATCTTTTAAAATTACATGTTGAAAAGGTGGTATTTATTTAAAATCTATTTTTTATGAAAAACATTTAAAAATTAATATAAAAAGGCCTTAAATAATTAATTTTATTACATACAGATAAATAGAAGGGGTGAAAAAGAATTTCGAAGCAAAAAGATCTATAGGATCAACCAACCAATCAAAAAGATCTTCATAGAGTACCCTTACCTGGCCTATTGGACTTTCACATTTACTAACATTACAGGTTCCTACCGATACAGCATTAGAAAGTGGTGATATGACCAAAATTGATTTTTAAGAACATATGTATGGATAGGACATTACAGACTGTATTGGTCTTGAGAATTTAAATAAAATCCTCAAGCATGAATGGCTAGTTTTCTTAGTTGTAAATTTATACATGAGGTGTGTTTTCATGATTTGTTTTCCAATAGATGATCTACTATGTTAATTATGAAAAAAATCTATCCATGATTTTTGTAGGAATATATATTGATACTATTTAAAGGGAAACCCCTATGAATGGAAATTCAGACTCATTAGTCCTCACATCACTTCTACAAAACTATTCTCATTGGAACCAAATAAAATTGAAGTAATTTTGGAAAATTTGTCCATAATGTTGGAAACCAACAGACTCTTCTTAATAGCCACGATGTAGGGGTAAATTTATATAATTTAATCATATCAAATATATTTTCATTCATTTCATTACTTATTATTTTTTTATTTTTTTAGGAAACATTTGTTACTCATTACAGTCAATTTAGATAATTCAGAGATTTATTTTCCAGTTTCAATGCATGGATACCCAACAAACCGACCACACATGATAAAATTTATCAAATTTTTAATACATTTCATGCAACATTTTACAAATAAACTTCAACTTATAAATTTTATATTATGTTTTAAAGAAAATTCGGTTATGATAGTGTGATTTTTAAATATCATTAAAATCATGGAATGAGGACAGTCCATGAGCACAAAAAACTGTAGACATTTATAAATGGATAAGTTTTAGGGTATATATGATAAAATTCCACAATCAAACATATATCAAAACAAATTACTTATTTTTTTCAATGTTCTTGCAGTGCCTAGGACAAACTAATTGAAAATATTGTGTTTATTATGTTTTCAAATTTATGAAAGATATTGTATTCCATAAAAAAACTTATAACACCGAAGATGTGTTTCATATAACAATTACAGTTTCATTTAAAATATTTATTAATCATTTTTATTTATATTATTCTAGAACTACCAGGACTTTGGACTGTCATCATATTAAAAAGAGGAAATAGATTTGTTTATAAAAGAATATGCAGAATACATGGAGTTATATTGTATACAAACATCATGAAGATGCAAAAATTTTCTACTTATTTAGTTAATTTTCACATCATTTTATTTAATTTTATTATTTATTTTTCTTATAGTTTTTATTTGATACATATTTTGTTAATTTTCATAGATATCCTAATGAAATGACTTCATCTAGCAGGATGAATCACTCATGATGATGCAATTTTCTTTTTATTTTTCAATGCATTCAACATTTTGGGTTAACAAACAATAATATTGTCCGAAAACCCAAAATGTTGAATGCATATTAGAATAAAGACGTATGATGTGATGTGTAGGAATAAGCTGAATCTCAATATAACACACATTATGCCCAGTATGACTCCAAGTTTTTTTTAGTTTAAATTTGATATTTTAGTTCAAAATACATGTTACATACTCAAAATTGATCTAACACATTCAGATGGTTTTGAAACTTTTGGAAAATGATTTATAATTCAATTTTGATGTTTAGGAATCAGTCGCACCTCAATCCAATAAACGGTGTTCCCAGTATGACAGAGTTAGTAACATGTTTGAAGTTGTTCTTTCTTGTGAGAGAATTCACTTCAAGGCTGCAACTGAGATAATGGTGATATGGAAATGGGTTAAGAATGTATACATACAATATGAAAAGGTGAATTACTACAACTTCTCTAGTTAGTTTTTTCGTCATTTTATCTACTATTTCTAATTTAATCTCCTTTTCATTTTAATATGATACCCCAAGTGCGTCCTTTTATATAAATTTTACATTTTAGTAAAAAATACATGTTACATACTCAAAAGTATGAAAACACATTTGTATTGTTTTGAAACTTTAAGAAAGAAATCCATAAGTAATTTTTTATGCGTAGGAATCATTCGAACCTCAATCTGATACACAGTGTGTCTCATATGACTCAAAATGTCAATTTTCAGTTTAAAATTGATCATTTTGTTCCAAACATGTATCACTCACCGAAAACTATGAATGAATGCTCGGATTATACTGTCACTTTAGGAAAAAATTCATAAGTCATGTGTGACATGTAAAAATCGGCCTCACATCAAACTGACACATGACATGACCTGTATGATTCGAAGTGTGTGTTTTCAGTTTAAATCAATGTTTTAGTAAAAAAGACATGTGACATACTCAAAATCGAGAAAATGAATTTGAATTGTTTTGATACTTCATAAAAATGAATCATAATTCATTTTTGACATGTATAAACTAGTCACACCTCAATCAAATTCACAGTGTGACCAGTATGACTTCATGTGTGTATTTTTATTTAAAATTGACATTTTACTTCAAAAAACATGTCACATACTCAAAACTGAGAAAACGCATTTTTGTTGTTTTTATAATTTATAAAAATGACCCATAAGTTATTTTTGATGTGTAAGAATTAGCCACATCTCAATTCGGTGCATGGTGTGACCAATATGACTCCAAGTGTGTCTATTTATTTAAAATTGACATTTTAGTTCAAAACACACATCATAATGTAAAAACTAAGCAAACAAATTCAAATTGCTTTGATACATTAGTAAAATTATCTATAAGACATTTTGGGATGTGTGGGAATTATCTAAACCTCAATCTGATACACTATGTGCCCGGTATAACTCAACGTATCTGTTACAAGTTTAAAATTGAAAATTTAGTTCAAAACATGTTTCACTCAATGAAAACCAAGAAAAAACACTATGATTGTCGTGATAATTTAGAAAAACAAATCAAAAGTCATTTTTTATGTGTATGAATTAGTCTCACTTCAAACTGATGCACGATGTGACCGGTATGATTCAAAGTGCGTGTTTTCAGTTTAAATTGACATTTTAGTAAAAAAGACGCATGACATACTCAAAACCAAGAAAACACAATCGAATTGTCTTGATACTTTAGGATAATTATTCTTAAGTCATTTTTGACATGTAGGAATCATTCACATGTCAATCTAATACACGGTGTGACCAGTATGACGTCAGGTGTGTCTTTTTTATTTAAAGTTTATATTTTAGTTCAAAACACACATGGCATACTCAAAATTAAGAAAACACATTAAAATTATTTTGATACTTTAAGAAAATGATCAATAAGTCATTTTTTATGTATAGGAATCGACCACACCTTAATCTGATATACCGTGTGTCCGGTATGACTCAAAGTGTCCGTTATCGGTTTAAAATTTGTAATTTTGTTCAAAATGTGCGTCACTCACTAAAAAATAATAAAAAACACTCGAATTGTATTTATACTTTATAAAAAATGATTCATAAGTCATTGGTGACATGTAGGAATTAGTATCATATCAAACTGACACATGATTGACCAGTTTGACTTAAAGTGCATGTTTTAGTTTAAATTGACTTTTTGGTAAAAAAAATACATATAACATAATCAAAACCAAGATAACACATCCGTTATGTCTTGATAGTTTAGGACAAAAACCCTTAAATCATTTGTGACATGTATAAATCATCTACATATCAACCCAATGCATGGTGTGACCGGTATGACTTGAAGTGCATCTTTTTATTTAAAATTTGAATTTTTGTTCAAACCACATGTTACATACTCAAAATCGAGAAAACAAATTTGAATTCTTTTAATACTTTAGTACAATGATCCATTAATCATTTTGTATATGTAGGGATCAGTATTAACCCAATATGATACACGGTGTTCTTGGTATGACTCAAAGTGCTTGTTATCTGTTTAAAATTGACAATTTAGTTCAAAACATGTGTTATTCACTAAAAACTGAGAAAACACACATGGAATGTCTTGATACATTAGGAAAATGATTCATAAGTTATTTTTGATGTGTAGAAATTAGTCTCATGTCAAACTGATACATGATGTGACCGATATGACTCAAAGTGCGTGTTTTCAGTTTAAATTGACATTTTAGTAAAAAAACAAATGGCATTCTGAAAACCAAGAAAATGCATTGGGATTGTCTTGATACTTTAGAAAAATGATCCTTAAGTAATTTTTGACGTGTAAGAATCATCTACAAATTAATATGACCCACGATGTGACCGATATGACTTCAACTATAACCTTTTATTTAAAATTGACATTTTAGTTCAAAACTCACATCATGTACTCAAAACCAATGAAACACATTCAGATTGTTTTGATACTTTATGAATCATTTATGACATGATGGAATCATCTTCACCTCAATATGATAAACGATGTGCCTGATATGGCTCAAAGTGTTCGTTATCAGTTTAATATTGACAATTTAGTTCAAAACATGTGTCACTCACTAAAAATTAAGCAAACACGCTCATATTAACTTGATATTTTAGGAAAATTATTCATAGTAATTTGTAACATATAATCATTAGCCTCATGTCAAACGGACACATTATATGATCGTTATGACTTAAAGTTCATGTTTTCAGTATAAATTAAAATTTTAGTAAAAAAGACACATGACAAACTTAGAACTGAGAAAACACATTCAAATTGTCTTGATATTTTTGGACAATAATCCTTAACTCATTTGTGACATGTAGGAATCATCTAAATGTAAATTTAAGTCACAGTACAACTGGTATGACTCCAATTGTGTCCTTTTATTTAAAATTGATATTTTATCAATTTATTATTTCATATTTATGTTTAATTTGTTTTATTATAGTGTTACTAACATAAGAATTTTTTTTATACAAGTGGATTATTTTAATCGAGTTGGGGCAGTTTTTTCGGCAACTAATACCATGATCATGCTTTTTTGAGAGGGGGTTGGGTTCTAAAGACAATGAAACCATTGATGTTTTTGAATATTTTTTATAGTAATTTTTAATGTAATTATACAAAACAATGTTTGAAATGTCTATAATATAGTGTTTTTTGTCTTTTATTTTTGATGTAATTTTTATTTCAATTAAATTGTGAATTTTCCATATACATGTGTATTTTCTACTACGGTGTGATGTAATTTTAATAGCACACTACAGAAGTATGATCTTTATCAGTGGTTCTTTTAGCGCTAATAAAGCACCCCCTTTATCAGCACTAACAAAGTGCTGATAAAGGGAACCCTTTTATCTGTGATTAAAGAAGCGCTGATAAAAATCACCTTTTATCAGTGTCAAAATTGTGTTGATAAACGTTTTTTCTAGTGCTTTTCAAAGTCACTTCTGTCGTAGTGATGTGTTGATTTTCCATTTTTTTTAGGTGTCAACAAATGTCAAGTTTTTTCCTTTACTCTAAAGACCCATTTAGAGGCAATGACAATGGGTGAAGTGATCGAGAAGTCCCTATAATAGACATATTCAATTCATGATAGAAGTAGTTAGTGTTTTCCATAGAGTGGGAATGTGGAGAGGGGATCTATTTTTTTATGGACCATACTACACATATGTAAACTCTAGTATCCATCTCCATATGATATGTTATTTTATGTTGTGGTCACAAACATCAAAAAAAAAATATGACCCTCCCATCAGGGTGGTTAGTGAGGGTCATATGGTGGTAAATGGACCTTTTTTGTTTCATTTTCGCTATTGTAATAGTTACCACTTCGATTATACCTACAACCAAACTGATGAGAATTTAGAGAACTGATGTAGGGAAGTGTCGTCAGAGGTCAACTGGGGAATTCCTCACCATAAAGTACTCCAAGCAGAATAGGGACCAAGTGGTGGTATACATAAATCATAACAAGGTGGAGGAGCCTTACATGGGTAGCTTTATGCAACGGGGTTACCTTCCCCAAAGGGACAAGAGGAAATCTGAGGTACTATGTGCCTTTATTCTTCTTCGGTTTCTATGCTAATAGATAACAATTATTTTCATTCGTGTACCACTCCTACATTAGTTTCAGGATTATGACTAAAGGTTGATAGGTCGGTCTAGGTTTTTGAAAGTATGTCATGGGTGTCAATTGTTGGAAGGTCAATATCAATCAACATCTGAATTGATCATTCAATAGGTATAACTATATGATTTCATTCTTGACATAGATTGGTTGTATTCTATGAAAAATATTTAACATTTTCCAACAATGACATATTGAAAGCACATTTTCTATTGGTAAATCATTTTAACAACATATATGTATGTCACTAAAGTATTGGTAAAAACTTTATCGCTATAAGTCATAGCGATATATAAAATTATTTTGTTTCAATTATAATAAATTCAAAATAAAATATATATGTTAGACAAAAAATTTGTAACAATTCATCAAAACATATTTATCCATTTATAATAGTATTACCAACATTTTTTTCATCACTAATATTATTATTAATAAATAATTATCTATTATTAAAAATAGTATTACCGGCACTAGTTTTTTCCAACAATGATATCTGTCTCATAGTTTTTTTCTTAAAAAAATGTGTTTTTATTAACATATATATTGATAAAACATTATTGAAAAAACACACACATTTTAAAAAGAAAAAAAACAAACAAAAATGATATACATAACAAGGAAAAAGAACCAACACGCAGCATGAATATAGAAAAAACACAAAAAAAACAAAAAAAACACCAAATATACAATTCTACATCCCAAAAATTTTTAAAAAAAACAAAACTTAACACAAAAGTTTTACATCCCATGAATATAGAAAAAAGAACCAACACGCTGCATTATACTATTCACCAACATGGACATAATGATATACATAACAAGGAATATGAGAAGATTCATTAATACATGATGGGAAGGCTGATGTAGAGGTTCGTTGTTTGTTTTAAACATGCTCTTGGACAAGGATTGTACATTCATGGAGGTCATCGAGTCAGCTGGATTCATGGCCATTGATAGCTTCACCAATGCCACTAGCCAGCTGG
This sequence comes from Viscum album, assembly GCA_963277665.1. Classification (NCBI taxonomy): domain Eukaryota; kingdom Viridiplantae; phylum Streptophyta; class Magnoliopsida; order Santalales; family Viscaceae; genus Viscum; species Viscum album. The sequence goes on from OY728123.1 coordinate 811,670,904, forward strand.
TGGTGGAGGGAAAGTAGCACTCCATGGCTCCATATCAATCATCCAGTCCAGCTTAAAAGGTGTCCTTTTCTCCACAATACATGTTGTGATGTATATGAAAATTACAGTCGACAAATGAATAAAACGTCAACAAAAAACTCCAAAACTAGTGAAGAAATCTATGAAATTTTAAACTCCTTAAGTAAAATCCACCCATGTGACGGTGGATTTACTGAACAGGCATGAAAGAACCAAAAATAAATTTGGGATCTGAACTGACCCTTCAAAAGTTATTCATTAGAGAAGGACAACAAACAATCCAAATCCAGCAAGCAGTCAGCAATGAGTATTCTACCCAACACCAAGAAACATGCAATGGTAGAGCACTAGGGAAAACATTCATAATCAATGATTGAAAGCTATGATTATTTCAAAGCATTAAGAATCTATTTCAAAAAATTTATATATGATTCCAAATTAATAAAATTTCTGACAACTTATGTTTTCACTAGACTACATCTCAAACCCTTTAGAAAACAATTTGGAAAGTACACCCTATCATAAAAAGGCTGCAAGAAAAGATTATAAAAATACATGAATATAATGGATGTGATGATATTGATAAATGTTAAAACCCCATTATCAGAAAGTGTTGTTACATATTCGCTATTTCATTATGAAGTATTTGTAGCATATAAAAACACTACAACATCAATAAAAAAATACTGATATAATTTGAAAACATTCATAAAAGTAAGTAGACACGCAGATAAAAATAAATCCATCAACATATGTGATACTATAAACAACATTTATTTTAAATAGAAGTATTGAAAAATACACTAACTAATATCCTGTTTTGGTATTCAAATCAATAAGTGGACCTGAAGTAACTTCTTAGTAGTGCTCATGAATAGAAATTTGAGAATCTGAAAAGAGAAAACAAGACCTAAGTTAAGAAAATAAAACTACAGTAAATCAATATTTTTAATTCCATAAACTGAGAAAAACTCAATTAAAATGGGTTTAATAGTACTTTGATTGTCATTTTTTTAATTACATTAGATCAGACAAATAATGTGTAGAGAAAAAAAATTGGAATTGGTATTGAATGATTTCTATCTTAAAAGTATGGAATTACAGTCATATTTGATAATGTACAGAAGAGCATAATTCTCAAAGCATTATGTTGAGTTTCTCTATGTGTACCAAATGAAATTTAGAAGTACATTTATAAACCAAAACACAAAAAATATTCATTCAAATAAGTAATAAAATTCCATTTTCAATGAAAAAAATCACAAATAATTAAAATTTTCCTACAAAAACTGACCGTAGGTTTAGAAAAGGAGAGCCTTTACAGCTAAAAAAATGTATGTTCATTATTTTCATGGAAGCTATAAAAATATTCTTCACATGCCTCTTCTACATTTGAGTAACTACTTTAATATACTGTAGGTTCAAAAATAGATCTTAATCTTGTAAAAGGTGTGAAAAAAGAAAATATCAGGATGCAATGGATATAAATAGTACATATGTGGTTCAAAAAAGTTTATATGGTTGAAAAAATCAAATATGTTGAAAATTAAGACACAAATAATGCAATATCTCATCAATGTGCTCAGATTATCCCTTCATTGATGTTATATAAGTTTCCCATACTATAAGTGTCATGATTCACAACCTTAATTGTTATCTTCTTTTTTAATTATGGATCCCATTATTTGGTCGGAATAGATTACTCAAGAGGGGAGGGATGAATTGAGTAACTATAAAAATTTCTGTAAAAATTATTTCTAAAATGGTTTCCCCAAAGATTAAATACAGTCCAGTTAATCAAGGTTATACTGTTATAATAGTTTGACAGTGTAAGTAACTTTTTAGAATATTGATTAATTCTTAGTAATCTTAATTTGTGTTATTAATATTACTTTTGAAGTTATTCTACTAAGACAATCCAGTTATAACTTCTTTCCAAGACTAACTATAAAAGTGAAATTAATGATTTATGAATTATTCAGTAAAGTAATAAAATAGAGAAAACTAAATTAAGCAGAACAGTGGATATGAAAAAAGTGGTCCAGTCTCAAGTCGAGACCTAATCCACTCCACTTGGTGATCACCTTCCACCAAGTAGTTTATATAAATAAATATTGATCCACACCCTATATTGGGGTTAACAACAGTACATCGACTGTCCAGGCCACATAGGGACCTCTTCCATAGTTCTTCATGGGTACAAACTACCAGGCCACAGAGGGACCTCTTCCACACTTATCAGTGGGTATACACGAGAGTAAAAGAACGGTTGAGTAAGGATATCTTGTATCCTTCAGTTTAATGTAGGAGATAGAGTGTGTTGTTCTATAGGTACACACTCTTCTTGAAAGGTAATAAATAGATACACAAGAGAGAATAAATATGGATATGGGTTTAGAAGTGCTCTGAGTGTTAGTCTTTGTATTTATGGACTTCTTATGATGAAGCAGATGCGGATCTCGAGTCATCGTTAGTAAAACAGAGTGTTGTGATTCAGCTTGTGTTCTTCGTGAGGTTCGACAATGTGAAGATGTCTCTGGATTCCATTGTACATCGCATGTTATTCAGCAGAGTCAGGTTGCATGCATGTGACAATCCATCCTTTAGAAACTCTCTCAGTTTTCATCATTTTTGTGCTCACAGCCTTGTTTTTTAGTTTTGTATATCACGCTCTTTGATTATTGGCCAAACTTCATTTTTATCTTGGAATGCATGTGTTGGAGCTGACAGGTTTCATGGATACTGCACCTCGTACTTCATACTTCCAGATGATATGTCTACAAAGAAACATTAATTATGTCAGTGCATTAAAATCTTCAAATATGACCGTTAGAGATTAAATTGTAAAATAAAAAAATGGTTTAAGAAACAGTGTCACAGTATGTCATGGAAACGGTGTCTCCTTCACACGGTGTCTAGATTGATCATGGTGTCTTGTTCACGGTGCCTGCTTCACGGTGTCTTGCTTCACTGTGTCTTGTTCATGATGTCTTATTCACAGTGTCTGATTCTTCACAATTTTTGATTCTTCACGGTGTCTTCCTTCACGGTGTATGCTTCACAGAATCTTCTTCACGGTGTCTTGTTTCACAGTGTCAGAAAGACATAACCAGTGGTAGACTCACGGTGTCTTAGACTTTTCAAAGTAATTGTGTTCATACTTAAGCAATGATGATAATAGAATGGATTAGACTTAAGCATTTTTCAATGAAGGTATTATGAGAGTAGATCAAAGATAGTGTAAAGTAATTAAACTGAATGTAGAGAAATTAAGATCTTGAATGGATCTTCTTAAAGAATGAGAATACTTTAATCATTAATACACTTGATTTGATATAATTTATAGGAGTTAACTAGGTTGAATAGGATTTGGGATCATTAAAACATGATTAATACATGAGGAGTCCAACAATCTCCCCCTTTTTGATGATCACAAATCATGTAAAGTTAAAGTGTATATTGGGTTCAACTATAGAGATAAATGGCTAACATATGGAAATATCTCCCACTTTTGGGATTATCAAAAAGATTGAATAAGTGGAGTCAAAAGTGCACATTCCATTAATAGAAAATAAGGTCCAGTACAAAACAAAAGAGAAATATAAAAGCAATATCATTCCTATTAAACATGAGTAATCACTATTCTTCTTCATGGGTTGGCCTTCTATTTGCCTTTAGCAGTAGTGGCAGAAGAGGAAGCCATAGGGGTATAGGTCGAGGTAGAAGAAGGGAGTGAGGTGGTAGATAGAGAGGGTAAAGGAAGGCCTTCAAAGACTGATAGAGCCAAAGTAGGAGTAGTAGAATATCTTGGTAGTTTTTGATCATGAATCACAGGCCTGATTTGAATCAGTTCTTGGCCGACAGACATAATAGTGGAGGTTATGGCAGAAGTGAAGGTAGGTAGCCCAGGTCTTAGAGGTGAAGCTGCTGAAGATACAGTGGTTGTACTCTGGACATGTAGATAGGGCCTCAGGATTTTGAAGAAATATGTAATGATCTCTCCACTATACTACATGTCTTTCTCAAAATCATCCTTGTTCTCCCTGAACTTTTCCAACAATTGAGTAGACTCTGTGAGATTTTGGACTTTGTTCTTGAAGGCTTGAGTCACAAGACGAATCCATAGATTTTCTACAAGATATATGAAATGATTTTTCATATCGGTCTTGGATATGATTATGTTGAAGTAGAAATCCACTTTCTTGGAAATATATTGTTGAGCATAATAAGCAATTTTTGAGTGGATTCATAATAGGTCAAAAACTCTATCACTATTCTTGACAACTTTAGGGAAAGAATCTACGTTGAAACCACTGAATACACTCTAAAGATCTTCTTTGACTACAATTCTGAGTATATCACTGTCTAAGGAGGGTTTAGAGGATTGACCAGATGCTTTAGAGGCATTGAAAACTATGGTCAGAGATTTGAGTTGAGTTAGCACCTTTTGAAGACCCTCGGTATACTCATCAGTGAGTTTATTACGATTGACAACAAGCTCACTCATTTCCTCCACAATCTGTTTTTTCCATTCAGCAACCTTTTCATCTAAGGAAGCTAGATAATTTTTACCCTGAGACAAAAAAACCTGTGGTATTTGAGGAGCAACATGTTCTACCAGAGGAGCAACAATCTCAGATCTCAAATGCATCTTTCTCTTCATATCTTCAACCATACTTCTTAAGGTCTTCACTTCATTACTGAGCATCTTATTTTCAACTCTTACTTCTTGAATCTCATGAATCATTTTAGGTTGTATTTTCCAAATAACTTTCTCCAATAATAGGGAGTCATCTCTCTCACTTAAATTTGTCTTAGGAAGAGGTTGGTTATTCATGAGTTTCTCAACTCCAGACAAGAGGGTAGCACCAAATTCCGTTAGATCAACCTTACTCACAAAAGATGGTTGTTTAGATAAAGGATCAAGAATATGGAATGGTACAGGCTCAGTTTCCTTATCAGGTGCGATATTGGAGACTGGTTTCAACTGGAATATAGGGGAAAGATCAAGTCTGGTTGCTGTAACTTGCTGAGAGTCATCCAAATCATAGAAACTTGGGAACTTATACTAAGTGTCTATAGGACTTGAATCAGTCAGATGTAAAGCTTCAACAGACTCAAGATTTGGGGTTTTCTCCCCCTCAACAGGTTCCTCCTTCTCAGGACTGAGAATCTTAGGATCTCGGTCTAATTCAATAGACTCATCTATATGTTCCTCACTCATTCCCTATCTAACAAGCTGAAATTCTAGCTCCGTCTATTATTCATCCGAAGGAATGATTTCAGGAACAGATTGTTCCACTGGGAGTTCCTCAAGATTTTAGTCTTGCATAATAGTTAGCTCCTCCACAATAGGTTCTTACATGGAATTCTTTTCAGATTCTTTGGAAACTGATTCTGTTTTATCCTCGAGTTGAGTTTCCATATTCACAGCTTCTTTATGAGCGGTGACTTCTTCTTCAAGAACTTCATGAGGAATAGTAGTCTTGTCTTCCGCAACAATAATAACTTCCCAAGGTGGCACTTTAGCCTCTTCTTCCTCTTCTTTAGGATACTAAACAATCTCATCTTGTTCCAAACTAGGATCAGAAATATTTCATGGTATTGAGGGGTGTTCCACTGGATTGAATTTCTCATACACTATATCATTATATTCCACCCATTCCTTTTTCCAAGGTAACTAGTTTATTTTCATCCTCTTGATGATTAATTCTGAACGGAAGGACTCACATTCCTTTATAACTTCCTCATTAGGTCCAAACAAACCTTTGGCAAGAAGCATGGCTGAGATTAACCGAGAGTAAAACAGGGACGTTGACTTGGATGTGAGTTTAATCAGCTCACATATATGATGTATGATATACTTTCACAGGATGATCTTATGCCCATTTTTCATAAGGTGGATCAGAAACACATCTTGATATTTCAAAAGAGAAAAACCACCTTTTCTGGGACTGACCAAATTCTATATAACCTTGAACAGAAGCCTTGATTCTCCATTTAGTTCAGTAGCAATGGCTCTCCTCTGGGTGCCATTTCCAGTTAAGGATTTTAGGTCATATTCTAAATCAACGAATTTGTTTGAAGGTGGAGGTCCTCTTTGATAATACTCACAGATGCCTTCATGAGTTATCCTAAGGCATGCAACCCATAACCTCGAAGAGAATGAGAATCTCTGGCCATTGACCCATCTTCTTAGAACATAACTATCACCATAATCAAAAGATAAGTGTACGTACTGATAAAACTGAGCCACTAACTTAGGGTAGATGGGTCTATCTTCTTTTGAGAACCACTCTAACCATCCTTGATGTTCTAACACTTTCAATACCAGAGACATACTAGATATAAGTCATCTGTGGAAAATCTCTTTCTCAGGTACAACAACGCAGTTTACTAGATTTGGATTTAAAGGACCTTTGGGTGTTAGGTTATGTGAAATCTTCTTCTTCTTTGAGCTACACTTCTCACATGTCAATGATGAAGTACGTTTCATTCTTTGAATTCACTAAAGTTTCAAGAGAGAGAAGTGTTGTAGGGATGAAGAAGGGTTCGAAATGAGTAAGTAGAAGAAACCAAAAGTGAGTAATCGAGTGATACTTTATTTATTTTATCATTTAGGAATACCAGACATTGCAAAAATAAAAACACAGGAAAATAAAGAAGGGAAAATAATAATTACCGTGATACGTGTTTCTTAAAAAAAAATTATAAAGATTTTTTACGGTGAGACCATCACTACTGGAATTCTTGGTAATTGCGATGGCCTATTTGTGATGGGATCCGGTCGCAAATAGGCTTTAGCGATGGGGCCCCGTGGCAAATATCCCGTTGCAGAAAACGCGGTCGCAAAAAAAATTATTTGCGACGGGCCCATCGCAAAAAATGTTATTTGTGATGGGAAATATCGATGTCGCAAATAAGCTTCTGATTATATGTATTATATATACATAAACGTTTTCACAATGGGCCTGTCACAAAAACTATTTGCGACGGGCTCTTGTCCCGGTGCAAAAAATATATATATATATAACATTCTGCGATGGGCCCATCGCAACAAATTATATGCGACGGGCAAGTACTCCCGTCGCAAATATGGTTTTAAAAATATTTAGTTAGGCTATTTGCCATGGGGTCCCATCACAAAAGGTCCCATCGTAAATAATAATTTAATTTTAAAAAAAATTAAATTAAATAAAATTACTATTATGAAAACAATAAAAAAATAAAAAATATTAAAATTATCAATATTCACAAAAAAATATAAAATAATAATAAAATATTAAAAATTAAATTATGTAATATTTGCACCGATATAAAAGACAGAAAATGTAAATAATTCATATTACAATGTTAAATTCAAATGTTTGTAACATAAAAAATCATTGGGGGTCGTCTTCTGGAGCAGGTGGAGGAGCTGAAGGAGCTGGTGGAGGAAACTTCATCTCTAAACTACGAGTCAGACGGCGCATGTACTCCATCTTATCGTGATGCTGATGCTGCCATCGATGGATCTGCTCCTCGTAATGTTGTTCCTGTTGCTGCTGGCACTGACACATCTCCTATTGCTGCCTCTACAAAGTCTCTATATGCTCAGCCTGAGCTCGCAACTGCTCCTGATATTATGAGCCATAAGATGATGTCTCTCCACGAGCTCCTCTCAAGTTGGACGCCGACATCACAACAGAACCATAATAAGTACCAGGAGTCATATGAGAGCCGATGTCAGCTACTCTACCCTTCTCAAAGCCATACTGAGTCGCATGTATTCATGTCGCCTCATCGAAATGGTGAGCACTGGTCTGCTCAGCCATCTCGTCCTGACCCTCAGCTTGTGTCTGAGAGGTCGCAGCCTCATATGACTCCTTCAATTCCAATTTAAAATTCAAATTGTAAAAATATTATATGAAGTTAATTGTTAAACTGAAAAAATAATACTAACCACAGTCTAACGCTGGAGATCACCTCTAATCTCTCCAGTGGCTTGACCACTGTTCGATAAATGTCGAACTCTATAATATCGGGATGCTCGACTGCCTATAGAAATATAAAATAAACTATTTATATTTAATGTTATATAAAATATTTAAAAAATATACTTACCAGATGCTTTCTATGTGAACTAAATGTACGGCTACCAGCTCAATGTGTCACCTCTTGTCTCCCTTGGTTCCTTCGTCCCACTGAATATCTCCTCTGAAATCCACAACCCAACCAGTGTAAACATAATCCATCCCAAACGTGAGATGAAATGTACTCTGGTTGGTGGGCTCTACATGACTCATCAAATTCTGTCACCCCTACTTTCTTAATGGTTGTCCTTCTCAAATTTTTCAAAAAATGAAGGAAACAGTCACACATAGAAACCTACCATGCCGCGTGGATAGCATCATGCATTCTATCATCAATAGGATACCATAAACCCTACAAATAATTTATAATATCAAGTTGTTAATAATATAAATTTCAAAATAAATATTATTTATTTATATACCAGCCAATGATGGAACATGTCGCGTCACACATCAACATGAATCTATTCCCATGTGATCCATGGCTGAGAAAAATAATTAGCCAAGATAGTGCTCCCATGTCCAATAGCTACATGCTCAAAACTGTGAAAAATGAATAAATAATCAAACAATTAGTATATATATATAAATTAATTAATTAAATCTAACTAAAATATACCGGTTACCATACCTCTGTGTGTGTGGATCGAAGCCAAGGCGTGGACGTCGCTCGGGGATAGGGCCAGGAATCATCAGTCGCGCAAGACCGCGCCCCCTCCGCGTACCTCCTAAACCACCAGTAGGCTGAGGGTCAGATGATCCCACATCCCCATCATCCAAAGGTAGCTCAGCCCCCTCTAACTCACGCAATAGATCAGAGTCCATCTGAAACACAAAATGATTGTTGTTAGCAAATAGTTGAAAACAACTATTATATATAGATATATATTAGTTATTATTATAATAAACATTTAACTATGCCAATGTTCATCTTCATCCTCTTCTCCATAGCTGTCAATGTCAATGTCTTCATCTTCCTCCTCAACATCATCAATACCCATATGAGTTTCAGTTTCAGCATCTCTTATCATTTCAAATTCATTTGCAACATCATTAACATCTTCATCACCATCGATCCTTAATTGTGGGGTGTCATCATTGATATTCACGTCTATTTGTGAATCAGATGGATTTTGAGCAGTCTCTTGAAAAATTTCAATTCCTTCCACTTCAGCGGAACCACATTCATTTTGAGTAAACTGATTTTCCCGAGATTTTATTTTTATTATGCTCCACCAATCACTTAAGTCTCTTGAAGTAGCACAGCACTTTGCATAATAAATTTGATGTGCCTAGTGAGCCAGTAAAAATGGTTCATTTACTACAAGAAGACTTATATTTAATATCGATGATTCCATGAGTCGGGTGAACACGCAAGACTCTCTCAATATCCAACCACCAACATTTAAACATTGTTATGTAATTATTTCCTAGATAAAACAGCTCAATAATTTCATCCAAAATGCCATAAAAGTCAACTTCAGTTTCTCTATGATGTGATCCTCTCAAGAAAACTCCACTGTTCATTTTTTTTTTATTCCCCGTATGCATGTGTATGAAATGGAAAACCATTCACCACATATGCATTATAATTTTAACCATTTTGGATGGTGGGTTACTCAATATACACAGTCGCTTATCAATTTTATCAGCATATTGAGACACTTGAAAATTTTTAAAACAATTATCAATATAATAAATAATAAACGGATATTAAACAATCAATAATTTATGTTACTAGTTTTTGAAACCATTGAGAATTTTTTTTTCTGCGTTCTTCAGGAGCAGCTGCTATAATTTGTGGAAGTTGTTTCTTGATATGATTATCATTTAACCTAAAAATTAAATAAGTTTAAATATTGTAACATAAATTATAGAATAAGTGATAGAAGCACTCATAGGACAAATGATTCCATTTCTTCACATTTGAGAAGAACGTATGTAAGAGCTCTGTGATGTTCATCATCTGAAATCCATCGTTCATGAACTCCACCGAAACCAAGATTTGGCTGATTAAAAACTATTAATTGATTGTCCATTTTTTCATTAACATTCCCCTTGTTTCGTCCCATGTGATTCTGTTTTGAGGGATATTGATATTCAAAATAATAAGATCAGAAAAAAGCAATTTCCTCTTGCAAATAAGCTTCAGAAATTGAGCCTTCAACTGATGCTTTGTTACGTATTTTTTTCTTCAATTTCTGCATGCATCTCTCGAATGGGTACATCCATAGAAACTATACTGGACCTCCACATTTATCTTCATGTGGAAAATGTAATATCAGATGTTTCATTGAGTCAAAGAAAGCCGGTGGAAAGATTTTTTCTAGTTTACATATAATTACAGCAACATCTTCTTCTAGTTTTCTTAGCGCATTGTAGTCTGTTTTCATTGCACAAATGTCTCGAAAAAAATCTGATATGTCTGTTATCGAATCCAAAATCATAGAATTCTACCAACCTCTGAATCCAATCAGCATAATTCTTTCCATTATAACATGACAATCATGACTTTTTAATCCAGGAATATAACCATTCTTAACACATCTTCCCAAATTGGAAGCATATCCATCTGGAATTCTCAAATCTTCAATCCAATTACAAAATAATAAGAGAATCTCTTTGGACAGTGTATAAGCTGCTTTTGGCTTCATTAACCTCTGTGATCTGACATTTTCAAATAATTCAAGTTCTGGTCTCCTGCAAATTTGGGCAAGATCTAATCGTTCCTTTATAGTATCTTTGGTCTTACCTGGGGTATCCAAAACTGTATGAAATAAATTATCAAAACAGTTCTTCTCAATATGCATATCATCCAACATGTGGTGGACCAACAAATCAGATCAATATGGAAGATCCCAAAAAATGCTCTATTTTATCCAATTATGTTCTTTCCCAGAGCCATGAATTTTTTGTTGGTTTACTGTTGGTCCAAATATGATGGGGGGTAATGAAAATAAAAACGATTTTAACTCTATACCTGATATCATATTTGGAGGTTTATCCCTTTCAATTGTACCTTTTCTAAAATGAGATTTTTTCCTCTGAAAAGGATGATCGGTTGGAAGAAATCTACAGTGACAATCAAAATAGAAAAATTTTTTCCATTGACCAGCATAAAGGCTTTGTTTTCTTTCATACAGTAAGGACATGATTTTGGACCATGTGTACTACAACCAGATAACATGCCATATGTCATAAAGTCACTAATCATCCACATCAATGCAGCATTTAATATGAAATTTGTTTTCGCAGCAACATCATATGTATTAACACCATCACTCCACAATGCATTTAACGTATCAATCAATGGTTTCAAATAAACATCAATATTATTTTTCAGATGTCTTGGGATTAATAGAGTCAAAAATATATAAGGATCCTTCTTCAACATCCATGGAGGAAAATTTTATAGAGTTATAAAGATAGGAAAACATGAATACTGACTACCATAAGAACTAAACGGACAAAAACCGTCAGTATAAAGACCCAATCCCATGTTTCGGGCTTCTATAGAAAAATACGGATGCAGACGGTCCAAATGTTTCCATGAATCACTATCATATGGATGATTCAAGCTTTTGTCAGTTGAAATCTTGGTTTTGTGCCATGATATCATTGATGTTGTATTCTGAGACATACATAAATGCTACAACCTTGGTGTAAGGGGGAAATATCTCAACTATTTTACTGGAATCGATCTAGACTTCTCTGGTTGAGCTTCTTTATACCTCGATTGTCCACTTGTGGGACAACTATCCAATGACTCATTTTCACCAGAATATAAGATGAAATAATTTGTACATGCATGAATATTTTGATAACTAAGGCCCAGATTACGAATCAACCTCTTTCTCTCATAGTAATTTGTAGGCAACACATTTCCTTTAGGTAACAGTGTTTTAACCAAAGAAAATATCTGATCAAAATAGTTTTTTGACATTGCATTATCTGATTTAATAGCCATAAATTTTTCAACTGCTTCTAATTTTCTTGTCTTACAACCAGGATATAATGCATCCACAGCAGACCTCAACAACTCATAAAATTCAGATGGTGCCAACTTAGGAGTTAAATCAATATCATCGTCAGTTTTAGTTTGTTGCACAAATGGACCTACAACATCATGTACTATATTTTGAAACTGTGATGGATCCAGAATCAAGTTATTAGGATCTTCCCTGGAACTGTGTTCACCATGTTGATACCAAAAAACATAATCTGGTTGAAAACCAAACCGTAAGAGATGTCCCCCAACCTTGTCAAATGTTCTTAGAGCACAATTTTTACAAGGACGCTTAATTGTTCCTTCTAAAACATATTCTAGTTTTGATGATGCAAATGCTAAGAAAGATTCAAAACCATCAATATATACAGGATTTAAACTGGAACCATTTGGATTTATACGCTTATTTATCCAAGCTCGATCATCTAATAATAATTGATGTCAACTTCCTTGTTCCATATTTTTCTACATAAAATATAAAATCATCTCTTTTTTTGAATAGTTTGAAATTTTAAAAAAACTATCTGAAAGAGAAGATAAATAATTACAACTATTTTATAATTATCATTAATTAAGGGCGACACAATTTCCAGTGGATTGATGACTACTCTTTTGCCCGACAGCTCATTTAATTGCATCTTTCTCACACTTATTGTTTCTAATTATTTCTAATTATTCCTAATTATTCCTAATTATTGCTAATTATTACAAATTATTACAAATTATTACTAATTGTTACTAATTATTACAATTTATTACTAATTATTACAATTTATTACTAATTATTACTAATTATTATTATTTATTACTAATTTAGCAATACATAGAAATACATAGAAAAAGGAAAACTTCTTGAATAATGAAAGGAAATTTGGTAATCATCATTGTGGAGATGATTACAAATTTTCCCTTCATTATCCAAGTAGATTTCTTTTACTAATTATTAGTAATAAAAAAATTATATTATCAATATTTATAAGAAAACATTATTAATATTATTAAAATAATAAAATATTTATAAAATATTAAAATTATCAATATTCACAAAAGACTTTGTTCTATTCTTAACATGTTCAAATCTCAAAGGGTCGTCAATTGTCAAGTCATGCGCAATAAAAAGTTTGTGTCAGTCATGTCCAATGTAAACTCTATAATTGTACTTGCATGGTTGATCACCTCACAAGTAGTGTTGCAATAGGACGACCAAAGTAATGAAGTTCTCGTCTCTAAGAATAATCTCACATGACACTTTACGTAGATCATTCTTCCTTAAAAATTTGAGGGGATATCATTATCTTTCCCTTAAATTATCAAAGAAGAATGGTCTATGTAAAGGTTCATGTAACATAATTCTTATAGATAAGAAGGGCATGACTTGGTTTTTCCGATTACAACACTATTTGCGAGGTGATCAACCATGCAAGGACAATTATAGAGTTTACATTGGACATGGATGACACAAAATATTTATTGTGCATGACCTAACAATTGGCGACCCTTTGAGATTTGAACATGTTAAGAATAGAGCAAAGCCTATTGCGAATATTGATTATTTTATAATTTTATAATTTTTTTATTTTTTTAATAATATTAAAAAAAAATCGTAAATATTGATAATATAATTTTTTTATTACTACTTATTTCTAATTATTCCTAATTATATCTAATGATATCTAATTATTACTAATTATATCTAATTATTACTAATTATTACTGATTATAGCTAATTATTACTGATTATTACTAATTATTACTGATTATTACCAATTATTACTATCTATTTATTTCTAATTATATCTAATTATATCTAATTATAGCTATTTATAGCTATTTATTACTAATTATAGATAATTATTACTAATTATAGCTAATTATTACTAAGTATAGCTAATTATTACTAATTATAGCTATTATTACTAATTATTACTAATTACTACTAATTATTACTAATTATATCTAATTATAGCTAATTATTCCTAATTATAGCTAAGTATTCTTAATTATATCTAATTATTCCTAATTATAGCTAATTATTGCTAATTATCGCTAATTATTTCTAATTATAGCTAATTATCGCTAATTTTTGCTAATTATAGCTAATTAATGCTAATTATTTCTAATTATTGTTGATTATTGCTAATTATTGCTAATTATTGATAATTATTGAGAATTATTGCTAATTATTGCTAATTATTTCTAATTATAGCTAATTATAGCTAATTATAGTTAATTATAGCTAATTATAGCTAGTTATAGCTAATTATTACTAATTATTGCTAATTATGGCTAATTATTGCTAATTATTGGTAATTATTGCTAATTATGGCTAATTATTGCTAATTCTTGCTAATTCTTGCTAATTATTGCTAAATATTGCTAATTATTGCTAATTATTGCTAATTTTTTCTAATTATTGCTAATTATTCCTAATTATTCCTAATTATTCGTAATTATGTCTAATTATTAATAATTATTACTAATTGTTACTAATTATTACTAATTATTACTAATTATTACTAATTATTACTAATTATTACTAATTATTACTAATTATTACTAATTATTACTTATTATTACTTAGTATTACTAATTATTACTGATTATTACTAATTATTACCAATTATTACTAATTATTACTAATTATTACTAATTATTACTAATTATATCTAATTATTACTAATTATATCTAATTATATCTAATTATATCTAATTATATCTAATTATAGCTAATTATAGCTAATTATATCTAATTATAGCTAATTATACCTAATTATAGCTAATTATAGCTAATTATAGCTAATTATTCCTATTTATTACTAATTATTACTAATTATATCTATTTATTACTAATTATATCTATTTATCACTAATTATATCTATTTATTACTAATTATAGCTATTTGTTACTAATTATAGCTATTTATTACTCATTATAGCTATTTATTACTAATTATACCTATTTATTACTAATTATTACTAATTATATCTATTTATTATTAATTATATCTAATTATAGCTAATTATTACTAATTATAGCTAATTATTACTGATTATATCTAATTATTACTAATTATATCTAATTATTACTAATTATATCTAATTATTACTAATTATAGCTAATTATTACTAATTATATCTAATTATTACTAATTATATCTAATTATATCTAATTATTACTAATTATATCTAATTATTACTAATTATTCCTAATTATTTCAAATTATTCCTAATTATATCTATTTATTTCAAATTATATCTATTTATTCCTAAATATATCTATTTATTCCTAATTATATTTACTTATTGCTTATTATATCTATCTATTGCTAATTATATCTATTTATTGTTAATTATAACTATTTATTGCTAATTATATCTATTTATTCCTAATTATATCTAATTAATATTAATTATAACTAATTATTTTTAATTATAACTAACAATATCAATATTTTAGTTAAACTAAATATAAATAAAAATCAATTGAAATCTAATTAAATTAGAACTAATAAACAACAATTAAAATTAACATAAAAAAATAAAATAAAATATAAATAAAATAAAATATAAATACCTTAAACTTTGATATTCTGAAGATATTGACGCCCTCCGATTGCTCTCGTATAAAAAAATTCAACTAAAAGAAAATTTCTCTTTAAAACTGAAGAATGAAGAGAGAGAGAGAGAGAGAGAGAGCAAGATCTGAATGATTTGGGAAAAAACAGAAGGGGGTATATATAGGTTAGATTAGTTGTGATGAGATTATTAGCGACGGGCTTCCCGTCGCAAATGGTGGTATTTGCGACGGGGCCCGTCGCAATTATCCTTGCCCGCATTAATCACAGTCGGCGGTTAAAAGGTTATTTGCGATGGGACCTGTCGCAAATAGTACCTACCGACAGTCTTTTTGAGACGGGATGACATCCCGTCGCAAAAAGGTATTGACCGCCACAGGGTATTTGCGACGGGTCCCATCACAAATACCCCTGTGCGGTTTGGCGCGCAAGCCGCAAGGTTTGGCGCGCAAGTCACGCCAAACTATTTGCGAGGGGAGACATCTCCCTGTCGCAAATAATATTCGCGTGGTTTGGCGCGCAAGTCAAACCAAACTATTTACAATGGGAGACGAAATATCGTCACAAATAATTGGTTATTTGCGACGGGGAAAGTTGCCCATCGCAAATAGCTTCCTGAACTGGTTATTTGCGACAGGAGGAAATCTCGTTGCAAATAACCTATCACAAATAGTGATTTTTTCCTCGTAGTGCGTGTCTGGTCATTACAGTGAGACAGTAAATGCACGTTACAGTGAGACAGTGAACGAGCTTCACGGTGAGACAGTGAACGAACTTCTCAGTGTGCATTACGGTGAGACAGTAACTGTCAGACAGTAACTGAGCATTATGGTGAGACACTAATCATGAACTTTACGGTGAGACAGTAATATGAAACACTAGCTAAAAACCCGTAATCATGAAATAGTAAAGCGTAAGACATTAAGATATCAAATAGTAAGACATGAAACAATAACAAGTAAGATATCTATTTGAGATTTATCATGCCTAGTTCATGTATGATGTAGTCTATTCTCTTAGAATTAAATGGTTTGGTGAATATATCAGCAAGTTGATATTCAGTACCAATGAATTCCAATGTGATATCACCTTTTCGATAATGATCTCTCAAAAAGTGATGTCTTACATCATTGTGCTTTGTCCTAGAATGTGAAACATGATCTTTTGAGATTTTAATAGCACTTGTGTTGTCACAATTTATAGGTACATGTCTGAATTGATATCCATAATCCAGTAATGTGAGTTTCATCCACAAAATTTGTGCAAAACAACTGCCATCAGCTATGTATTCAGCTTATGCAGTGGACCATGCAACAGAATTTTGTTTCATACTACACCATGATTCCAGTGACTTTCCTAAAAGGTGACATGTTCCAGAGGATCTTTTTCTATCTAACTTATAGCCACCGAATTCAGCATCAGAATAACTAACTAATTCAAATGATTACCCTTTAGGATAAAACAGTCCTAGACTGGGTCTATGCTTGATGTATTTGAAAATTTTCTTTACAAAATTTAAATGAGATTCCTTAGGATTTTTTAAAAAACAAGCACACAAACACACACTAAACATAATGTTCGGACGACTAGCAGTTAAGTAGAGTAAACTTCAAATCATTCCTCTATAAGTGGTTTGATCAGCAGATTTCCCATCTTCGTCAAGATCCAACTTACTAGCGGTACTCATGGGAGTGTCACTACTTTTGGTGCTATCCAATCCAAAATGTTTTAGAAAATCTCTTGTATATTTACTTTGAGTTAAAACAATTCCATCATTATTTTGAAAGATTTGAAGTCCAAGAAAGAATTTTAGTTCACCCATTAAACTCATTTCAAATTTGTTTTGCATCATTTTAGAAATATCAGCACATAAAGAATTCATAGAATATCTAAAAATAATGTCATCTACATATATTTGAACAAATAAAACATCAGTAGAAATTCATTTTATAAAAAGGGTAGGATCAGCTATTCCTTTTGTAAAACCTTTGGAAATAAGAAAAGTACTCAATCTATCTTACTAAGCTCTTGGATCTTTCTTTAAACCATATAAAGATTTTGATAGTTTAAAAATATAATTTGGAAAATGGGGATTTGTTAATCCAGGGGGTTGTTCAACAAAAACATCCTTAGCTATATACCCATTTAAGAATGCACTCTTAACATCCATTTGATATTGTCTGAAATTTAGATGTGCAGCATAGGCAAGCAGGATTTTGATGGCTTCAAGTCTGGCTACTAGTGTAAAGGTCTCCTCATAGTAAATTCCTTCTTCATGACTATAACCTTATAAAACTAATCTATCCTTATTTATAGCTATGTTACCATCTTCATCTCCCTTATTTCTAAACACCCATTTAGTACCTATGGTGAATGTGGCTTTGGGTCTTACAACATGTTTCCAAACTTTGTTCCTTTCAAACTGATTAAGTTCTTCTTGCATAGTCATCACCCAAAATTCATCAATGATAACATCATTACTATTTTTAGGTTCAAGTTGTGACAAGAAGACTTGATGTTCAACCTGATTTCTAAGAGAATCTCTAGTTTGAGTTCATTTGTCTAAGTCACCTACAACAGCATCTAATGGATGGCTCTTAAGGGTTCTAACAGTTCTATAAAAAGAGGGACTAGTGATTTTAGGTTCATCAACAAATTCAGGTTCAGTGTGACTTGATTCTAAGGAATTTACAGAGTTAGAACTTTTCACAGATTCTTTCACAGAAGAATTTGAGGATTTTGAATTAATGATCAGATTTGATACATCATCCTCCAGATTCTCTAGGATGGTTTTAGGCTCATGTGGATCTATTTCATCAAATTTGACATGAACATATTCTTACACACATTTAGATCTTTTATTGAACACTCTATAGGCTTTACTAGACATGGAATATCCTAAAAAGATACCTTCATCACTTTTGGATGAAAATTTGTCAAGATTGTCTTTGGTATTAATAATATAGACTTTGCAACCAAAAACTTTGAAGTAGATAACCTTGGGTTTTGTATTGTTTCATAATTTATAAGGAGTCCTCTTAAGAATAGGTATGATCAACACTCTATTGATTATGTGTCATGCTGTATTGACAGCTTCGGCCTAAAAATAAATAGGTAGGTCATATTCACTAACCATTGTTCTAGCAATTTCTTATAGGGTTCAATTTATTCTGTCTACAACTCCATTCTGTTGAGGTGTTCTAGGGGCAGAAAAATTGTGACTATAACCATTTTATGAGAAAAAGGATTCAAACTCTTGATTTTCAAACTCAATACCATGATCACTTCTTAATGATTTAATTTTAGGTCCACTAAGATTTTATATAGAATTGGCATATTTGGTAAAATAAGAGTAGGCTTCACTTTTTTGTGCCATAAAGAAGGTCCAAGAATATCTAGAAAATTCATCTACAAAAACATAAACATAGTGTTTACCATTTAAAATGGAAACTCTAGATGGTCCAAAAAAATCCATGTGAACTAGTTCGAGAGGTTGAGAAGTTGACACTTCTTTCTTTGGTTTGAAAGAAACATTGTGCTGTTTTCGCTTTTGACAGGGATTACACACTTTGTTATTTAGGAACTCATGTTTAGGTATGTCTTTAACTAGGATTTTTCTAGTTAGCTTTCTAAGGGAGTGATAATTACAGTGTCCTAGTCTCCTATGCCAGAGCCAAGATTCTTTATAAAATACACATAAGCATGAAGCATTTTGAGAAGCTAAAGAATCTAAATTAACAGAATAAAAAAATTTATTTCTTAATGAAGAAAATACTAATTCATCTTAATAATTAAAGAAATTACAAGCATCATTTTCAAATCTAACATGAAATCTATTATCATATAATTGTGATATACTAAGTAGATTATATTTTAAACCATCAACAAATAGTACTTTGGAAATTAAAACTGAGTTAGTGTTACCGATTTGGTCGAGGCCAAAACTCTTTCCCTTGGCATTGTCACCAAATGTGACATTTCCTCCATCTACTTTTATCAGGTCCTTGAAGCATGAGTAGTCTCCTGTCATGTGCCTTAAACATACACTGTACAAATACCATATACTTTTCCATGAGCTCTTTAAGCAGCTTTCCTTGAAAAAGATTTAGCAAAAACAGATTTGTGTACCTATACTTTTTTGGGTCCAGTAATATTAGTAATAATTGCTTTAGGAACCCATATTTTCCTCATAGGTTTCCTATAAGCATTGTGTAAAGTATTTGAAAAAAACTGTATTTGGTCCATAAAAACTTGAAACTGTAGAATATGTATGATGGATTAAATTAGTTGATCTAAGTCCAGAAATGGGAGTAAAACTGTATGTGCTAGATTTGGAAACAAAATTTCTTCTACCAAGGATTCTTTTACCAAGTTGATAACCAAAGAAGGTGTTGTATTTAGGGGAAATTTGTTTTCCTAGCATTTGGGTAAGGGTATTTTTTCCATTAGTAAACTTTTCTATTTCACTCTTTAAATGCTCATTGGAAATTTTTAATTCACTGTTTTCTTTGAGCAGTTGAGCATTTTTCTCTGATTTATTTGTGAGTTCAGATTTAATAGTCATAGTAAGATCATGTTGTTTCTTCAATGATTTATATTTTTCTTTTAGTTCATTGCATGTTTCCTCAATCATGTTACAGTATTCAAACATTTCTTCATTAGAATTATTTTCAGAGAAACTTTCATCTCCAGAATAATATGAATTATGTAAAGAAGAGTGCAATGTTACCTCAGATGTGTTTTTCATAAAACACATATTGGCTTTGTTAGCCTATTCATCATGTGATGTCTTTGAGTTTCTTGAACTATCCTCAGAAGCACTCCAGATATCTTTCATTTCCTTTTTATACTTCATGTCCATGTACTCATATTTCTTTTTGTACTTGAGCTTTGGACAGTCATCCTTTATATGTACTTTGCACTTACATTCATAGTAGACAATTTACTCTGTTTTGTCACTTCTTTTCCAGTCCATCTTCCAGTTTCCTTTTTGGTCATATTTTCCCTGAAAGTCAAGATTTCAAAAAAAGTTCTTCTTTTTGTAAAATCGTTTGAATCTTCTGGATAGTTGATCCATCTCCCCATCACTGCCAGGTGATGATTGTCAACTGGTGGAGCTTTCTATAAAACTTCCAGTTTCCCTTTGTCTTTGTGCTTAGAGGTGGTGGTCTTGAATGAAACAGAATTCCTCTTGGGTTCATCCTCATCTTCCTTGTTGACTTTCATCTCTTCTTCATAAATCCTCAATTTCCCAATGAGTTATTTAACAAGTACCTTACTAATGTTTCATGATTCTCTAATAGAGACACAGGTTCCCCTCCATCTGCCAAGTAGACATCTAAGGATTATCATGATCTATTCCTTGTCAGTGACTTCTCTTCCAAGAGAAATAATTGTTTTTACAATATCATTGAACCTAAGATACATGTTAGAAATAGGATCATCAGGTTTCATTTTAAAATTATCATATTTAATAGTATAAGTATTAAGTCTCGTTACTTTTACACTAGATGTTCCTTCATGTGAGACAGAAAAGGTATCCCAAATTTCATGGGCAGTTTTACAAGAAGAAATTCTATTGAATTCCACATCTCTTAAGGAGCAATATAAAACAATAATAGATTTTCAATTGTTATTGTATGAAGTTTTGGTAGGTTCATCCCATGTGATTTTATTAGTAGAAGGAACTTTGCATTCATCTATAATGGATTACAAAATTTCAAAAATCATACTCTCTAAATGCATTTTCATTTTAATTTTCCATTGCGCATAATTGGTTCCGTTAAAGAATGGTGGTCTGTTGGTTGTATCACCTTCCAATCTATTATCCATAATAATGTATTACTTTAAAAGAGCTAGAAATTTAAAATTAACAAAAATTTATAGATCTTTAAAGTAAAACTACAATCACAGTTGAATAAGATTAAACAGAGTCCTAATAAACAACCTCTGATACCAAATGTTTGTCGGAGTAGATTACTCAAGAGGGGAGGGGTGAATTGAGTAACTATAAAAATTTCTGTAAAAAGTATTTCTAAAACGGTTTCCCCAAAGATTAAATACAGCCCATTTAATCATGGTTATACTGTTATAAGAGTTTGACTATTTAAGTGACTTCTTATAAGATTGATTAATTCTCATTAATCGTAATTTGTGTTATTAATATTACTTTTTAAGTAATTATACTAAGACAAGTCAGTTATAACTTCTTTCCAAGACTAACTATCAAAGTGAAATTAGTGATTTCTGAATTATTCTGTAATGCAATAAAACCTAGAAAACTAAATTAAGTAGCACAACAGATTTGAAACAAGTGGTTCAGTCTTAAGCCAAGACCTAATCCACTCCACTTGGTGATCACCTGCCACCATGAAGTTTGTATAAACAATCTTTTATCCACACCCTGGATCAGGGTTAACAATAGTACACAGACTATCCATGCCACACAGGGACCTCTTCCACAGTTCTTCGTGGGTACAAACTACCAGGCCACATAGGGACCTATTCCAAACTTATCAGTGGGTATACACGAGAGTAAAATAATGGTTGAGTACGGAAATCTTGTATCCTTCAGTTTAATGCTGGAGATAGAGTGTGTTGTTCTACAGGTACACACTCTGCTCGAAAGGTAATAAACAGATACACAATAGATTAGAAATATGGATATGGGTTTATAAGTGCTATGATTGTTATTATTTTCAGTTCTGGACTTCTAGAGATGAAGCAGATGTAGATCTCGAGTCCTCGTTAGTAAAACATAGTGTCGTGATTCATCTTGTCTTCATCGTGAGGTTCGAAAATGCGAAGATGTTCTCTGGATTCCAGTGTACTTCGTATGTTCTTCAGCAGAGTCGGGTTGCATGCATGTGACAATCCTTCCTTTAGAAACCTTCTTAGTGTTCATCATTTCTGTGCTCACAGCCTTGTTTTTCGTTTTGTATATCGATCTCTTTGATTCTTGGCCACACTTCCCTTTTATCTTGGAATTCATGTGTTGGAGCCAACAGGTTGCATGAATACTGCACCTCGTACCTCATACTGTCAAATTATATGTCTACAAAGAAACATTAATTATGTCAATGCATTAAAATCTTCAAATATGACCATTAGAGATTAAATTGAAAAATGACAAAATAGTTTAAGAAATGGTGTCACAGTATGTCATGGAAACAGTGTCTCCTTCACACGGTGTCCAGATTGATTACAGTTTCTTGTTCACGGTGTCTGCTTCACGGTGTCTTGCTTCACATTGTCTTGTTCATGGTGTCTGCTTCAAGGTGTCTGGTTCTTCATAGTATCTGATTCTTCACGGTGTCTTCCTTCATGGTGTCTGCTTCACGATGTCTGCTTCACGGTGTCTGCTTCACGGTGTTTTTTTTCATGGTGTCAGAAAGACATAACCAGTGGAAGACTCATGGTGTCTCAGAATTTTTAAAGTAACTGTGTTCAAACTTAAGCAATGATGATAATATAATGGATTAGACTTAATCATTTTTCAAAGAAGGTATTATGAGAGTAGATCAAAGATAGTATAAAGTAAGTAAAATAAATTTAGAGTAATTAAGATCTTGAATGGCTCTTCTTAAATAATGAGAATACTTTAAACATTAATACATATGATTTGATATAATTTACAGGAGCTAACTACGTTGAATAGGATTTGGGATCATTAAAACATGATTAATACATGAGGAGTCCAACACAATTCATACATTCTTAAAAAACCAGGCTTAAAATATAGACCATCACTCCATGATTTGCACTTTAGTTCAGCTAAAGGAAATATAGAGTGGAATAATCCCTTACAAAGAGACATCATATGGCCCACTATATTTTGCAAGATCATTCATCCAATAATAGAGTATCTTTAATCTTTATTTCTATCTTCAATAAGACCCTGGTTCGCCTAAACAATGGCGACATTTCCATTTTTAATAATCTGATTATCCAATTTCCCTTGATATGAAGATCTTCCATGAAATCATGGTATAACCTCTTATTCACACCATCATCAAACTTTGAAAAAGACTCTGAAGGACCAAACCCTTTCAGATTAGTATAATTCCAAGAAGAGGCAATCCCCCGCTCCATCAAAGACTCATGTTTTCTTTGACTAACTCCTTTCTCAGCAAAAACAGCACCCACCCTACTCAAAATCCCTAAATCATCATCAATGGAAAATTGCTTCAAATTATTATAAATCCCAATATCAACATGAATTACATAATTCTTTTCACGGTGCCCTGAGGGCTCATATCCTTCCAAATTAATGTTCTTCAAAGCATCATTATCAACCTTGATTTCACAAACAGGATTCACGACCATTTTAATTTATCTCTATACAAATTTTAACTTTTAATAAGATATGTCAAATGAAGCCTTAGATAGAGTCAAAAAAAGGATGATACGATGATCACAACAACAAATATGACGTTCCATGGCTTCCAAACAACTCGAAGTAATAGGAATCACATAGATTAACAGGAGATGGCGCAACATCAAGATAATTACGGAATCTCAAAATTCAGAAACCTCCCCAGTAGGTAGGCTAAAAAAATAAAATGGATATTGAATCAATATCATCAGTGGTGCGAGATGTGATTGTCAATGAAGGTTGATGTTGCGGATGTTGGAGAGGTAGACGTTGTGGGGAAGCCCTCTCTAGAAGAAAGGATCATTTTCAGTGAGGGTTTGTATGGTTTTGACTATTTGGGATACAGATGTAGCTTACAGAAAAGGACCGTTATAT
Organism: Viscum album; assembly: GCA_963277665.1. Lineage (NCBI taxonomy): Eukaryota > Viridiplantae > Streptophyta > Magnoliopsida > Santalales > Viscaceae > Viscum > Viscum album. Next base: position 811,695,324 of record OY728123.1, read on the forward strand.
GGGTCATTTCCACGGTGATAAACCAAAGGGGATATCTATGAAACAAAACCTAGTATGAGCTAGGTGGTTGGTGATTTTTTTATGAAGATCTAGCTAGGTTTTAAAGAAAAATATTTAATTAGGGTATTGTTACATGAGAGTAAACAAGGATGATATTCTAAAGATAATGTTATGATTTGATATAAACTTTTTGAATTCATATTGATGTCATTTAGAATTACAAATTCACCAAAAATATTTTTGGGATTGATGGGTATGATGATTCATTATTATAAAAACAAATTTATTGTGGATATGAGGGAATATGAAGCATTTGATAATATTTTTAGAACTTATTTACTAGGACTATTTCTACGTTAAGATACTAAAGTGCGGGTTTTGAATCTACGGGTTCATTTTCTTAATCATGTTGTCTCTCTATAGGATAAATCTATGAATTCATCGAAGATTGAGACTGTTCTTTCTAAAAAAGAACCTAAGAACATGTTAGAGGTGAGTAGTTTTTTTGGTTTATCATGTTATTATCAGTGGTTTGTGTATAAATTTTTTCATATTGCAACTCCTTTACAATCCCAAACCAAGAAGTGTAACACCTTCACCCGAGCCACTGGGTTCGAGCTGGGGGTGCCACATGAACTCACGCATGCCTCCCCACATGCAAGAGGTTGCTGATTAGTGTCAAGGGTCTAAATAACGATGTTAAGAGACTATGCCCTCAGTACCAAGTGAAAATTAAAGTATAACAAAAAATGATAACCAATAAATCAACAAATAGTGAAGAAACAAAAACCACCGAGTAGTAAAATTTACAATAAATCCAACTCATGTAGTATCAATAAGGAATGTCAGGTAAACAAACCAAAAAACTAAAAAAAATGATCCAATGTATGGGTAAGACAGTAATAAAAGCAACAACATCCATCTCATGGTCCATCTAGCATCGTCTGCATCCTCCTACTAACCTGCTCAACTGTCCACCATAGGGTCCATGCCCTTCGCCGAATCCCTAAGCATTAAATCTTTAAACACACCGAAATATCTGAGTATGGTGTCAGTGTAAGACTCTTTAGGACACCATTAACGACCCTTAACATAATAGCACAATAGATACACGTGCATTCCATGAGAGAAAACAAGGTACATATATAAATGACAATATATCACAAAAGTATAACCGTATGTTGGGTCCTCGAAGGTTGACTCTACCTGCTCTGACCCTATGCTGGAAAGAACAATGATCAGCCACCTGACACATCACCGTGATATGATACCCAAAAACATGACTAATATATCCCCTTTAAAGGGATAGTCCAAATCATTCCAACCATCCGTCTGACACATCCCCCCAGGAGAATAATCCATAAGGTTCAACCTTCATGCTCACCTACAATACAGAAGAACAACATAATACGATACAAGATACAATGATAAATAAACATCACCTCAAATAAACAAGTATCATAACCAAAACAATCTACAATAAAACAACACAAGAATAGGTCTCAAATGGGATACACACCCACACCACATGTGATCAAACATCAAACATAGGACTTTAGGGGCTATACATGCACGCCAACAAATTGCCAAAACCTGTATAAAACATGTGCTAATGTCAATGGATTCCTACCTCAAATGTGATGGAACCGAGCGCATAGAGGAATCCCCAAGCAGGTGGGATTTTAAAAAAATTACCGGCGTTCGACGTGAACTTGTCGACGTCAGCGAACAGCTGCCCAGTTAAAGCCGATGATCTCCCGTGAAGAGTTTTAAGCACAAAAATAAACCATAAAATACCTTGATTAAATTTGAAACATTGTACGACGTATTATCATCATTGGTGATCGCTTCTCTAATAATATGACATCAAACTCATCTAGATCATCCACACACACTTCAAGAAGCTATGGGAACATTGTTTGTCAATGTTTGGGTGCTAGCACTGAATTATGACGAAGCCTTCGACGCTCCAACGATCACCACATCTCACTTCTTTCGATGCCTAAGAGAGAGCCCGATCCAAGCTCCATGGATCCAAAGTATCTCTCTCTAGAACATGGGAGAGTGGAGAGGAGAGAGAAACTTCGTGAATAATTCTTGGAAAAAGCCCTTCCTCTTCTATTTATAGTGTTTAATTAAAGTAATTGGTATAGCCTTGCCGACCCTGAATACTTAATGCACTATCAATGACATTTTATGACTATTAAACTGTGTCATAAATATTATTATCATTTTCTAGTAATATATTAAATATATCATATGACAATAATTGAGTACAGAACTTGACTTTTCATTCCCATAAATATTAATTGAATCTTGAATAATTTAATATTCATCAATTAATATTTTTTCATGTATTTACTTATAACTCATAAATAAATTTAATAAATAAATTCAATGCTCATTATTCTAAACTCGAATAATATGAATTTATTTATTACATTGGTGATTGTTTAACCTTGGACAAATCCCAGACCCTAGTGGTGGGGCCAACCATTCCAAATCTCTTATTCAACTGAATAGGAAAAATATTTTAATACGCTATCACGTTTAACCCTATAGGACCTTATCTCGATAGCAGTGAATATTATTCACAGACCAAGAGCGGGATCTATCAACCCATCATGGACCCTAAAGGGATAAGGATTGTCACAGTAGCAACAACCAACCTATGAACATGAACTATGTAATATAATCTCTTTGTCAGTAATATCTCATAAAGCAGAACAAACTCACATGTCATTGCCCTTTTCTTTCTTTATTGTTTGTTGATTTAATAGGATGAATTTACCCTGGACTACCATGGACATGGTCTTATAAAGGTACTGTCATCCTTATCAACATGGCCTGAGATATATTACTTCCATAACTCGGAAGTGGCAGATCCTTTCTTAACTATTCAACCAATGATATTCCACCAATGATGCATACAACACAAACTACATCACCACAACTTCATTGTCACAGTTTTTGTCTTGCATAAAAGTATGAAATCAAATTAAATACATTGGTAATTATCTCAATTCAGGAGACCATTACACATTATCGTAGATAGGAACATACAATGACACCCAAAACATGTGGTGTCCCTATTGGTGGGTCTTTCCTCTTGATCTCACTACTAGATATCACCAAATGCGAACATCATGAGAATAAGTCTCAATGATTATGATCCCTCGACACCTGATAGTAGTCAAACATCTAATGTATCCAATCAGTGAGACGTATCTAGACCATAAAACATATATTTAAGATTAATTTCATAGTATCTCAAGGTTACATTATAGCCTGGGACCTACTATAACCTCTCGATATGACAATTAATCTTTGGACATTGCCATTTCTATAGTGTAAATAGAAAAGCCAACACTATAATGGTAAGATTACATCATGTATAGCTAACTGTATACACAATATGGTAATCAAAAGCACAGAATATTTGGGTCAAGGGAACCCACTATTTCAATACTCCCACATGCACTAGATCCAACTTGCTAACTATACTTGTTAGCTGCTAACATGATGAACATCATGTTTCTGTTGATTAGCGGCTTTAGCTACTAGGTCTGCCATAGTTTCGCTGTATGGCAATCCTACTATTGCGACCATATATCATTGAGTAAAAGTTCTCAAGATATGGTATCTTGAGTATATCGCACTTTTCCACTATCATAACATGACATATTGCCTGGTAATAATATCATAATTTACATTATGATGATACTTTTTTCTCCAGGTCCAATTCCATGAACTAGAACAAATCATTGCATTTTGTAACAACTTCATAGCTGCCTCAGAAGCTACAACGTACTCGATATTTGTAGATATGGATACCAATGGCATATATGAGCTTGTATCGCTCATTACCTTAGCTTAACTACGATAGTATATCACTCTGATATATGGAAGACTAGTTTGTATCCCCAAAACTAGTATCCTATCTTCTCTACTTACCAGGTACATATCTTTTGTACTTGTCGAAGTAGAATTAGAGAGTTCTGACTGCATCCCTTTCAGTTCTCCTGGATATGACTGATATTTTCCTATTATAAAGCATATTATGTCAATATCAATTCTTGTACATATCATGGCATACGTGATTAATCCATCACTTAAGTGTATGGAATTCAACTCACCACATATATCTCTTCCCATTTCCTATACATGTCAACCTGAAGAGATTATGCCTTGTGACATAGGCAAAAATTCATCTCTTGAATTATTCCAACTTGTATTATTCAATAAAATGTCACTATATGTACGATTGATTAGGGACAAGAAACCTATAGATCTACCTCAGTATATCCTATTACCTGGAAATTATTTTTCTACTTTATGTCAATCATCGGAGAATAAATTTAATTTTGGTCTTAACTAACTTAAAGACCATATGTTTTCCATATGTTGCAGAACATATTTTACTTAGAAAACTTTGGAACTCCCACTAACCTCTCATAAACACATGAAAATCATTTTTTAAAAATGTATATTTTAAGATCATGTTGCTTACTTTAATCCTAAATTTGATTTTAGTAACTTGAATCCTTTATTAGCATTCTGTGACGTGACCATCCCTTTTTGGTTGCGTCGTTTAGACACCATCCATGATTGGTGGTCATGACATCAAATGCTCAATAATATGATTATAAAATTATCTATGATAAGTACAATTCTAATAGATTTAGGCATAACAACTTGGTGAAAACAATCGAACCTTATTGGTACTGTGCTTTTACCACCCATGTATCAACTCACTTGAATACCCACCATAGTATTAAAAATAATAATCCCCTATGCACTTTGATACATGGAATCAATTAATTGAATTTTAGTTGGTCCTATCAATTTTAGCTAATTATCGTGCGCTGCTTACTTGTAGGAAATATTATTCACATTGAATAATAAATCACTGAACGCAATGAATATAAAACCATCACCATGGTTTTAACCTTCCCACACAGTGTGTGTCTCTGGAACATCCTTTGTTCCACATGCACTTGTGGAACAAGTTCCTATGCCAACTATTTGTGTATCTTGAGCATTGACTAAACACAAGTCAATATAACTCCCACTATCTCTAATAGAGATGCATACCCTTATATATAAGTGTAGTATATTACTTGACTACCTACTTTTCTATCTTATGGATTTATGTAACATCATAAGAATCCATTAGGATAAGTAACTTAGATGCACAATATGTTTATCTTGATGCAAGTTTGTTTGTATCCGAACAAACTATTTGCATCCAAACACATGTCCTTATGACATAATGGACTTATCATCATAATATGACTTGTATGATATGCATTTGTTATTTTAGTTGGGATATGATTATGGGATTATGATTTTATTTGCCTAGAATTTCATAAAATATAATGGAAGTTTCAGCAAGTTGCAACATTGATACTACTTACAACAAAATTTTGATTTATAACATATGCGTTTAGGAATTTCTTCATGCTACATGGTTGTTGATCAATGTTGATATGTAAGACTTCATCATCAATACTCCTCATTAACATCAATTTCGTGATGTCAATAAGGTAATGTTCATTTAGGAATTACTCCACATTATGTTATTATGATTAATGAATGCTTGGTCAAGATATTCTTCGGTATCCCAACATGAAGCAACTCATATCTTCTGACCATGCATATACTTCACTTTATTATTACTTAATTACTTAAAAGAATCTTATGACGTATATATACCTCTATCTTATAATTTTAATAGTTCATGCTTACTTGTTGAACAATTTCCAAAATCTTTGTGACATACATTTATTTCTAAAGGCTCATTTGTCCAAACTAAAGATGTCGATAATACCAAAAGTATTTAGTTGTGCCGAGACTAAATACCATACATGGTATATTAATGATTCCCACATTTAATATTACTTGAAAAAGAATTATCTTGTCACAACTGAGTATAAGTTTTACATTGATATTCATCACTAATTGCTTATGATTCATGTATTACTGAACTAGTGATTAAGTTTTAAAGACCAAAAACAACATTCATCCCAAAACCTGAAATAATGTATTCTTGCATCCAAGGACACATGATATTATTGTTTGTGGTTATACTCAATAACATTTCAACACGAATCTTTCACTTGGAAGTTAATGAAATCGTGTATTTCTCAGCACTGGCCAAGGTATCATCCTTTCATAGCCACTTGGAGAATACACCTTAATTCTAGTAAGGTTTCTATACTTACTTGGTTACCGTATTTGAATACACATATGTCACCAGCATATTGTATTTAATACCCAAGTAGTAAAACTGAAACATTACAATTGATGAACATTCCTGAAGAAAAAGTAGGTAACTTGCTTCTTTAATTCAGTTAATTGCATTTAAACCTCCATAGTATTATTTTATAATGTGCAATTCAAATAACTTTTGTTAATACTTCATTAATTAAAGGAATTTCTAAATGTGCCATTGGAATTACTTTCCTTTTGGATTTTTCACATTTTCTTTCAATTTATTCTCCATAAGAATTAAAGATGAAATTATCTTTGATATTCTTATTATCTTGGTGAACCTTACCTAAATTGGTAATAAAGCATTGACTCAATAATTTTTTGTTTGGAGACTTAAGTAATGTGGTGAAAATGATATGAGAAAGGGATCCATTTAAAAATCAGGATCAATCATTCAATTTACACATGTCGGTGTAACATCGCATTATTCATATCATTACATCGCTTTCTCCTTGAAAACTTCTCAGAGATGAGACTTCATGTTATGTCATCCATGTCCTGGTGTAGCGACCGCAACTGAAACTGGACGTTGATAAAAGAATAATGATATAACTATCATATGATTTATACATTAGTCTCCCATAAGCAATTTCACCCTCGATTGTTGAGGTATTTTAACATTATTGGGGACACTTGCACTTTGAGTTTTTTATATCATAATACTATATGCAAGCGCCCATATTATTCTTGGATACTCATGTCGGTGTGGACATTTACTTTGTCCATTATAATATTTTCGTTTTTAAACTTGTTGTATAACTTTACATTTAATTAAACAAAAATTAGTAGATTAGTACCTTCTATCATGATTACCGGTTTAGATATTTTTATTAAAATAATTGATAAAATGTCTCCCACTATTTTATCGGAATCTAGGAACCCACTATGATAGAATTGTAATACTCTGTCGATTAAATATTCTAGTGGAAAGGATCCCTGAACCACCCCTCATAGTCTACAAGCTATGGATACACCACTACTTGGAGGGTTCAAGGTTGGCTTTTGGCTGGCCGACTGCTTTAGCTTACGGTTTCTTGATCTGTTAAGTGAAGTCCCAGCTTCTAATATTAGAACATGATTTACTCAACGCTTGCCTATAAAATGAAAGCAAGTTAGCTATAACTAATCCTTACTAGCACTTTAGTTAAGTCAACCCATGATTCTTATAAGGACTCCTCGGTAGTAAGAGGCACCCTCAACTATGGCATGACCGACACCTCGAACAGTCGGTTTTGTCCAAATTTGAATGACGGAACACTGTTATGACTTAATATATCTTTGAGTGTTTTATTGTATTTAATGCAAAAAAAGAAATCATTTTCTATTTTTATAAGCATGTACTATGTGATCGCACTCACATCTGATCATGCAAGAAATAGAAATTTCATCGCGTCAAATGTTCATTTTATCTTGCATGTTTGTTTATTATTATACTATGTAATCGCGCAATAAACTACACATGCACAAAAATAATAAACCATACAAGACAAAATGAACACCTGATCATGAGATGGTTCTAATGGTTGATACATTGAATGAATTACGGACCAACCGAGAACCTAGGGACAATACCTTTAGTTGCGTGGCTTGCAACTTGAATAGCAATGTTTGCTCATCCAATACATCCAACTCATGTCTGGTGTGTCGTCGTCACTTGGCGCGAAGCACATCATACATCGTCTCGTCATTATACAACCGTACTCGCATGTAAGAGAGGGGGTCTCAAGGTATAAAATACAACTCTGAAAATGGGCACACATGACCTTATACATATAATGACACTTGAGATGATACACAGATCGTCTTTTATTTAATTAAACTAATTATTACAAACCGGCATGAAATAATTAATTAAATTAAATAATTAATTAAATAAAATACATCAGAAAAACATTGGTCAGTCTCAGGCTCATGATCAGTCATATACACATTAAACTCGCATATATAAACTAAATGCAGAATTAAAAATTAATTTTGCCTTAAATAATTTTAGGGTATTATTTTATTAAATTAAAATTTCACCCTAATTTTAATTCAATATAAATACGTCATTAAATCCCAGTTAATTAATTTAATTTTAAAACTAAAAATTTAATTAATTAATTAATTTAATTAAACTCCAAATTAAGTTAATTACGCCACATTTGTTAATAAACTAAAAATTAATATTTAATTAATTTAATTATCAATTTAAATTAAATTAATTATTTTAATTAATTTTTGATTGAATTAAAATTACTCAGACCCTAAAAACCCCAAGCAGGACCTTCACAGGTCAGGGTGAACCCACGCAGACTTTTTTTTTATATGCATTTTTTCAACAAAAAAATTTGAAAATACATCTAGGTTATAAAAATTTATTTTTTTACCACCAAAGGCGGCACCTGGTGTGCCGCCTTTGCCCAAAAAATAACCGCAAAGGCGGCACACCAGCTGCCGCCTTTGCCTAAATAAATTTTTTTAAAATTTTTTTTTTTATTTTTATTTTGTTTTTTTTTTGTTTATATATATATATATATCTATATATATATATATATAAAACAAAACTTTTCAGCAGAATTTTTCTGCTATTTAATATCCAGTGGTTCTGCCATTACAGCAGTCTGGATTCTGACTGATACCCTCACCCAGAACTCCCTTTTATAAGGGGGTTTACCCTGAAAACAATACTGCATTTCCGATGTGGGATTCTGGTTCTCCTTTTCCTGCACAGTACATTCTGTGTTTCCGATGTGTGATTCTGTTTCAAGTACGCGACTTTGAAAGACTATAAAAGTTAAATTATAAGACCAATACAAATGAAACTTTAAACACTGATTAAACATATAATAAATAGTTGAAAACAAAAATAATTTCATAAAAAATGTTAATACAGATTAATTTATAAGCTTTAAAAACCACCTACTTGAAACTTAAACATATTTGAAGTACGTGACTTTGAAAGCTTATAAAAAACATATTATAAGACCAATACAAATGAAACTTTAAAAATTTATTAAACATATAAGAAATAGTTGAAAACAAAAATAATTTCATAAAAAATGTACACCAAAAACAATTTATAAGCTTTCAAAACCATCAACATGAAACTTAAAAATGTTTCAAATTCCCGACTTTGAAATACAATAAAACATAAATTATACGACCAATAGAAATGAAATATTAAACATTGATTAAACATATAAGAAATAGTTGAAAACAATAAAAACTTCCTAAAATTTTTTCATAAAAATTAATTTATAATCTTTCAAAATAGTCTACTTGAATAGGGAATCTGATCCATCAGTTTGAGGGATATCGGGGCTAGGTAGATAGATAATCTGATCATTGTATCTATGGATTTTTTGGATAGTAATATAGATTCATTTCATTCATTATATCGAGGTATTTCATTTTTAAGAGAATATAGACTTTCTTATAATTATAAAATAAGGGACACCTTTATTTTTTGGTTATAGAATACGATTCTCTTAAGGTTAAAAGACATTATTCTTTTAATGGCTTTGAAAGTCATTATTTTTTTTTGTTTGAAATTGTATTTCTTTTTTGTAAAAAGTTTTTATATTTCCACCACACATATAATTGAATGAAAAACATCATATTAGTATTTTTATTATGATTTTATCCATATTAATATGATTTTGATAATAACAAAACTTTTGAATTAATAAAATCTATCATGATTATGATTCTTGTACTCTAATTACTCGGATTCATATAGACTCTGATCTTTTACATTCTGATTTAATCAAATTGTTTCTATTTATGATTATTTGATTGGACTGAGAACCATGTCCAATAAAAAATGTAAGAGTTTTTTTATTTTTTAGTTTATTTCTTTTAAACTACATTTTTTAATACTAAAATATTCCCACTTTTAACTTATCTATTAGAATAATATTCTTATGATCCTAATAAAAATTATAGGTATAATGATACAACATTGTGTGGTTTTCTCAAGAGAATATTCCAACTCATCTTTTAATATCGATTTATTGTATTTTCTAGCTTTACCATTATCATTACTATATGAATAAATTGAAAATTTCTCAACTTGATAAATGAAACTAAATTCATATTTTTAAGAACTACTAGTTGATGAATTATCTTTGAAATAATTTCTTATCAAATTATTATGTCTATTACTAGAATGATACATCTTCTTCATATCATTTTTCTATTTTAGAGGATTCTCACTTTTTTTTTCAAATTATAAATTATCCATTTTCATTATAAAATTCATGGAAAAGATTCCAATGAAATTATAGATTCATCACCATAGTGGTTTATTTAGTTTTAAATTCATTTACCATATATAATCCATCTTTAAATAGGTGAATAAATTTCATTAATGTATTCATCAAATTCATCATCATCAGAATCAATTGATTCCCCAATTTCCAATTATTTGAACTTATTTTTTCTTATAGCCTCAAAGGATATATAATCTATATCTTCTTTTTGAAACTCATTTCCTTTATCATTTCATAATCTATGAGAATAAAATATAACTCCTCTAATGAAATATATTCCCTATCTTCCATGTCTAAAACCATGGCATCAAATCCTATAGGGAAATTTATCAAAAGCGTTTTCAAAATTTTTGAATCTTATATCTTCTAACCAAATCCATAGATATTACATACCATCTCATTGAACCTAATGAAATAGTCATCAATGATTTCATCATCGACCATTTTAATATTCTCAAACTTTATTCTTAGGATTTTCATATTATCTCTCTTAACATTAATATTTCCTTCATAAGTACTTCCTAGTTTGTCTGAAATATCCTTGGTAGTTTCAACACCCATCACTTTAGTGTATAACATTTTTGATAAATACATTATGGTATAATTTTGATATTTTCCATCAACTTAAAGATTTATCATATTAGTTTTAGTACAATAATAATACTTAATAATAGGTGGTAATCTAATGGTTGATACGTCTTTCATTTATAAGAAAAGAGATTGAAGGAAAAGAGTATAATATTCCTCTATGTATGGTAGTTATTTCCCTAAAATTAAGTATTCCATGGTTTCTCACTGAATTACGATCATTCATTTCTCATAATGTTTTCTTATCATGAGAGGGGAGCTTTCTATGATACCATTTGATTTAACCAAGGATCAGCTGGGTTCTGATGAGGGGGGGGGGTGAATCCATAGTACATTATTTTAAAAATTCAGTATTCGGTAATCTAAAATCTGTGACTGATTAAACTATCTATCCCTTATCTTAAATTATGAAAATCCACCTGAATAAAAAAATAAAATCAATGAAAAACACAGGGATTCTATTAGGTTCATTACAAAGACCTACTCCTTACTACAACCATTTATTACACCTTGATAAAGTTTATTCACTTTTTTTAGTCGGTTACAACAAGGGAAAGTTGTATTCCCATAAAAAATAAGTCCAATAGTGTTTCATATCTAGAGTCCCACTAGAAATTACAAGCTCCCACCTTCACTAAAAACTCTTAACTCCCATAGGTGGATCTTTATACTATATCCATGGTGATTCTAAAATCTCATAAGCCTACTCGAGAGTCCCACTGGTGACCTCTTCTATATCTGAGTCCCAAAAAAGACTTCAAAAATCCTAAGTCACACAATATATGAACTTTTTTCAAAATATATCTATCAAATTTTTATATTTCTGGACAACCTTCATATATAGTCTTTCTCAAAAAACAAACCAAAGCACCTGATCTACCCATGTTCAATATTAATGAAATTATGCAACTGTTTTTCAATGACCTTATCTTTATCACTATCCATTGAACATAAAATTGCCTGGACTAATCTCAAAAAACTCATAACATGGGTATATATCTTCTGAAACACTACCTAGATCGCTCTCAATATTTATGTATATAAAATTAATGGAATATCAATTAAATTTTATTTAAAAAAGACAAATATAAAATATTCCACGATAATTTTATGTAAGTGTTATTTAATTTTCATGAAAATATTTTATAATTCATGCACACCTACAATGCCTCTTTCCTTCTCACTTTAGTGCTTCCTATTCATGGTACTCTCACATAACATCTTTGGAATATTTTCAAAACCTGGGCCCATATACTTCATATACATTGGGCCTTTTCACATTTCTTCATGTATCGTAACTCAATGATATTGATCAATGAATAATATCTCATGAAATTATATCAAACATATTATTATAATAGAATATGATGTATATAATAATAGTTGACATAACAATATATGCATTATTTTTTCATCACGAAGCTTTTATTATTGAAAAATAATCATAGTTTCTTTTATATGTGGCAACATAATTTTTTATTACCACAGGTGAAGGTTCACATAACTATAGTCTTCATCATGAAATCATGAAGTAAAATTCAAAACAAGATGATATGGAATCTCTTCATGAAAATAGAGGGCCTCCTCAACTCTATTTCACTCTAATAAACTCTCCCTCAAACTCTGATTAAGAACTCACCAAAAATTAAAGTGGGTAGGGTATTTATAGGGAATAATCTACTAACATAACTCCATCTACCTAACTAATATGTGCACCACCTTTCATCTATGCGCACCACCTTTTTTATTTACAATAAAATGACAAATCATTCTCTTTTCTCACCCACATATATTTACCTTAGATTAAAAATATCTCTTTCACAAATATAAAATTTCATGTATATAACAATATTATTTGATCCTTCCTATCACCAACTCAAACTCAGTTCGATCACAACAGGAAGGCAATGAAGGCACAATGAACTTTAACACATGAAACAAACCATATACTTATTTTAGAGGAATAAGAATATACTTCTTGATTGATTGAATTATGTTGATCATACAAAAATTTTATTCAAATTTTTACCCATAAATTTTAATGAGGATGAATATTACACAAAATTCAGGATCACATGTCAGATTTTGAACCATCTTGGCACTGCTTAATAAGTAAACACATTCTGTGGAATTGGAATATGTGTGTATTAGGGTCCTCTCTATAATATAATATATCACTAAACCATGGAAACATTCTTTGCAGGCACTCCACCATAAAAGATGGATCCACTATTCTCTCATGTGTCTCTATTTTCACAACCACCATTTCTCATCTAGGAGCACATCTTACCACTTATTGTCTGGCTAAGGTTTAATTACTTTCCCACCTAAGTAGTGGTAGACTCTTCCCTTGTATAGCTAGTGGTAGGATAATTTTTTGAGTAAAATCAAACAAACAGTTATCCATTTCATCTCCTAAATTAGTATTTATGTAAAATATAAATTCATCTCACATGAACATATTTTAATCCCTCATTAAATAATAAAATATTATATTTCCTTCACTTACTTTTATATTATTGTAAACAACGTGTCACCATTTCCACAATTTTTTTAACATAATATCACATCAAAAGTCATCACAATTATGCCTCACATATCAAAATAATCTACTAACAAGTCATTCATCCTTATTGGAAAAAAAATCATATCAATGGGATCTTTATATATCATCTTCCTTATTGTTTTAAATTAATGACTTCCATTGTTCCACATATCCATTCATATGGTGAACCACCATGTTGACTTTTTCCTTTTAACTAATTACTAAATTGAAAATTATTTTCTACAGGGACATTATGCATTTTTCATCTACAAATGGATTAGAAATTTCACTGAATGTTAGAGGTTATTACTGCATGAAGATATCCATTATAGTTACACAATGTTGTAGATCAATAGGTCTCTCTATATAGGTGGGTTTATTTTTCATAACAAGGGTTAAAATCCCCAATATAGTTATGAATAGGTTTTTCTGCAAAATATATTTGTTAAATTGTTTATGGGGAATATCCATACATTGACTAAGAATTTTTATATGGTTACCATTCCTCCACTTGGTATCCATATTTTTATAATGACATATATATTATTAGCTAATAAAATCTAAATTTAAAATATAATTCTAATTATGAATTATAGAGTGTTTTCTAGAAATCTTGAGTGTTTTTCATTGAAATATTTATATCTATATTGGTTCCTCTAAATCAATTTCTAAATGTTACTAATAATGTTACTCAAATACCAACTATAACATCTTATAATCCATAAACCTATAGTCAATAGTTATATTACATTATTGGTATAAAGTAAAAGAGTCCCCAATGGAAAGAACAATTTAGTAGTCTGGGAAGACCATATATAGATATACAATACATATCAAAATAGAAGATACAGAATGAACATATTATGAGATCATGAAAATCCCTTCAATCATATCCCAGAAAATATCACATATTCCTCCTCAATGATTCCTGAGAAAGGAAAAAATTACATGTGTGATCAAAAGCTCATTACAGAGTAGCATATATGGGAACCTTACATAACATAAACATAGAATAAGTGATATGTAAAGTATAAATTAAAAAATGAAGTCATAATATGCTAAAATTGAGGGAATTATATGGTCATGATTATAAACGATAACATGGAATAAAATAATCAATTATCTCATACTGATGGAATGTATATTTCTAGAAATGAAATTCTTGTTGTTAAGGCCTAACGCTAGGCCACATTAGTATTATTAGAAGAAGAATACACCAAATACCAACATATTTTTTCATATGATATCTACTGATGAATTGATGGGAAATATAGTTATATGCCAGACCCATCACCCGATTAAGACTAATCAATTCACTCTACGAGTCATAATGACCTTTGTAAAAGTTCCCTATGAAACCTATTGCTGAATTAATCATGGGTATCCATATATTGATAAATTTATACATAAAATACTTCCCATTCCTTATAATAATGTAAATTTCTTCTCGAAAAACCCTTATTGAACTTGGAAGACATGTGTTACCATCCATGTAATTGGAATTACCCTAATCATAAAAATATAGTGGTGAGGGTACCTTCAATGTGTTGTATATCCATGGAAGATGGTAATTCAGTACAATAGTTTTCATTGGTATGAGACCAAGGAAAAAATGAAAACCCATATATTTAATGCCCCCTATTTCATGATTTCTTACAAAAAATATACACTTAATATAATCACAAAATAAAATTATTCCATTTGTCCTTAGGTAATTAGTTACATAGAATAATAACATAAAATAAGAATACAAAAAAATTATTTAAAACTTCATAACATGCCCTTAAAATCCATTGATCTTATAATACTACATAGGATAACCTGGGGATGTACATAAGAAAGGGGTGAATTATAAATCCTAGTAAAGAAATAATCAAAGAATAAAATTATGAAATTAATACATGTGAGTCGAGAGTCATAACAATGTGATATAAAATTGATGTGATTCATAAAAACAAACCTCAAATTATTATATAATATAATAATATCAAGGCAACATTGGAATGCAATAAAAAATAAAACATGGAATCACAATTCTAAGTCAAGGATAACCACTAAAAAAATATAACATAGAGTGCTTAGGATAAACTCCCATGCACTGTATGTGGTTTCTCATGAGGTAAAAACATTACCCATTTTTATGAAGTGGAATATAATTTAAGGCCACCCATCATACTCATATCATGTACATGAATTTTTTTAAGTTTCAAGTAGATTGTTTTGAAAGATTATAAATTAATTTTTATGGAAATTGTTTAGGAATTTTTTTTTGTTTTCAACTATTTCTTATATTTTTAATCAATTTTTAATGTTTCATTTCTATTGGTCTTATAGTTTATGTTTTATAGTCTTTCAAAGTCGGGAATTTGAAACATTTTTAAGTTTCATGTTGATGGTTTTGAAAGCTTATAAATTGTATTTGGTGACCATTTTTTATGAAATTATTTTTGTTTTCAACTATTTAATATATGTTTAATCAATGTTTAAAGTTTCATTTTTATTGGTCTTATAATTTTTCTTTTATAAGCTTTCAAATTCACGTAATTCAAATATGTTTTAGTTTCAAGTAGGTGGTTTTTGAAGCTTATAAAATAATCTGTATCAAAATTTTTTATGAAATTATTTTTGTTTTCAACTATTTCTCATATGTTTAATCAGTTTTTAAAGTTTCATTTGTATTGGTCTTATAGTTTAACTTTTATAGTCTTTCAAAGTCGCGTACTTGAAACAGAATCACACATCGGAAACACAGAATGTACTGTGCAGGAAAAGGAGAACCAGAATCCCACATCGGAAATGCAGTATTGTTTTTAGGGCAAACCCCCTTATAAAAGGGAGTCCTGGGTGAGGGTATCAGTCAGAATCTAGACTGCTGTAATGGCAGAACCGCTGGATATTAAATAGCAGAAAAATTCTACTGAAAAGTTTTGTTATATATATATATATATATAAAAACAAAACAAAAATAATAAAAATAAAAATTTAAAAAAAATTATTTAGGCAAAGGCGGCACCTTGTGTGCCGCCTTTGCGGTTATTTTTTGTGCAAAGGCGGCACACCAGGTGCCGCCTTTGGGGGGTAAAAAATAAATTTTTTAACCTATATGTATTTTCAAAAAAAAAATTGAAAAAATGCATATAAAAAAAAACTCACCCACGCATGTCCATACCAAGTTTATTCGACCCCGTGCAGGGTAGTTCAAGACCAAGCAGGCCTGCCCACACTCGTTCCTGGTTGGGATGACTTTCCCGGACACCTAGCGGGGCAAATACAATATATATATATCAAACATAACCCACAACACGGGGTACCTCATGGTAGATACTGGATCTAGCCACACCGAGGAGGTGGTATGGTCAGTGTCAGCCGGGCAGGGGTAGCGGACGGGAGCTGCGGTGGCTGGAGGCAGCTGGTTGGTCCAGAAAGGGGCGGTCCGGTAAGGGAAGAACCCGGTTGGTCTGCAGCTATGGGGCTCCATAGTAGGGTTCTGAAGGAAGGCGGCTGGCAGAGGTGAGCAGGACGGCACAATTGGGTTGGGTGGCGCATTGGTGGAGGAGGAAGCATGGTTAGAGGGGGAGCCCGGGGCGGTTCGCGTCGACGGTGAGGGGGGAAGGCGAAGGGTGGCATGTGGGAGCCGATGGGGATCAGTGGCGCTGGTGCAGAAAGGTGCTACAAGAGGTGTCCTTCTATGCTGTGAGAGGTGGCCTGGTCAACACGTGCAAGTGTGTTGTGCCTGCTTGCTCCACGGGGAAGACGAGAGGTGGCTGGGATAGGGAAATCGGGAGGCGACTCAGGGATGTGGCCTCTGGCATGGCATTGCCAGGATGGTGCGGGGCTATCATGGCTGGTGTCGGGTGGTGTCATCCTGGTGCACATTGGCTCAGTAGGGAAGATGAATGGGGGGCAGGCCGACCCCCCAAAACATAGCTTTTTTTGTTGGAGACCTGCAAATCAGGTCTCCCCTCCTTTAATTTTTTTTATTTCAACCAAGACTTGGAAAGAAAGTCTTTCCCCTTGATAAAGTTTTCCAAAACCAATATATTAGGCTTTGGAAAAATAATAATAATAATAATATAATATAATTATTATAATAAAATTAATATTATTATTATTATAAAAATCATAATTTTATTATTATAATAAAAGTACAATTAATTTTAATAAATTAATATCAAATCAAAATTGATTTTATAGTGATTATTTCAGCCACGAGATTTTTGGTTCAAATACGAAACACCATCAGAATTCAATCTCAAATCCAAATTCAAAACTCCGGATGGTTGCAGACTGACCATCCGATGTCTAATTCCGATTTTGTCTGTAGTGTTGGGACCATATCGACGGCCTTCATTAAATTTAATGCATATTTAATTTATACATGTATTAAAATCAACATGTGTCACTCTGATACCACTTGATGAAATTGGGCATGCAGCAGAATCCCCAACCAGATGTGATTTTAAATTTTTTCACCGATGTTCGACATGAACTTGTAGACGTCGGAAATCAACTGCCTGATCAAAGCCGAGGATCTCACGTTAAGGGTTTTAAGCACAAAAATAAACTGTAAAAATGAACGGTTTAAATTTGAATCCGCACACGATGTCTGCTCGTTGTTGGAAATCACTGCTTGAAGAATCCGACATCTAACTCCTCTAGATTGTCCACGCATGCTTCAATAAACTGTGGGAACGTAGTTCATCAAAGTCTGGGTGCTAGCGCAGAATTCTGATGAAGCCTTCGACATTCCAAGGATCACTACATCGCTCTTCTTGTGATACATGAGAGAGAGGGCCCGATCCGAGCTCCTTATATCCAGAGCATCTCTCTATAGAACATGGGATAGTGGATAGGAGAGAGAATCCCCGTGAATAGTTCTTGGCAAAAACCCCTCCTCTTCTATTTAATGTGTTTAATTAAAATTCCTGGTATAGCCTTGCCGACCCTAAATACTTAACGCACTATCAACAACATTTTATGACTACTAAACTATGCCATAAATATTATTATCATTTTCTTATAATATATTAAATATATTATATGACAATAATTGTGTCCAAATCATGACTTGTCATCCCTATAAATTTTAATTGAACCTTAGATAGTTTTATATTTATCAATTAATATTTTTTCATGTATTTACTTATAACTCGTAAATACATTTAATAAATATAGTCAATGCTCATTATTCAAAACTCGAATAATGTGAATTTATTTATTGCATTGGTGATCGTTTAACCTTGGACAAATCCTAGACCCCAATGGTGGGGCCCATCATGTCCAGATCTCATATTTAACTGAATATGGCAGATTCTTGAATACGCTATTGTGTATTACTCTCTAGGCATTTATCTCAATAGAAGTGAGTATTATTTACAGAATAAGAGTGGGATCTAACAACCCATCATGACCCCTAAAGAGATAAGGATTGTCACAACAGTGAAAACCAATCTATAAACATGCACTGTGTAATATAATCTATTTTTCAGTAATATCTCATAAAGTAGGACAAACTCATGTATCATCGCCCTTTTCTTTCATTATTGTTTGTTGGTTTCACTGGACAAATTTACCCTGAACATCCATGACCATGGTCTTATAAAGGTACTGCCATCCTTGTCAACATGGCCTAAGATATATTACTTCCAAAACCCGGAAGTGACAAATCCCTTCTTGACCATTCAACCAATTCTATGCCAGAAATGACGCACCCAACACAAACTACCTTGCCACAACTTCATTGGCATGGTTTTCATCTTGAATTAAAGTATACAATCAAATGACATACATTGGTAATGATCTCAAGTCATAAGACCATTACACATGATCGTAGATAGGAACATCCAATGACACCCAAAACATGTGGTGTTCCTATTGGCGGTTTTGTCCTCATGATCTCACTACTAGAGATCACCAAGTGAGAACTTCATGAGAAAAAGTCTCAATGCTTATGAGCCCCCAGCACCTGATAGTGAAACAAATATTGTGTCCAATCACTTAGATGTATCTAGACCGTAGAACATATATTTAAGATTAATTTCATAGTATCGCGAGGTTCCCATTATAGTCTGGGATCTGCCATAACCTCTCGATACGACAATTAATCTTTGGACATTACCATTTCTATAGTTGACGCAAAAAAACCTACATTATAATGGTAAGATGACATAATGTATAGCTAACTGTATACCTAATATTGTAATCAAAAGCACTGAACATTTGGGTATAAGGCACCCAGTATTTCAACAAAATGTAACAATCAATCAGAACTAAGGGTCATCGTCCGAGACCAAAAGCACTACTAAAACCTAGATAAAAACCTAATTCAAAAAAAATTAGATTCATAGGATCAAAGGCAAGAAGAAACCACACCCTAAAGGCATTTCAATGTTAAAAATACTCAAGACGATTCCCTAGCGACAACGATATTGGTCCAAATGTTGCACAGATGCCAAATCCTTCGATCTGGGCGTCAATTCTATCAATAATTAGTGATTCCCCTATTAAACTAATCCAAAACCACAAGATATTATCAAGAAAACATGGATTTAATGGGTTTTGATCGAGGAGAATTTAATGTAATTTATCTAAAGTGAAGAACTCATCAAAAG
Organism: Viscum album; assembly: GCA_963277665.1. Classification (NCBI taxonomy): domain Eukaryota; kingdom Viridiplantae; phylum Streptophyta; class Magnoliopsida; order Santalales; family Viscaceae; genus Viscum; species Viscum album. The sequence continues at coordinate 811,715,594 of OY728123.1, forward strand.
AAGAAGGCGGGACCGATATGTTGTTTGGGCATCAAACAGTGGTTTTGGAAGGGAGGGAGAGCACCCAGAAAAAATTGGAGATGATCTTAGGGTTTTAGGAGTTTTATAGATCCTAAGAGGTTAAATAAAAGTTATTGGGGATTGTATTTCAATAAATGATTATAAAACTGATGTCTTGCTGGGAAATATCAAATTCCATTAGTTGGCCTGTGGGATTTGCAGTTTTCTATAGATCTTTGTAGACTCCACCAACTGGCTGGTGGAGTTTTTCTAGCTTCCTAAGAAACAAAAAACCCACCAACCTTGTACCTTTTCAATTCCATCTTTCTAAACACCTCTTACTATTCTCAAAACTCTTGAACACATGCTCAAAAGCAATGTAAAATTTAAAATGAGAGGCACACATGAAAAAGAGGTGTCACAATTATCCTCCTCTTATAACTTTTTATAGTGACCCAATCCCTTTACACATATAATTACATGTTTTTTAACATAAACCTCTATTATTTATATCATAAAGACCATGATTCCTAGTGTCTTTGGAAGATCAGGTTCATAATATATCAAAGTAAGGCTAAAATAAAAATTATTTATTTTTTTCTCCATAATGAGATCATAAATCCTTTCGAGTTCCTAAAAATGCATGAGATAACCTAATGAATACATAGACAAAAGGGGTGAGAAAAAAAGTCCATTGAGGAAATAAACATGATAAAGAATCATAACTTGTGAGTCAAAGGTATAATATGATAGCATAAAAGAGAAGACACATGAATAATCTTAGGGAAGCATAATATAAAGAACATGGTATCATAAGATCATGGTAATATAGGAAATGTGATATAATCATAAAATATAACATAAACATGAGTCAAGACTAACTGCCTAGACAATATCACATGGTGGAAAAAGTTCCACAATGGATTAGGTTTACTCCTTAATCCCATACACGATGCTTCATGAGACTAAAGCATTACCCAATGCACATGAGCGCTCTTTGGGCACACCAATTATAACATGTTCATGATCTATCTGTTCCAAAAAAAAGTTAATAAATCATAATGCATAACAAAATAATTATCCATGGAAAGAAAATTATTTTCATGATCTTCCTTCATATCATAATCAAATGGAATTTCATAGAGAAGGAATTTGAGAAATGATCTTAAGATATATACTACCTCATCAAAGTAAGAGAGAGTGAGAAAGGTATATATGTAAGAGAAATATATAAAGTATTTTTAATCATACAAAAACATAAAATTTGTTGTTAATGAGGAATATAAATTATATTTAAAAGATTAAAAAAACATTCTTGAGGGAAATAACCTCTCCACTTTGAAAATCACTTTTTGAATATCAAAAATTCAAACAATATTATGGAAATCACTTTATTTGAAAATAACATTGAAAATTTATAAATGAAGCTTCAATAAAAATAATGTTCATGATGATAGAAAACACAGTTCACGTCGTACACGTTAAAACAAATATTCCTTTCATATTTCTGGTAAAAAGTCAAGAATTACCTCGTTCAAAAACTGACTGGAAGATTCCTTTTTAAACTAATTTTTAAAAAGTAAATATGGGTAAAAAGGATTTAAAATCATATAATATTATTAAAAAAAATTTAAACACTTTAATGAAAACATGGATATGGAAGATAAAGAGGTTTTTAACTGAAAAGAGAAATGAAGTCGATTTTCCTTAAAAAAATATCAATTTTTTTAAGTACCAAAGAGAGGAAGATGATATTATTAAATGAAAATATCATAAATAATCAGAGGAGAATAAAATGTAATGGGTTTTTTATACAATAATTAATTAATTTTCTTTAATGTACATTCAAGCATAAACAATCCTAAATAAAATGACTTTGAAGTATTAACCCAAACCACCTTGGAAACATTTGTATCAAAACCCCCACGAATGAAGTAAATGAATTGTAACTTAAAATAACATGAATTTTGAATTATTAATGATGTAATATGTAAAGGGGGTAGTATATACACCATATAAAATAAATTAGGTGCATAAAAGAACTTGTGTCTCAAAGAAGAAAGTTTTAAGATGAAACCCATACCTTGAGTCTAGTCTTGTTGTGCATGTCTTTTATCTCCTATATAATAAAAATATATCAATTACTATCTATTACTAATTATTACTAATTACTAGTTATTATTATTTATTACTAATTATTACTAATTATAACTAATTATTAAAATTTATTACAATTTATTACTATTGATTACAATTTATCACTCTTTATTACTATTTTTTACTATTTATTACTATTTATTACTATTTATTAGTATTTATTAGTATTTATTAGTATTTATTAGTATTTATTAGTATTTATTATTATTTATTAGTATTTATTACTAATTATTACTAATTATTTATATTTATTTCTATTTATTACTATTTATTACTATTTATTACTATTTATCAGTATGTATTAATTTTTATTAGTATTTATTAGCATTTATTACTAATTATTACTAATTATTACTAATTATTACTAACTATTACTAATTATTACTAATTATTACTATTTATTACTAATTATTATTATTTATTACTAATTATTATTAATTATTAATAATTAATACTAATTATTACAAATTATTAGTATTTATAATTATTTATTAGTATTTATTAGTATTTATTAGTATTTATTTCTAATTATTACTAATTATTACTAATTATTACTCTTTATTACTAATTATTTCTAATTATTACTATTTATTACTAATTATTACTAATTATTACTATTTATTACTAATTAATACTAATTATTAGTAATTATTAGTATTTATTAGTATTTATTACTATTTATTAGTATTTATTAGTATTTATTAATATTTATTAATATTTATTAGTATTTATTAGTATTTATTACTATTTATTACTATTTATTACTATTTTTTAGTATTTATTAGTATTTATTACTATTTATTAGTATTTATTTCTATTTATTTGTATCTATTTCTAATTATTAGTATTTATTTCTATTTAATACTATTTATAACTATTTATTAGTATTTATTAGTATTTATTACTATTTATTGGTATTTATTAGTATTTATTAGTATTTATTATTATTTATTAGTAATTATTATAAATTATTACTAATTATTAGTATTTATTACTATTAATTAGTATTTATTACAAATTATTAGTATTTATTACTAATTATTATTATTTATTACTATTTATTACTATTTATTACTATTTATTAGTATTTATTGGTATTTATTATTATTTATTACTATTTATTACTATTTATTAGTATTTATTACTATTTATTAGTATTTATTACTAATTATTACTAATTAATACTATTTATTACTAATTGTTAATATTTATTACTATTTTTTCTAATTATTACTTTTTATTTCTAATTATTACTAATAGAGTTAATTACTATTAATTACTGCAAAATAAAGCTACTAATTACTAATTACAGCTAATTATTTATATACATTACTAATTATTGTTAATAATTATTAATTATTTCTAATTACTAAGAATTAGTACTAATAATTTAATTTTATTATTACAAATAAATACTGAGGACAAAACAATTTAAATCTAACTTAATTACAACTAATCAACAATAATTAAAATTAATATAAAGAAATGAAATAAATACTAAATTAAATAAAACCTAAATACCTTTAAACTTGATCTCTTATAATTGTAGGCGGCTTCACAACTTTTCGTAAAAAAAAACTAACTCTAAAAATTTTTCACTCTAAAATTAGAGTTTACAGAAGCAGAGGAAGAAGGAATTCAGTAGGAGAGAAGAAAAAACATAGGGGGGTATATAGGTTAGATTAGTTGCGACAGGACTATTTGCGACGGGATTTCCGTCGCTAATAGTACTTATTGTGACGGGTCCTGTAGCAAATACATTGGGCCGCATTAATTACTGTCGGCGGTTAAAAGGTTATTTGCGACGAGGCCCGTCGCAAAAAGTAACCTACTAACACACTATTTGAAACGGGGCAACATCCTATCGCAAATAAGTTTTTACCACCGTGGGTTATTTGCGAAGGGACCCGTCGCAAATACCCTCTGGGGGTCGAACTAGTTGCGACGGGGGATCCCCCGTCGCAACTAGGTCTTACCAACTCTCGGCATTTGCGCTGGGTGGTGCCAACCCGTCGCAAATGCCCTTTCACGCAGTTTGGCACGCAAACCACGCCAATTCGAGCGTAATTGTTTGTGACGGGGCACCTATTTCCATCGCAAATAACCACTTCGACGGACTTTTTGCGATAGGATTAATTCCAGTCACAAATAACCCGTCAAAAATAATGGTTTTTCTCATAGTGTATCTAGAGTTCCGTGTGCAGGTCTGACCCATGAACAGGGTAGAGGAATTTGTAATTTGTACTATGGTTGGTCCTAAGCTACGAGGCTTAGGTTTCACTACATATCTTATGACGACATAAATAAATCCACACATGGTTATTAATATTTTGTAGTGTAGTGTCATGCAACAAGGACATCAACCATGCATTAAATGTCATGCGGTGAGGAAAACATGAAGTTTTTCTGTTTAAGGTCATACGACTATAACCATTTATCATAGAAACCATGAGTAACTAAAGGATAATTGGGTCATATTTTTCTGACATACCCTAAATGTGAGGGGAAAATAAAGTGTAAACCATGATCTCAGGGATTCTCAGATAAGGAGAAATGATATGGGGCATGGAAGCCATTAGGGCATACGGAGATAGGAAAAGCCTCTCCTAAGGATGAATTTGCCTTTGGTTGACAAGAATTTTTATAGGCAACTTATTCAGAGCCAACTAGTGTATATTGTGCATAGTCAAACAATGGTGTCCCTAGGACACTGACACTCCATTTCGAATATCCAGGGAGGTTTATGAAGATCTGAAATTTCCTAAGGTACATAGTTTGATTAATATAAGGGATGTGTTTAGATACATCAGAAACATTCAAACCATGATTTACCACGGAGTTTGAAATCCCAACATAGATTTGATTCATATGTGGGGGGTGTTACTTATAACATCCCGCCATTTTATAACATAAACTTTCATTACATTACACAAAACTGAGGATCGTTAAGGTTTAGTGTCTTGGAAACAAGGATCATAATACATAAAAAAAACATAAAAACATTCTTCTTAAACACTTGAAAGGCTTCTCCTTTAGTTCATCCTATGTTCATTATGCATCTCATACCCTGGGGACATACATCAAAAGAAAGGGTGAGCAGAAGGCCTAGTAAGGGAAACAAGAGGAACATTTTACATGTGAACTTGAGATACTTCAATAAGGACATGAAAAGAACTTTAAGGCATGAGAAAGAAATCATGAGGCATTTCATAATAAAAATAACATTTTTCATAACTTGAATATGTGGCTACATCATTTAACATAGACAATCATGAACATATCACCAAGGTCCATCCCTAAGGTGTCATTTGAAAATTACCAAGGTTATTCACCAAGGTATCATGAAAATTGTAATCTCTAGTGGTTACATCATTACCCAATGCATTGGAGCGCTACCAGGGCGCACCCTTAAATTTGCCTTTATTATCATGTGAGCCACATATATCATCATCAAACATTTCATAAATAACCCACATAGCATAAAATAAATGGGTTTCATTTCATAATCATAACGTTTTAAAAACTGCTTTAAAGACATGATCTTTACGTCACTTTAAACCCACGGAAAGGGAAAGCGGGTCTCTTGTATGTAAATCCCAGAATTTAAAATGGAACATTTTGAAATATATGTGAATACCCTTGTAGAAATAAGAGCTTTGAGTATTCACTTTATAACATAAAATAATTTTTGAGAAAAGAGGGAGGCATTTTGAGGGGAAAATTCTGCAGCATAACGGCTATGTTTCGGGGTTTTAGAAAACATTGAAATGAGAGGGGACATGGGTCACCCACTCATAAATGATCCATAAAACAGTAGGGTGAAATAATAAGAAGGACATATGGACATGGTAATGAAATCTTAGGGACATACCATTTGAAATGAAAAACATGGAAGGAAAAAAGATTAGATTTCTCTTATGAAAATTCGGCAGCCTTACGGCGTCACTTAACATCAAAAGAAAATGATTTGACAAGATCAAATAGGTTCCCTCATCATATGATCATAAGATATCAGTATGATAGATATATAGATCATACCCCAACATAATAAAAAGGAACTTGAAATACTTGACATGAAAATCGAACTTGAAAAATGAGAAGGGTGAAAGAATCCCTTAAAAATTCGGCAGCCTAACGGCGTCACTTAAACTTTCATAAAACGAAATGATGAGAGTAAGAGGGGATCTCTCATCATATAAACATGAAAGGTCAGTAAGAGGAATATAAAATAACATTCTCTCACATAAAAACATGGAGCATAATAGGAATGACATAAAAGAGATTACATGAAAAGAAAGAGAGGGGTCAGATCCCTTACCTTAAAACGTGACTCTTGAAACTCAAAGGATTGGACCTTGAGGGATTGGGGGCACCTTGGGAGGACTCCTTGGAAGGTAAGAAGACCAGAACTTCGTTGGGGGAGAGTTGGGAGTGAAAACTAAAGGAGGAAAGGGTGGGTATTTATAGGGAAAGTGAGGGGACAAAGCATTAATGGCCAAGGGACACCTCACATGTGCTTTTCTCAAACCCATGTGCTCTCCCTTGGCATTTATCATGGAGTTAGGCCACATGGGGCCCCCAAAACAATAATTCATCACCCTTGGCCGGAAAACCCTCAAAAGATCTCATGAAATCATCATGACACCGTTATGATGTCATTAAACATACCGAAACCCTAAAACTGTATTTTTACTATTCACTGAAAATTCAACTTTCTCAGAAAAATCCCAAATTTCACATTAACCAAATATCAATGCTATGATTTCAAAAATGAACTCCATTTTATAAAAATAATTTTCTAAATATTTTTAATTTTATTTTTAATTAAATACACTATTCACCGAAAATTCATTTTTTTAGAAAAATCCCCAAAATTTACCATAACATAATATCGATGCTCTGAGTTCAAAAATAAAGTCATTTTTATAAAAATAATTTTCTAATTATTTTTAATTAAATTTTTAATTAAAAAACACTATTCATCCGAAAAAACTAATACTTGAATAATAATTTATGAAACCGTTATTTAACCATTTTATTGAATCACATTACTTAATCAAGGTGTCTAAATTATATTAAAACTTTCTTTGAGTGAAAATTACTAATCCATTTGGTCACATTACTAATCCTAAGCGTAAAATAACTATTCATAATTTACTATTCATCAAAAATTAAGTTGATCTTATTAGACTCCAAATTCCTTAATGAACACTTTTGTAGAAGATCATTTTTTGAAAATCATTACACATCATTAGTTATTTAGGGTTTACATAAATATTTCAAAATATCCCTTTTTCAAAATTCATCAATAAAATACATTCTAAAATTATCTGGACATTTGAAATTTCACAAACATCACTAAAGGAAGAAATCTCAATTTATTCACCCGAAAGGATTACACAAGGAAACTAGGGTCTCATCACATAACCCCTTATAACACTGGCATAAGACCTAAGTATAAGGTGTGCTATGGTGAGAGAATCTGAGGGAGGCTCAGATAACATTGCCTTAGTAGCAACCTCCACTAACTTGAACTTCTCCTGCAAGCGTTTCCGTTCAAGCTTGACACGCTGGAGTTCGGCTTGGGCTTGGTCCAGAGCGAAGCCCACAGATGCTACCTCCTTCCCAAGCTCTGATAAGTGGGCTTCATAAGGGTTGAGTCTACTGGATGAAGCCATCGAATCCTCTTTCTGCATTAACCATTAACGTCTTATTAAATCATTAAGAGTAAGTTAATATATTACTCAAAAAGATACGGTTGTTACATTACTTCTGTTTTTTATGGATCCCTGAATGGGGAACCAAATTTGATAATTCCTACATAGATATTTATTTGTATATAAGAGATGGGGGCATCATGTTTTTACCTATGTTTGGGACTAGGAAACAATGCCAAGGTGTCACTGCATATATTTTCAAAGTAAGAATCAAACCACACATAGTTCTTGAGGTACCATGTAGTTTAAAATCATGTATTAAGGACATTATATTTCCCGATGTGAAGAGGAAATACCCAGTGCACCATTAAAGGTCATGCTCATTGGACCATTTTATTTGGATTTTCATACCTTTATTATGTGGTGAATCCCTTTCCAAGACTCTTAAGCCCATGTGAACTATGCTCAATGTGAGAAACAAGGGGTGACAAAGGATTGTTCCGCCACACAGAGGCGATAAAATGAAGGTTGGGGAATTTTTTTATTGATGTTGGTTAGACTAGAGAGAAATCTTCCCGAATAGAGATAAAATGGGATGTCTTGGTGAGACGGTCCACAATAACCCATATCGCATTGTTTCCTTTGGATGTTTTTGGGAGACCAGTTACAAAGTCCATGGTGATATTATCCCACTTCCATACTGGTATGGGTAGCGGTTGTAATACCCCCTTAGGAAGTTGTCTTTCTGCCTTTACTTGCTGACACACCAGGCACCTTGTAGTGTAATCGGCAATCTCCCTCTTCATGTTATCCCACCAATAATGATCACGAAGGTCTCTATACATCTTAGTGCTTCCCGGATGTATAGAGAATGTAGAGCTATGAGCTTCATCCATCAGTTCTTTCTTTATCTCCGGAATAGATGGAACACATAGTCTTGTACGAAATTTCAATACACCTTCTTGATCAATATTGAAATCAGGGAACTTCCCATCCTTCATAGCCTCGAACTTCTCCTGCAGTAAAGGATCTTCTTTTTGAGCCTTCTTGATCTTCTCTAGTAATGAAGGTTGAGAAATCATTTGGGATAGGGTTGATGATGTCCCTTTCCTTATAATTCCCATGTCCAGTTTTACTAGATCTTTAATCCAGGGATCTCCCAGGATCCTCATTGTTGCTAGAACAACAGGATCTTTCCTGCTTAACGCATCCGCGACTTTGTTTGCTCTTCCAGGGTGATAATGAATTGAACAATCATAGTCTTTAATAAGCTCCAACCATCTCCTTTGTCTCATGTTAAATTCTTTCTGAGTGAAAATATACTTTAGACTTTGGTGGTCAGTGTATATATCACATTTCTCCCCATAAAGATAGTGCCTCCATATCTTTAGAGCAAAAACAACTGCCGCCAGCTCTAGATCATGCGTAGGATAATTCTGCTCATGAATCTTCAACTGTCGAGATGCATAAGCAATTACTTTGTCATTTTTCATGAGGATGCACCCAAGCCCTTTCAGAGATGCATCGCTAAAAATAACGAATCCTTCTCCGATAGAGGGTGGTGTTAACACAGGTGCAGTAACCAATCTCTTCTTCAGCTCTTGGAAACTTTCCTCACATTCCTTTGTCCAGATGAACTTAACCCCTTTTCGAGTCAACTTGGATAGTGGATTAGAAAGCCGTGAAAAGTTTTTCACAAACCACCTATAATATCCCGCTAAACCAAGGAAACTACGAATCTCAGTTACTGTTGTGGGTTGAGGCCACTCCTCCACAACCATTGTCTTTGCAGGGTCAACCGAGATTCCTTCATTGGTTACGATGTGACCCAAGAAAGCCACTTGTTGTAAACAAAACTCACACTTGCTGAACTTCCCAAAGAGCCTCTCCTTCCGTAGAGTTTTCAAAATAACCCTCAGATGATTTTCATGCTCCTCACGACTTTTTGAATATATCAAAATATCATCAATAAAAACTACCACAATGTTATCAAGGTAGTCCTTAAAGACTCTATTCATCAAATCCATGAAAATAGCAGGAGCATTAGTCAAGCCGAAGGGCATAACAGTAAACTCATAATGCCCATATCTTGATCGGAAGGCAGTCTTTGGAATATCTTCCTTCTTCACCCTCAGTTGATGATAACCAGATCGAAGTTCAATCTTTGAGAAGAATTGAGCCCCACGAAGTTGGTCAAATAAATCATCAATTCTTGGAAGAGGGTATCTGTTCTTCACTATAATCGCGTTCAGTTCTCTATAATCAATGCATAGCCGCATTGATCCATCCTTCTTCTTCACAAAGAGAACTGGTGCTCCCCAAGGAGACACACTCGGTCGGATAAACCCCTTATTCAACAAGTCTTGGAGTTGTTTCTTTAACTCTTCTAGCTCCACATTTGTCATTCTATACGGAGTCTTTGATATCGGTTGAGACCCAGGTACGAGTTCAATGGAGAACTCTACCTCTCTTTCTGGGGGAGGTCCAGGTAACTCCTCAGGAAATACATCCATGTATTCCTGAACAATTGGAACTTCTTCAATTTGTATGCTCCCTTTCCCTTCTTCCTCATCACTAATTAACTCCATAAAGAAAGCTATAGGAGGTGCTTCTAGATAGGGATCAGTTCGGGATATCTCTCCTCAGAAGATAACTGTAGGTCGTTCATTCAAGACTACTGAGATTTCATTACTTCTGCATTTGATCTTAGCATTATACTTTGAGAGCCAGTCCATCCCTAGTATAATGTCAAATTCCATCATGGTAATGACTACTAGATTTGCGATAAGATTATGCTCACCAAAGTAAACACTAGAGTCTCTAAACACTGTTGATGCATGGATAATCCCACTTGAAGTCTTGACTGACAACTCTATCTCAAGTAATTCGGGGATTGATTCTATATTCTTTGCAAACTTGGAAGAAATAAAGGAATGCGTAGAACCAGAATCAAATAAAGCACTTGCTAGTTTTGAGAGGACAACAAGAGTACCTGCTACCACATCGTTCGGAACTTCAACTTCAGTTGTTGTGATAGAAAAAGCACGACCTTGCTCCCTTGGCCTCTACTGAGGTTGATGGTGATTCCCCTCCACCGCCCTCAGATTTGGACATTGATTAGCAAAGTGCCCAAGCTGTCCACACTTGAAGCATGTGACTTCGGGTAGGGCCAGAACCATCTTTCCTCTGTCGTTAGTGTTGGGAAGTTGAGGCTTCACATCACCACGACAATTCCGAGAAATATGGCCTTCTTTTCCACACCTATAGCACTTGCCACTTCCGATCAAGCAGTTCCCCGGATGCTTCTTCCGACATTTATTGCATGTGGTATGTTGCATATGCTTTCCACCTCTTTCCTGATCAAAACTTCTTCCCAGGCTTGGTTCTAGAGTTCTCTTCTTCTCATTAGATTTGTGAGACCATTGTGTCTCCCCAAACTCTAGTTCAACTTTCATAGCACTTCGAACTATTTCTTCATAGCTATCGTAGTCCCTGTTGGATAGATTCTTCCGCAGATGGGGTCGTAGTCCGCCAAAGAATCTATCAACCTTCCCATTAGGGTCCATGACAAAGCTTGAGGTATAACGGGAAAGCCTTGTGAAGTTCATCTCATAGCTTCGGACAGATTCGTTCTCCTTCTGCTTCAGCTCGAGAAACTCTTTCTCCATTTTCGTTCTCATGGAACGAGGGAAATACTTGTTAAAGAAAATCCCCCGAAATTCTTCCCACTCCATAGCTTCCATCTCTCCTCGTGGCTTCGTGTTTTTGATCAGTGACCACCACTGATCACCTTCTCCCTCTAGGCGGTAAACAGCAAGGGTGACTTTTTCTTGTTCCGAACAATGAAGTACATAAAAGATCTTTTCAATGGAGCTTATCCATTGTTCCGCAACCAATGGGTCAGTAGATCCACTGAATGTTGGCAGTCGTTGACGCATGAAGGACTCAACAGAAAGTTGTTCCCTTCGTGGTGAGGTCGGCCTCTCAGCTTGATTCAAGTTATTACTCATAACTTGAGTCAGTTGGTTCATCATTCGCATGAATGTTTCCATTCCGGATTCCATCGGATGGCCGTCAGCACATGGTTCATTGCGGTCACCATCGGCACGGTTTCTCCTATTGCCCGCCATTTTCTAAAAGAATAAAACCTTAGTGAGAAACTTATTTCATTTATGAATCTTTTAACTAAGACTTCGTGCTTAGAAAATTATAGTTCTCTATAATTCCTTCATAATGATTCATAAAAAGCATGTGATTAACCAAACATATCCCCCAGGAGTGTCGTAACCAAGAGTGATGCAAGGCCCGTTATCGTGCACCAGTTCCCGTTCGAGTCTAGCTCAAAGCGGTGTTTTCGGGTTTTACCCCTATGTACATCTGTGCCAGAGCCGCCTCTACCTGCTCGTATCCAGACAGGGATGTATTTGTTTGATAGACCACTTACTCAATACTTACCAAAATACCAGGAAGTTTTCCTATATTTAAACTTTTCTATAGGGTTATTCCTAAAGTTTTTATATCCTAATTTCCACAAATAACTAAACCATCCTTTGATACCAACTATAGCATCCCGCCATTTTATAACATAAACTTTCATTACATTACACAAAACTGAGGATCGTTAAGGTTTAGTGTCTTGGAAACAAGGATCATAATACATAAAAAACATAAAAACATTCTTCTTAAACACTTGAAAGGCTTCTCCTTTAGTTCATCCTATGTTCATTATGCATCTCATAACCTGGGGACATACATCAAAAGAAAGGGTGAGCAGAAGGCCCAGTAAGGGAAACAAGAGGAACATTTTACATGTGAACTTGAGATACATCAATAAGGACATGAAAAGAACTTTAAGGCATGAGAAAGAAATCATGAGGCATTTCATAATAAAAATAACATTTTTCATAACTTGAAGATGTGTCTACATCATCTAACATAGACAATCATGAACATATCACCAAGGTCCATCCCCAAGGTTTCATTTGAAAATTACCAAGGTTATTCACCAAGGTATCATGAAAATTGTAATCTCTAGTGGTTACATCATTACCCAATGCATTGGAGCGCTACCAGGGCGCACCCTTAAATTTGCATTTATTATCATGTGAGCCACATATATCATCATAAAAAATTTCATAAATAACCCACATAGCATAAAATAAATGGGTTTCATTTCATAATCATAACGTTTTAAAAACTGTTTTAAAGACATGATCTCTACGTCACTTTAAACCCACGGAAAGGGAAAGTGGGTCTCTTGTATGTAAATACCAGAATTTAAAATGGAACATTTTGAAATATATGTGAATACCCTTGTAGAAATAAGAGCTTTGAGTATTCACTTTATAACATAAAATAATTTTTGAGAAAAGAGAGAGGCATTTTGAGGGGAAAATTCTGCAGCATAACGGCTATGTTTCGGGGTTTTAGAAAACATTGAAATGAGAGGGGACATGGGTCACCCACTCATAAATGATCCATAAAACAGTAGGGTGAAAGAATAAGAAGGACATATGGACATGGTAATGAAATCTTAGGGACATACCATTTGAAATGAAAAACATGGAAGGAAAAAATATTAGATTTCTCTTATGAAAATTCGGCAGCCTTACGGCGTCACTTAACTTCAAAAGAAAATGATTTGACAAGATCAAATAGGGCCCCTCATCATATGATCATAAGAGATCAGTATGATAGATATAGAGATCATACCCCAACATAATAAAAAGTAACTTGAAATACTTGACATGAAAATCGAACTTGAAAAATGAGAAGGGTGAAAGAATCCCTTAAAAATTCGGCAGCCTAACGGCGTCACTTAAACTTTCATAAAACGAAATGATGAGAGTAAGAGGGGATCTCCCATCATATAAACATGAAAGGGAAGTAAGAGGAATATAAAAGAACATTCTCTCACATAAAAACATGGAGCATAATAGGAATGACATAAAAGAGATTACATGAAAAGAAAGAGAGGGGTCAGATCCCTTACCTTAAAACGTGACTCTTGAAACTCAAAGGATTGGACCTTGAGGGCTTGGGGGCACCTTGGGAGGACTCCTTGGAAGGTAAGAAGACCATAAATTCGTTGGGGGAGAGTTGGGAGTGAAAACTAAAGGAGGAAAGGGTGGGTATTTATGGGGAAAGTGAGGGGACAAAGCATTAATGGCCAAGGGACACCTCACATGTGCTTTTCTCAAACCCATGTGCTCTCCCTTGGCATTTATCATGGAGTTAGGCCACATGGGGCCCCCAAAACAATAATTCATCACCCTTGGCCGGCCAACCCTCAAAAGATCTCATGACATCATCATGACACTGTTATGATGTCATTAAACATACTGAAACCCTAAAACTGTATTTTTACTATTCACTGAAAATTCAACTTTCTCAGAAAAATCCCAAAATTTCACATTAACCAAATATCAATGCTATGATTTAAAAAATGGACTCCATTTTATAAAAATAATTTTCTAAATATTTTTAATTTTATTTTTAATTAAATACACTATTCACCGAAAATTCATTTTTTTAGAAAAATCCCCAAAATTTACCATAACATAATATCGATGCTCTGAGTTCAAAAATAAAGTCATTTTTATAAAAATAATTTTCTAATTATTTTTAATAAAATTTTTAATTAAAAAACACTATTCATCCGAAAAAACTAATACTTGAATAATAATTTATGAAACCGTTATTTAACCATTTTATTGAATCACATTACTTAATCAAGGTGTCTAAATTATATTAAAACTTTCTTTGAGTGAAAATTACTAATCCATTTGGTCACATTACTAATCCTAAGCATAAAATCACTATTCATAATTTACTATTCATCAAAAATTAAGTTGATCTTATTAGACTCCAAATTCCTTAATGAACACTTTTGTAGAAGACCATTTTTTGAAAATCATTACACATCATTAGTTATTTAGGGTTTACATAAATATTTCAAAATATCCCTTTTTCAAAATTCATCAATAAAATACATTCTAAAATTATCTAGACATTTGAAATTTCACAAACATCACTAAAGGAAGAAATCTCAATTTATTCACCCGAAAGGATTACTAAAGGAAACTAGGGTCTCATCACATAGCCCCTTATAACACTGGCATAAGACCTAAGTGTAAGGTGTGCTATGGTGAGAGAATCTGAGGGAGGCTCAGATAACATTGCCCTAGTAGCAACCTCCACTAACTTGAACTTCTCCTGCAAGCATTTCCGTTCAAGCTTGACATGATGGAGTTCGGCTTGGGCTTGGTCCAGAGCGAAGCCCACAGATGCTACCTCCTTCCCAAGCTCTGATAAGTGGGCTTCATAAGGGTTGAGTCTACTGGATGAAGCCATCGACTCCTCTTTCTGCATTAACCATTAACGTCTTATTAAATCATTAAGAGTAAGTTAATATATTACTCAAAAATCTTGGGTCGTTACATTCTTCCCCCCTTAAGAAATTTCGTCCCCGAAATTTATACTTGAGGCCTATCCGAAAAGGTGAGGGTACTTTTGCTTCATCGTTCCCTCGGGCTCCCAAGTCGCTTCTTCGTACTTATGATTCCTCCACAACACTTTCACAAGGTGGGTAGTCTTGTTTCGTAGAACCTTGTCTATACGGTCTAAGATCTCCACTGGCTGCTCTTCATAAGAGAGGTCATGTTCAAGTTGTACCACCTCTGGGTTCAGTACATGCGAAGGGTCGGGTATGTACTTCCTCAAGAGAGATACATGGAAGACATAATGAACTTGAGCTAGGTTCGGTGGAAGTGCTAGACGATAGGCCACTGCTCCTATGCGATCAAGGATTTCATAGGGGCCAATGTACCTAGGGCTGAGCTTCCCTTTCTTCCCAAATCGCATGACTCTCTTCCATGGAGAAATTCGAAGGAAGACTTTGTCACCAACACCAAACTCCAAGTCCCTTCGACGATTGTCAGCATAGCTCTTCTGCCGACTCTGAGCAGCCTTTATGTGTTGCTCGATGGCATGAACTTGTTCCGTCATCTCTTGCACGAGATCAGGCCCAAGAAGCTTCCTCTCACCAGTTTCATCCCAACAAGTAGGAGTTCTACACCGCTTTCCATACAGAGCTTCATAGGGTGCCATCTGAATACTCGCATGGAAGCTGTTGTTATAGGAGAACTCCACTAATGGGAGGTGTTGATCCCATCCACCTTTAAATTCCATTGAGCATAATCTCAACATGTCTTCGAGTGTCTGAATAGTCCTTTCAGATTGGCCATCAGTTTGAGGATGATAGGCCGTACTAAAATTCAATTCAGTGTTCAGAGCATGCTGAAGACCTCTCCAGAATTTTGATGTGAATCTTGGGTCACGATCAGATATGATGGATAGTGGTACCCCATGCATCCTTACCACTTCCTTCACGTATATCTTGGCAAGCTGATCCAGAGAGAAATCTTCCCGAATAGAGATAAAATGGGCTGTCTTGGTGAGACGGTCCACAATAACCCATATCGCATTGTTTCCTTTGGATGTTTTTGGGAGACCAGTTACAAAGTCCATGGCGATATTATCCCACTTCCATACTGGTATGGGTAGCGGTTGTAATACCCACTTAGGAAGTTGTCTTTCTGCCTTTACTTGCTGACACACCAGGCACCTTGTAGTGTAATCGGCAATCTCCCTCTTCATGTTATCCCACCAATAATGATCACGAAGGTCTCTATACATCTTAGTGCTTCCCGGATGTATAGAGAATGTAGAGCTATGAGCTTCATCCATCAGTTCTTTCTTTATCTCCGGAATATATGGAACACATAGTCTTGTACGAAATTTCAATACACCTTCTTGATCAATATTGAAATCAGGGAACTTCCCATCCTTCACAGCCTCGAACTTCTCCTGCAGTAAAGGATCTTCTTTTTGAGCCTCCTTGATCTTCTCTAGTAATGAAGGTTGAGAAATCATTTGGGATAGGGTTGATGATGTCCCTTTCCTTATAATTCCCATGTCCAGTTTTACTAGATCTTTAATCAAGGGATCTCCCAGGATCCTCATTGTTTCCAGAACAACAGGATCTTTCCTGCTTAACGCATCCACGACTTTGTTTGCTCTTCCAGGGTGATAATGAATTGAACAATCATAGTCTTTAATAAGCTCCAACCATCTCCTTTGTCTCATGTTCAATTCTTTCTGAGTGAAAATATACTTTAGACTTTGGTGGTCAGTGTATATATCACATTTCTCCCCATAAAGATAGTGCCTCCATATCTTTAGAGCAAAAACCACTGCCGCCAGCTCTAGATCATGCGTAGGATAATTCTCCTCATGAATCTTCAACTGTCGAGATTCATAAGCAATTACTTTGTCATTTTGCATGAGGACGCACCCAAGCCCTTTCAGATATGCATCGCTAAAAATAACGAATCCTTCTCCGATAGAGGGTAGTGTTAACACAGGTGCAGTAACCAATCTCTTCTTCAGCTCTTGGAAACATTCCTCACATTTCTTTGTCCAGATGAACTTAACCCCTTTTCGAGTCAACTTGGATAGTGGATTAGAAAGCCGTGAAAAGTTTTTCACAAACCTCCTATAATATCCCGCTAAACCAAGGAAACTACGAATCTCAGTTACTATTGTGGGTTGAGGCCACTCCTCCACAACCATTGTCTTTGCAGGGTCAACCGAGATTCCTTCATTGGTTACGATGTGACCCAAGAAAGCCACTTGTTGTAACCAAAACTCACACTTTCTGAACTTCCCAAAGTGCCTCTCCTTCCGTAGAGTTTTCAAAATAACCCTCAGATGATTTTCATGCTCCACACGACTTTTTGAATATATCAAAATATCATCAATAAAAACTACCACAAAGTTATCTAGGTAGTCCTTAAAGACTCTATTCATCAAATCCATGAAAATAGCAGGAGCATTAGTCAAGCCGAAGGGCATAACAGTAAACTCATAATGCCCGTATCTTGATCGGAAGGCAGTCTTTGGAATATCTTCCTTCTTCACCC
Source organism: Viscum album (assembly GCA_963277665.1). Lineage (NCBI taxonomy): Eukaryota > Viridiplantae > Streptophyta > Magnoliopsida > Santalales > Viscaceae > Viscum > Viscum album. The sequence goes on from OY728123.1 coordinate 811,733,391, forward strand.
TCAGTTGATGATAACCAGATCGAAGGTCAATCTTAGAGAAGAATTGTGCCCCACGAAGTTGGTCAAATAAATCATCAATTCTTGGAAGAGGGTATCTGTTCTTCACTGTAATCCCGTTCAGTTCTCTATAATCAATGCATAGCCGCATTGATCCATCCTTCTTCTTCACAAAGAGAACTGGTGCTCCCCAAGGAGACACACTCGGTCGGATAAACCCCTTCTTCAACAAGTCTTGGAGTTGTTTCTTTAACTCTTCTAGATCCACATTTGCCATTCTATACGGAGTCTTTGATATCGGTTGAGACCCAGGTACGAGTTCAATGGAGAACTCTACCTATCTTTCTGGGGGAGGTCCAGGTAACTCCTCAGGAAATACATCCATGTATTCCTGAACAATCGGAACTTCTTCAATTTGTATGCTCCATTTCCCTTCTTCCTCATCACTAATTAACTCCATAAAGAAAGCTATAGGAGTGCTTCTAGATAGGGATCAGTTCGGGATATCTCTCCTCAGAAGATAACTGTAGGTCGTTCATTCAAGACTACTGAGATTTCCTTACTTCTGCATTTTATCTTAGCGTTATACTTTGAGAGCCAGTCCATCCCTAGTATAATGTCAAATTCCATCATGGGAATGACTACTAGATTTGCGATAAGATTGTGCTCACCAAAGTAAACACTAGAGTCTCTAAACACTGTTGATGCATGGATAATCCCACTTGGAGTCTTGACTAACAACTCTACCTCAAGTAATTCGGGGATTGATTCTATATTCTTTGCAAACTTGGAAGAAATAAAGGAATGCATAGAACCAGAATCAAATAAAGCACTTGCTAGTTTTGAGAGGACAACAAGAGTACCTGCTACCACATCGTTCGGAACTTCAAATTCAGTTGTTGTGATATCGAAAGCACGACCTTGCTCCCTTGGCCTCTGCTGAGGTTGATGGTGATTCCCCTCCACCGCCCTCGGATTTGGACATTGATTAGCAAAGTGCCCAAGCTGTCCACACTTGAAGAATGTGACTTCGGGTAGGGCCAGAACCATCTTTCCTCTGTCGTTAGTGTTGGGAAGTTGAGGCTTCACATAACCACGACAATTCCGAGAAATATGGCCTTCTTTTCCACACCTATAGCACTTACCACTACCGATCAAGCAGTTCCCTGGATGCTTCTTCCCACATTTATTGCATGTGGCATGTTGCATATGCTTTCCACCTCTTTCCTGATCAAAACTTCTTCCCAGGCTTGGTTCTAGAGTTCTCTTCTTCTCATTAGATTTGTGAGACCATTGTGTCTCCCCAAACTCTAGTTCAACTTTCATAGCACTTCGAACTATTTCTTCATAGCTATCGTAGTCCCTGTTGGCTAGATTCTTCCGCAGATGGGGTCGTAGTCCGCCAAAGAATCTATCAACCTTCCCATTAGGGTCCATGACAAAGCTTGAGGTATAACGGGAAAGCCTTGTGAGGTTCATCTCATAGCTTCCGACAGATTCGTTCTCCTTCTGCTTCAGCTCGAGAAACTCTTTCTCCATTTTCGTTCTCATGGAATGATGGAAATACTTGTTAAAGAAAAACCCCCGAAATTCTTCCCACTCCATAGCTTTCATCTCTCCTCGTGGCTTCGTGTTTTTGATCAGTGACCACCACTGATCACCTTCTCCCTCTAGGCGGTAAACAGCAAGGGTGACTTTTTCTTGTTCCGAACAATGAAGTACATAAAAGATCTTTTCAATGGAGCTTATCCATTGTTCCGCAACTAATGGGTCAGTAGATCCACTGAATGTTGGCGGTCGTTGACGCATGAAGGACTCAACAGAAAGTTGTTCCCTTCATGGTGAGGTCAGCCTCTCAGCTTGATTCAAGTTATTACTCATAACTTGAGTCAGTTGGTTCATCATTCGCATGAATGTTTCCATTCCGGCTTCCATCGGAGGGCCGTCAGCACATGGTGCATTGCGGTCACCATCAGCACGGTTTCTCCTATTTCCCGCCATTTTCTAAAAGAATAAAACCTTAGTGAGAAACTTATTTCATTTATGAATCTTTTAACTAAGACTTCGTGCTTAGACAATTATAGTTCTCTATAATTCCTTCATAATGATTCATAAAAAGCATGTGATTAACCAAACATATCCCCCGGGAGTGTCGTAACCAAGAGTGCTGCAAGGCCCGTTATCGTGCACCAGTTCCTGTTCGAGTCTAGCTCAAAGCGGTGTTTTCGGGTTTTACCCCTATGTACATCTGTACCAGAGCCGCCTCTACCTGCTTGTATCCAGACAGGGATGTATTTGTTTGATAGACCACTTACTCAATACTTACCAAAATACCAGGAAGTTTTCCTATATTTAAACTTTTCTATAGGGTTCTTCCTAAAGTTTTTATATCCTAATTTCCACAAATAACTAAACCATCCTTTGATACCAACTATAGCATCCCGCCATTTTATAACATAAACTTTCATTACATTACACAAAACTGAGGATCGTTAAGGTTTAGTGTCTTGGAAACAAGGATCATAATACATAAAAAAACATAAAAACATTCTTCTTAAACACTTGAAAGGATTCTCCTTTAGTTCATCCTATGTTCATTATGCATCTCATAACCTGGGGACATACATAAAAATAAAGGGTGAGCAGAAGGCCCAGTAAGGGAAACAAGAGGAACATTTTACATGTGAACTTGAGATACTTCAATAAGGACATGAAAAGAACTTTAAGGCATGAGAAATAAATCATGAGGCATTTCATAATAAAAATAACATTTTTCATAACTTGAAGATGTGGATACATCATTTAACATAGAAAATCATGAACATATCACCAAGGTCCATCCCCAAGGTGTCATTTGAAAATTACCAAGGTTATTCACCAAGGTATCATGAAAATTGTAATCTCTAGTGGTTACATAATTACCCAATGCATTGGAGCGCTACCAGGGCACACCCTTAAATTTGACTTTATTATCATGTGAGCCACATATATCATCATCAAACATTTCATAAATAACCCACATAGCATAAAATAAATGGGTTTCATTTCATAATCATAACGTTTTAAAAACTGCTTTAAAGACATGATATTTACGTCACTTTAAACCCACGGAAAGGAAAAGTGGGTTTCTTGTATGTAAATCCCAGAATTTAAAATGGAACATTTTGAAATATATGTGAATACCCTTGTAGAAATAAGAGCTTTGAGTATTCACTTTATAACATAAAATAATTTTTGAGAAAAGAGAGAGGCATTTTGAGGGGAAAATTCTGCAGCATAACGGCTATGTTTCGGGGTTTTAGAAAACATTGAAATGAGAGGGGACATGGGTCACCCACTCATAAATGATCCATAAAACAGTAGGGTGAAAGAATAAGAAGGACATATGGACATGGTAATGAAATCTTAGGGACATACCATTTGAAATGAAAAACATGGAAGGAAAAAAGATTAGATTTCTCTTATGAAAATTCGGCAGCCTTACGGCGTCACTTAACTTCAAAAGAAAATGATTTGACAAGATCAAATAGGGTCCCTCATCATATGATCATAAGAGATCAGTATGATAGATATAGAGATCATACCCCAACATAATAAAAAGGAACTTGAAATACTTGACATGAAAATCGAACTTGAAAAATGAGAAGGGTGAAAGAATCCCTTAAAAATTCGGCAGCCTAACGGCGTCACTTAAACTTTCATAAAACGAAATGATGAGAGTAAGAGGGGATCTCTCATCATATAAACATGAAAGGGCAGTAAGAGGAATATAAAAGAACATTCTCTCACATAAAAACATGGAGCATAATTGGAATGACATAAAAGAGATTACATGAAAAGAAAGAGAGGGGTCGGATCCCTTACCATAAAACGTGACTCTTGAAACTCAAAGGATTGGACCTTGAGGGCTTGGGGGTACCTTGGGAGGACTCCTTGGAAGGTAAGAAGACCAGAACTTCGTTGGGGGAGAGTTGGGAGTGAAAACTAAAGGAGGAAAGGGTGGGTATTTATAGGGAAAGTGAGGGGACAAAGCATTAATGGCCAAGGGACACCTCACATGTGCTTTTCTCAAACCCATGTGCTATCCCTTGGAATTTATCATGGAGTTAGGCCACATGGGGCCCCCAAAACAATAATTCATCACCCTTGGACGGCCAACCCTCAAAAGATCTCATGACATCATCATGGCACCGTTATGATGTCATTAAACATACCGAAACCCTAAAACTGTATTTTTACTATTCACAGAAAATTCAACTTTCTCAGAAAAATCCCAAAATTTCACATTAACCAAATATCAATGCTATGATTTCAAAAATGAACTCCATTTTATAAAAATAATTTTCTAAATATTTTTAATTTTATTTTTAATTAAATACACTATTCACCGAAAATTCATTTTTTTAGAAAAATCCCCAAAATTTACCATAACATAATATCGATGCTCTGAGTTCAAAAATAAAGTCATTTTTATAAAAATAATTTTCTAATTATTTTTAATTAAATTTTTAATTAAAAAACACTATTCATCCGAAAAAACTAATACTTGAATAATAATTTATGAAACCGTTATTTAACCATTTTATTGAATCACATTACTTAATCAAGGTGTCTAAATTATATTAAAACTTTCTTTGAGTGAAAATTACTAATCCATTTGGTCACATTACTAATCCTAAGCGTAAAATCACTATTCATAATTTACTATTCATCAAAAATTAAGTTGATCTTATTAGACTCCAAATTCCTTAATGAACACTTTTGTAGAAGACCATTTTTTGAAAATCATTACACATCATTAGTTATTTATGTTTTACATAAATATTTCAAAATATCCCTTTTTCAAAATTCATCAATAAAATACATTCTAAAATTATCTGGACATTTGAAATTTCACAAACATCACTAAAGGAAGAAATCTCAATTTATTCACCCGAAAGGATTACACAAGGAAACTAGGGTCTCATCACATAGCCCCTTATAACACTGGCATAAGACCTAAGTGTAAGGTGTGCTATGGTGAGAGAATCTGAGGGAGGCTCAGATAACATTGCCCTAGTAGCAACCTCCACTAACTTGAACTTCTCCTGCAAGTGTTTCCGTTCAAGCTTGACACGCTGGAGTTCGGCTTGGGCTTGGTCCAGAGCGAAGCCCACAGATGCTACCTCCTTCCCAAGCTCTGATAAGTGGGCTTCATAAGGGTTGAGTCTACTGGATGAAGCCATCGACTCCTCTTTCTGCATTAACCATTAACGTCTTATTAAATCATTAAGAGTACGTTAATATATTACTCAAAAATATTGGGTCGTTACATTACTTCTGTTTTTTATAGATCCCTGAATGGGGAACCAAATTTGATAATTCCTACATAGATATTTATTTATATATAAGAGATGGGGGCATCATGTTTTTACATATGTTTGGGACTAGGAAACAATGCCAAGGTGTCACTGCATATATTTTCAAAGTAAGAATCAAACCACACATAGTTCTTGAGGTACCATGTAGTTTAAAATCATGTATTAAGGACATTATATTTCCCGATGTGAAGAGGAAATACCCAGTGCACCATTAAAGGTCATGCTCATTGGACCATTTTATTTGGATTTTCATACCTTTATTATGTGGTGAATCCCTTTCCAAGACTCTTAAGCCCATGTGAACTATGCTCAATGTGAGAAACAAGGGGTGACAAAGGATTGTTCCGCCACACAGAGGCGATAAAATGAAGGTTGGGGAATTTTTTTATTGATGTTGGTTAGACTAGGATGAGGAATCTAGGTGTTACTATGTCGATTTTCAAAATAAGAATAAATCCATACATAGTTCTCAAAAGAATCCTTGTGTATGTCTATCTTGTACACAAAGATGAGGGAATTTTTAACCCCATGGGTATGGTTGTGCCCGAGATTGGAGATTCGGGCGTCAGTACATATCCTTCAAGTGTAGGAATCAATCCCTACATAGTTCTGAAACCCTATGTAGTTTAAAGTCATGTGGTGAGGATTGAAATAGGGGGAATGTTGTAGTTAGTCCCAAAATTAGAGATCTTTTTGTCACTATGAATCCTTTGAGGGAAGGAATCAAGCCACACATAGTTCTTAGAAGACTCCTTGCATAGATTTGACTGAAGTACAGGAATAGGAATCTTTCTTAAGATAGACCCATCAATAGGCCCTGTCTTAGAGTCCCCTACATTGATTTGGTTTGTCTTTAGGGGAGGGTTCATTTCTTGTATTTTTGTGGTTGGTCCCAGGATGTGAGGTTTGGGAGTAACTACGTATATCATAGGATTAGAATCAAGCCACACATAGTTCTTATATGGGAATTTTCCATGAAAGTATGACCCATATGTAGAGAGGTAATTTTTCTCATTTTTTGGAGTGGATGGACCAGGAAGCAGAATCTAGGTGTTGCCACATATCATGAGTTTTGGCACTGGAAAACGCATCCACAAAATTTTCCAGAATCCTCCATACACTATCCAAGATCATAGTCCATTTCGCAAGCTTCGATTTGGTAGGTTGTAGGGCCCGAACAAAGTTACAGACTAGGAGTTATGCACATTTGAAGTTGGGCTGGAAAACAGGTTCGCAAAGCCCATTCGCGAGGCCCCCTCCGCGACCGCGGAGCGCCGCCGCGAAGCAATGAGGCGGGATGCTCCGTGAACCCATCTGACATTCGCGATGTGTCGTGAAGACCTTCCGTGAAGCAATGAGGAAAGATACTTTGTGAACCCATTTGATGTTCCCGGATGCGCTGCGAAGTAAGGAGGCGGGATGCTCCGCGAACCCCTTTGACATTCGTGAACCCACCGCGGAGCAAGCTCCGTCTTCATGCCAAGCAATCTCTACTTCGCGGCACCCCTTTCCTATAAATACCCAGCTCACCCCCCATTCTCCAGATGGCCACTTCGCCGCTTGGAAGGCGACTCCATCCCTTGGGTGGCCGATCTCCCGGTTCGCGGAGCTTCTCTTTCCTTCAAGAAGCGGCTCTGCCAGGTCATGCTCCGCGAGCATCTTCCTTCGTGTTGCTGCTCTGTGAGTCCCTACTCCGTGAGCGACTTCCTTCATGTTGCTGCTCCATGAGCTAATGCTCCATGAGCCCATGCTCCGTGAGTCCATGCTTCGCGATGCTGCTCCGCGAGCCCATGATCTGCGAGTCCATGCTCCGCGTGTCCATGATTCAGGAGACACAATGCTCCTCGAGCCCCTTTGCTCCACGATGCTACTTTGCAAATACATATACTTTGAGAATATCCTACCTTTGCACCCACCGATCCATATCGCGGGGGCTGCGCCCCCGCACCCCCGCTCAAGGTTAGTGCCGGACTACAGTTCCGGCCAATCCCTTCCCTGCCGTCACTGACTCCCCATGATGATTGGGGAGTCGCACAACAAACTTTTCGGTCGGGGATGCTAGGATTTTCCATTGCGCACTAACCTCCCACCTATGGAATACCATGATTTGAGATACTCCTCTACACACCAAGAAACACCTTGAGTTTATATATTACTATTGGTTTCATTCCCATGCCGTGAGTTGATATTCTCATCATCAATTCCCTGAGTACCTTGAGCCGAACCATTCCTCAGGAAACTCTTCCAAACTCAATCATTTGGCTCCTATGCCAGGTTGAACCAGAAAGGTCTGCCCTTGCGTAAGACCCAACACCAACCATTCCTAGGCACATTATGCCTAATAGTCCTAACTACATGACTTTAAATTGTAGTAATCCTTATGTTCCTAACATAGGATGTCTCCTGCTCCAAATGATAGATGCCTTATGCTCTAAGCATAAGACGCCAATAGTCATAACTACATGACTTTAAACTGTAGTAATCCTTATGTTCCTAAAATAGTATGCCTCTTGCTCAAAATAAGAGATGACTTATGCTCAAAGCATAATATTCCAAAAGTTCTTCCTACATGACTATAAACTATAGTGCACCCTGTGTTCCAATCATGGGATGCCTCTCACTCAAAATGAGAGATGCCTTATGCTCCAAGCATGAGATGCCAGTAGTCCTATCTACATTACTCTAAACTGTAGTAATCCCTATACGATCAATATAGGATGCCTCTTTCCCAATATGAGAGATTCCTTATGCTCCAAGCATAACATGCCAATACTCCTCTCTACATGACTCTAAATTGTAGTATTCCCTAAGTTCCAAACAAGAGATTCCTTGTGTGCCAAGCATAATATGCCAATAGTCCTCTCTACATGACTCTAAATTGTAGTATTCTCTATGTTCCAAACATAGGATGCCTCTTCCTCCAAACAATAGATGCCTTGTGCGCCAATCATAAAATGCCAATAGTCCTATCTACATGACTATAAAAAGTATATTTCCCTATCATTCAATAATAGGATGCCTCTTGTTCCAAGTAAGAGATGCCTTATGTCACAAGCATAAAATGCCTAATTCCATGATTACAGTGGTGTAATTTCATGCGCATGGGAATCCGTTCAAACATTACATCACTCCACCTCACGCTTTGTGTGTCCTTCATTCGGATCCTCATCCACTTCCATGTCTGGAGGGACCCCCTAATGGCCTGGTCCCATGCCTCATCAGCTCACCTACCGTCCTGGGCCAATGCCCTGAAAGACTTTGGACAATACTTCAAGTCAGGTCCTGTGTTTTGAACACGGCCAACAGTTGAACCTCATTTGTTTGTCCCCATTTCAGGATAATGTGATATGGATGCTGTGTTTAAAACATGGTCAATTGTTATCCTCCATCACCACGCCACCCTCACGGCATTCCAAATGTCAGGCGCATGATTCACACTTTTCATCTCCCTTTGTTCAGAATAATTCTAGAACCCTTGGCGTTATCCCGCTTGTGCACTAGCGCATAGGTGTAGGCCTCAATCACATGCCTCAACCCGCTAGTGAGTTGGGATTCCCTTATGGCCATACATGAGGAATACATTATGGGATTCTTCCACGTGTAAGCCTCGTCCATCGTTTCCACTCCTTAGTGGCACCTGGGCAGCTTCCTTGCGTAAGCCCCACATCATCACGAACTACGGGGACTTTGATCCATGTCAAGGCATGGTATGTAGGAAGCCTCGACAAGGTTCATGCCCACCTGGACGCTTGGTCCCTTCACATCGGTTCATCAACACCATCCTGAACTACGTGGCCTTTGATTCCCGGTAACGAGGATATGTAGGAAGCCTCCAAGAGGTTCAATCCTACCATCTGTTGGTCGTCCCGACCCCCTTCACATTATTTCACCAACACTTGGGCAGCCTAGAGTGTAAGCCCCACAATTTCCCGAACTATAGGGACTTTGATCCATGTCAAGGCATGGTACGTAGGAAGCCTCCACGAAGTTCAAGTCCACCTGGTTCCCTGGTCCATTCACATCGGTTCACCGACACCATTCTGAACTGCGTGGTCTTTGATTCCTTTCCACGGGGATACATAGGAAGCCTCCACGAGGTTCAAGCCCACCATCAGTTGGACATCCCGACCCCCGTCAAGTCAGTTCACCAAACCTCAGGCATCACCCTTTTGTAATCCCCATTCACCATTACCGCTACATAGCGGCACATGGGAAGCTCTAGAGTGTAAGACCCATCCACAATTGCCGCTCCATAGTGGCACCTGAGAATCTCCCTTGTGTAAGCCCCATTCATCACCATTCATGGATGCACATCTTCATCGTGATCGTCAGGTCTCTACTACCTCTTGTTTCTCACACAGATCATGACTCACTTGGGCTTGGAGTGAGCACCGACCATGACCCACCACCTTGGTCCGCCTCAGAGCGTAATCCCCATACCACCTTGGGCCGCCTCAGAGTGTAATCCCCATACCACCTTGGGCCACCTCAGAGCGTAATCCCTGTACCACTATGGGCCGCCTTAGAGTGTAAGCCTCATACCACCACCTTGGGCTGCCTCAGAGCGTAAGCCCCAACACCTTGGGCCACCTCAGAGCATAAGCCCCATACCACCTAGGGCTTCCTCAGAGCGTAATCCCCATACCACCTTGGGATGCCTCAGAGCGTAATCCCCACCACCTTGGGCTACCTCTGAGCGTAAGCCCCATACCACCTTGGGCCGCCTTAGAGCGTAAGCCCCATACCACCATGGGCCACCTCAAAGCATAAGCCCCATGCCCAATCCCGAACTATGAGAACTTTGATCCATGTCAAGGCATGGTACGTAGGTAGCCTCCACGAGGTTCAAGCCCACCATCCATCAGGACCCTAGGTCCACCTTCACATTGGTTTATTGACACCATGGGACGCCTCAGAGCGTAAGACCTAGATGCCACCACACTACGCGGACTTTGATTACCTACCACAGGGATATATAGGATTTCACTTCGAGGCTCAAGACCAACACTACCGTCACCTTCAAGATGGTCCCATCCCATTCCCCCTCAACTTCATGCAATTCTCCATCATCCATCCTGATTCTTACCCGGGCTGCCACATCCCTATGGGATCATGTCATACACCCTCCTCACTGCTCCTAGTAGTACTTGGGCCACTATCCACACGTAAGCCCCAACATGTCTCCGGGTCGTTGTCCTTTGTGTACACCATGATTCATCACCCCTTCGAACTACGTGGGTTTTGATCCCTGTCGTATCCACATGGTATATAAGAAACCTCCCTAAGGTTCAATCCCAACCAATGGTAAACCATGGTGTCCCACATCCTAGAGTGCACTTTCCCTGATCCGACCTTAGTGGTGTTCAGATCAGCCATTACGGTGTGACATCTCCCCCCCATGGGGCGCACCACCTTGGATCCGTCCTCATTGGGCATTCTGATCCATCCATCTTCCAGGTGTTCCCTCCTTGGGATGTACCAATCATATCCCTCTCTATGGGACGTTCTGATCACCCTCATTCCATCTCCACAAGATGTTAAAATCATGGCCTACCTCATGATAATCATGAGATGCCTGAGGAAAACCTCAGAAGACATTCCTTTGGCGTAACAGTCTCTGCGAGACATTAAACTCGTGGCGTACCCCGTGTTAAACATGGGAAGCTAAGGAAAACATCAGAGACATGACTCCGGCATAAGATACCCCATGATAGACATCGGATGCCTCGGGTTTTTCACACTTGAGATTCCCTATTATGAGGAAGAATACATGTCTCCTATGTCCCCGCACCCAGAGATGGCCCGACATTCTTGACGTTGTCGTATACTCCGACCGAAGGTTGCTACCATGTCAAGACCCCATGGAATGTCCTAACGGAAGTAGTGTAATTAACCGACATCAAAGAAGACATGGCACCGGGAACGAGATTCAAGAACCAGGACTTAAATCTATGAGGGAGACCCATACTAGGTGACGAGTTCCGAGGAGAAATCCATGGAAGGAAGAATCGACATCCCATCATCCCGTTTCGATCAAGGAGAAGACATCCCTGAATAAGGAGCGGATTCCACCCACCTTTGGAAAGCGGGAATGCGGGGCAAAAGCTGCACGTCCTCCACAGATGGATGTGCGCGACCCAGCGAAAGCATCAGGAACAATGTGTAAGTAAGAATCAAGTCGTAAATAGTTATTAATGAAAGCTCCATGTATATGTATGACCCATATATAGAGAGGGGTTATTTTATTTTGAGTGGCTAGACTATGATATAGAATCCAAGTGTTGATATGTATCTTGTATAAGTAGAATCAATCCATACGTAGTTCTAGAAGAATATACTCTCTATGTGGATCTAAATCTCACACGGGGAAAAGATAATTTTCTCTTTTCCTCACACAGATTTGGCTCATGTGTGGTAAATAGTTGATTAAAATTATTATTCCTATGATTTTTAACATCAAGCGATAAGGAGGTTAGATGTTACGCACTTTAATGTCATGAAACTAGGATGCTCCATCCCACAGTTTAACGTCACATGATCAGGATGTCAAGCATCATGCAGTTTATCATCGTGTTAAGACCAATTCATATTTTTTCTATATGGAATATTTCTTCAGAAACCTTGCATTGGTAGGAGCTGTTGTGAGCTATCCAAAAATTGAAATTAAGGAATAAGCTTCATTAGGGTAGACTCTGTGTATGGTATAGGGTCTCTCCCATTTTGGATCTAACTTTGGAGGTTTCTTTCCAAATATCATTATACTTATGAGAACCAACACCATCTCTCCTTCGAGGAAAGATCTAAGGAGAACCTTTTTTTTAAAGGCTCATGTAATCTAGTTTTGGTGAACCTCTAAATAGTGTAATATATGTAATATCTTTTTGTTTATTTTCTACAATTCATCTAGATATTTCTGGGATTTATCATCTGTGGATAACATTTCATAGATTGCAACATGTTGCAAGGGTATATGAACTTTGATGGGTAGAACTGCCTATCTCCCATATATTAATGAGTATGGGGTCACATAATTGGCAGTGAAATTCATGGTCTAGTAAGTCCACAAAGCATGGAGGATCTTGTCTAGCCACAAATTCTTATCCTTGTCCACCATTTTCTAGAGTATGTTGGATAGGGTCTTCTTGAAGGCCTCTATCCATCCCTTAGCCTCTTCATGGTAACAGGATGAACATTTAAACTTGATAAAATACTCATGATATAGATTTTACAATTCATAAGAGAATAAATTAGTGTTGTTGTTTGTTAGTATTATATGAGGGAAAATAAATTTGGTGATAATGTTGGATTTAATGAAACTAACAATCTTTCTTGCCCAGACTTCTTTTAGGGGTATAACATTGGCCCATTTGAAGAATAATTCAGTAGCAGTGGGAATGTACTTGAATTTCTTGGCCTTTGTAGGAGGATATAGCCCCATGAAATCCATTTCCCATATGGAAAATTGTAGCAACGCTGGTTTTGGCCCTATCAGACTTTGGAATATTCCTATAAATTATTCCAGAGTTAGGCGCGAAGACGGCGTGGGATTCCGAGGCCCGGTGGGCTCGAAATTAATTTTGTAAAAATATTAAGTATTTTTATATTATGCAAATTTAGGGGTTGTGTTTTGTCCTAAACGGTAGCTCGGATAAGAAATTTGAGGGCATGGTTGTGTCTTGAGTGTGCCTTTTACCCTAGACTGGGTGTAAACTTTGCGGGCGCGAGCCTACTATGGGAAAAGCCATCAGGGGAATTTTCATAAATAAATGGACAAGTTTATTTATGTACGTCGCATTCAATAACTTATGAAAAGAGTTTTGGATCGAAATTTTGACACCACAGTTGAGTTCAAAACACCGTGTTTACCCTAGGTGCAACAAAATCTTTGTCGGGGCTGAGTGTCTGGTCGGGGCGTGTCGGGCCGGGAAGTGGAGATGACATTTGTTTAAAAAAACAAATATGAAATATTCTCCCCCACTTGTATGCCCAACACCCCTACCCTCCCCCTCTTCTCAATGTACCGGTTAAATCAAGCAATCAAGGTGTCGTTGAGCTCTAATTTTGATGGCGGTCACTCCTAAATCGAGCAGTGGCAGCAGCGGAGCACGCAAAGCATCAGTGATCTGTGAAAAGGAAGGCGATTTGAGTTTTAAAATCCTGGATCCAATTTTTGTGTTTTCTCTTCAAATATTCATAAGGGTTGTGTAGTTTGGGTCTCTAGCTTTTCGAAACATGTTACGGATCTGAATTTGGAGCACCGGGGTGCTCCTGGTGGATCCCGGAAGTTTTCTGGCAGAAATTCCAGTCTCCGGTGGTGGCAATGGTAGATTCTAGTGAGGGTGGTGGTGGAACGGAGGATTCTGGTGAGCACGAAGGTGGTGTGGCAGATTCCAGCAGCGACGCGGTGGTTTCCGGCAAGGGAGGTGGTGGTCCGGCCAGAATTTTCCGGGGGTTCTTTAACCCCTCGTAACTCACAAACCGTAAGTTCAATTTACAAGCCATTTACAGCGACACATTCCTTGTGTCGATATGGACCTTTTGAACTCACTTTGGGAATATTATGAGTTGGGTTCATGGCCCAGGGCTACGCAACATTGAAATAATAATAATATTTTATTATTATTCAACTTCGACCTACCGTAACTTTTACGCAAAGCGTCCGATTGATGTGTCATCAGTGACGTTGTGATCCTGATAGTAAGGAGGATGTTTCAGGATAGTTTCTAAGTGATGGGATGAAGGTCAAGGTGTGGGCCCCATGAGTTTGGTTTTGGGCATTTACAGAGAAATGCAAATTTTTCCTCTGATGTCTGTTTTGGATGAACGAGTAGTCGATCTCGTGTGTTTTTTTGAGGGGATCGCAATGGTGCAGTTTGCTTGATGACTTCCTGGATCAAGGCACGGTACCCACCTGAACTAGCTACGTTGAATAGTACCTTTTTCACCGGTTTTCTATTTAGGGCGAGTAAATAGCCTATCGTGTGTGTTTCTCCGTGTAGATCATGGTGGTTGCCTCAGTATAGGCCTAGGAGGTGCGGAGTTTTGCGATGTTGCGGGTCTCTTGGTTTATCAAATTTTGGACTAAAATTGGTTGATTGTACTCCCTTGGTTCATTCCTATGAGGGTTTGTGTGGCATTATAACCATAGTATAGGTTACTGATCCCCCCAATAGGATGAATTTCTGCTAGAGTTGTGGCATCTCTCTGGTGGGTTCAGAGCGAGATCCTCTAGCTCCGCTTTCATAGATCGAGTTCTTGGTATTGTTGTGACCACTTATCCACTGTCGGTGGTCCCCTATCTAGAAGGTTAACCCCATAGGGTTTGAGGCATCATCAGGAATATGATCCCCTACATAGTGGGTCGTGCATAGTAGGGTTGTGGCATCATTGGCTATATGATCCCCTACTCAGTATGTGGTTTGTAGTGGGGTTACGACATCATTGGTTACATGATCCCCTACTCAGCATCGGGTTTCTAGTAGGGTTGCGGAATTGTTTGGTATATGATCCCCTACTCAGCGTGTAGTTTCAGTAGGGTTGTGGAATCATTGGTTGTACAATCCCCTAATCAGCGTGGGGTTTCGGTAGGGTTGGTGCATCGTCGGTTCGATCCCCTACATCGCGAGTTATACCATATGGGGTTTTTGGAATCTTCATGACCATCTTCACATGGGCGACGATCCTCTATCTATGTGACGTGATCTGTGGAGCACCAGATTGGGTTGTGGTATCTCTCAGTGGATCCTGGGAGTGATCCCCTATATGTGAGATCTTTGAGATACCAGAGTGGGTTCTTGTATCCCCTAGCAGACCCTAGGAGTGATCCCCTATCTGAGAAGTTTAGTGTTTTCGATGTTTCAGCATGATGTTCTCAGTGACGATATCCAACGAGTGTGATCTCTTGGGTGGGAATATGGGATATTGGTGTGAGTTTCGATGGTGTGTATCTCTCAGACGAGTGTCATCTGGAATGGAAATGCTCATGGAGTGTGTTCTCCGGGTTTCGTGTAGAACTTGTCACTGGTTATGAGGTCGGAACATCATGAGGCTTGGTGCGTGCAATGAGTAGATCTGGTTTCTCATGGTATATGTATGGGCATATACCTGAGTGGATGTTCATGGTATATGTATGGGCATACACCTGAGCTGAGCTAACTAGCCCTGTTTAGCAGAGGATGGTCTCGAGATGGAGTTTCACTCTCGTTTGGGTTCCCTCTGGCTGGGATGAGTTGATTGTTTCCTTTTAGTCGCTCCCTTTTATTTTGGGTTTTTGGGGTGCCTACTGGATATTTTTATACTCACCCCTGCACGGGATTTTCACGCACATTTTTGTGTCTTGTGTATACCACAGGCCTTTCGACGGAGTCCCTGGAGGACCCGGAGCAGGCGAACCTTAGTGAGAAAGACTGACTAGGGTGTTTACCAGAGCTGTGCTAAGGATCTTACCGACGTGTGCATTTGGAATCATTTCCCTCCTTCTTGGTAGGTTGGATGATTTTGTAGTTTTCTTTTGGTGGGCCCTATTTTTCCCTTTTGTACTTTTGTTGTACTCTGGTTGTGGGTTAGATGTATGCATGCATTTCTTTCTAGTTTTTATATATATCTTTGCACTCTTTCATGGAGGTGTATGTTGGTGTGTGTGTGTACATGTACCTTGGCTAATTCCTCCCATGTGTGTGATAGTCTACTCGGCGCTAGTTTCCAGCCCCTGGCCTGTTGGAGGCAGTCTTGGGGAGTCACGGCTCGAGCCCCGTTGGATCGGGTCATGATAGAGTGGTATCAAAGGAGGTTCCACCTTTGGGATCTCTGATTGTAGGTGTTCTAGCTATGAGTTTGGTTTGGGTTGCATCGTGGTAGTGTTAGGATGTTTTGAGTTCGACTTTTAGTCCAGGGACTCTATTATTGGTGTAGCGGCTGATGTATCCATTCACCAGGACTCTGATAACCTACCTTTCGACTCGGGACATTAGGAAACCAGTCATAGGGACATAATGGTACATGTATTATACTAGACTGGGATTTGGGTTTCCCTTGTTCTTATTGAGTCAGCTCCCTAGATATACTCTTTGACCATGGTGAATATTGATTTTATTTCAAGATGCCTCCACGATGACAGCCAGTGAGAGTTCTGTAGCGGGATTGTGGTGACGATCCACCCCATGTAGAGGTTGTGGACTAGGGTACAGGTTCTGAGGCTGGACCTCCATGTGATCCTCTAGTTGAGCCACCACTTGTCGTGCAGTTGGTTGTGCCGGTAGTGTAGGATGAGGATGCGCGCAGGCTGAGTGCACTGCACGAGTTCCAAAGGCAGCGACCTCTGTGGTTCTGGGGTGATCCAGACCCTCAGGCAGCTGATGACTGGCTTGAAGTTGTCACCCATGTTTTCCGCCTAGTTATGAGACCTCCAGATCAGATGGTGGTTCTAGCGGTGATCCTTCTGCATGGTTCGACTGGGCGATGGTGGAGTTTGATGACACATTCCCACAATGAGGAAATGATCACATGGATAGAGTTTGAGTGAATATTCCGTTAAGAGTTATATCTGTTGATACTGAGGTTAGTACAGATTCAGGAGCTTCTACAGCTTCGACATGAGGGCATGACTGTGTCAGAGTACTCAGTGAGGCTTACAGACCTATCACGCTACTCCATGGATATGGTTTGAGACCCGTTATTTAGGTCTCGGACCTTCGAGCAGGGGCTACGCAGGGAAATCCACGCAGGTGTGGTTTCCTTGTTCCTACCCACCTATGCTAGAGTACTGGAGTGAACCTTGGTGATGGAGAGCTTTCTAGCTGAGTATATTCGGCCCGTCAGTGTTGGGAACGTGGAAGCTGAGACGTTGGCAGCTGGTAGCCGGTGGCAGGCGTAGGGGTCTGGACGTGGCCGATGTTTCAGGAGGCAACCCCAGGATGGTGGATTTGAGGCTCAAGGCTCGTAGACCAGTTTTGGTTAGCCGCAAGAGAGGCAGTGTTATTCTTGTGATGGTCAGGGAAATCTTGAAAAAGATTGTCTGACTCATCGTGCTACTGAGAGGGAGTCAGTCAACAGGACTCCTTGGCAGCGACAACGTCTTGAGTTTGGAGGTCCGCAGGGCGGTGAACATGGCGACAGAGCTGGTGCAGTAGCGGGAGGTGCTAAGAGGTATCAGATGCCCCCAACACTACCCCCAGGTGGTCCACGTCGAGCTCAGGGACTTGGAGGGCGAGGGCAAGGACAACTACATGCCTTAGAGTTTGTTTACTCAAAGGCGCCACATATGGATAGAGGTATGCCTTGTGTTCTTTCTACTTTTTGCAGTAGTTTTCATAGACACTATTTAGCAGTACTCTTTCCTTTATGTTGCTTGCTCGAATTTTTTTTCATGGCATTGGTAAGACCATGTGTGGGTGTTGTTCAGTGTGCATAAAATTCATGAGGAAGAGGGATCCTTCTCCCACTGAGATGCATTTTTGTGACATGATTAAAACTGTGCGGGCGAGTCAGTGCAGCCCAAAGCGGAGAGTGTTGAGGTGTGGTGGACAAGTCCCTCTGACTCTTCATTTGGGTAGGTGTGTGTGTTGGAAAACTTTCTGGTGTTGGAGACCCAGTTGAGAGTTCAGTTGCATTCTCTATGCTTAGGTATTTTTGAAGACGAAAAAATCTAAGGTGGGGAGGATGTAGCGACTCGGGTTTTGGCCCTGTTATACTTTGGAATATTCCTATGAATAATTCCAGAGGTAGGCACAAAGACGGTGTGTGATTCCGAGGCCCGGTGTGCCCAAAATTAATTTTATAAAAATATTAAATATTTTTATACAATGCACATGGAGTGGTTGTGTTTTCTGCTAAACAGTAGCTCGGATCAAAAATCTAAGGGCGCAGTTGCGTTCGGAGCGTGCCTTTTACCCTAGGCAGGGTGTAAACAATGCGAGAGCGGTCTTGCTGTGGGAAAGGCCACCAGGGGCGTTTTCGTAAATAAATGGACATGTTTATTTATGGACGTCATATTCAATAACTTCTGAACGGAGTCTCGGATTGAAATTCTGACATCGCGGTTGAGTTCAGAATGTTGTGTTTACCCTAGGTGCGACATAGTCTTTGTCGGCGTCGGGTGTCGGGTCGGGGGTGTGTCGGGTCATGAAGTGGAGCTAATATTTGTTTAGAAAACAAATATCTAATATTCTATCTCTCCCCCCTTGTACACGCAGCACCCCTCCCGTCATCCTCTTCTCAAAAAACCGACCAAATCAAGCAATCAAGGTGTCGTTGAGCTCCGATTTTGACAACGGTCACTCCTAGATCGAGCCGCGATAGCATCAGAGCGCACAAAGCGTCAATGATCCTCCAAAAGGTAGGTGGATTGAGTTTTAAAATCCCAAATCCCATTTATGAATATATTTTCTTCAAATTTTCATACGGGTTGTGTAGTTCAGGTCCTGAGCTTTCCAAAACATGTTACGGATCTAAATTTGGAGCACCGGGGTGCTCCCGGTGGCTCCCCGGAGTTTTCCGGCAGAAATTCTGGTCTCCAGCAGTGGCCATGGTAGATTCCGGTGAGGGCGGTGGCGGAGCGGTGGATTCCGGTGAGAATGGAGGCGGCATGGCAGATTCCAGCGATGGCGCGGTGGTTTCCGGCGAGGTAGGCAGTGGTCTGGCCAGAATTTTCCGAGGGTTCATTAAATCCCCGTAACTCGCAAACCGTATGTCCGATTTGTGAGCCGTTTGTGGCTACACGTTCCTTGCTTCAAGACAGACCTTTTGAACTCACTTTGGGAATTTTATGGGTCAGTTTCTTGGGACAGGTCTATGAAACGTTGAAATAATAATAATATTTTATTATTATTCATCTTCGACCCGCTGTAACTTTTACACGGAGCGTCTGATAGATGTGTGTTCGGTGACGTTGTGATCTTGATAGTAAGGCATGAATTTTCAGGATAGTTTCTGGGTGCTGGGATAAAGATTAGGGTGTGGGCCCTATGAGGTTGGTTTTGGGCATTTATAGAAAAATGCAACTTTTTTTCGGGTGTTCATTTTGGACGAACAATTAGTCGATCTCGTGCGTTTTTCTAATGGGATCACAATGGTGGAGTTTTCTTGATGATTTTTGGGATCGAGGCATGGGACCCACCCTATCTAGCTACGGTGAATAGTACTTTTTTCACTGGTTGTCCGTTTCAGGCAAGTAAATAGCCTATTGTGTGTGTTTCTCCATGTAGATCGCGGTGGTGGCCTCAGTATACGCCCAGGAGGTGCGGAGTGTGGCGATGTTGTGGGTCGCTCGGGTTAGTGACGTTTGGACTAATAGTGGTTGAGTGTACTCTATTTTTTTGTTACTATGAGAGTTTGTGTGGCATTACAACCTTAGTATAGGTTACTGATCCCCCCGATAGGATGAATTTCTGCTAGAGTTATGGTATCCCTCCGGTGGCTTCAGAGCGATATTTTCTAGATTTTCTTTCATAGATCGGCATCTTGGTATCGCTATGATCGCTTATCCATGGGCGGCGACCCCCTATCTAGAAGGTTAACCCTGTAGGTTTTGATTCATCATTGAGAATATGATCCCCTGCATAGTGGGCCATGCATAGCAGGGTTGTGGCATT
This sequence comes from Viscum album, assembly GCA_963277665.1. Classification (NCBI taxonomy): domain Eukaryota; kingdom Viridiplantae; phylum Streptophyta; class Magnoliopsida; order Santalales; family Viscaceae; genus Viscum; species Viscum album. The sequence goes on from OY728123.1 coordinate 811,753,336, forward strand.
GTTGGGTATACGATCCCCTACTCACCATGTGGTTTGTAGAGGGGTTGTGGTATCATTGGTTACACGATACCCTACTCAGCATGTGGTTTCTAGTAGGGTTGCGGCATCATCAGGCATATGATCCCCTACTCAGTGTGTTGTTTTAGTAAGGTTGCGGTATCGTTGGTTATAAGATCCCCTACTCAGTGTGTGGTTTCAGTAGGGTTGGTGCATCTTCAGTTCGATCCCCTACACCACGAGTTATACCATATGGGGTTTTCGGCATCGTTGTGACCATCTCCACATGGGCGATGATCCACTATCTGAGTGATGTGATCTGTGGAGTACCAGATTGGGTTGTGGTATCCCCCAGTGTATCCTGGAAGTGATCCCCTATCAGTGAGATCTTTGAGATACTGGAGTGGGTTCTTGTATCCCCTAGAAGACCCTAGGACTGATCCCCTATCTGAGAAGTTTAGTGTTTATTCTATTTCAGCGTGATGTTCTCAGTGACGATATCCGATGAGCATGATCTTTCAAGTGGGAATCTAGGATGTTGGTGTGAGACTCGATGGAGGGAATCTCTTGGACGAGTGTCATCTAGAATGACAATGCTCGTGGAGTGTGATCTCCTAGTTTCATGTAAAACTTGTCGTTGGTTATGAGGTCGGAACCTCAGGAGGCTTGGTGTGTGGAATGAGTATATCTAGTTTCTCATGGTATATGTATGATCATATACCTGAGTGTATGTTCATGGTGTATGTATGGGAATACACCTGAGCTGAGCTGACTAGTCATGTTTAGCCGAGGATGGTCTCGAGATGGAGTTTCACTCTCGTTTGGGTTCCCTCTGGCTGGGATGAGATGATTATTGCCTTTCAGTTGCTCCCTTTTATTTTGGGGTTTTGGGGTTCCTGCTGAGTATTTTTATATTCACCCCTTCATGGGCTTTGCCCGCACATGTTTGTGTCTTGTGCAGGCCACATGCCTTTCGACGGAGTCCCAAAAGGACCTAGAGCAGGCAGAGCTTCGTCATCGAGACTGACTGGGGTATTTACCATAGTTGTGCTGAGGAGCATACTGGAAAGTGCATTTGGTGGAGTTTCCATATTTCTAGGTAGGTTGGACGCTTTTGTTGTTTTCTTTTGGGGGGCCATGTTTTTCCCTTTTGTACATTTGTTCTACTCTGGTTGTGGGTTATATGTATGCATGCATTTATTTCTAGTTTTTATATATATCTCTGCACTGTTTCATGGAGGTGTATGTGGTTGTGTGTGTACAGGTACCTTAGGATAATGACTGCCATGTGTGTGATAGTATAATTGATGCTAGTCGCTAGCCCCTGGCCTATTGGAGGCGGGCTAGGGAGTCACAGCTTGAGCCCCGTTGGATCGGGTCATGGAAAAAATATCCAGGAGAACTTGGCTGGGTGAAGAAACTTCAAGGGTTGGTGGATGAAGTTGGTATTAACCTAAAAGGAATTACACATTTTTGTGAATTTAGTGCAGTCATTTGTTACAGTGGGCTAGTAGTATCCAAGCCTTTGGATTTGATGAGAAATATTGGACCCTAATTGGTTATCACAAAAACCCCAGTTTGTAATTACTTCATGGAAATAGTGGTCTCTTCTTTATCTATAGACCTAGGAAGGACCCCTTCAAGGTTCCACTTATAGAGGAACTTTTTATGGTTTACACCATCAAACATAACAAAGTTAATTACTCATCTTCAGATTTTCTCCCTTATGTCCCTATCCGGTAGGAGCTCTCTCTTTTTAAGGTAGTTCACAATGGGTTTCATCCAACTAGTGGTAGGATCATAAGGTTCGGGGATGGGTATAATCTCATTGAATTCATCTATGTTGGCCTGAATGAATTGTGATACCATTCGACAGTAAGCAATACTGATGTATTTTTCATCTCGGTCTAGATCAGCCAGGTCTGTGGCTGTATTTTCTAGGATGTCTTCTTGGGAATTTTGTTACCATGGAACATGAGATAATGTTGGTTCCAAAGGGAATTCCTCCATTAGTCCTCAGAAGTGGTTTAGTAGGAGGATTAAATCTTCCTTTTTGATAGCATTATAACCATTAACCTGATTGATGACTAGTTCAGAATCACCTTTTATCATCAAGTGATTTTCTTATACTTGAAGTGTTGGTTCTAGACTTGAGATGAGAGCTTTATATTCTACGTTGTTTTTTATATATCTATCTGGTAGCACGAAGGAGTAAGGAAAAACTTCCTTTACTGGAGATATGAGTACGACTCCCAGCCCCACTTTTTTGGGATTGGGGACTTCCATCCTTTTTTCTTATTAGGATTTTGGATTCATTGTGAAATTGAATTTCCCACATCTGAGGGATTTCTTGAATAAAGAAAACCACTTCACCGAGTAGTTAAAAATCCCATGAAGTTATTTATACTGAGGGGTGCTCTACTAGAAAATATACTATATACTAGTCTTTGATTTCTTTATAAAGAACAAACTAGATGTCAAACTGCTATTGGATGACAGCCCATCATGAAAAATGACCATTCAAAACTGGAAAACTGAGGATGTATTTGGTCGGGTTTCTACAATAGACCAAATGGACCTCGTGATGATGCAAGTAGTGCATCAGTTTCTGGACTTCAAATATTAGAATGAGATATCTTTTCTCGATATATAAATAACAATTCTCAGTATCAATCATGGTTTGACTGAGATAATAGAGACTATTTTTACTTCCAACAACATTCTTTTTCATGAGGAAGGCACTTAGTGATCATTATAGGGCTATCACATAGAAAATAGTGGCCTTCCTTTTACAAGTGGCATTAACACTAGGGGGTTTAATAGATACCTATGGAGACTTTCGAATTCTTCTTGACAATCATCGGTCTACTAATATGTAACACCTTTTTTCATCAACCTAGTGAAGCGGAAAAATTTTCCTACAAGGTTATCTATGAAGCGTCAAATTTAGTCCAGGTTTCCTTATATTCCTCTCAACCCAATGAGGTTTCAAGGAGGTTACATTATAAGGATGGAATTCATTTTTTGGGGGTCAACTTCGATTTTTTGATGACATACAACTAATATAAAAAACTTCCCTAAGGTAACGTCAAAGGAACATTTTAAGGGGTTCATTTTTAGACTATTTTGTTACAGTTTGTTGAATATGGTTTCAAGATCTGATAGCTGGTTTGAGAATTGTCGGGACTTAACCACCAGATCATCAATATATCATTCAAAAAACTTTCCTAGGAAGTATTTGAAGATGTGATGAATGGAACATTGATATGCATTTCCAACATTATTCAAACCAAATGGAATTACCTAACAAAAAAATACCCCCTGGGGGGCCCTGAATGTGGTAGCCTATTCATATTATTTGTAAAATAAGATTTATTTGTATCGTAAATAGTCATCCATTAAGGATAGAGCCTCATATTTGGATGTCACATCGAATAATAGTTTCATGATCAGGACTGGGAAGTCATCCTTCGGGTAGTGCCGGTTGAGATCTCTAAAATCAATGCAGACTCTAATTTGTCTGTTCTTATTTTTGTCAGGGACTATATTCTCCAACCATTTGGGGTTTTTTATTTTCCAAATAATATTTTCTCTGATGATCTTGTCAACTTCAGACTCTATCTTGGCAGAATGTGTCAGGTGTGTCCTTATGTATACTTTTTTATATCCCTAATGATCCTTTGGAAGACCTAGGCGGTGAGTGGCCACCTCAGGATCAAGGCTTGAAATTTATGTTTAGTTCTAGGTGAATAAATATCGATTTTTACTTAAGAAGAAGGTTTATATATCTTGATCTTTAGAATACATGGATGCACTAATCAAGGTGGTTGTGGGTCTTCTTCTGGACCCATATTTATTTCCCTAAGTTCATCAATGGTGGTAGAGACCCTCCTCGAATGTTGTAGGAGAGTCCCTAAGGTCATCATCATCCTCCTCCTCCTCCTATTCATCATCTTACTCTTTTTATATGGGGAAATAAGTCTTAGGATGAGTTCTATAGATTTGAGAGAAGAATCTAGATCTTAGTATTTGGAAGATGAAGCGACTTCTTCTGACCCAGCTAGCAACAAGGGATTTTATGGAGAGGATGGAGTGAGGGATGGAGGGGTGTCTTCATCTACATTAAGTGATGAGACATCCTCTTCTTCCTTAGTTAGTTAGGCAAGGATTTTATTAGGGATCTGGGGATGGATTGAGGGTATTTCCATTTGAGCATTCAACATTATCTTGGGGGTTAGAAAATTTTTCAACATTTTTAGACTTAGTGGCCATGACTTAAATCACTAGGGATGATGAAAATGTATTTGAATTTGGATGAATATGCTCAATTTGGTTGATTTGTAGTACATATTCTTCGCTAAGATACCTAAAGGTGTTGACTGGTATCATTTCTAGACCATTTGGGGTGGTGACCCAATCAATACCATCGACTAGGGGTTTCTTCCCTTTCCCTTGATAGAATCCCACATCAATATAATGTGATTTGTGGGACTCAAATAGGGCCTTATCGACATGAAATGTATCATGTTTCCCATTAATGTAATATTTGACACATTGATGGTACGATTAAGGAATCTTTGTGTGTTGATGCAACTAGGGCCTTCATAGAAAGACATTGAAGGCCATGTTTTTATAAACCACCAGAAATCCTGAGTCATCTACATGGTCTCCAAACAGAGTTTTGATCTTTATTTGGCCAAATAACTTCTACTCACTTTATTCACAACCCACCAGGGTTATAGAAGAGGACGTCAAGTTATCCTTACTACAACCTAGCCAATGAATTGTTCTTACTAGGATGAGATTAGCATCAGATCCATTATCAATGAAGAATTTTCTAATATCAATGCCATTTATCCCACCAGGCACATATAAGGGTCTGATGTGTCCTTGTATAATGGCGTCTTCATCTTGATCTATAAAGGATATAATTTCTCGGTACTCCTTGGGATCAATCTCTATCTAATAGACCTCGACAATGTCTACCTTAGCTTCAAACTCTTGGGGACTTAGCATGGCTTCTATGAGTGCTTCCCTGAGGTCTTTAGACAAAGTTAGGGCATCCATGATTGATAGTTTGGCTGATAATAAAGCTAACTATTTCAAGATATTGTACTTATGGTATAAATAAAAACACTTCCCAACTTTGTGATTCTATTTAATAGGCACTTTTAGGGCTTGAGTATTTGATGTAGATTGATCTGCCTTTGGGGAAGAAGCGGGAGGTGCTCCTATCCTTGGTGGGTTGGGCCGGGCAAGTCTACCTACCCACTGAGAGCGATCTAACAGATTTCCTTCTTCTAACTGATATTCCAAAGTGATGGGACTAGAGTGGATTATGGAAATTTTTGGGGGGATTTTCCATTTCCTGTTGTGTCTAATAAATGGATCTTTTGGGAGTTTCTGCAACATTAATAGTCAGAGTAGGGGTAAAGATACAAGTTTAATTTCTACCATAGATGCGATGTCCTTGGTATCCCTAGATCCTGTGACCTCTTCCTATGGTTCCCTAGTTAGATACAAGGAACTCAGTTTCATATCCATACTCACTGTTGGAGAAGGGATCCATTAAGTGGATGATATTAATGTAATCGAAGATCAACACATCATTCAATGAGGAATTTTCCCATCCAACCCTTTCTGGTGATTCCATTTGGTGGGGTGGTTCTTATTATTTCATATCCAAGGGCATACAATAGAAGAGGGTCAAAGATGATTTTGAACTTGATATAGTTTCATCTTCCTGCACTTGTCCCCTTCATTTATGGTCACACTTCTTTTTAGCTGATTTTCTTTTGGAGGGTTGTGGGGTTGAGGAAGTCATTTGCGTTGTAGCAGGAGAAGATGGGGGTATAGTTGGTTATTTGAACTATTCTCCGAGAACACCACGAGTTTGGTTGATTTTATTTCAATTCATCCAACTTTGGAAATTCTACGCTCTCTTGCTAACAACTTCTTTCCAATCACCTACCTCATTAGGGTTAGTAGTGGAAACATACCCCACTTGTGATGGTGGCGGTCCAATTTTTTTTCTCAAATTTATCATTTTTTGTAGGAGGTCTTTGAAGATGAAACATTCATGTATGGTATTTCCCAGTATTTGGGGAAAGACAAAATAATTTTTTGTTCCATCGAGACCCACCTTCTGACATGTTTTAGCTCTGGTAGATGTGGTAAATCATGGTTCATGGTGGCTATAAAATAATTGAGGACCTGATCATCATGTAATGATTAGAATTTATTTCTTTGTTCCTCAAATTGATTTTTTATGTGTCCCCTTCGTTTTTATGATCAATTTAGGGGTTATTGTTGATGCCCGAGGGGTGCTTCATGATTCGGTACAGACTCTATAGCTAGAGCTGGTGCATAGGTAGGATTAAGAATGACTGATACCACCTCTACCTTTCCTTCTATTTTCCCCAGGACTGGTGGGGTTATCCAGGAGTTGATATTAGTTTTTCATATGGAGTGTTCCATTCTCTAGAAAATGGCGGGGAAATCCTAGAATCCACCCATATATTTAATCAGGATGAGTGGTATTCATAAGTCTTCGTAGAGGTTATCAATACACATAGCATGCATTTTTATCTGGGGAGGTGTCTCGTTCAAGAAATAGGTCAACCCTTTCCATCAGTAAATGAAGTTTAAAACTCTCTCATTCTCTTATTTTTAGTAGTTAAAGAGGCCATTGAGAGTTCTCTTCTATAGGTTTGAGCTGAATTGGAAGAGGAACTACTGACCAAGGTCTTACTATCTCGTGATCGACTGAGCTGACAAACTGGTATACCAGACAAAGGATTTCCCTTGTAGGGTCCACACAAATCATCTATGTTTTACTACTTCTTATTGCTCTAAAGTTCCCATAATGGGATCACAATGGGATGCATAGTGTCTCAGATATTGTTCTAGATCACCCGAGCCTTTGAATTTTGGAAACACAATACTTCCAAAATATGGCGGTGGTGGGGTTCCATGCACCCAGTCGAGGTAAGGTTTCTGTTCTGACTGTACCGGTGCATGTTGATCCTCCACAAATTCTAATTGAGCTTCTAATTCCTCGATGGTATTTATAATACCTATATGAATTTCTAGTTGAACTTGATCTTGGACAAGTGCCATGAGGGGAAGGATTTGACATGATAGTTCTACCATTATTTGAGGAGGATATCCGACTAGGAACATCTTGTGAGGATTTACTTGAACATGATCTAGTTGCCTTCTTAATGGAGGGAAATCTTGATATCCATCAATGATCAGATCCAAGTGAACTAATGGTCTAGGCATTATTTTGGGTGAATGTACTTGACTTACTTCAATTTTGGGATAAAAACGTGTTGTGGAGGTACACCTACTGGAAGCGGATGTTGAGACTCTATTTGGAGATCATATTTGACAAGAATGCTACCTCATATTAATTTGGCTTTTATTCACCTCAACTCTTTCATTTATTTTTCATGAAAAGTGAATCTTTCTTTTAGTGTAAGGGGATCATTCTCATCGAGAGGAGGAGATAAGTCATACATGATGTTAATTTTATCCCTTTCTCTATTAGGGATTCGCTAAGGAGGTGGTGGAGCATTGATCAGGGAACACCCAAATTCAAGGTGATCTTATGGTTCTGGGTAAGAACACCTTCATTCAAAGTGTGGATTGGATTCTAATAGGAACCATCATGTCCTTTCTCATCTTTATTTGAATTATTTTTGGAGTGGTCTACAGAATTAACATCCATAATTTTCACAGATGCATAATTTATTATGGGTTTCATATTAGCCTCTGAATGGTAGGATATCTATTTTCATCATTTGTTGGTTTTCTTCCTTCCATTATGGGATTCCCTTTGGGTTTCTTAGTGAAGGGTGTCTCAGATGGACCCTTTGTGCAACATGGTTGTACACCTTTTTCCTAGAGGGAATGAGTTGCAAGATGGTACAGAATGGGAGACCTATCTACTTATCATCTTCCCTAAATAGGAAAATACTAATTTCTACCGGGTGGGTGTCTGAGGTAAAAATTCCCATAGCCCTATAGGCTGGGGTAGGTCTCGTACTATGATGATTGATACTACTATCACAAATATCTTAATCTTGTGCATTCCTGTTCAAGCATGATCGATATATAATGTTGGGATTTCATGAAAACTATTTGTTTCTAAGGAAATTGGTAGTTCTTGATGATTAGATTCCATTAGATGAGAAGCCTCTTGAAGGCTCTCATTTTCTAGGTTTAGGAGTTTTTTGATGACTTTCTCTCTTCAGGATTGACGATTTTCATAATTTCTAAAGACCTATTCTTGTGGAGTGTTCCACATTTTTTGAGTAGGTATTTTTCTTAATAACTTTCTTGGGATAATGAAATTAAAGGATTCCATTTCTAGTGGGTTATGTTGAACGAGGTGTGGGGTGAAATTCAAGGCTACACGCTCTTCCCATACCTAGATATAAACATCAGTATGGGAATCAATGATGAGACAATGTAACTTATGTAGTGTTTTGAGGCCGATCAATTGGAGATATTTATGCAACCTTTTTTATTGCGTTCTCTATGTAGAAATAAGGGATTACAAGTACATTTGATGACTAATATCTCTAAATATTTTAAAATAGTCTACATACCCATCATAAGGAAAGAATATTTCTTTCAGATGTAAGAGAGTCATCCAAAAATTGAGATGAATGTTATATATGAATTATTCTAACAATTCCCTTAGTATATTGAACTGAGAAGTGGATGAGGGCCAAAAAATAATATGAGTGTCATCCTTGGACAATTATATTCTTGTAAGCAACATATTATATTGTTCTTCTACCAGAGACTCCTCCTCTTGATCTACCAAACATGGATTCTTATTGACTATTTTTTCACAAGTAATGGGGTTAGTATGAGTCTCATTGGTATGTGAATGGTATGGGGGTGGTTCAGATACTAAGTGTTTCCCCATACCATCTTATGGATGAGAAAGGATGTCGCTTATCACTGATAGGTTATATAACACGTATTACCCAACCCTTCTAAGTGCCTCGACGTATGAGTGATTTGAATTGATAAGGGGAGGACCTTCCCATCAATATGAACTATTAGTGCATGAAGGAACTTCTTAGTTGGTGCTAACATGGTAAGGACTACCATCATAGCTTGATGTCTGACTTTTGAGAGAATTTTTATAGTGTATACCATAAGGAGGACCTTCTGGGAATATGAAAGTATGGGGGGGGAACTTTGTGCTAAAATAAGACGTCACTATAGGGAGGACCTTCTTAGTTGGTTCTACCATGGAGAGGAATACCATCATAGCTTGATATCTGACTGTAGAGAGAATTTATGCAGTGTATACCCTAGGGAGGACCTTCAGGGTGGATGATATCAAGGGGAGGAACTTCTCACTATTTTATCTTCAGGCCATGAGGAGGGTTACCGTGAAACTCATCTGGATATAGGCTCTCATGATCGATCATTTTGTTCCCATGAAGGAAGCCTTCATGGTCGATGCTCTGGGGAGGTCCTTTAGAGTCACTAGTAACTATGTTTTGAAGTGGACCTTCACAACTACTACTGCTACTTCGATAATTTAGTAATGGATTAGTAGGATCACAGGGCACCTGATAAAAGTGTTTGATGGTATCTTGAACTCTAGATTCCAATAGAATAGGGTTATGAATTTTCTCTTCATTTTTTAGTTGTCTTTGGTGCGATTTATTTCTGGGAACTCTCTTGAAGGTGATTGGGGCTGCTTGCTGTAGGTGATGTCCTTCATATATGGGTTCTTGTTCAAGTGGATATGGTGGTGATAAAGGGATACACTGATGAGATTCTTGAGTTTTTGAAGGGATATAAGCCTACTCTAGAGTGTCCACCAAAGTGGACCGATGTCCCCCAATTAGAACATGTATTTGTTCCAAATCCAATTGTCCATTTATCACAGGATATTACTGACGAACCTCCTAGATGGGAGTAGGGATGCATGTATGCTCTAATGTGACCGCCCTATTTTTTGGATGAGTCACCCCGCTTGCGGAGGTGGGGTTATGGGATCGACTCCTTGCTATTTCCACAGATGAGATTACAACTTGAACAATCTACAGGATATGGACAATGATTGATATATGACCCTTAATTATTGATAGGATGTGTTGAGATATTTCATTGGATGGAACAATAATATATACCCATTATGACATCAGAGTAGGAATATATGACAGCTTCGATCCTCCATTTCTTATATATGAGCACCGATAGTTCTCCCACGTGGGGGAAGAGGTGTGATTTTCCCCCTAATTTATACTTGGGATATGCCAGCCTCTTTCTCTGGTTTTCATTGTATTTGTTTGACGAGATTGATATTCATGAGCATGAATTTGCATCTGTTCATTTTTCACTGTATTTTTATTATGAGATTAATATTCATCCGCATGATTTTGACTCTTCTTGTATTTGGTTGACATCATATTTAAATAGCAGTATTCATATTTGTGAGAAGGTACTTGCATCTAGTCATTTTCTGTCTTATTTGGCTAATGGGATTGGTGTGTATTATAAGGGATTTGTGTCTACTTATATTTTATTGTCATTGTATTTTTATAAAGGGCATGATATCAATGAGAATGAATTTTTTTATTCTCATTGATTTCTATTGTATTAGAATGATGGGATTCATGCGCATTTGTAGGGATATCCATCTGCCTATGGTTTTCCACCCTATTTTCATAGCGGGCTTGGTGAGTAGCAGTAGTAATTTTCACTTGCTCATAATGTGCCACCGTATTTACATGGAGAGATTCGTAAGAGTGACTAGTAATATACATCTGCTCATAGTTTTCAACTGTATTATCATGGAGATCTTCTTCAGAAGGAATAAGGATAAGGTCCTATTCTTGGTTTCCTAATTGTTTCTCTATGCAGGCTTCCCTGGGGACCCAGTTCCTCATAGTTTTAGTTGGATCCCATGGGGTGGAATCCTCTACATGTTGAGGATGTTGGGCCTCACGACATTGGTATTGATAATTTTTTGTAGGAGTATTTTGGTGGAAACCATGTTCTATAGATATGAAATCATTGGCGATGACTTCATCAGACTCCCTAAGGTAAGGGAGGAACACATTTTTGTGTTCTATGGATAATCTCCCAAACCGGTTGGACATGGCTAGTGGATCTGCCTTATTTTGGGCCACTGACCATCACAGGGTGGACATTTGGTGGGGATTCATTGACTAGAGGACCTTTCAAGCTGCTTCTAGGGTTGGGAGAGTACCATTTTGATGGTACTCCCTAAAAGTGCATTTGGAATCCAACATTGAAGATGTTGGGTGGCTGATATAGTCCTCTAATTCATTGAGGACATAGATGCCTGTGCAGTTTCTGATGCATGTGTGTCAGAAAATTGGTGATATTTTATTGGATTTAAAGAATATATGAAGATTTCGTGCAATATATGTGACAAGTATAGATGGGGGAACCTCATCAATGTTGAATATCATGACCACATGCATAATTCATGGTCTTTCTTCTCCCAACATCATTTTGGATGTGAAAAGGGGCATGAAGTGGGGTAATTCTGCCACATTGGTTAAGGATTCACATCGGGTTCACTATTTTATTTCTGACAGAAACACATTTTTCTCAAAGGTTGATTGCAGGGGGTTGAGTTTCATAAAATCATTTACATTTGGTCTACTTTTTCCAAATGGTCTCCAATAAGTTTTGTTTGTGGAGCCAAAATTTCCCAATGGCTCTCATATCCATGATTCATTGTCCTACTTTTCAAAGGTAGATGTTCACTGGGAAACTTGGACAATGACACTTAAGGACTCATATTGGTTGAGAGGATGGGAAGTCGGGATCATTACAACCTTTTGTGGGGAACTATTTCCAATCCTAGGACTCTCTTATAGATTTAAGATATGTTCATGAATCCCTGGTTCATTCCCAAGTGTGTATATAATGGAATAACATTAGGTGATGATCTATCATTAGTATGCACACGTTTGGAATCAACTATATATATATAAGGTTCTCTATTAAAGGAGGGACCTATATTTATATGAGTTTCTCCATGAATGTTACCATTTTATGGACAGGTAAGGGATTCCTTTGTTATTTATTGGGGCAATTTAGTTTTAAGCTATGTCGTGGGGTGATATGAAGTTTATCTTCATATAGGGGGGAAAAAGTTGTTTTTATGTAGAGATCAAACCCATAAAATGGGATTTCTATGAATCCTTATGAGAGGAATTAGAACCCACATAGTTTTGTGCCATTTGGTGGGGCACACCACCTTTTAAGGTCATGGAACAAGGACCCAACCATGTAGTTTAGTGTCTTGTGGAAATGATGTCCAGGTGAGAGGTGCTTAGTCAAAGGTGGTGTGGGGATTATACTAAGGCTTCCTAAGGAACCCAGGAGAGATATGGTCTCATGGTTAGATATGACCCTACTGGGAATGTGGCCTAGACAACATTAGGGTGGACTTGGGTGCTGTGTTTGGACCTCAAGGAGGCTTCCTATGTATCCCAGTTATTTGGGAATCAAAGCCCACATAGTTCGGTAGTTGGGGATTACACATGGAAGCTTCCCATATGGTGTTACTTCATTGGGAATATGGACCCTTAAAGGTTGATTCATAGTTATGACTTATAACATACAGGAGGATCATTGGAGATTTGAAGTTGAGTATAACATATATGGAGAAATCTCATTTGAGGTCGAGGTTTACCCACGAAAGCTACCCATCTGCGGGTTCAGGATCATGAGGATTTCAATATTTCCACTAATCTCTAATCCCACATGAGTCATTCTCAGTGTGAAGAACAATAAGAATTAGTGTATATGAAGATCACGTGACTCGCCTTATTCACTGATGGATGGCGATGGATCCCAAAGGGAGATAAAATGGGGATTTGAGTGTGACCATTTCCTCATTTATTTTCATAGCCAGGATAGTCCCATATAGGGATCCATATAGCTATGTCTTGGGTAGAGGCAAAGAGGGGAAAGAGTTCCACCCCCCACAAGAAATAATATGGGATTAACTCAGGAGGAGTTCCCTAAAATTAGTTTCAGGAGGGAGAGGAATGTTCAACATTGGCCCTCATCGAAGGGAAAGGCCACCAGTTCCCCTCAATACATAGCATGGGTAGGTTCATGTGATCACCCTAAGGCTAGGACCAAGGTTACCATGAGAATATATACTTTAAAAAAAATTAGGGTCTACCTTATTATGGAGGTTACTCACGCAACTCCTCTTACCATTGTTATGTAAACTAAAAAGGGCACACGAATGTGCTCGATGATCTTATCATACATGTCAGGTGGCTTTGAAAGGGGCCTTGGCCTGATGTTGTTGGAATGGTTCATGGTGTGGCCGATATAGGGGATGATGAAACAATGAAAGAGGATGATTTGATCTGGATAATAGAACCCCATGGATAACCTTTTCTGCATAGTAGTCTCTTATGCGGGATGGGGTTCCCTCCTTGTAGCGTGTTGCTATGCGAGAGAGGGGAACATCCACGTAGTGATATTCTATTCAGACCTATATTTCTACCATGTATCATGGTTCTTGGTAGGGCTAGGTTTTTCCCACGTAACGGTTTGCTATGTGGGGATGAGTTCCTCCCACGTAGAATTTTTCTATGTGAGGGAGGGTTCCTCCTACATAATGATTTTCTATGAGGGATACATATCCGCAATGGGCCCATCAGTTTTCTCCTTGTGGGATTGTTTCCAAAATATTTTGGTACACATACCACCAAATGTTTTATTATTTCCTCGTTAATACTATGAGGCATGTTTTACCTGCTGTAAAATCATCGAAGGGATGTATTTCATGTGGTTACTTGCTTTATCTCTTCTTATCTCAAGAATTTGACTCTCCTTCATTAATTTTTCCCTTTTTGGGTCCCCCTCTAGGTATATTTATATAATAACATGGGGATCAGGTACCTGAATGATCAGTCATAAGAATAAGGTCACATACCTTCTTTTTTGGGAGCCCACGAAAGACTTAGTCTGTAGGGGCCATCAATTGCGGGTGTAGAAATCCCCACCTATCCACTCAAACGACTTTGTTTTTTTGGGATCTGATGACATCAACTCACCCCATGAACAATTTATTTCATGGGGATAGTTTATTTACATGGTTGGAAATCATGGAATCTCCCTAAAAATAAATTTTCCTCATTTGTGGGCACCACTGATTCCACCCCTTCCTGTGAACTATTTCCATTTGTGGGTTCTTCACAGAGTGGTGGAATTCCATGCAGAGTAGCAGTCTACAAAGAGATTTGCACTTCACAATTTTCCCTTCCACACATTATTCCTTGAACCCCTCTTTGTTTTTTTTTCTGTTTTTTCCAATTAATAGACTCATCCCGATCAATTTTTTGGAAATTTTTGGACCCAACATAGTTATTCTTTTAAACACTTATAAAATCGAAATCCATACAAGCACCACCAAATACCACCAGTGAGCCATTGGACTCCCTCGGTTGCTTGGTGTCCATTAGGAAGAATCACATCTACCCATGAACCCCAATGGCCAACCAGTGGGACATTTAGTTTTCTATAGATCTGGTGTAGATTACCAATTTAAAACAATACCACCAGCCTTTCACCTTTTCAATCCCTGGCTTTTGGAAACTTTTTCCCTATCTAAAAAATTGTTAAAGAATGATCGAAAGTAATGTTAAAGTTTAAAATAGAGGAATACCTAAAAAATAGGACCCAAAATTCTCCCCTCTTATGAATTTTCATCCTTAAGAAGTATCCCTAGAGGTATGCTCAAATAACTCAGGACACTACACCTTAATGTCAGCTTCCCAATCGCACGTTTCTTCATGAAAATGCTTGTTATTACATTGAAACAAAACTAGAGGAAAAATATTGCCTTGTAGAACCATCTCATTTTATTCTACTATCTGAATAGGTATCTCTATAAAAGATGCATCCAGTGCTATCTCAACATCCTTATAGTAGAGCACACGCATAGGGTCAGACTTGTACTTCTGAATTTGTGACAAATTGAACACATTGTTCATACCTTGATACCATGGAGAAGTATTAAATTGATAGGATATTATTCTTATGTGCACAAGGATATTGAATAGCCAGTCATACCATGATTCTAGTTTCCCTTACTAAGATTTTGATTCCCCAATCAAGAGGAAACTCATAAGAAAACCCCATCAACCATAGTAAACTCCAAGGGTCATCTACTTTGGCCAATATATGACCACAAACTATTTTTGAGTCATTTAAATTGATGATTCACCTATCTTATTCCAGGGGAGAGGTGAACTACATAGATTCCCATATAGAGCCTCAAACGGAGCCATCTGAACTGAAAAATGAAATAAATTATTATAAGAAAACTCCCATAAATCCAATTTTTTATACCAAGATCCTATAAAATCAATAATACAATCTATGAAAATATACTTTAAAGTTTTTATTTTTCTCTCTGACTATTAGTTGTCCTGAGGATGAAATATTTTACATAGATTCAAGTGAGTAACCATAACCTTCTGTAAGTATTTCCAAAATCACACGGTAAAACAAGAATCCATGTCAGATACCATAATTGAAGGCACTCCGAAAGGCTACATGATCTCCCAAATGTGGCACTTTCCTAGATCATTTACCGAGTTCATCTCATGAATCAGTATGAAGTGATCCACCTTGGTCAACTGATCGACTACCACCCAATTGGTGGCTCGACCACTCTTGTTCTTGGGAAGCCTTATCAAAAAGTATATGGTTAAATCATCTTACTTCCGCATAGGTATTGTAAGTGTACGGAGGACTCCACTAGGTTCTTAATTTTGGAACATGATTCTCTAATAAGTTAAATAATGATAGACCAATCTTGTGATGTCTCTTTTCATTCTGGGTCACCAAAAAGACTGTTTAATATCATGATACATCTTGGTTGACCCCAGGTGAACTAAAAATTATGAAGCATGATAGGATATCACAATATCCTCTATCATAGAAGACAAATCAATCATCATATTATGAAACATATGTACTCTATGTCTATCCAAAGTCCAACTTAAAATAGAACCACTTGCTTCCAACCTCTCGATCATCAAACCACACTCTAAATATTTCTACCAACCGGTCTTAATTCATCCTACCAATTAGAACATGATCACTAAGGATTCACTAACCACTTCCCCTCGATCCTTATCTAAACCCACAAGCTAGTCTTCCAACAGATCCATGATCTTCTAGATCATCAAGTTGTACCTTGGGTACTTTCAACTCCTCTAGTTCCATGTAATATGGTGAAATCAATATAGTCCATGAAATATATACCATATTGTTCTCATATTCAAATATTATATATGAAGGGAACCCTGGTAAATCCTCTATAAATTCATCTCAATATAGGTCCACCACTAGTGGGAAATAGGAGGGAGTCACAACTCGATCCACAGTAAGGATCATTCTAGACACCTGTAGTGAAAAGAGTTATCTCGGATAAGAATCTAGTCCCACTTTGTATGCCTCTACATCCCATTCACCAGTAATCATGAACTTCTCTCATTTAAGTGATGCAAATATGACTCATTTTTTAAAAAATAAATGTGTTCATGGTTGCTAGTCAATGCGCCCTTGCCTAAAATCACATCAAAAACTTTTATCTCTAGAATTTTAAAAATACAAACATGCACAAAGTCGATAACCATTATTATAATTTTTGTACTATTATGAAGACAATATACTTTTCATCCCATGTTTGTATCAATATATAGTAGCTCATAGGAGTATTTAACATTTAATTCTAACCCAATAACCACTTGAGAATATATGAACAAATGAGATTCACCTATATCAAAAAAAGCAGCAGATAGAGTAAAAGAGATCAAAACCGTACCCAAAACAATGGAAGGTAACTCTCTACCATTAGATAAAGCCTAATAAAAAATATATTCCCCTAAATCCTCCCATCCATGACACTTTATTGGATCACGAGTCACCAGTTTTATAGACCCTTATAGGGTATGTGACTACTACCATGGTCCTATATCCACATCATGGCCCGATTTAGTTGTATGAAAATGCTAAGCCTTGGAACAAAACTAATTTAGAGGACCAGTATTTCCACACTAGTAAAACGTATTGAGAGAAATATACAAGTCCTTGAGAAGTTTTCCCTTCCTTACACAATTATAGCACAAGGTATAGCCACTCGCCACAAAAGGAGTTGAAGAAGTTCATATATTCTCTGACTACCGACCATCACCATGGTGTCCATCATTTGAATTCCTATTTTTACTCTTAGAATGAGAAATTGGGACTATTATGGATAAGGTACCTATTAGTCCACCAATAATGAGAAGAATACCAGCTACTTTGACCTCTTCGATGACCTTATCTATCATCAGTGCTTTAAAAATCACTACAACATAGGTCATCAAATCGATGTTCTTGACCTATCGTCTCAACTATGGGTGAAGTAAAACCCCAAAATTTATACTTTTCTATGTCTCATTTCCCACCATAATTGGTGAAAAAAGTATCAAATCTATGAATCCTTCTAAATAGGTAGACACAATAGTTAACCCCTTATAGAGCTACTAGAACACCTAAGCATGATCTGACTTCAGTGAATCAGGGAAGGCATCCTTGAAGAAGAGGTCCATAAAGGTCTCTCTTGTTATACCTTCCCATTTACCAGACTATAACATGGAATCCCACCATCATCCATATAAAAAACCATATGTTTCATACATATATATTTTATCTTATTATAGAAATATTCATTACATAACATAACAATCCATGATAGAATTTTATAGGTCTAGTATATTTGGAAAATTAGATACATAAAGAAATAGTTCATAAGTGACCTACATCATTTCCCAATAAGTTATTCATATTTGAAACCCTTTTTAAACATATCATACTTAAAAAAATTTCTTTATAACTCAGAAAAGTAAAAATAATAAAGGGTGAGCTCAGTTGTGTAGTAAGGGTAAACAAGGGAGATATCATTGATAACTTAAACATAATATGAATATAAGAGTATGATAAAATGAGAATGAAATTTTAAAACCATACCATACTTATCATAGATCATAATATTGAGTCATGACATAAATCTTTGCTATTCATATGGCATGAATCATAAAGGAATCAAATAACATGATCCACGAGGGCATAACATTGGCATAAAACATAATTTTTTATATAAAAATAATCATAGAACAAAATTTCCTTATTAGTAAAGGATCATTTCCTAGATGATCATAGTGGATTGGGTTCACTCCCTAAACCATCATAGTATTCAAGGTTCACTCCCAATACTATCATAATAGATAGAGTCCTTTACTGAACTGTGTTCACTCCCAATTTTAGTTATATTTATCTTATAAGATATCCATATTTACCTAATGCATTGGAGGTATATATAATTATGGTTCCACCTATCACATAATTTAAATCACATATATGTGTTCCAAAAGATCTTAAATCATTCATTATATCATAACCCATGAAAAATAAATAGGTTTCATAAACATTTCATCATGGAATAACCCAAGGAAAAGGAATGGTCTTCATAAACAAATTTTCATAGTAATATTAAACCATATAAATAAAGAATAATTATTGAATAATTTGATCATATACCTAGTAAATATTAGGTAAAATCAAAGTATGTTATCTTTGATGAAAAATTATTTTAAACTATTATTGGAATGTTTTCTGAGGAAAATAACCTTTTCAATTTGAAATAAATAATTTAAAATATAAAAATTTCCAAAATATTAAGGAAAAAATTTTACTTAAAAATAAAATGAGAATCTTGTAAATTAATCTTCAAATAATCTAGTTTTCATGATGGGGGAAAATTCAATTCATGTCGTGTGTGTTAAAACAGTGACTCCTTTCATATTTTCAGTAAAAATACAAGAGCACATCATTCAGAAAATGAAAAGAATATTAATTTTAAACCATTATTAAATAAATAGAAGCATTGGAAAAAATTAATTCAAATGTTTTTGAGAATAGTAAAAAAATTCTTGATTTTTTTATAAAACATGGACATGGAAGAGAAATGATTTTCGACCGAAGAGAGAAATAAAGTTGGTTTTCCTTAAAAACATTCTTTCGGTATATTGAGTTATTAAAGATATAAAAATGAAAGGAAAACATGTAATTTCCAAAAATAAGTAGACGATAATACAATTAATGAATTTCTTGAGATATATACCATAATATTTCATCAACATAACATAATCATACACAAACATGATAAATAATTAGATTTTAACATAAAACCCTTACCTCAGGTCCGAATTCATTTGTATATCTTCAAAAATCCTATATAATAAATATAGATTTATTATAAATTTATTAAATAACCATAATCATATATATCATACCTTATATGATTTAATTATAACATTTTATCTCCCATTTATTAAATTTTTTTTAAATCACTGTTCTGGGTGATAACTACTTCATTTTTCTTATGTGTTTTGGTTTAGTTGTTTTGGTCCTTGTATTTTGATCATGGTTCCATAATATCCATAATTTTAATCAGGATATATATTTCATATATATTCAATATATACATATTTATATTCATCCATATAAGTAGATATATAAAAATGAATTACACTATTGATAGAGATGGTAGGTTGTAGGCATGAACGAGTGACATTATCATTTTCTAAATGATTAGAAGGTAAGTAGGTATATGTTATATTATATTAAAAAAGTTTAGTTATTCCATAAATATCCTATATAAACATTATACCCATCATAATACCCATCTATAAAATATGGTTATGAAAAATGAATTGCATCGCTATGTGGAGACGGTAAGTCGTACGTACGCACAAGGAATACTTTGACTTCCCATTTTATGGGAAAGAGGGTGAATAAAGGTTGTTTAATAATAATAAAATTTAATTATATTTAGGATAATTAATTTAATATTTTATAATAAACACCATATATTTAGAGGAGGTAAAATAAGAAGTAAAAAGAAAGTGATCGGTTAATGCGATTACCTATTCTTTGAAAGAACTCATTTTGGTCTCCTCTTAAGGTCCCGAGGCTTGGTATTTTGGGGAGAAAAAACCTCTAGAATGTGGATAATAATTTATAAAAGATAATTTTCTATGTTTACATCAACATATAAGGCTCATAGTGGTGTAAATAAGATAAAGGATATTTTTCCTTTTATAAGGGAGGGAGATGACACAATTGGAATTTCCTAAAAGATTAAAATATAATAAAGTCATTCTCAAGGAAAATTATTCCAAATGGCCATGAATTAGAATAAAAAGAGTATAGGGTCTAAATAACACCATATAATTAAATGTATATAGGTTTTAGTGTCATTTAAAACCTTATGTTTTTTATTAATCCATTTTTTAATTATTTTTTACCTGAATAACTATAATACCTATTTCAATATTAAAGGGTTAAGAATGTTACCATAAATGGGAAACCGCATAACAAATGGGATATGGTTGATATTTTCAACCATATTCAATTCCATTTTCCAAATATAATATTTTAATGAAATTTAAATCATTGAATAAAATATTATATTTTATAAAATATCATTAATGTCAACTTTAGAACTATTTAATTAATTTGACTTCAAAGACAGCATGAAAAAGATTAAATTTGAATATAATATTTTTAAAAGTTCCTAAAATTTCATATTTATCTAAAAAAATTATGTAACACAATAATTCACTTAAATTTTATCACATTTATTATTTTTAAAATCATTTATCTGATTTTTCTATTAATTGAATACAGATCGTATCGGCGTTACATAAGAATTTAAGGTAGTTATTTAATAACTAAAAATTATAAATAAATTAATATTAAGAAATAAATAATTTATTTTTCAAAAAATAACCGAACTTACCCTCCTTTTATCCTTATGTAAAATTTTAGAGCTATTAAAGTCAAGAGAATGACATTTTTTATTAATTCTTTTCTTAGATTAATATAAAGGTCATATTCAATGGAATATGACACCAAGTGTCCATATATTCGATAATTGGATGGAAATAGACAAACTAAACTCATAAAATAGGATAAATGAATGTTTTAGATAAATTTTAAAGCATTATGCCAAAGTTTTAACCTTATTTTTCTCATTTTTCCCTTACTAAGGTGATAAAAATTTACTATTTTACTGTTCATATTGAACAAAAATAAAAGAGAACTATTTAAAAAAATTGGCCCTCCTGGTTAAAAATATGGAATAAATATTTCAAGATTCAATTTCTATAAGTGGCCACAATTCATTTTAAAATATGTGCACAAAATGTGAGGAAACCCATTTTTAGAAACATACATTTTAAAGCATAAAACTGGATATATATTCTTATCTAATTCCGAGAAAAAATATTAGATGAAAATTAGAATATTTTATTTAATATATAATATATAAATTTCATTAAAATCATTCACCAACAGTGATAAATTTAATTTATTAAAATAAAAACACATTACACGCATAAAAATTGGATTTCAGAAGAACTTATCCTTTATTTTCAATTGATTTTTATTTTCGTTTATGATTAATTGATAACCAGGGAATTCATTTTATAAATATATAAAACCAAAATTTTTATAATAAAGTTTTTCCTATTTTTACTCTCCAATCCAATGTCAAGATGATAATTGTAAAATTAAATAATAATATTTTAATTATATATCGTGGTTTGTTTAAACTCAGTGTTTCATGTAATGCAAGATATCAAAGAAATTAAATTTATTTGAATATATATACATATATATATCATAAAATATCATGTTGTTACATTCTACCCACCTTAAAAATAATCTATTCCTCAAAATTATATTATTTCAATACAAAAAAATTAGGATATCTTTATTTCATTACATCCTTGAGTTCACAAGAAGCTTATTCAAATTTATGATTCCTCTCGATAACTTTAACCATGTGAGTAATAATGTTCTGTATCACATTATCTCTATGATATAAGATTTATACAGCTTGTTCTTCATAATAAAGATCATGCTCTAGTGGCATGACCTCCGAGTTTAGTACATGTGATGGATCATGTATGTACTTCCTTAGGAGATATACATGAAACACATCATTAACTTGAGAGAGGTTTGATAGAAGTGCCAAGTGATAAGCTATAATCCCTACTTGATCAAGAATATTTAATGGGATAATATACCTAGCTCTCAAATTTACTTTCTAGAATATCTTAACCTTATTTCATGAATAAATTCACAGAAACATATTCCCTCCAACTTTGAACTCCAAATATCACCAACAATTATCAACATAAATTTTCTATCGAATCTATGATTACTTGATGTGGTATTGAATGGTTCTAAATTTCTTTAACATTTCCTCAACTAGCCTAGTTACTGATAGCTTTATTTACCCTAATTCATCACAACACATTGGAGTTGTACACTTCATTATATAGAGGGATTCATAAGGATTCATCTAAATTCTCAAGTGAACGATGTTATTTTTATAAAACATGACTAGATTAATGTTTTGATCCCAACCACCTTTTAATTATAGAGAAAAAGGTCTCAACATATCCTATAGGGATTGAATCTTTCTCTTAGACAAACCATCTGTCTGATGATGATAAGTAGTGATGAAACATAACTCCATATGCAAAGCTTGCTGAAGACTTCTTGAGAACTTTGAGGTAAACATAAAATCTCGATCGTATACAATATAATGTAGAACTCCATGCAACCGTACCAATTTCTTAATGTATATTTTAGGAAGATGATTAAGAGAAAAATATTCTCTGATAGAAATGAAGTGTGCTGAATTTATAAGGAGATTTAATACAACCCAAATAGCCTTATTAACTTTAGATGTTTTGGGGAGTTTGATGAAAAAATGCATAGTGATGTTTTCCTATTTCCATTCTGCTATGGGTAATGGTTGTAACATCCCATTTTAAATCCATCTCCCATCCTTAAATTTCTGACATAATAAGCACCAAGATACATACTCTAAAGTGACTCTCTTTATCCTATCCCACTAGAAAAACTCTTTTAGATCTCTATAAATCTTCATACCCCCTGTATCAATAAAGAATGATGAACTATGAGAATCATTCAACAAATCCTTCTTCAAATAAGTTATGGGTAGAGAACATACACAGTTCCTAAACCTTATTATTTCATCATAATCATGGTTAAACTCAGGTACATTTCTGACCATATTATACAGTTACACATCTTCCCTCTATGCCTCTTTAATCAACACATGAATAGATGGTTTAACACTCATTTATGAAAAATAATATTTCTAATATTGCTCCAAGATTTTCATATCCATCCAATTTAGAAATTTAAAATCTTTTTTGATCTTCATTATAGATAATCTCACCTGATCCTTTCGAATCAGAGCATCTTCCACCTTGTTTGATTTGACTAGGTGTTAATATATTGAGCCATCATGATATTTAACCAATGGGGGAGGGGCCTCAACCCCAGAATATCATTTCTTTTCATCAGGGTTTCCAGGGTGGGGGAAGGTCCTTTATTCCATTTTCCCTAGTCAGAAGACTCTTAGAATTTTCCAGTATCAAAATTTCTCCAAAGGTCCCTGGGACCCTTCATGGCCAACCAGTGGTTACGATTTCTCCACAGGAATTTTTTGAGGCTTCTTAATTTATCCCTTCATCTATAGTGGTCAAGTTTGTTTGGATTATTCTACCTATTGATATATTTGATAGGTTCATGAATAAAGAATGGGTTTTAAGACAATGTGTGATTTTCAGGCTCCTGGGGTCGTGACAGATCCTTATTTTCTTTGATGATGAAGACGATCAAGAGCAGGCTTGGTTTAGGTCTGGAAGATCTATTAGTATCTTTCATTTTTATCTTCTCCATTATTAGTTCAACCCCCATATGAATCAAGACTTTTGTACTATGACTATTTGGCTTCAACTTCCTTGTATACTACTTCCCTTCCAAAACCCATCCCTCCTTCAATCTATAGGAAACTCCATCAGTTGCTTCCGGTGTGATGATCGTAGGACCTATAATATGAAGAATCCTATTATGGCATACATTTTTCATTGAATGGAACTCTCACAGCCCCCACTATAAGTTGTGTGGATCATGATTAAGGGATAATACAAGTATTTCCAACCTATATTTTATGAATCTTGGACACATTCTTGTTCTATCTATAATAGGAAGGGTCATTGTCATATTGACTATCATAAAAGGGATTTGGGTGTCTGTTTGGTCAATAGATCTCAGTCAATTGAAGGGGAAAAGTAGCATTCAGATCTTTTTATGGATCTCAGCATTCCAGATCCCTAGGGTTCGAGAGCCTATGCTCTTAGGAGCGGTGGGAGATCTTTTCCCCAAAATATGTCTAAAGGGAATTTGTCTTCTCATGTGGTAATTACCAGTGAACCTCAGTGTGAGGCCCCTAAATCATCAAATGAGGACCAGTTAATGTAGGTCCCACTCTCCCCCATATAGGTTCAATTAGGTTCGGGTATGGGGTTTACTTCAGTCATAGTGAAGGGCACAAAACCTAAGGATTCAGGGCCACATATCACAAAAGTTTTTTTCTCATTTAAGGTGCAATTTGGGTGTCATCCCCTTGTCACAAATATTATGGAGTCTATACAGGAGTGTGAGGTACAATAGTTGAACTAATACCCATTTGAAAATGTTGGGAATGAGGAGATAATATCCTCTTGTATATTGATTTGTCTAGGCATTCAGTATCATCCAATCCTACCAATGAAGCAACTGCGAGCATGGAAGTATGTACTGGCCCAGGTGCTGGAGGTTATCCTCAATGTTTGGGTTTGGAGGACTCTAATAAGCAAACCAAATTTATGGGTCATGGATTTTTACATCTTAGAGGTTCATATTTTCTTGAGCATGACTTAGATGTTAGACCATCCTATGCTGATATGGTGAAGTATGGAGGAATGGCTATCCATTATCATAATCGATTTACAGTACTGGGAGATGAATATTGTCATGTGTGTGATGAAGGTGATGATGTAGAGGCCACCTAGGGATAGAAACTCTCTATGAGATTGGAGGTTTATCAGGAGGATAAGGATTCTGAATCATACAAACCTATTCAGTCCAAGGAAGTGGAAATTGTAGAGGACTATATTATATTCTCTTCAAGGAAGGTAAAGAACACCATCATTATTTCAGATGGGTTTATTAAGTACTCTCAGAGGCTGTGGAGGGAAAAAGACTATTCTTTCTTACCAATACCTCTCGTTACTTGATCCGCAAGTAAAGGAAAGCTTCCTATAAAGGTTTCTAAGAAAGTGGAGGCAAACTCCACTAAGGATCGTGAACCACTAGCAGGTAAATCATGTTTCATCGACTATGAGAATTCTGAAAAGGGGACTACTGAATATGATATTCACCAGAGTAGAAAGGAATTAATGAAGTGTGATGAGTGGAAAACCATCATCAATTGAAACGAATAATTCTATGACATGGGTTTAGAGGTTATCACAATTAAAGAGGAGTTTGATAGGATGGTTGGGAGGCCTATTCAGGCCAACCTTACCAAGGACAAGGATACCTGGGCCCAAAAAACAACTTGGAATACTGGAGTGAGGATTCAATATGAAGAATATTACTGTGGAAAAGATCAATCAGAATTGGTACATGAGGGTATAAAATTTTTAAAACCTCTTCAAAGATTATTAGGATGAGAAGGCTACCGCTCTTCAATGGAGTCTCCTCTGAGGTAAGGTATCTAAAAGGATTAAATTGAAACTCTTATATTTGGATATTACGTATCATTTTTATTGATTATCTAATTGTATACTTGACTGTTTTTTCATTTTTCCATAAAAGTTTTTTCTTAATAAAAACCTATATTTTGTGGTGGTATATAATTTTTTTTATTAGTATGTATATCACATCTTTCTCGCTAATGATATTGCTTCTATATCATCAATGAAAAAATTATTGCATCTAAATCCAAATAACGAGTTGGGTAATTTTTCTCAAGAACCTTCAATTGGAATGAGGAACATGTGATAAACATATCATTCTGCATGAGAACATAGCCTCGTACCTTATTCAATGCATCAATTTAGATAGAATCCCTTATCTACTCTAGGTTAATGTAAGCATAGGTGAACTAACTAACCTTCTCTTTAGTTCCTTGAAATTTTCTTCACATTTGTCTATCCAAAGAAACTTGTCTCCCTTTCAAGTTAAATTAGTGAGTCAATTAGATCATCATGAGAAATTCTCTATACAGCATTGATAATATCTAGAAAAACCAAGAAAACTATGGATCTCAATCATAGTGGTTAGTTTGGGCCAATTTTCAATAACTTCATTCTTTGATGGATCGACAAATATACCCTCTCTTCAGATTATGTGACCAAAAAAGGAATCTTTTTGTATCGAAAATTCATTTTTTTGAATTTTTCAATCAATTTTTCCATCCTTAGGGTCTTTAGTGAAATTCTAAATTAATCTTAATGCTCTTTTTTTCTCTTTGAATATATAATAATAACATTTATGAAGACTACAAAAAATTGATCAAGGTAATATATAATGATTATATTCATTAAATATATGAAGATATATGGGGAATTAGAAAGACCAAATTACATCACTATGTATTAATAGTGTCCATACCTTTTATAGAATGATATCATGTGTATATCCTACTTATTAACCCTCAATTAATGATATCCAAAATGAAGATAAATCTTGAAAAAGTATTGATCTCTACATAGTTGATTATACAACTCAGCAATTTCAGGTAAATGATACTTATTCTTGATTGTGATCTTATTAAGTTTTTGATAATCAGTGTAGAGCCTCATTGATCGATATTTTTCTTGATAAAAATAACAATTGAACCCCAAGGTGAAAAAGTTTTCTGAATTAATCCTTCATGAAGATTCTCCTATAATTTCTTCTTCAATTCCTTCAACTCAATCAAGGCCATTCTATATGAAGTCTTTGAAATAAGTGTAACACTAGGTATGAGTGCTATTGAGAACTCAACTTCATGATTCAATGGAATACTGTGAAACACTTCCAAAAAGACATCAAAAAAATATCACACAATAGGAATATCATTGATTTTGAGTTTCTCTTCAACTACATGAGATAAATATACCTTTTGAATAGGAATCAAGACCCATAAAATGATGTGATTTCCATCAAAATTTCATATTTATCACAACACTGATATAAGATCATATGTTATTTCATAATATCAAATTTTAATTCCCTTCCATGGAAATTTATGGGGGATTTATGTAGAGAAAGATAACACATGACTAAGATAACATTAAATTTAACCAGTGGGAGAATAACAATATTTTTAGGAAGCACATTCCCATAAACTTCAACTGAAGAAGAATCATAGATGTGAGATGTGATCATTGTACCACCATGTGTTTTCACCTCTAATTCAATATCCAATTATTGGGGTGGAATTTTGATAATTTTATAAAATTCTTCAGATATAAATGAGTAGGTAGATCCAGAGTCAAATATGACATTAATTATTCTAGAGTAGATGTAAGTGTACCTTTCACTAATTCATTATCATACCCATCCTCAAAAATAGTAATTTCATAATATTTACCTTTATCTAAGGGCTTAAGTGGTTGCTAATATCATTTGTCATCATTATCCATCATACTTGAGAACTGGTTAGAATAATCCCCATACTCCTTAAATTTGAAACACTAGAGTATGGGTGGTGAATTCTATAGAGATTTCACTATATTTGAATCTTTAACTAACCTCTTCTCATAACTTCGACATTATATTTCTTGATGACCTTCCTCTCCATATTGAAAACATTTACCAATCCCCTTAATATAATTTCCTTCATCTTTCCTTTCACACTTTGAGCATAAAGTAAGGTTTATCTTATTCTTTCCATGGTTTTTAGAGTTTACTTTGAATTCGATCTTTATTTTCTCATCAAAACCATGAGATTGATTAGTAATTATAATCTAAATTTCCACCTTGATAGTCCATAAAATGATTTATTCATAGATAATAAAGTTCCTTATGGACAATTTCCTTTGGAGAATTGATTTTAAGCCACTTAATAATCAATCAACCATACTTTCAGGTTTCATGATAATATTATAATCATACCTCATATGTTTTGTAAAATTCACCACATAGGTACTAATAGATTCATAATCGTTATTATTTATATCAAATAATTCCTTTCCATTTTCATATGAGTAATAAGTGGAAAGTAATTATTTAAAAATAAACTCTTAAACTCATCCCATTTTATGGAGTCAATTCATTCCTAATTCCTCATATTCTTGATAATATTCCACCATTGATCTGATTCTCCTTACAAATGATAGATATCCAAAATGATTTTTTCATTCTTTGAACACTAAAGAGTGAAAAATATATTTTAAATGGTATTGATCCATTTCCCAGTAACTTGTAGATCAATAGACCCACTAAAGAAGGTGGGAATTTCCTCATTAAGGACTCAATATAATGTTGTTCTGGCCTTTTATCTTTTGGATGTTCAACATTATTCATATCTTGAGAAAGTTTCATAAGCATAGAAAAAATATTTTTCATTATAGATCCCATAATATTTTTTTGCTCTGGAGGAAAATCATTGCATTTTACATCATATTTAGGTAATATCAAATCATGTCATCTTAGATGAAAATACATTTAAAAGATCCCAAAAAATTTTAATGAAAATAACCATTTCACTTTGAAATAACTTATTTAAAATATAAAAATTTTCTAAATATTAAGGAAAATATTTTCTTTAAAAATAACATTGGAAAATTTTAAAGGAAGAATAAAATCCTTGATCAGTGATGATGGTAGGAAATTGTATTCATGTTGTGTATGTTAAAACAAATATTCCTTTTACATTTTTGATAAAAACTCAAAAGTACCTCATTTGAAAAATTACAAGAATATTACTTTTATAACATTTTTTAAAAAGTAAAAATGGGTAAAAATGAATTTAAAAAATCATTTTATAATATTACAAACATTATTAGATCCATTGACACAGACATGGAAGAGAGAGTATTTTCTACTGGAGAGAGAAATACTGTTGTTTTTCCTTAAAAAAATATTATGGTCTCTTATGTTCTTAAAGAGAGGAAAATGAAAGCAAAAAAAGAAATTTCAAAAAAAATAACTATAGGAGAATAAAACTCATGATTTTATTGAGATACAGGACATAATATTTCATCAATGTAACTTAATCATAAATAATCATGATAAGAAATGAGATTTGTAACATAAAACCATTACCTTAGGTCTGAATTCCTTCATATGTTTTTGAACCTCCTATATAATAAATATAGATTCATTATACATATATTATAGAACCATAATAATATATATCATATCATATATGATTTAATTATAATTTTTTATCACCTGTTTGTTAAAAATTCTTTTTTAATTACTATTCCAGGGGAAAATTACTTCGTTTTTCATGTATGTTTTGGTTTAGTATTTTTGGTCTTTTTAATTTGATCGTGGTTCCATCATCTCCAAAATTTTAATAATGATATAAATTTCATATAATATATATATATATATTCATTTATAAAATTAGAGATCGAAAAATGAATTACACCATTCATAGAGACGGTTGGTCGTACATACACATGAACACTATTTTCACTTTTTAATGGATGTAATGAGAGAAAGGTAAATAATAATTTAAATTTAAAAAATCATTATTATATCATATATATTCATTAAATATTTTCTTATCACCATCTAAGTAAAATTAAAATGAAAAACAAATCACATCGCTTCGTGGAGGTGGTAATCCACATGTACGCACGAGCGAAGTTATCATTTTCCAACGGATTAGAAGGTAAGAAGGTATATGTGATATTATAATTAAATAAGTATAATTATTTAATAAATATCATATATAAATATTATAACCATCATAATACCCATCCATAAAATATGGTGATGAAAAATAAATTTTATCACTATGTGGATACATTAAGTCATACATATGAACAAACGATACTTTCAATTCCCATTTGATGGGAATGAGGGTGAATAAATGTGGTTTAATAATAATAATTAAATTTAAACACATTTATGTTGATGAATTTATTATTTTTTTTATTAATATCTTATATTTATAGGATGTAAAATATGAATTAACATGAAAGTGATCAGTTAAAGTGATTACCTATTCTTTGAAAGAACTCCTTTGGATATACTAATAAAGACTCTAGGGTTTGTATTTTAGGAATAAAAAACCTCTATAATGTGTATAAGTATGTTTAAAATATACTTTTTAGGGTTTCGTTGAGATATAAGGCTCAAATTGGTGTAAAGAAGAGAAAGGAGGGGTAAGCTTTTATAAGGGATGGAGAAGACACCCTTGGAATTTCTTAGAAGATTAAAATATAATAAAGTAAGTCTCAAGAAAAATGATTCCAAATGGATATTAATTTAAATAAAAAGAGTATATGGTTAAAATAAAATAATCCAATGCAATTTATATAGGGTTTTATGTCATTTTAAACCTTATATTTTTTATTAACCCCTTCATTAATATTTTTTGACCATAACTGCGGTAACAACTATTTGAATCTTAAAAGGTTAAGAATGTTACCATAAATAGAAAAATGGATTATAAATAGACTATGGTTTATATATTAAACCATATTTTATTCAATATTTTAAATATAAAATTTTTATGAATTTTAAATCATTTAATAAAAAATTATTTATTATAAAATATCATTAATGTCAATTTTGGAACTATTCATTAAATTTAACTTTAAAGACACCAATACAAATAATTAATTAAAATATAATATTTTAAAACACCTATAATATGTCATATGTATTTATAGAATTTATATAACACAACAATTATCTTAAATTGTATTATTTTTTTTTTCAAAATCATTTATTTAGTTTTACTATTAATTGAATAAATATTGTGTCGGTGTTGTATAATCACTTAACATAATTATTTAATCACTAAAAAATATAAATAAATTAATATGATAAAAATAAACAATTAATATTTCAAAAAACAATTATAACCAAACTTATCTTATTTTTATCCTTATGTAAAACATTCAGAGATATTAAAGTCAGAAGTGTGACATTCTGTATTTTTTCTTTTCTCAAAATAATATAAAGGACATATTCAAGGATATATGGCACCAATTGAAAATTTATTTGATAATTGGAGGGAAATAGATGAACTAAAATCATAAAATAGGATAAAGGAAAGCATTATATAAATTTTAAATCCTTATCTCAATATTTTAACCCTATTTTACCTGTTTCACCCTTACCAAGGTGACAAAAATTTACTATGGTTACTATTCATATGTACTAAAAATAAAAGGGGAATATTTAACAAATTTGACTCTTATAATTCAAAAAACCAAATTATTTTTTCAAGATTAAATTTAGATAAAAGGCAGAAATTTATTTTAAAATATGTGTGAAAACGCAATGAAAACTATTTTTAGAAAAATACGTTTTAAGTATAAAAATGGATATATATTTTTATCTCATTCCTAGAAAAAATATTAGATTAATTTTAAAATTTTATTGTATACATAATACATAAATTTAATTAAAATTATTCACCAATACTTATGAATTTAATTTATTAAAAAATTACTTTTCACGTATAAAAAATATTTTTTCAAAAAAACATATCCTTTATTTTCAATTGATTTTTATTTTCATTTATAATTGATTGATAACAAATGAATTCATTTTATAACTATGTAAAAAATACATTTTCATAATTTAGTTCATTATATTCACACATTCTAATCCAACGACTAGGTGATAACTATAACATTAAATAATAAAATTCTAATTGTGTATCATAGTCCATTTAAAATCGTTGTTGCATGTAATACAAGCTACTGAATAAATTATATTATTTGAAAAATAAATATATTTTATAAAATTTTAGGGTGTTACAGTTTAATAGTACCATGAAGTGTAAAGGTCTCAAGCTTAACCTTATGATCCTCTAGGGTCTCTACCAGATCAAAAATCCTCTCTATGACCCATATCCAGTACTCCATATCCTGGGGGCCTCTGGTTCCCTGGAAGGATTGGGGTGGTTGGATCTGGAAGTCACATGTAGATTTGACCATCATTAGCCCACCCCATATGGGATCCTCTATCCAAAACAAGTACCAACCAAAAGAGTCTTGGTTGGAACAATTTTATTGTTTGACACATTGGAGTAATTAAGGGGACACACTCAGTTGCATCCTCTTGCACAACAGGCAGTGAAACTGGATGATCAAGATGTATATGGGGAAACATATCCTAAGATTACAAACCAAACTTATAAAATACGATAAATTAGACAAAAATACTAGAATAATGAGACTGTTAATAGTTTACAGGAACAAATAAGGGTTTACAAAAAAGCTCAACCTATGAAGCCACCCACAAGAACAAGGCATAATCCCCTAAGAACTACCCAAAACCCAATTCAAGCCTCTGGTACCTGCACATTATTCACAAATACATATATACAATCAATAATAGAATACAAAAAAATCATATAATATAATTCAATAAATAATTCACGAAATAACATATCATAATTTAAAAAGGAACTTAATTATTTGGGCTCTATATAATGCAAGAAATGGGTATATAACATGTGAACCTACATTCCTAACATGATATATGAACACACACCAAATCCCATAAATCTATATATCAAAATCATGTTAATCACACAAGGTGAATTTAATTAATGATAATATCAAACAATAAAACATAAATTCTAACTTTATGGAAACTCAGAGTTCTACTATATAGTGATGTCCAGGCACTGACATAGTTCCCCTAACTAAGATCCAATCATTATAACTCCCATCTACCCTCTCCCAAATCAAGGAAAATAGAAAAGAAAAGTCAGTGAAACTGGTGCTCTAATACCATTTTGTAACACCCCGAACCAAACCATCGGGTTTGAGTCGGGGGATCCACACAACCTCATGTGTACCTCCTCATATGAAAGAGTTTATCGACTAGTAGTGAGGGCCTAAGGAATGGGATGTAGAGACTATGATCTGAGTACCCAGTGAACATCATAGTATAACAAATAATGATAACTAATAAAAAATAATAATTAAATGAAAACCATCAGAGTAGAAACAATTACAATAAATCTATCCCATGTAGTATCAATATGGAATGCTGGGTAACCAACCAAAAACTATACAAAAGTATCCAATCTATAGTAAAGAGAATAATAAAAGCAACAATATCCAGCCCATTGTCCATCCAACATTTTTTTCATTCTCCTATTAAACTAATAAACCATCCACCACAGGTCCATTTTCCTTTTCTGGATCCCTAAGAATAAATTATATAAGTGCACCAAAATTCCTGAGTAGGGTGAGTAAAAGACTCGGTAATAAACCATTAATGACCCTTAATATAAGTGCATAAGATATATGAGCGTATTCTATGAGAGTAAACATGGTACATATATAAAAGAAAATATATCACATAAGTATAACCATATACTAGGTCCTTAGAGACTAGATCTACCTACTTTTTCCCATGCCAAAAGGATGAATGATTAGCTGCCTGACATATCCCCCTCGATGGGATAAACTAAAAATGTGATTGTCACTTCCACCTTGAAGGGAAAGTCTAAATCATGTTAAATAAGAATTTTACACATCCCTCTCTGGGGAATAGTCTATAAGGTTCAACCTATACGCACAATTATAAGATAGAATAACAAAACAATATAATACAATATATAATGACAGATCAAACATCCAATAAAATAAAGAAAAATTATAACCATCACAATACATAAGCAAGAAACACAATCATAGGTCTCATAGGGGAGACACATACACACAAACACACACCACATGATATCAAGAATCAAACATAGGTCAATAGGGGATACACACTCATGGAAAAAACATTCTAAGAACTTGTGTAAAACATTCTCTAAAGTCATGGGCTTCCTACCTTAGGTGAAAAAACTAATTAGAAGAAATTTTTATCTTCTGAGTCAAAAAGCTCCATCGAAACCTAGATACAAACATAATTCAACAAATTTAGAATCCTAGGATCATATATGAGAATAAAACACACCGTAAATGGAGGTAAAGGTAAAATACACCTGACGTGATTTGAAACCAATAACAATCTTATTCTAAGTATTGCGCATATGCCAAATCCTTCAATCCAGGTGACGATTCTATAAATGATCAAAAAATACAATTTTAAACCAATACAAAACCCTTAGATATGATCATTACATTATGGTTATAATTGGTTTTGATTAATTATAAGATAAGGTATTTGATCTAGAGTAAAGAAGAACTCACTGGAAGAAGAACACATGATCAATACATTATTTGAGAATTGAGTAGAGGTTGTGAAAGGGAGAGAGAGAACTTAAAAATGACTAGAGAGGATACCTAGGGTTTGGGGAGTCAAATGGGGAATGAGAGGGTACATAAAAGTGAGTGAGGGTTTTATTTTTAAAAAAACTCCTTTAAAACCTACATCCCCACTTGGCATCGTCAAATACCACCAGCTTCCTAGTGGTCATTGGGCAAAATCACTTCTATTCAGGAACCCCACAGGATGAACGGTGGGATTTGAGATTTTCTAGAGATATTTGTAGACTCCAAAAACAATTAATTGGAGCTTCTTTAGTTTCCCAAGCTAGTAAAATCCCACTATCCTTGCACCTTTTCGATTTCATATTCCCAAACATCTCTTACCAGTCTCAACGCTCTTGAAAACATTCAAAAGTAATATAAAAAATAAAAAATAGATGCGTACATAAAAAATAAGTTTCCAAATAAGGATATTATTTTTATCTAGATGGAGTAGTATCAAAATACTTTTTAGTATTAGAAGAAAAATATAATTAACACTATTATTATTTATTTACCTGATGAAGGAATTATATTTGAGGTTTATTATAGTGCTTACAACCATAAATTTTGTGGAGTATTTATAGAAGAGTGGGATGAAATATATTATGGATATAAAAAATTAATACCTCATTAATATAATTATACTACACATGACCTTGAGTTTGTGGTTGTAGTATTTTATTTGAAATACTTTTTATAGTACCTTCTTTGAGAATGTTTTTTGGTCACCATATAATAACATAGTTTTCGTTTTATATTCTCAAATATATTTGAACATAATATAATGAATATGGGATAATTACTCTAGGATTAATATTTCAAGATTTATTACTCTCTATAAAAGTAAATTTGGTGGTTTATGCATTGATTAATAAGTCTTATGGTGATGTTTCTTGTGAATAAAGTAATGAATTTAAGACAATGGAGTACTTCATGACTTAGTATTCTGACAAGTATGAGGTTAGTGATGAAGGTTTATTATGTTATATGAGATTGAATTCAACTTTTTATCAATATATGGAAGAGGTCTAGCTGGGGTATGATAATGTGAATGTTTAGAGAAACCAGATAGTCAATAGAAATTATCTGAATGGTTGGACAGAGGATAAGTAACATAAGGTGTGTTTAGAGGATAATTATATGTTGCTTGTGCCATTCAAGAATCATTTCTTCTTGAGTTTCATAACTCTAATTTAGTTTTACATCGAAGTATCCTAAAAATGTTTCATCCTTTTAAAAAATAGTTTTATTTCAATTATATAAATAACCAATGTAAAAACCTTGATGTGAGAAAAATAGACTTTATCATTGGTTCTTTAATAACCGATATCAAAACCCTTTCTTGTTTGGTTTTAATGTCAGTTATATAAATAACTAATGTTAAAAATATTTCACATTAGGTTTTAATGTTAGTTATATAAATTATTGATGTTAAAACCTAGATATGAGAAGGGTTTTAACATTGGTTATATATATACCTGATGCTAAAAGTAAAATTTCAATAATTCGGAATCAATTTTTCAATTTTTTCATAACACAGTTTCATTTTTTAAAATCCCACCTTAATTTTATGACATCATGGAAAAACATATTTTCATATACATTACATAACTTCTCATTCACCCTATTTCAATATTTTTGAACTAATCCTCTTCGATCCACATCAATATTCCATCGCTTCTCTATTAAGATATTTTAATATGGTATTTATCAGTATAATATCATCATTAATTTTTGTTATTATTGGTTTTATTTATTGATAAATTATTGATGATTTTTTTTATGATGAAGAAGAATTTTTCTGATTGAGTTCAGAAGATAAATCTTCTACATGAGATTAACCAGAAAAAGTTTAAAATTATTGACCAGACACCATTGTGGATGTTGCACAATTTATTTCCTAAAAAGAAGAGGGGAATCGACAAAAGAACATATCGATTCAAAGGACACCACCATAAATAATGAAATTAAGTCAAAGATCTAAGTTTATTTTTATTATTGTAATTTGGTTTCTACAATTTTTAGTTCATATGTATTTTGTTTTCATCCAAACAAGTAATATTCATCTAAATATTAAAAAAATCACACACTTGTAACATCAGTTATTTTGGTAATTGAAGTAGAAAATAAATTTCGATATCAGTTATCCAAAATACAGATATTAAAAGTCAAAACTTTCACTTTTTATGACAATTATTAAAATAAATGACATAAAAAACCTGAAAAATATTTTTTTTAACTTAGTTTTATTTAACTTACATAAAAAATTGTACTTACAATGTTAGATGAATTGACTTCAGATATAAAAATGATGTTAAAGGTCAAAAATAGATGTTAAAATATATTTTCATACTACTGAGGTGAAATTCAATCATTAAGCCCCAATATATTTGTTTCAGTCCTTGAATATTCTATAGTAAAAGTGGGAGGAAATTTCAATAGATTTTTTCAATATGTTTTACTTGGGAATTGAGATGAAATTATGTTTTCTAGGTCATTATTGATGGATTTATAAAGTTTTATAACTTCTTATTGATAAAAGAAAAAATCTTGGTGGATGATTTATCAAGACCTTACATGGAGAGGTGGTGAATCTTCACATATTTCCTCTGAATATCATTTCAAATAATGATCCTCCATTTACATCATAGATCATGAGGGGATTGCATTATTAATTTGGTATCCAATTGTGCCTTAGTAAAACATTTTACCCACAAACTAAGAGTAAGACTAGGTAGATTATTTAGAACCTAAAATTCATACTGAGGTCATTTATTCTAGATTTTATAGTATTTTTGACTTAAAATTTACCATTGGTTAAGTTTTTCTATAATAAAAAATATTATTCATCCATTGGTATAGAAAAATTTGAGTATTTTTATGGATAGACATATTAATAACCATTATGCTGGGTTTATGTTGGTGAATAAGTAATTATTTAGATGAATTCTGTGTAGAATATAATAGAGGGAGTATAAATGATTCAGAAATAGATTCAAATGATACAAAGTCTTAAAATTAATATATTGAATAGAGGATAATTTTGTTGGAGTTTGATGTTAGAGATCATATATTCTTGAATATTTCCCCCTTTTGTAGATATTATAGGTTTGGTCGAGGTAGAAATATGTATCCAAAGCTCCTTAGGCCTTTTGAGCTGTTGGATAGTATCTGAGAAGTGGATTATCTATTAACACTTCCACATATATTGGAGCGATTTCATGATTTTGTTCATCTATCTCATCTTTAGAATTATCATTATAACATATAGCATATTATTAAATTTTTTTAGATTTCTATTTATTAAGATAAAAAATTTGATGGGAAATTTTTGAAAATTCATGTTCATTGAGAGAAGGTATTGTGTGAATGATTCATGCCATTAGTACAGGTTCTATTTAGTCATGGTGGTTTGAAGGAGTGCACTTGGAATGGGAGGAAAAAATCAAAGTTAAATATCCTGAGTTATTTATATATTTTTTCCTATGTAGTTATATTTTAATATTTGAGTTTAGATATGATATTTTTTGAAGTTTGATATCAAATTTATATGATTGATCTTTCAATGGGATAAAATTTTTCGATAGGTATGTATTGTTTTGTCTTAATGTTTTGGTGATTGGAGTTATTTTTTCAAATTTGTATGGTTTGGGATTTTCTTTAAATGAAAGTTTTTAAGGGGTATTTAATTTGGAGACCTAGAATTTTATTCATTTACATTATGAATTATAGGGGTTGTTTTAAAATTGTTAGCTTTAAAAGTGTGAATTAGTGAGTTTGGTGATCTCAAAGAGAGAATTTTGAGTGTATAATTGAGTTTAGAATAAGTTGTTTACCTTGGAATACAAGTTTTATTGGAATATTTATTTTTGATAGAAATTGGAAGATTTTTTTTACAAGAAGCATGGTTAGCCAAAACATATAACTAAACAAAGTATTTTAGAAATTTGTAGATAGTAACCAATGCACGATTAAGTGAACTATTAGACAAACTCCACATCCAACCCATATATTTAGAAATTGTTTAGAAAAGAGGAATACATTATTAGATGAATGATTTGACCAAACTATGAATTTTTGAAAATTTTTATATATTAAATTTATTTAATTTGACTCATAAAATAACTTAAAAAAATCATTTAACACCCATAACACCCCTTAGATTATTGGTAAAACCATAAGGATATTTTGGGGAAATTTCAAAGGGTCTTGTAACATTGAATTGATTTATGCATTGAGTAGATCAAATGTTGATCAATTTATTTCCATTTATCTCTCTATATTGGGATCTAATTAAGGAATTATATTGAGATCAAATGATTCTTGAGATGTGTTTACATTGGATAAGATTATAATTGGAGTAAGCATTAGATATACGTAACTTGATGTATGGGAATTGGGATTAGTGAATCTAAATCAATAAATTTTCAAAGAATCACTTAATATAGGTAACCCATAATTATTTCTCACTTGTATTTATCATTATTTTGTTATCTATGATGATTTTTTAAACAAGATATTCAGATTAAGTTAATTTGACTGATTTTCTTATTCAAAGGGGTACGGTATTGGTCTATATAAAAGAAGTGGGAATGGGTTTTTGAATAATTGATATTATTTAAACTAATATTTTATTGTGTTGGAATAAAATAATTATTAAATAATTATATTAAAATTTATATATTCCCTAAATCATTATATATATATATTGTAGCTTGCATGAAATTTTTTATTTGCAAGCATAATGGTATATATATATATTTACTACTTATATTGGTAGTATTGGTTGGAAATTCGTTCAATCCTACACCTTGGATATCATTATAAGAAACTATATTATAAGTTGAAGAAAATTAGAGTTAAATGAATTCATATGACACATTAATTAGTTGAGGAATTAATATATGCGTTATAAATGAATGAATTAATCCTTTCATTATCGAGGAAATTTCTCAAGGAATTTATAAAGCCTAATGCCATATGATGGTGGGGTATGTATTGATATCTTAAATCTTGGATGAAAATATTTCAACTCGAATCTCTATCCACTTCCTCCTTTTCTTAAAGAGGTATTGGCATATTTTGTAGAGAATATTAGATCTCACTCGAACATTGATAAATTTAGGTGAAACCCATAAATACACCATAGATGTGGGATGATTTTTCCACTCACAAATCATTATAAAACCCATTCGATGGAGTTTGAAGATGTTTTGGTGGCTCTTTGGTGAATGGTATGATTATATTTACAACATTTCTTAATTTTAGAGTCATATGTATGTTTCATATTATCTTTCATGGATATCTTCAAAAAATGTTTTTTAATCGCTTTTACTTGATCTTAAAATGTTATTAGACTAACAAAACCCTTAAGTGGTATTAGAGGCATCCATGCTTTTGTTTTATAAAACATTTTATAAAATGAAAAATAGAATAAAAAATAAACCCCTTCCTTGTTTCTGGAAATTTTATTTCTTAAAAGGGTTTACCCTTACGTAGCTAGGCTATGTATAGGTAACCAACACCTTACCCTTTGGCAACTGAGATACATAAGGGTAACCAAGGATTTACCCTTACACAGAGTGGTCTGCATAAGGTTCATATCCCCTTAACCTTACATAGATCGGTCTACATAAGGGTCAAATGATCTTCCCCTTATGTGTAAAGGTTTATGTAAGGTTATGATACTATTTACCCTTATGTGATACTCAGGTAAGTAATGGCAATTGGGTTTTTCTTAAAGATACATAAAGGTAATCGGAAGCATACCCTTATATAAAGATTGGATACGTAAAGGTAGATAAGTTGTTACCCTTATGCTATACCCTTATACATATGGTATTCATAAGGGTAACCTCTTTATTACCTTTACACAAATGTTTTATGTAAATGTAGTACCCTTAAACTGTGTCACCCTTACACTACAGTAGCCTTACATAAAATTTATTAAAAAAATGTTTTTAACATATAAAATGATTTAGATGGTTTATAAAATGTTTATAAATCAATATAATAGGTATTTTTGGATATTTTTATTTATAAAAAGTTTACAAATTAATTATTTATAAATATATTACAATTAATTAAATAAATGCTTATGAAACATTTTTTCCCAACTATTAAATATTAATATTTGAAATACATTTTAACCAAATTATTTAGAAATTCTCATGATATATAAATAAAAGTGTTTATTTATAAATAATAAAAAATAATTTATAAAGGGTTTTAAATTTTGAAGAAAGGAAAAAATATAAAATGTTTATATTTAATTATGAATTTTTCATAATTAATTATTTTTAATTATTCAAAATAAAAGGGGGAATTATTTCGTTATTATTTAATTTATATAAAAAGTGTTTTGATGATTGATATGATCATGATTTAAATAATATTTATGTATATGATATTTAAGATATGAAAAAAATTATATAATAAAAATTTAATTCTAAATTGTTTATAATTCATAAAATATCATATATTTGAAATAGAAATTCCATATAATGATAAATATAAAAGAGTTCCTATTTGAATGTATATTAAGGGTATGTATTCAAGTTTATGGAATTTTTATAATATGAATATAAAATTATAAAAGGTATTATAATTAACTTTGATTTATTAATTGTTCATAAATGTTTATCTTATTTTTAAATATTTAAACTATGAATTTATTTAAAGGTTATCCCCTACTATATTTGTGTTTAGTAAATTGATTAATAAATTTGAATATTATGTATGATTTAGTTTAAAATTTTAATCTAATTCTAGGATATATCATTGAATTACATGCTAGGATTGACTCTTGAATGAATTCAGTTTTTCAGCTACCTAGACCTCACTTTGAAATTGAAGTTATGAGCATGATTTTAGATTTTGAATATAGTTTGTGCATATTAGGTGTTAGAGTTTTGATGAATTGGATTCTCTCTTGAGTAAATTATCCTTGAGTAGAGGGACTTAGGGTTAAACTACCTACTTACCTAGAGGCTTATTCCATGTCTAGGAACATGAATTTGGTTCACTATTTTTCTCTTCAAGCTTAATCATACAGAGAATGTCAATATCATATAACTTTATGCATTTACATGAAGTGTTAATGTACATTATGCATATGATTCATCTTGATATGTATTAATATATTTCACTTCTATTTTTGGGTAAGTAACCCAAAATTGTGAGATGTATAAAGAGTTAAACATCAATATAGTTTGAACATATTAATTTGTTTAAGGGATTTTTTTTACAAACTAAATTACTGGAAGCATTCATACATGAAAAGGAATAACATGAGATAAGATGGTGATATTACATCCCCTTTAAATACTAAGTATTAGATTAGTTCAAAAGCAACACTTTTCATGACCACAATCATCCAAATGAGTAGTTTCATGCCAATGTAGGGTACCTCTAGATTAACTTGTCTTCGGAAAGTAACTAATGAGTGATACTAGATCATACTTGGATAGTTTCACACTAAAGTGGGCTTCCTCTATGTTTTCTTTGGATTAGAAAGTTTTTGAAATTTTCTTCAGGTTACACTAGTTGGGAAACCCCAAGGGTTGGGATACCAGAAGAATAGAGTTGGGTTTATCCATATGGTTGATTGGAGAAAAGGTTTTCTAATTGACTATAAAATAGTTATATATGATGTTATTGAGATGATTCCCTACCTAAATAACTAAGATGCGACTTTCACACTAAAGAATGGTCATTTCATTAATGAAATATGGATCATGTCCCAAAAATGGGTATGATGAATATTAAAATGGGTCATTATTTTAGTGGGATACCATTTAATAAAAGTCGTTATGAAGTGGTTAATATTACATGACACCCATGTGATATTTTATTTCTAGATATAATCATTATCACCAAACTAAATTTTAGATTAATCCTTGAAAATGATAATTTTAATGTAATATACTCCTAAGATATACAACTTAAGAAAAGTTCTTATGAAATATTGTTGATTTAATGAAATTTTCTTAAGTAAACTTCTCTATTTCATAATAATTACTTCATTTGTAACCAAGTTTTGAGATTTTTTAACAAGTGAATCTAGATTCTTATGGAAGCATGGAGTAATTCATTCAATGTTTTAAATGAAATATATTAAAAATTGTTTGTCCTGGTTAGGGTATTCATCCTATTTTCATATTTGGAAATGTTCTGACAATATGTTTGAATTTATGAAAAATTTAACCTGTATTCTCAAAAGTGTTGAGAATAGATAAAGTCAGCATATGATGTTTGGATTCTGTTAGTATATAGATAGTTAAAGTAGGTAAATTTTCAAACTAAAATAATTAAAGTTAGTTGAAAAGTTCAAAAATGTTTCTTTAAGTAGATAATCAAGTTCATTTAAACCTAGGAATGTCTTGAAGGAAGAATAATAATTCAATATAAATGGATTATCCAAGGAATTCCTAAAGGCATTTGTGAAATTCCATGGAATTTCCATGGTAGATACGTATGTTATAGAGACCAATTATTCAGTTTTAAAAGGTATATTATAATTATTGTATATTTTACAAAGCGTTGTAAATATAAAGGAGTTAAAAATTAAATGATTAATTTATTAAGGTTGTATTTTATATTAATTTTATGTAATAAATAGTTACTACAGCGAAAATTTTAATGTAAAGTATTTTTCAAGCTCAAAAGAATTTATGGAAAATATGTGTATCTTCATATAATTTCCCTTATGTGATAAGACAAGTTTTCAATAACAAAGAGTTTTTATGAACAAGTGTCATATGATTAAATGTATAAACATGATTTATCATTCATTAATTTTTATAGCATGTTTTGATAAGAATATTTGAATAAATGTTTTTATCTAGGATAAAAGTTTTTATCCAAGTATTTGTTAAAATATGTGGGAATGTGTTCCCACCACCCATCAATGGTAAATTTTAATAAAGAATTATTTAAAATGAAAAAATGTTATAAACACATATAATACAATATATGATATGTAAAAATATTTTATTTATTAAATATTCCTACTAAAAATAAATAAATGTTATTTCCTAACACAAAATGGTTTGTATATCTTAGCACGATATTTTTAAGTGAATATAATTTCTAAGAGGCAAATGGGAGTATGTTTGGACTTAAAGAAGTTAAAAGTTAACAAATAAATAATCACACTAATCTAAATTTAAATTAAATATTAAATGATATTATAAAATATTTTAGGGTATAATGGTAAAGAGAAATATAAAGATTTATATTAGTTTCTATAAAAAAATGGTTTTCACTTTATCCTAAAAGAGTTTTAGAGGACCGGTTAGAAATAATGTAAGTAGTTACATTATTTCATATAAAAAGGTTAATGAAATACGGTTCCAAGGATGATGATGATAAACTTAGAAAGATTTCTAAGTAGACAATATAATTTAACACCATAACATTAGTTATTGTGAAGTTAAGAAGTTTGAATATGTACAAAAAGTTGAACAGTTGGGAATATGATTAATAAATATCACCACTTAAACCAAATTACTTCATTGGTGTTTATCACTAAATATTTAGTGGGTGTGTTTTATTAGATGGTTATATAGAGATGTGATAGGGATTACATATGATGTAATGTGTTAACAAAAACTATAAAGTGTTGCAAACATAAGGATGATCTGGTAGTTTATCATATATGATATGTTAAACTGGTTCTTATGTTGGGTTTGTGAAATATTATTAAAATTTTAATAATATTAAAATGTATTTTATTAATAAGAAACCTCCATATAATAATTCTTTCACATTTTCTATATAAATGTATATATAGATATTTTTTTTGAAGTGCAATGACAATTGAACTAT
Organism: Viscum album; assembly: GCA_963277665.1. Classification (NCBI taxonomy): domain Eukaryota; kingdom Viridiplantae; phylum Streptophyta; class Magnoliopsida; order Santalales; family Viscaceae; genus Viscum; species Viscum album. The sequence continues at coordinate 811,797,579 of OY728123.1, forward strand.
CAAAGTATGCCTTTGAGTTTAACACTAACCGATGTTCATTATGGAGTATTATTGGTTATTATTAAATGATCTGGTTATTATGAGTAGGAATCTTGTATTGAAATACATAATATGCTCATGAGGCATAAGATAAATAATAAGATTATTTGTGTGTGCTGGATGACCCACTAAGTATACCACATGGAGTGTCATACATATGTGTTTGGTATACTAGTGGTGCATGGTTCATATTTGAGCCCCACTACCTGAGGTTGTAGATATACCTAACATGAGAACCTTAATAATTTGATACCCAACTTATGAAAGTCTACAAATTGACTTAGCTAATACGATGGTGGTTGGGCATGTTGTTGATCATTTCATCAGTTAGAGCTTAACCAAGATGGGATTTTTCATCTCACATGATGAGTATAAAATTATAACACTTGATTAAGATATACATTGGGAGTTTTAATACACACCTTGAAATTATATCTATCCGAATAAGGTTCATGTGATGTGATTATCTGAAAGGATGAATGAAATGTGATGTATTAATAGACCTATCCAGCCTACAATCTAAGAATCGAGAATAGGTGAGTTGACTATATGGGATTGACATGATCCATGCCCCATGGTTACTAAATCTCTTTTATAATGGGAAAATATTATAATGCATGTTTTCATATGATACAAACAAGTGAACACTGACATAGAGATACTTGTGTTCGATGTAGATCATGCCATATTCCTTTATATCTTGAGTAGAATTTATACTTTTATAGAGGTATCTATTTACTTTTATATATGTATCTAGAGATTATAATTTTTTTTCAACACTATAAAGGCCCATGTTGTCACACTTTATGGTTGAATGAATGGATATTGAGTTTTTACTTAGATAGATACTCTAAAAATTATTTTAGAGTTAATCTAAAGGTATTTTAGATGAGGATTCACAAGGTATTTCATATGATGTGATATAAGGTGAAGGTGATGATGGATTTAAAAAAGTGTTTTGGAATATATAAAGAATGATTTTTGGACATGGTTTCACAAGTTACTATATACAATACAATATAAGGTGAAACAACACAAATCCTTATAGGTTTTAGTAAATGTGTGAGATTGAAAGAGATATATGTCCTATGACCATATATATATATATTATGAATTACATGAAAAATTTTATTTTCATGAATAATGGTATATTTATATTATACTACCTGTATTGGTAATATTAGCTGGACAACTGGCCAATCCTTAACCTTGCCTGTCATTAAAAGAATCTATTTTATAAGCTGAAATGAATGTGAGTTAAATGCATTCATATGATGCATGAATTAGTAGAGGCATTAGTACATACGTTATAAACACAAGAATTAATTCTTTAACTATCAAGGAAAGGGCCTGAGGGATTTATAAATCCTTTTACGATATGTTGATGGGGTGTGGATTGAAATCCTCATACTTGGATGAAACTGCTTGAACCCAAAGCTCTTACATATTCCTCCTTTGCTTATATTGGTACTAGTATATCATAGAGAGAATATTGAATCTTTCTCTAACATTAAGAAATTTATGTGCAACCCATGGATACAACATGGAGGTGGGGTTCTTTTTCAACTTAGTGATCTTTATCAAACCCATGTGATGGAGTTGGAAGATGTTATGGTGGATCTTTGGTGAATAGTATTCTTATATTTATATCAGTTATTTATTTTAGTTTCATATGTAATTTTCATATTATCTTGAATATATATCATTGTATAAGTGTTTTCAATCAATTCATCTGGATCTTATAAATTTTATTAAACTCTAACAAAACCCTCCATGTATTATGATCAAATATGTTATTTCAGGGATGATGATCAGATGTTGTATTCTAAAAACCAAATGTGGTATTCAGTTGGAGTAGTTTAGATGTTTTATTTTAAGAGATGATGACTATGAAGAAAATTGGTTGAACATTGAAGAGTTAATGAGGATTATAGATTCCTTAGATTATAGGGATATGAAAAATTTACTAAGATGTTAATAACTTCATTAATTTTTTCATGATATTTAGATTGAATAGAAAGAGTATTATTGGTTTAATGGGTTTGGGATTCTATTAGAAGTGATGAGGTGAGTTACCTGAGATAATTAGGGTTGTGAATATATTATTTTATAGTTTTTTATTTTAGTGATGGATCAATGTTTTATTCTCCACTTTCTACACAACCACCACTTGGGTTGGATAAAGAGAGAACCAGTTCCCAAGTTATTTTGTATTCCATGTAAAACCCAACTTTTATACTATATTAGATAGTAGACTATATGTTCTTATAATAATGGGATATTTCATTCCCATACATAGATATAGTTTTCTATTGATATATTAATTATTAGTTGTTGTATTCCCTTAAGGAAAATTTATTCCATATTGGTGATAGAGTTATTGGAAAGAGGGTTGTGAGGGATATTTATGACATAATATATTTTTTGGGCTTGATTTGTATTAAATTTAAATATTATGTTTTTAGGGATTTTAATTTTTCAAATAAAATCTTTTCTTTACAATTCATTTGTTGAGTCATTAATATGATTCATCTACAAAAACACATGAGAGTTCTATAGGAAGATCTTACTAAGTATAGTTTATAATCATTTATAATTTTATATATTGTTTTTATAATTATAGGTCTATGTTGGAGTTGGTTTTGGGCCTTAATGTTTTATAGTATATGGGGGTTAACTAGAGTTATAGGAGTCTGTATTTCCATTTTCATTCCATATTGAGTATGTTAAGGATTATTTAAATAGATTTTTTTCTATTTTCTATTTTTATTTTGGTTTGGTTTTGTGACATATCATGCATGTATTGGATAGCGATGTTTCTTTTTAGTTAAATTAGGGTGTTGGGGACTAATATTTTACATCATTGTGTGAGTTTTCTATTAAAGGGGTAATCCCTCCCATAAAGTGATTTTTATACCCATAGTACGAGTCATCAACTTGTGGCCTTTTGGGGGAGAGTTTCAAAGGCCACTCTTAATCTCATTGCTGACTTTGGAGGAGTCTTGGCAGGTTTGGGTCATCAAAAAATATATATTAAAAAAATATATATTTAATATGATAATAAAAATTTCATTATTTAGAACTAGTTTAAGTTCCAAATATTTAGTAAATGATTGAAAAATAAACTTCTTTAAATAGATAACAATTATTTTTTACTATCCATATATATTTTTCATATATTTTTTTTAAAAAAATTACATTTAAAAGTAAAATTAGTAAAATAAATAAATATTAAAATTTAAAATTTAAAACCATTTCAGAGTAAAAAAGTGTTATAATTCTATTTTTTTGAATCTATTGAAACCAAAGGCATTTGTTGATTGTATTTTTTGTGAATATATATTTTTTTCCTATTAAGAGTTGTTGAAAATCCAGGTAAAATAATTTGAAGGATATGAAAATAGTAGGAAGAATAAGGAATTATAGAATAATTATAAGGAAACCACAACATAAGGTTGTGTACCACATCATGATTGAAGTTAATGTTCAAAATTTTATAGAGGAATTTAAAATGTTTCAGGAATATCTGGTCAGTTCATAAGGTTCCTTAATTTTCTATACCTAGTGCATTTTTAGTGTTGATCACCACATCATAGGACCACTAGCCATTCCAAAATGATGTTTGGAGTTAGAAAAGGGAAAATCTTACCACACCACAGGAGAAAGGTTCCACCATGATCAATCATTAAGGTCAACCGTAATGCCAAGTAGGGTGGTGAAGGAATAGAGAGACCAGTGTGGGTTGATTATAGATAGTAAGATAGAAAACATTATAGGGTGGAACTGTAGAGAAAATTACTATACTGGGTGGTACAGTGGCTCACCAACCATGGTAATACCTAAGGGATTTTTTGGAGGAATGATAGTGTATCCTGGATAATAAAGGGGCACTCACTCGGTTGTAATTCTACTGAGGGGTTCCACTAAAATAGGCCACACCTCAATCTAGGTGACCATTACGTATAATAAAAAGGATTGTACACACATGATAAATATTCAAACTACATCGTGAAGGAAGAGGCTACACTATATATATTTTCATAAGAATTTTGAGTCACACTAGATATTTGGAAATGTATGTGTTGTAGAATATTCCCTATAATGTGAAGCGTTTGTACATATAAGTGTGAAAGATTGAGTTTTTTGGAGTATATAGGTTTCCACACTATGGAGGAAAGTCTGCACCATAGAAAGTGGAGAAAAATCCTTCCACACTCTAGAAATAGATTGCTTCTTGAAGGGTATATTTTGGGTACTATTATAGTTAGAATATTTATCAAGTATACATGAATTCTTTCCATTAGGACGTGTTTCACACCATAATCTTTATTATATTTAAAAAATTCTCATGTCAAAACTGTGTTATCACACTATAGAGAGTAATGATGGGTCGTAAAATATTCCTTCAGTAAAATTTTAACAACATTGATGATGTGACTATTTATTGAAGATTTGGTGGTTGGTTAAAGATCAACATTTACTAAATTTGAATTAAATATTGGATGTAAGATTAGTCAAGGGAGGGATTTAAATTAGAAAAAAGAGGTAATTCAATTGATGTTTGAATTTAAAATTTAAAATTAAAACATTCTATGAATATAGAAAATGTTTCTATATAGAATAAATGTATTACACATAGAACAAAGAATATCTATGGGAATATTAATGATTGGAAGGATCTAAATATAATTTAATATCTTTATTATAGAATAGAATTGTGTTAGTACAGAATTTATTTGAATATCGGGCTTGAAAAAAGATTCAACTTTACTTATCTCTAATAAATATGGATGTTAATATTAGAGCATCATGGAAAAGCACTATTTTTGTTTAGTGTTGTAATATTTAATAGAAATCATGTAAGATTGTCCTGTGAGTTGATTTTATTATTGTATACCTCTTGAATTAAGTGAGTGGAAGATAAGAAACAACTATATACCTATATGGAGCAGTGATCTCTTTTTAAATTTGTATCCACATACTAGTGAAGTAGTGATTAATCAACATATCAACATATCATTGATATGTGATTCTTGGGGTAGCCTCTTATAGGTGAACTGAGTAAAATCAGTGTGTTCATTATCTTTATATTTATTAATTTGATTGAGATTTAAAAATAAAATTCAATTCATGGTTTCCAATGCGACGTCAAGATCCAATTTTATCTAAAGAGAAGGATAAATTTTGTTTCCATGATTCACCCCATCTTAGGGTGCATAGTTGGATCATGGTACCACAAGTGATATCAAAGTGAGATTTTTTCTTGAATATATTTAGATATTTATATAGTCATGGATAACATTGAAAATACAAAGTTAATGACTGTATTTAATGGATAAAATTAACATATATAAAAGAACATTATGATATCCCATCTATGATCTTTTGAGTTTGATGTATTTTCTACTAAAGTACATGGGATTCAAGTAAGTGATCCCATTGGAAGGTCGATGATGGATGTTGAAAAAATATTTTTGAATGATGATGATAAGGATAATCATGCCTTACTGGGATCAATTTATAATAAATTATATATGAATGTGATGGATTACTCAATGAACAAAGGTATTTGAGATAAAATTTACAATATCTTAGAAGGTGACAACAAAGTAAATGAGGAAAAGTTTTAGTTTTTTACATAAAAAATTTGATTATTTGAAGTTAAAATCGAATAAAAATATTTATGGGTTATTTAATCATCTTACTAAATTTGTTGGTTCCATCCATGTAATTGTTCAGGAGATCAAGGATTTAGATATTTTTAAGAATATTAATAGAAAATTAATTCTTATTTATAATCCAAAAGTATCAGCACTAGAGTATATAAATATCAATGAGTTGTCTCTTGATGAATTACATAATAAATTGGTTTCTTATTAAATTCAATTGGAACCAAATAACTCTTTAGAATATTAATATAAATTTATTTCATTTAAATCTATTGATATGAAAGAATTTCAGGAAGATGAAAATCAGGAAGATGTAAGTGATGATTTCTTATAACTTATTGAAAGGAATTTTGAAATAGGTAAATATAGATTTGGGGGAAATATACCAATATATTTTTTACATTGTGTAAAGGTTGAAAAATCACTTTTAGATTACCAAATATATTTCATAGGAAGGTTATGCTTGTTATAAAGGAAGAATAGAAAACTGAAGAAGATATGTTGGATGAAATTGAAACCAATTTTATCACATATGTAGAGGATTTAATGATAGCTTCAATAGATAAGTTTAAAAATGAAGAATAAAACAATACTCAACCTGAAGGAGTTATAGATCTTTAGGTGGAGTTGGAAGGAGCCATTGAAGAGATTTAATTACAAAGAAATAATAATAAAAATATTATAAGTTTATTGAAGGAATATTCAGGATATGTATATGAAATTAAAATATAAGTTTATCATCTTGAGAAATTTATAGAATAATGTGTGAAGAATATGAAATTTAAATAAACTGTGAATTACAGATTGAATATTAGAGAATAGATTAAAATCATTGATGATCTTAATTTTTATATCAAAGGGAAATTTAATAAAATTGAAGATATTGAAGAATAATTTTTTTATTTGAGATAGAAGGTAGAACCTAAAATTCGAATATATGTTTCAAAGAATAATTTTTAGTTTGGGATTTTTTTAGATTAAGTTTTTTAAGAGTGGGAAAATTTTGGTACAAGAACATTTGAAGAAATTATTAGTGATCAAAGATAAAATGGCATGGGTAAAATTAGTATTGGATGTGATGGTGAAACATAAAAAACAAAATATTGAAATAATAAGAGTATATATAAATAGAATAATGAATAATGTTCTCAAGAAATAATAAATTATCAACAACAAATGAGTTATATAAAAATATAGAGATATGTGGAGTAGTGAAAATAACAAGATATTTCATTTGATGAATTACTTGATTTTTGGATTTCTTAGACACACTATGTCATATTGTGGTGGTTTTTGAAATTTATATGAGAGGATAATCCATTAAAAGATAAAAAAAATTGAGTTGAAAAAATGCTTCATATCAAAGAATAAATTATTTATATGGGTACTTTTTTATTTTTTCAAACTCTAGACATAAAGTAGTTGATTGCAGTCAAAGAAGTAGGAAAATCCTTTAATGTAAGGAAAAATAAAGTGGATGCAAGGAACTATAATTTAGTTCCCCTAGACAATAAGTTTTATCCCCTTGAATAAGAATAATTTTACTAGATTGATTATATTGAAATCATAGGAAGAGACAAAAAAAGTCTCAACTCATTCAGAAATTTCTTGAAAGGAAAGAAGGAAGGTTGAGAAGGAAAATTCAGCTACAATTTCCTAAAAAGAAACAAATAATAAAATTACCTAGATTCTCTATAGTGGGTTTTCATCCCATATGATAAGTAATATGATTTTTTTGAATAATGATAAAGGTAGGGTTGATGGAACAATTTTCTTTTAAAATGAAAAGGCATTGAAAATAAAAGGAAGTTAAATAGTTCACTAGTGATGAATTAAAAAATATAAATGTTCTTTATTTTGATGAACTACATCACACATTTTTGGTAATTAGTAACTTCTTGACTCATTTTTTTAGGTCACACATAGTTATAAGGGATGCTACATCAAAGGAAACTATATGAATTCTCTAATGAAATAATGGAAAACAAGTGGTAACATATATCAAGTTGATAGAAAGGAAAATACTTATCAATTAATAGTGGAATAATAAAAAACGTTGTGGAATTAGAGGCTTATACACTTCAGTAGAAAATTATGGTGAAGTTATCAAAATTTAAAGTAGTAATGGATATTACTAACCTAAAGAAAGATTGAGAAAATATTTTTGAAGCTTTCTTGAGAGAACAAATGTCTTGAAATCAATATCCTCTAAATAAGAAGAGTGCATCAAGTTTGACGAATTTGATTCCCACTAATATGTAATGTCTGATTAATTAGGTAGTAACCTATGGTGAGAGATATTTCATCTAATTTTTGGATGATTATAGTAGTATGGGACATGCTATGTTTATAAATTAAAAAATAAAAGTGCTGGATTTCATAAAAAATGTCCCGAAGAATAGATAGAAATGAAACTAGAATAATAATAAAGATATTTATATTAGATAATGGAGTGGATTAAAATTCCTATAAGGTTAATAATTACCTTTAAAAACGTGGTATTAAACATTGAGTGACTTCAGTGAGAACCTCTAAAAAAATTGGAGTTGTGGAAAGAAGAAGTCACATAATGAACAATATAACAAATATATTATCGATAGTGGAATCTCACACCACTAATGGAAATAAATGGTTAAAGTTGTTTTCTATACTTAAAATATATTATTAATTAGTGTAGGGGTAGATAAGTTATCATAAAAAATATTAAATGAAAGGAATTCCTCCTTGAATTATCTTAGGGTTTTTGGATGAAATAATTTCATCTGAAATAAAGAAGGAAATCAAGGAAAATATGGAAATTCATTAGAAAAAGTTATATTTTTAGGCTACTCAATAATGATTAAGGTCTATAAATGTTTTAATAAGAGACTCAAAAATATTTTTTAGAGTAGTGATGTGAAAGTGGTTGAGAATGAATCCAAAATAGATTCTAGATTTTTCTTACAAATAAGTGCTTAAAGAAAGTGTAGAAACCTATATATATTTGGGAGAAATTAAATATGTTCTAGATGATGATGATTCTAATATTTAATCTATGGAAGAAAAAAATGAAGAATTGAGTCAACCTATGACTCATTCAAGAAGGAAAAGTTATCAAGTTTAATCAAGCAATATCATTGGAGACAAATATCCTCTAACTCAGATTTGAAGGATGAATAGAGTATATCACACTGCACTATTTTCTAAAATTGAACCCACTTTATTTAAAGAAAAATAAAATGGGGAATCATGTATGAAATTCATGAATGAATAATTATATCAAATTGATATAAACCAGAATTATAATCTCGTGGACAAAATTGAAAATCGTAATGTAATTAGTATAAAGTGGGTATTTAAGAACAATATAGATGAAAATGGAAAGGTAATATGGAATAAAGAAAGACTAGTTTATGAAGGATATTCTCGGATTGAAGGATTTCATTTTGAGGATAATTTTTCACCAATGGAAAGAGTGGAATATATTAGAATATTATTAGCAGTGGTTGTCTAGAGAAAGTTCAATGTGTTTCCATTGGATTTGAAGACTACATTTCTAAATAGAGTCATGAATGAATATATATATATATATATATATATATATATATATATTTAACAAATAATTTTATTTGTTCTTGTAAATGATGATTTGAAAGTGTATGGGTTTAAAAAAGCCTTGTATGGACTAAATAAATAACTCCACAATTGGTCTGCAAGGATGAGAAATTTTATTAGGAATACGAATTTCAAAAGAGGAGGGGTTAATCATAAATTCTTTGTAGAAATTTATAATGAGGATAATTTCATGGTATTGGTGTATATAGATGATAAAATATTCATTGGTAGTAAGAATAATTATATTGATAAATTTTCAAAATTGATGAGTTTTGAGTTTGAAATGATAATGATCAGAGAATCAGAATACATTATTGGGTTTTATTTTCATCAAGATAAAGGGAAAACATTCATTTCATATGTGAATTATGAAAAGTAAGTCTTAAATAAATTTATAATAGAGGAATGAAATATTATTTAAACTATGATGATGATTGGAACAAAACATAGTAAGCATGAGGATAGTGAGATGGTTGACTCTACTTTATATAGAATAATCATCACCAATTTACTCTATCTTACTATAAATATATTGGATATTTTCTATGATACATCCTTGGTAGAAAGGATTCAAAATTTTCATAAGAAGGAACATCTCATGGTGATGAGAAGAATAGTGATGTATGTTCAAGGAAATTTACATTATGATTTTTTTGTTTAAATATGGAAAGAAAATGGATTTTTTTTCATATCTAGATTCTTATTATTATACTAATATTGTATATAAAAAATTCACAAGTGGAGGAGATTTTTATATTAGGAATAATTGTGTTTTTTGGATATGAAATAAACAAAATTGTGTTTATTTAATGACAACAAATATTGAATATGTTTTTGTTACTAATGATTTTACACAACTTTTTTAGTTAAATAAAAAATTATAATATATCATTGAAGTTTTAAAATAGAAAATTATCATTCAATGTGACAACACAAGTGCTACTGAGTTGTCTAAAAATATGGTTCACTACTCTTACACTAAGCACATTGAGATCTGGTACCCTTTTATAAAGGTGATGGTGGAGAAAAACATAGTTAGGTAGGAATTCATTGGAACTCAAGATCAAGTGGCTGATATTTTCCCAAATCCAAGGGAAGCTCACATATTATAAAGGAATTGGTTGAAACATGGAGTCTAATCAATTGTGTCATAGTAAGAAGGTTTATAATTAATCCTAACCCAATTTTATCTAATGATATATCTAGAATTTTTTTCATTATTGTAGGATTATATATTTTATTTAGTTTCAAATAAAGGAGGAGATGCAATCCAGTGAGAGTTTATAAAGAGAGAAGTCTTGTGTGAAAATTATAGAATGCGTTATATATTGTATTTTGTTTCAAATTATTGATCACATTGTATCACTTAAGTGATAGTTTTTTGGTTTCTGGAGCAGAAGAAGTTTTAATAACCCTTTTAATTTTATTATCAAAGGTGGAGTAAGTAACATAGCCTTCTCAAGGTCAAGACACAGTGAGTATTACCATGATTTTTGAAATTTGTAAGAGTGGGTATTGTCAATAAAATCCAATGGGTGGAGAATGTTATAACCAAAGTTATTTATTGATTTATTTTTTGTTGATATATATTTTTCTTCTATTAAGGGTTGTTCAAAAGAATTATAAAAATAATTTAATAATCAATAAATGGTAGGAATAATCTATAATTTTGGAATAAGTATAATGAAAAAATGGTGTAACGTAGTGTGCCATGTCGTGATTGAAGTTGATGTTTGAAAATTTTTCAAAGGTAATGAAAATGAATAAGGATCATTTGGAAAGTTCATAAGGTTCCTTAATTTTCTATATCTGGTGTGTTTTGGGTGGAGAACCATGCTCCAGCACCACTACCCACACTACAATGGTGTTTGGAGTTTAAATATTGGGGGGGGGGGTAACATTACAACATTACACGAGAAGGTGTCACTATCTGGAAGCACCAATCTCAATCACAGTTCCAAATAGGGTGATGAAGGAGCAGATAGCCTAGCATAGGTTAGTTCCAAATAGTAAGAAGGACCACAACATAGGGAAACACCATGGATCAAAGCACTGTGTTGGGTGTCACAATAACCTTCCATCAAGGGTAATTTATAAGGGATTTGTTCATAGGAATGCTAGTGTATCCAAGATAATAAAGGAATAGTCATATGGTTTCAAGTCATATATGGGACTTATTCAAAATAGGCTACAACACAAGCTAGGTGGATGCTCAATAAAATAAAAAGGATTAAATACACATGATAAATATTCTAACTACACCATCAAGGAGGAGGCTATGCCATATATATTTCTAGTAGAATTTCAAAGAAGATGTAAATTTAGTGATGCACACATCATGAAATATTCTCTGTGATGGGAAGGGTGTGTATATGGAAATATATAATATTGATTTTTTTAGAGTCTACAGGATTCCATACCATGGATGAAGGACCACACCATAGACAGAGTGGGGAAAAATTCTCCCACACCATAGAAAGAGATTGTGTCATGGAGGGCATGTTTTTAACAATGTGATACTTGTGATATTTATCAAGTATACATGATGTTATGCCATGAGTATATGATCCACGTCACAACCTCTATTACAATTGAAAAATGGTTAAGTCAAAAATGACTTATCATTCCGTAGAGATGGATATTATTCCATAAAATATATATTCTATAGAATTCAGACAACATCAATGATGTGGCTATTTATTGTAGATTTAGGGGCTAGTTAAACATCTAAAACTAAAAAATTTAAATTTATTGATATAGATTAGATGGAAGATTAATTAAGGGAATAATTTATAGTAAAATAAATAAAGAATTTAAGTGATGCCTTAATTTTAAATTTTAAATTCATGAATTCCAGGTATATATAAAATGTTTTGGTGTAGAATAAAAGTATCACACATAGAAGAATGGGTAATATAGGGAATATTGAATATTAGAGAATGTTATTTTCTAGGTCCAACTGTCCATTGAGGGTGGGTGTGGGTGAATCAATGGTCTTATTTTATAAATTATCATAAATCAAACTCTTGAACATGATAAGGTTACCTCTCCACTCATTAAAATCTCATAGCCTCATGTAATGTGTAAAATTATTAAGGAAGATAGAAGAACACAATTTTTTCAATGTAAGGTCAAAATGGACCACTCCTTACCATGATTGGTTATCCACCCAATCATGGATTCTTCCACCCTCTTTGACAATTGTGTATATCAAAGGATATTCTAGTCCTATCAAGATAAATTTTATTGTGTTCTAGATTCTAAAATCCACTATAAGAAATTAAAATTCTTAATAAAATATTATGAAATAAAGAAATACCTTTATCATTCTATTGGTGTTCTATATATATATTAATGATGGTCATCCTATATAAGCATATGTATCAATAGGTCTATACATATAAATTTCTTCAAGTATGTATACCTAGGCCCTATTCAGGCAGGATATCCAACTTGATCAGTACTCTAGTTCTTCTTGCGAACTAGTCCACCTAAACACTCCAAATACTCAGGCACAACATGTCTTCTTCTTCTTGGATGTCTCCCTGCTTTTAACTCCTTCTTCTTCCTTCAATACAGGTATGTATCATATTCTTAGTTCTCCAGAATTATACTACTTAGTATTTTTGAGTTCTATCAATGTTCATACACACATTTTCCTTTGTTACCTGCTATATCTTATATTCATAGAAATAACATCATGAATATTAGTGTGCAAAAAATAATTTTAAAAACTCTCTTGATCTATGGTAGTATCTAGGATCTCATCTCATTTTAATAATTCAATGGATTCCTCGTTTATCTTTTATTCAAACTCATTTGAATTCTTGTCAATCCTTCCTATTGAATCTCCAAAAGACTCAATTACTTCCTTCTTTAAATTATCTATGAAATCTACAACATCAAAATTATTTAAATTATCCACATGTACATGGAATTGTTTCAGGGAACCTTCCTTTAATGGGACGAGACTCATCTTCCCATTTCCAGTTTTTCACATGGCTTTGAAGTCATATGATCTCCCCAAAATTCTTATATCAGAACTCAAATACATATGCTATTAGAAGTTATACGATAAATATTAAATTCATATAGTGAAGTCTAATGATGAAAATAAAAGTTGTATGGTTAGATAAAAATATAATAGTGAAGACTTATAATCTAGATCAGATCTATAAAATATACATAAAAGTCATATGATGACGTATTACGATTAATTCATATGGTGTAAATCCATATGATATAACTTGAATTCTTATGATCTGTTTAAAATCAAAAATAAAAAATTATTCTAAATGACATTAAAACTTCCTTAAATCAACTCCAAAACATCTTAATCTCTTGATTTTTTTTATACAAGGTATCTTTACACTAACTCTAGGATACTATAATATTAACACACCAAGCATGGATTCTAAATTACTTTATCTCTTCATTATTTCAATTATCCATATTGAAATTTCCCCAATAGTAGCTTATATAGGTTGTATATAACAACCAACTATTATCCAAAATTACTATAGATAGTTCCCTCAAATCCATTATAACTTTTAATATCTCCATGAATATCAACACACATAGTTATCACATGTCAATGCTACTTTTTCCCAAATCTGTTTAAGTCAAAATTCCTAGAAGTAGCCTTAAAACCCATTTTCCATTTTTCATTGGAGCACTATAAACATCTCAAAACTCATTTTCCATTTATCATGGAATAATTTTAATAATCTTATCACACATTGAATCAATTTTCAAAAACCTTTATTAACAACAAATAAAAATAAGTTTATTTGAGAACTTAAACCCCCTTTCTATTTATTAATCAATATCCCATTCATTTATCCAAAGATAAATAAATTTGTCTCCCTATTATTAAAAATTAATGTGAAAGAACAATTGGGGATCTTATCATCTCACATAAACTCTCATGAAATAAAGAAATATTCTCTTCCTCCTTTTAATTAGAAATATATCTTGATCCACTTATGGGAGAAGTATGGAACCACATGATTTTCCTTAGCCAAGATCCTTTAGTTAGTCCACTATAAGTATACTTGGGCTAACTTGGTGTAGAAAACAAGATGGATTTAACCAAGGTTTTCAATTCTATCTATAAACTCATACACATATGATACCAACTCATAATTAACTAAAAAAATCATCCTAGATGTTATAATAAATATTTTTATCATAAAAATATTTAATCTATAAAAATATCAATAAAACCATCAAAAATTTCACTAACGTGACATATAAACTCCCATTTTCCTCATATTTTCATCATCCAATACCCCCATTTATAATCATATTTGATATAATTAAAAATAAGGATTGTAAGTGTGATTGAGATGCCTCAAACTCTAGATTTTTTAGTGTTGTCCAAATATTAAAAAAATTCAAGGAATCTTGTTTTCTATAGCCTTTTCCTTAAGTTTTCTCCCTCTACGGTGATGAACTTGTTTCCAAATCATTGTGTTAATTTGGAAAATCCAAGGGATAAACCATAATTTCTATCCAATGAGTACAACACTAGACCTACTCCTTAAATTCCTTATATATTAGTGAAAAATAAACAAAAATAAGGGAATAAGGAGGGAATTTTTTGTTTCTCAGAAGTAACAATAAGAATGAGAGTTTCCTCTCAACCTAGGATTCCATTTCCTTCCAAACTCAATAAGTGAAGTTCTCTTTAAGATATATTTAATATTGGGAGTATCATTAGGTTGTGTTCTTTATTTCTTCCCTTGAAACAACTCTTTGTGTTGAACAGCTTTCTCTACCTCATATACCAAATAAACTTCACTACGTGATGCTTGAATATTATTCCTAAAAAATTCTTCTTTGTCTAGTTATAGTGTCATACATTCTTTTATTCCATTCCCAATCTATCTAAACATTTTGCACACCATTCCTTGAATTTTCAGGTCACTGTTTGTGGACAACTTCTCATCACTATCATCCTTTTCCTATATACCCACTTTAATGATTTTTTTATCTTATATTAATATATTATTTATCTATTCTCTTGGTCTTCGCCAACTATTCTAGATATATCCCTAATAATTATTTCTTTATTAGTTATGTTCTCTTAAATTTCACACACAAATTCTTGGTATACTTAATACTTCAGGAATTCTCTTTTAATGTATTCTGAATTCACATCCCTTTAACACTATAGGTAAATTATCCTTTTAACCTAGTCATGAATACCGTAGTTTTATGAATTTCTTGTCCACATCTTCCACATAATTATTCTAAATAATAAAATCTATTTCGAGTGGACATATTTGGTAATATTCTAGTAACTACTTGTTTCCTTTGAAAATAAACATTGTATGCTCACCATAACCCCCCTTAGATCATTCATATTCTATATAAATGACATGTTATTCCAGTAATAGTAGTATTTTTATCCATAACATCAAAAAAAACAAAATCCTTTAAAAAATTATCTTCTATATTTTCTTAAATTATATCCCAAATTTTATTAGGGGTTATCCTCCTACAAACTAAGCATTTCTTTCCATGATCTAATGAACGTTTTGGTATATTAATCGCTCCCTTATATTCGGAAAAGTTATTATCACTTGTTATCTTATTGCAAACATATTCATCCTTTTTAATATAACATGCACTATTATAAATAATAGATTTCTAATGGGATAGTTTAGGTTCTAATTTTACTTCCTTATTGGGATTCCCCATTATTCCAACTTAATAAGATTATCCTTTGACCTCAACAGCCTTTTATAAGTATTACATGGTATTTTTAATCTCATTTTAATCCCCAAGATAAATTGATTGTGTCTTATCAAACACCTCATATTTCCCTACTATTTTTTCTTCAAGATCAAAGAAAATATTCCCTTGTCCAACCACTCCCAATTTGTGTGTATTGATCTCTTTAGTATAAGCTAATTCCTTTTTGAGAAGCTACCCTTTTTCATTAGAAGTTACATTCTCTACATTCAGTAACTTTATATTTTCATTCTTGAGTTATGCAATTTTCTTAAGATAATATTCCAATACACCTTTCAATTCCCACTCAAGTTCTATTCTTTATTCTTTATCATCGTCACTGCTTAATGAATCAAAACCTTTCCCAACAAGAGAAAATAAATTTACTTTATCATTTGATGACATACTTGATTCATATTACTCCTTATTACTTATCAAACTTCTTTTATTAATATTTTAATTTTTCTTCTTTCTCTTATTTTTTTTATTCTTTTGGGATTTCTCATCATCCTCATCTGAATCAGATTCATCAACCTCATTTTTTAGTATTTTTTTGTAATGTGACCAATATCATTACAATTATAACACCATAGTAATTTATTAACATTAACTTTCAACTTTAATTTAATTAAACTCTTTTAAGGAGTGTAATAATCTTATTGAAATCCTTATTATCCTTAGAATATGAACTTATTTTCTCCATAACTTCTTACTCCCTAACTATTCCTTTTCACATGGCCTCAAAGGAAATCCCATATTTTTCTTTCTTATTGAAAGCTGGTGTCTTTATCATTTAATACTCTATAATAATGTTGTGAGTATTATCGAAGTAAAAATACTCCTTGTCTTAAAAGGGTGAAATTTTGGGATCAAATGTGTCTGGAAAATTTATCATGAGATTTTTTACAATGATGGAGCCATCTAGTCTCTCACTAAACTTCTAAATACTACTCACAATCTTGTTGAATCTTGTGAAATAGTCATCAACATTCTAATCATTATCTATTTGAATGTTTTCTAATATACTCTTCTATACTTGAAATTTGGAATCCATGATTTTGAATTTTCCTTTATAAATGCTCAACATTTTATCCAAGATTTATTTGGTAGTTTGAAGAACCGTAACTTTTGTATATAACTTCTATTAAAGATACATAAAAGTGGAATTTTTTACTTTTCCATCTACTTTTATATTTCTTTTATCAGTGAAATTCATTGGGCCTCCCTTAGGAATGGGTAGAAAACTAATAGTAGAATCATCTCTTACCTCCAGGCCAAGTTAAAATAGGTATGATAGTATAATTTCATTCCATATATGGTGGTTCATTCCATTTAAAGTAGGGATTGCATAGTTGTTCATATAATTTTTATTTTCTATTTCCAGTCCTTCTTAGATCATTATAGGGAACCTAGACCTTTACTATGATACCATTTATGATTCCCTAGTGTAGATTGACCACCAGGGGTGGATCTGAGGACTTATTTTATGATTTATATTAACCAAACCTCTTTAACTTGTTAAGGTTCTTGATCCACTTAGTAAAATATCATGGCTTAACTTCATGTTCATAAGAAATAAGAAAGATAAAAGAACACTGTCTAATGCCCCATAACGTAAACAACCCATAAATACCTTATTTATAACAATGGTTTCAATTTCTTCCATTTCAGGGATCTTTTTAGTTTATAGTTTTAGATAATTAGTAAAAGATCATACATATCGAACCCTTATAATACCAAGTGAAAACTTGCAATCAATTTCCATTTTATTCTAGAAAACATGATTAAATTTAAACTCA
The DNA here is from genome assembly GCA_963277665.1 of Viscum album. Taxonomy (NCBI): domain Eukaryota; kingdom Viridiplantae; phylum Streptophyta; class Magnoliopsida; order Santalales; family Viscaceae; genus Viscum; species Viscum album. Next base: position 811,815,418 of record OY728123.1, read on the forward strand.
TTTTTCTTTAAAAACATGAATTCCAGTGAGAACTTTATTATTTGTTCTAGTATATCCCTAAAATTATCCATAGAAACCTCCTTAGAATCCTATGGAAAGAAAAACATAATAAAGGGTGAGATGATATTCTTAGTAAGAGAAAACATACCATAAATGATATCATATAATAAATAATGTTTGAATAATATAATCGAGATACATAATAATAAAATATTCTATATAACTAATATCATAAAAGGGGAATATATCCATGAATGAAATAAAAATATACATAATAACATTGATAATAATAACTAATTTCATATTTATTGATTCATAATGTTGGAGATCATAATCATATCATTAAGGCCTTATGCTAATCTATCATTAACATACCATAAAGGCCTCATGATAAGACATCATAAATAATTGGGTAGACTAAACTAAATACATAGGATATTTTTATCATGAGACCTATCAATGTATCAAGGGACTATATAAGTTTAGGCCCCAACTATCACTTACTAAGTCCAATGTATTCATCATATGAAAGAAATGAATAACCATCAAATATGTAATAAACATGCCTTAATAATAAACATTCATATTAGAAAACTAATATAAAAAGCTTTAATATTTCCCCAGTACATATTCAACCTAACTAAGCAGTCAATAGTCATCTGTATAGAAATAAAAAGTATACATATTTTCAATGTTTCCACAATTAACAAACAAGCTATAATTCTTGGTAAACACCCCCAATCTTATTTATATAAAATGGGGTGTTTACACCATATAAATTAATTGGTATATAGTTAAGTCAATACTAAAAATTATGTAGAATACATACATGATAATATAAAATATAGACATATATATGATCATAAATTCCTCCAAAATGAATTTTTTGTAGTAAATAAAAGTCCATTGGAAAATATATAGGAAAATAGAAGTGAAACTTTTAAAAATAACATCTCTCAATGATTTTAAAAGAAACATGTTATAAATAACATATCGAATTATTTTTATGTGATTTCAATAATACCATTAAATTTTTTTAAAAAAATAATTTATAATGATATAATATTGAAAATAAACTACACTTATGTAAGAAAATGTTAATTTGAAGATAAAAATTTGCATAAGTGGAGTGAAATATATTTTCATAACTTTATAGAAAATAATAACCTTTTCCTTTAAAAATTTCATACAATAATGGGAATATATATTAATTTTGAAAAACATCAAAACTTATAAAAGAATATAACTCATAAAGAAGGGTCATGATGGTGAGAAAATTAGTTAATGATGAAATTTTTTAAAAATAAATTCTCTTCACACTATTTTAATGAAATTAAAAAATGAATCATTTGGAAAACATTAAAAATATTCCTTTTAAAAATTTCAATAAAAATTAAAGCTAAAATATAGAACTTTAGAAATTATTGATGTATAGAAAAAAAACATTCTTAAAATAAAATAAATAATTTGGATATGGAAGAGAAAGGTTCTTGACCATCAATAAGAAATAAGGTAAGATTTTATTATAAAAAATTGTTCGGTGGATTTAAGTAAAGAAGAGGGGGGAAATGGAAATAACACTTGAAAACCCCAAGAATAACTATATTATAATAAAATATATGATGTTAAAGAGAGAAATATCATATAATTCCCCTAAATAATATTCAAGCATAATAAATTCCCAATGAAAAGTGAGATTGAAACATAAACCCTTACGACTTTGGTGACTTTCAAATAAAAGATCGTCAAAAGTTATTACATGATATGGTTATATAAATCCAATGAATTAAATAAAATATTATGTTAAAATATATTCATGTGGTATTAAGGACACCATATAAAATAAAACGTGGTGCATAATATGAAACATGTCTTGAGGAAGGAAAATAGGGATGAGAAAGCCTTACAAAGATTGTAACATTAAAGTGATAATTAATCAATGAATAGATAATGTGAGATAAAATAAAATACACAAAATATAAATTTAAATATAGTATAAAATAACGACAGGTCATTTCATACATATTATTGGAATAACTTAGTTAATAGAGAAGTAATATAACCCAATGAAAATAAATTGAGTTAAGAAACCCTAATCGTGAGACCGACTCACCACGTATACAATTTATATCACGTACAATAATATTATATTAATTTTAAACTAATTAAATTTTTAGGTGTATTCCATTATTATTATACCTTTTATTTTATTTGTTACCTTTATTTATATAGTTATTAAATTGGTAAAGTTCATGTCATACGTTTTGAGTACTTTCGATTCATAATCAAAAAACAACTTCAGTAGGTTGACCATGGTAAAAGGGTTCTTGGTTACATCATATACACAATATTAATCATGAAATAATTATAATTTTTATACATTAAATTTAATTTTATAATCATCCATGAAATTCGAACAAGAAAAACAAATCACATCCCTTCGGGGAGGTGGTAGTCCACACGTACGCATAAACGACATTATCATTTCTTAATGGGTGGAAGGGTAAGAAGGTAATAAATATATTATTATAAAAAAATCATAATTAAGTCATTAATATCATATATACTCATTAAATCAATCATAATAACCATCCTTGTGAGGTGGTGATGAAAAATGAAAGACATCACTTCAGGGAGGTTGTAGTCTAAACGTATGCATGAGTGAAGTTTTCATTTCCAATAGGATAGAGATGGAGATGACTAAGGGTTATACCATATATAAAATAATATATAAGTATATTTTATCTGTTTATGTTATTATATCAAACTTTATGTGATATAATTTAAGGAGTTAGAAGAAGAAATAAAATGAAATTACTCAATTAAGAGTTATAAATCTTCCTTAGAAAACCACCTTTAGATTACACATTAAGCATTCTAAATTGGTCTTATAATGTGACTAGAACCTCCAAGTTAGGGTATGATTGTTTTTAATGGATCTAGGTAGATATTTTTCAAGGTAAATTGTTTAAATATTCTGAGGACTATCAGATAGTTTTATCCCTTTTATACTTGAGGCGAGTGGCACAATTATAAATATTAAGAATGTTAAAATATAATAAATATCATAATCATTTAAAGTGGAAAATATTTACTTTTTTAAAAAGGTAATACATTATAAGTTCTATATAACTTAAAATAATAAAGTTTATACATGTTTATGTTGAATTTTAAACATTATATTTTGGTTTATTCCCCTCATTAACCATTTTTAACCTTAACTGTAGTAACCCATTTTTCACTCTTTAAGGGTTATAAATTTACTTATAAGGAAGAAAGTGGATAAAAAATAGTCCATGGATGAAATTATATACCATTTAAAATCCATATTATCCTACTTAAATATATTTTTTATTTTTAAATCATTTGATAAAATATGTTTATCATAAAATATCATTAAAGTCAATTTAGGACTATAAATTTAACTTGGATTGAAAGACATCAAGACTGCAATGGAATTTGAATATAAAAAAAGTTACCCATAATTATAGATGATTAATAATTATAAAATTCATGTAATATCACAATTCATTAAAAATATATTATTTTTAATTTTTTTAAATCATTTACCTTGTTTTTTCTATTGATCAAACATGTAATACGTTAGCGTTTTGTAAGCATTCAAGGTAATATTACCATCTCTAAAAATTAAAAATAAATTACTATCATAACTATAGTTTATTATTAATAAATTATATCATTTATATTATTAAATATATTATTTTTAGCCATATAAAAATCATGACATCATAATAATTGAGGGAGAGTGGCATTTTGTAATTACTCTTCACTTAAAATTATATACAGTCCTAATCATAAGTGAAATCAAATTGTAATATTTTTGAATATGAAGTAAAGTGTTAGAAATAATTTTAATATATGATTTTATTGGTATAATTAAACCCATACCATGGAATAATGGCAAGTATTAGGGAGATTATTGGGGTCCTATCCAAAAAGTTTAACCCTGTTTTACCCATTTTACCCTTACTGAGGTGACAAATATTTACCACGATTACTATTCATAATGAAAAAAAATAAAATGAAAATATTTTCAATAAATTAACCTATTGATTCAAAATATATAATATATTTTTCTAGATACAATTTCTAGAAGTGGTAGAAATCAATTTCAATATAAATGTGTAAAACATAATGAAAAAATGTTTTTAGAAAAATGTGTTTTAAGCCAAAAAAAATAAGCTTGTACAAAAATAAAATATGAGGATAATTATTTTTTAATTAAATATATTATTTATAATTAAATTTTAATTATGTTGCTTTAATACCAAATACCAAACATAATGGTACTTTTAAATTTCTTGATTTAAAGAAATGAAATGACTCTTGAAAAAATTGACTTTTTTCACTATTCACTCAAAAATCAATATAGAAAAATAAAAAAAATAATTCTAAATATATTATTAAATGATTATATAAAAAATTATATTTATTTTATAGAATAAAAATTATATAAATTTTATAAATTAATTATAATATCCACGTACAAAAAGAAATAAAAATAATTTTTTAAGAAAAAGTATTTTCAAAGCATAAAATGACTTTTTCTCATTACAAGTATAATAAAAATAATTAATTTGATTTATATTAATTAAATTAGTTATATAATTTATATATTTCATTATAATCATTTATCAACAGTAATTAATTTCTCATATTAAGATAATAATACATTAGATACATAAAAACAGTTTTATGAAAAATATATCTTTTACCATTAAAATATTTTTACAGGATTTCCAACCAATTGATAATCAATGTATGATTTATCATTAATTTAATTAAGTAATATATATATATATATATTATAATATGGTATTTCTTTTCGTACCCTCCAAACTAAAGGATATGTCATGATAGTTATATTTAAATAATAATAAATCTATAGTATATCATGGTTCATTTATGTTCGGTATTGTGTATACCACACACTATAAAATTTATTATTTAAAGAAAATAAATTTTAAAATATTAGGGTTTTAAAATCTACACCCTTATAAAAATTATGCAACACCCTGTGATTTTATGATATATTTTTCTTTAAATAATTGTTATGTATTTAATAGCTTAGTTAACACACAACACTAAGCCTTAAGTGAACTATGTTATACTATAAAAATATTTTAATTTAAATGTGAATATTCTAACATAGTCATTATGTTTTAGGTATTAACAGGATTAACCATATTATAAAAAATATAAAGGATTTATATAATTAAAATTTATTAATTTTCACTAGATTCATTACATGCTTCAAAAATACTTTCTTACTCACAAATGGTTTTTATTGCTTTTTGCAAGAAAATAATATAATTAATTTCCTACAATTTTAGAAAGTTTATTTGAAAAAATGGACTTAATTCTGAAAATAAACATTTCAAAATTATCTTAGAGTGATTTTTTCATAATTTTCTCAAAGGTTTTATTTTTCAATGAATAGTGAAACATAATAATTTTTATTAAAAAATGTCTATTCATTTCAATAATTTACAAAGTTAATTTTTTAAATGGTTTTAATGTAAAATAAATTCATTAATATTATTAATGATTCAATTAAGGTCATTTAAATCAATGTTTTGTTGTATTTTGGTATAAAACATTTATTATATAAGAAAAAAAAATTTCTAGAAAACCACTTTTTGTTGTGTTTTTCTGGTTTAATTTTGAATTAAATTATTCCACTTCTTTAAATTAAATTTGATAAAATTCATTCCATATTTTGAATTATAATAATTTATAGTAGGTTATAATTTTAACTTATTTATTTTTCATAATGAATTGTGAAAATAGTAAAAATTTGTTATGACTGTTTAGGTTAACACATGTTTACCTGGGGTTAAACCAATAGATATGTGTCAGTTTGCTAATAAACTTGTCTAGTCCTATTTTATAGAAATATTTCAACATTATAATATACTACCTTTGAACATATTTCCATTTGGAATCATCTGGCTTCAGTGTGAAATTATTATTTTTTAATCATTTAAGAAATTCCAAGTGTGTCCTCTCCCCAACTTATAAAAGGATACCCCTATACTCTCTTATTTACACCACTTTGAGCCATATAGATCAACCAAAACCTATCAAATTATCTTATAATATTACTTATATATGAATTTGAGGTTTTTTTCTTCTTAATATACCAGTCCATGGATCCTTAATAATGGATCTAAAGGATTCATACTGAAAAATAGGTAATAATCCTACCCATCATATTTCAATTTATTTCTTATTCTACCTCACCAACATTTTTGGTATTCATCATAAAATAATAAATTTATTATCCTAAATATATTATTATTTTTATTATGGAACTGATTAGAAAATAAATGAGGCTAATATTCATTGTTAATATACATAATATTCATGTTATTTATTATTCATAAACACCATTTTAGTGCATTTTACACTTTGAACATCATTTCACATTATGATTGTAATACCTTCTTATAATGCACTATTATGTGGTACTTTTTTGAATATCATTTAAAGTACCCAACGATTCATCTGATTTTAAGGAATATAATTATACATATTTTAATTTTATATTCTGGGAAATTGATCTACACTTCAATATGAACATGTTTGATTCAGGGATAAATAGAGAATTCATGGAAGAATATGGGGATATTTTGTGATGAAAGGAAGCAATTCTGGAGAAGTCAGATTGGACACAAGCCCACTGATGGGCCTGTCGGGCTCAAAATACAGACCCAATGAATCCGAAATTTTGTGGGATGCTATAACACATGTATAGGAAAAAATAAATCTTCATGATCCAATGATAATTCAGCTTAAATTGTGGTCCTTTAGGAGGACCAAGTTAGAGATAAAATTCTGGGCCATATTCTGCGGCCCAGAAAAACATCCCACTAATATGATCATATCTCGGAATCCACAACTCCAAATGGGCCCAACGTTTACAGGCGGTTAGAAGACATCCGCATATCCATTTTCTTATTCTATGGACCACTCTTATTAGTCCATATAGAAGGTCTTCCAAGTGCGTCTGTTTGGTGAAGGAAAGCTGGGTTCCACCTCGGGTCAAGGGTGGAAAAATCAACTCTCCCTTATTTTCCACCCACCTATGGCCTACCAAAATTAATTGAGGAGACATGGACTGTTGGAGGCTCGACCCAGGGGCTCAAAAATTACTATTTAAGGCAGTGGTGTTGGAGGATTGAAAGATCTTTGGTGCTTTGCTCAATTGTAGTGTTATGCTACAATTTTGTTGTCTCAAATTTGTTTTTCACATGTAAGTTGTCAATTCACTTTAGTTTCTTAATAAAAGTTCTTATTCTACTCTTATTCTGTTATTCTTCATATCACATTGATACCGTTGGATCAAGTTGTGAATTTATTCACACCAAACCTTGTGAAAATATTCACACAACGGTGGAGTGATCATTTTATTTTTGTTGTTTTCTTTACTTCTCAATTTCCTCCCTCATGAGTCTACTTTCCGCTTCCATTGAAACCATGGGATCAATGGAGGGCTAACCCACTTATGGGTTGATCAAAGGGAGTATCAAGGAGCTAGATTGGATGTTATTTATCACCCCATTAATGTATAATCACTTCTTTAATTGAGATTTTTATTTGATGATTTTTAAACTCCATCATCCTTGTTGAATTTAAGGTCACACACTACAAGTGCTAATATGAACATTTACCTTGAAGTACTAAAAACATTGATCCTTACAGTGTATAGGTGATTATTATTAAAGGTTGTAGGAATTAAACCATTAAGTGGTGATGTTGTTTTATCTCCTTAAATGAACCCATCTCAAATATAAGAAATTGAAATCATTGAAAAGGAAATAAGTCCAATCCACCCCGAGCGATAACCTATGATCAACTCATTCTTTTAAATTGAATTCACTTAAATCTGTTAGTTATCATTTAAAACCATCTAAAATCAACCCAAATTTGTCCACTTAATAGACAAAATTAGTCCATAGAATGTATGTGTCCATAGGTTACTTCTTAGGTCTCTAAGGATTTGATAACCCAAGCTAAACTATAAGGACCGTTCTACCTTCATCTCTTGGGTAAATTTGAGCGAGAATCAAATTTTGGCACTGTTGCCAGGGAACCCAAGCCTAAACTGAGTGAAACGTTGAGGGAAATCTTTTCACAAGTCAAGTTGAACATACCCATTCTCGATGCAATCCAAACCATACCTGCCTACTTAAAGTACCTTAAGGACTTGTGAAATTTTAAAAAAAATCACATAAAAAACAAGTCCTTTTGGATACTAATGTGAGTACGACCATTCAAGGGACCATTCCTCCTAAGTTTAAAGACCAGGGTTTCCCTTACATTAATGTTGAACTAGGAGAGAGCAAAGTTTTCAAGGCCTTTTGTGACCTAGGTGCTAGTGTCAATATCATCCCTTATGATGTGTACTGCCAGTTAGGACTAGAAGAACTCCAACCCACATCTATCACACTTCAACATGCTGATCGTAGCATTAGGGTTCCAAAGGGTATTTTAAAGGATGTTCTGGTAAAGGTTGAAAACATCATCTACCCTGCTGACTTCATTTTCCTTGAAAGCCATCCAAACTTAGGAAATGAGGAACAAACCCCAATCATTCTTGGTCGTCCATTCCTTGAAACAATAAACTTTGTTATCCGAGTCCAAAATGGGAACATGACCATCACCTTTGAGAACATGAGTCTAGACTTGAACATCTATAATGAAATCTCACAAATAGGGGATGATGGGGAAATTCATGAAGTAAACATGATAGGAAGCATTGAAAATGAATCCATAGAACATCAAGGAATATTTGATGAATGTTTAAGTCAGGATGAGATTGATTTCCTTTGTTCATATGAAGTAATTTTATCTCCTTGGCTTGAATCATTTTCAAATTGCTCTTATAATGAAGTCCTAGGTCCAATAATCAGCGAAACCTTTCAAGAACCCACTTTCATGCAGACCACTCCAAATTCCTTCCCTAAATCTGATCAAGCCAATTTAGTAGCTGAAACTTCTATATGTGGGGAATCAATCCTATCTGAAACTCTAAAAAAAGAAATTGAACTTGATCCAATGTCCCAATCTTCTGTTGAAATTTTGAACCAACCTGATCTTGAATTGAAGGAACTTCCCACTACACTCAAGTATTATTTCCTAGGGGACAATCAAACAAATCCTATTGTCATTTATTATTCTCTTGAAGCCAATCATGAGAGGATGCTTCTAGATGTCCTTAGGAAACATAGGAAAGTCATTGGTTGGACCCTGTCTGATATTCCTAGGATTAGCCCACTTATCGGGACTCATAAGATTGTTCTATAATCTGATTCAAATCCTTGCCATCAACCTCAATGGTGACTTAATCCTAATCTCATGGAGGTAATAAGGAAAGAACTTTTGAAATTGTTAAAAGCTGGTATCATATATCCCATAGCTGAGAGTGAATGGGTGAGCCCAATCCAAGTGGTTCCAAAAAAGGATGGAATCATAGTGATAACCAATGAGGTTTGAGAGATTCTTCCAACAAGGGTGAGTAGTGGATGGAGGGTCTGCATTGACTATAGGAAGCTAAACTCATTCACCAAGAAGGACCATTTCGCCTTACCATTCATTGACCAAGTCCTTGAGAGAGTGGCGGGTCATGACTTCTACTGTTTCTTAGATGGGTACTCGGGGTACAATCAAATTGAGGTCTCCCTATAGGATCAAGGGAAGACTACATTCACATGTCCATTCGGTACCTTTGCCTTCATACGCATGCCCTTTGGTTTATGCAATGCTCCTCGAACCTTCCAGCGGTGCATGATGGGAATCTCCTCACACATGGTAGGGGATTTTCTAGAGCTCTTAATGGATGAATTCTCTGTGTTTGGGGATACTTTTGAGGGATGTCTATGGAATGTAAAGAGAGTCTTGTCAAGATGTGAAGAAAAGAATCTAGTCCTAAACCAGGAAAAATGCCATTTCATGGTTATAGGGGGACTAGTTCTAGGCCATATGGTCTCAGGTAGGGGGATTAAAGTTGATAAATCCAAGGTTGACATCATTCATCACCTTCCATCACCCAAAATAATCATGGAAGTGAAGTATTTCTTAGGATATGCTGGTTTCTATAGAAGATTAATCAAGTACTTTAGTTCAATATCCCATCCCCTTTGTTCTCTCCTAGTAAAGGATGCTCCATTTGTTTGGACAGAAAGTTGTGATGGTTCATTCTCAACCCTCAAATCATCTCTCACCACTCCTCCCATTATGAAATCACCAAATTGGAACCTTCCTTTTGAACTTATGTGTGATTCCAGTGACTTTTCTATTGGAGCTGTGTTAGGACAACGTTGTGATAAAACTCCTTATGTCATTGCTTATGCAAGAAAATCCTTAAATGATGCCCAAATAAACTACACCACTACTGAAAAGGAGTTACTTTCTATTGGGTTTGCTTTAGAGAAGTTTAGGTCCTACCTCTTAGGATCCCCCATCACTGTGTTCACTGACCATTCTGCACTAAAATACCTCTTCCAAAAACCAGATGTTAAGGCTAGAATGATTAGGTGGATCCTTCTCTTACAAGAATTTGACCTCACAATCAAGGATAAAAAGGGTTTTGAAAATGTTATAGTCGATCACCTCTTTATAAGGGAATTTAAAGATAACTCCAATCACCTTTCTGTGTCTGATTCATTTCCTGATGAAGACCTATACTCTATGAGTGACTGCCCTTGGTATGACGATATAGCCAATTTCTTAGTTACAGGAGTAATTCCAAAATTCTTAGGGAGTCAAGATCAAAGTAAATTCCTTTCTTATGTTAGACACTATGTGTTTGACGATCCATACCTCTATAAGTTCTACCCTGACCCAGTCATTAGGAGGTCTGTCCCAGAATCTGAACAAGAGTCCATCCTTAAATTCTATCATAGTGAGGCATGTGGAGGTCACTTTTCCTCTTAGAAAACATCTGCTAAGATTCTTCAATGTGGTCTCTTCTGGCCCACCCTCTCAAGGGACTCTTACACATTTTGTCAAAGTTGTCCTAGGTGTCAACAAGTAGGGTCCATCACAAAAAGGAATCAAATGCCACTCACTCCCATCTTAGTGGTTGAAATATTTGACTGTTGGGGAATTGATTTCAAGGGTCCCTTCCAAAACTCTAGGGGATACCTCTACATACTCTTAGCTATTGATTATGTCTCAAAATGGGTTGAGGTCATTCCCATTATGCCCAACAATCATCAAGTTGTGATTCTATTTCGAAAAGAGAACATATTTTCTCGATTTGGAATTCCTAGGGCTATAATCAGTGATCGAGGAACACATTTCTCCAACCACCCATTCTCTTCACTCATGTCTAAGTATGGTATTTCTCATAAAGTGTCCACTGCATACCATCCTCAAACCAAAGGTCAAGCTGAGTTAGAGAATAGGGAGATTAAGCAAATTCTTGAAAAAACTGTCAACCCCTATAGGAAAGATTGGTCCGAGAAACTCTTTGATTCTCTTTGGTCATATCGTATAGCATTCAAAACCATCCTAGGAATGTCAACGGATAGGTTGGTTTATGGAAAATCATGCCATTTAATTGTTCAAATTGAGCATAAGGCCTTTTGGCCAATTAAGAAAATGGATTATGACCTCTCATTGGCCGGAACAGAAAGGAAATTAGATCTTAATGAACTGGAGGAACTAAGGATGGAGGCTTATGAAAATTCAAGGATCAATAAATCTAGAGTTCATGTCTACCAATCTAGGAATATCAAGGTCAAACATTTTTAACTGGGAAAACTTGTGCTCTTGTATCGTTTAAAACTTCATTTACACCCCCGGAAAGTTAAAGTCTAGATGGTCAGGTCCTTTCATAGTGCATCATGTATACCCCCATGGGGTAGTAGAGATTCAAGATCCCACAAGTGGTTACATTTTCAAGGTCAATGGTCAAAGGTTAAAACCATTCATTGAATCATTCAATAAATAGGAAATAGAGGTTGATTTAACTGAGCCAACCTATGAACCAGGAAAAAATTGATAGATTTAGGGTACATGTCGGGCTAACGACATTAAACAAAGCGCTGCATGGGAGGAAACCCATGGTTTTCAAGTTTCCTAGCATTTTATTGTTTTAATAAAATTTATATTTTAAATAGGATTAAATAATCATTTTTAAATTTTAAAAAAAATGACTGTTGACATGTTATTCTATTATGAGTATGGATGGGTATGAAAGGGGAGCATCGTATTCATCCGTGTCACATGGTGTGATCCCTGAGTAATACCTTACCCAGAAAATTAAAATAAGACAATGTATCATTAGTTTTATTTAAAAAAAAACAAAAAAACGGGAAAAAACATAAAAATGATTATACTTGGAATTAAATAAGTCGTTGTTTTGTTTGTTTTGTCTGGTTTGTTCTTCTTTTTATGGTTCAGGTACTATTTTGGGTGATACATGTTCAATCAAGGAGGTTCCTACATCCCCCAAGAGATCAAAGGACTAAATTGGAGCAGCAAGAACTTGAAACCTCAACCACCAGGTGACTTCATTCCATGAGTCTAATATTTCAATTTCCTTATTGAACTCCCCTTTTATTCCTCTACCCCCTTCTAAATTTTCTTTTCTTTAAACACTGGGGACAGTGTTATTTTAATTTGGGGGGGGGAGATAAAATAAAAAAATGATTTCATGTCAAAAAAAATAATGATTTGAAAAAAAATGTGTAAATGGAAGGAAAAAATCCTTTAACTTTGAACATGGTAATACACATTGCATAATTTGAAACTAAATATCAAATAATTTAGCATTCCTTGATTCTAATTTTAATCCTTGTATAATTTCATGAACTTAGATTTTGGAAATTGTGGCTGTCCAATGTGATATTTCATTGTTTATATTTTCATCCAAATAAAAAGAGATCACAATGCACGTCCTTTGGATAGTGGGGTATTAGTTTGAGTTCATGGTGTCCCCTAAATAAATAGAATAGGTTTGGTGATCATTATAGTTTAATATGAGTATTCAAAAAAATTTAAAAAAAATTGCTCATAGAGCAATGAAATGACCTAATGCATGGCATTCGGCACTTGGGGATTGTGACTCCATATTTGTCTGGCCCAGAGTTAGTAATTTTATCTCTATTTTAGGTAATTTGAATTTTTTTTTGATTGAGTTAACCCGAGATGATACCCGAGTATGTGGGCTTCACTTGGCGCCCGATGGTCTTTGAGTCTGGGAGTCATCGGCAAAGTCTCGCTATAGGGGTTGACTCTTTTGCATGCAACTTCAATTACTATGGAAAAATTGAAAAAAAAAACAAAACAAAAAAATACAAAAAAACAAAAAAATACAAAAAAAATGAATACTCATCTTAATATTGAAATGTGATTCCACCTAGCACTTCCATCATTCCCCCTTGAATAAAAATGATCCCCCAGGTCTATTTTGATGCACAACACATCCTCATACTTAATTGATATTGGATGAAATATGGCAATGAATTTGAACAAAGAAATGGGCTTGGGATTGGGATCTGATTATGAAACTATCATGTAATAAAATATTTTGATGGGTTTCATGATTGTTTGGTATAAGGGTTTTTGGTGATCATTGTGTATTAAAATGTTTTTGGAAAAGGGAATTCGAATTTCATATTGTTGAGATATATTTTGCTTGGGACTGGAAAAACTCAAGTTGGGGGTGTGATTATACACTAAATGAGGATAATATTCATTGTTAATATACATAATATTCATGTTATTTATTATTCATAAAAACCATTTTAGTGCATTTTTCACTTTGAACATCATTTCACATTATGATTTTAATACCTTCTTAAAATGCACTATTATGTGGTACATTTTTTAACATCATTTAAAGTACCCAATGATTTATCTGATTTTAAGGAATATAATTATACATATTCTAATTTTATATTTTGGTAAATTGATCTACACTTCAATATTAACATGTTTTATTAAGGGATCAATGGAGAATTCATGGAAGAAGATGGGGATATTTTGTGATGAATGGAAGCCATTCTGGAGAAGTCAGATTGGACACCAGCCCACTGATGTGACTATGGGTCTCAACCTATAGACCTAATGAATCCCATATTTTGTGTGATTTATAAGACATTTATTGGAACAAATCACTCTTCATGATCCAATTCTAATTAGGCCGACATTGTGGTCATTTAGGCGGCCCAAATTAGAGATAAAATTCTGGGCCAGATTCTGCGGCCTAGAAAAAGATCCCACTAATATGATCATATCTCGGAATCCACAACTCCAAATGGGCCCACATGTTACAGGAGGTTAGAAGACTTCCTGAGTTCCATTTTATATTGCTATGTCCCACTCTGATTATGCCATCTAGAAGGTCTTCCAAGCGCGTATGTTCGGTGAAGGAAAGATGGCTACCACCTCGGGTCAAGGGTGGAAAAATCAACTCTCCCTTACTTTCCACCCACCTATGGACGACAAAAATTAATTTCAGAGACTTGGACTGTTGTAGGCACAAACCAAGGGCTCCAAAATTCCTATTTAAGGTAGTGGTGTTGGAGGATTTAAGGATATTTAGTTCTTTGTTCAATTGTAATGTTATGCTGCAATTCTGTTGTCTCAAATTTGTCTTTCACAAGTAAGTTGTTCAATTCACATTAGTATTTTAATAAAAGTTCTTATTCTACTCTTATTTTTATGTTCTTCATATCACTTTGATACCGTTGGATCAAGGTGTGAATTTATTCACACCAAACCTTGTGAAATTATTCACACAATGGTGGATTGATCATTTTATTTTTGTTGTTTTCTTTACCTCTCCATTTCCTCCCTCATGAGTCTACTTTTCGCTTCCATTGAAACCATGGGATCAATGGAGGGATAAAACACTTATGGGTTGATCCAGGGGAGTAGAAAGGGGCTGTATTGTATGTTATTTATCACCCCATTAATGTATAATCACTTCTTTAATTGAGATTTTTATTTGATGATTTTTAAACTCCATCATCCTTGTTGAATTTAAGGCCGAACACTTCAAGTGATAATACAAACCTTTACCTTGAAGTTCTCAAGACATTGATCCTTCAAGTGTATAGTTTATTAGTATTAAAGGGTGTAGGCATTAAACCAGTAAGTGGTGATGTTGTTTTATCTCCTTAAATGAACACATCTCAAATATAAGAAATTGAAATCATTGAAAAGGAAATACACCCAATCCACCCCGAGCGATAACCTATGATAAACTCATTCTTTTAAATTGAATTCACCTAAATCTGTTAGTTATCCTTTAAACCCATCTAAAATCAACCCAAAGTTGTCCACTTAATATCCAAAATAAGTCCATAGAATGTATGTGTCCATAGGTTACTTCCTAGGTCTCTGAGGATTCGATAACCCAAGGTAAACTACAAGGACCGTTCTACCTTCATCTCTTGGGTAAATTTGAGTGAGAATCAAATTTTGGCACCGTTTCCGGGGAACCCAAGCCTGAACTAAGTGAAACATTGAGGGAAATATTTTCACAAGTCAAGTTGAACATACCCGTTCTCAATGCAATCCAAACCATACCTACCTACTCAAAGTACCTTAAGGACTTGTGCACTTTTAAAAGAAAACTTTCACATAAAAAACAAGTCCTTTTGGATGCTAATGTGAGTACCACCATTCAAGAGACCATTCCTCCTAAGTTGAAAGTCCCAGGTTTCCCTTACATCAATTTTGAACTAGGAGAGACCAAAGTTGTCAAGGCCTTGTGTGACCTAGGTGCTAGTGTCAATCTCATACCTTATGTTGTGTACTTCCAGTTAGGACTAGAAAAACTCCAACCCACATCTGTCACACTTCAACTTGCTGATCGTAGAATTAGGGTTCCAAAGGGTATTTTAAAGGATGTTTTGGTAAAGGTTGAAAATTTCATCTACCCTGCTGACTTCATTGTCCTTGACAACCATCCAAACTTTGGAAATAAGGAACAAACCCCAATAATCCTTGGTCATCCATTCCTTGCAACAATAAACTCTGTTATCCGAGTCCGAAATGGGAACATGACCATCACCTTTGGGAACATGAGTCTAGACTTGAACATCTATAATACAAGCTCACAAATAGGGGATGATAAGGAAATTCATGAAGTAAACATGATAGGAAGCATTGAAAATGAATCCATATAACATCAAGGAATATTTGATGAATGTTTAATTTAGGATGAGATTGATTTCCTTTGTTAATATGAAGGAAGTTTATCTCCTTGGCTTAAATCATTTTCAAATTTCTCTTATGATGATGTCTTAGGTCCAAAAATCAGTGAAACCTTTCAAGAAACCACTTTCATGGAGACAACTCAAAATTCCTTCCCTAAATCTGATCAAGCCAATCTAGTAGCTGAAACTTCTACATGTGGGGAATCAATCCTATCTAAAACTCTAAAAAAGGAAACTGTACTTGATCCAATGTCCCAATCTTCTGTTGAAATTCCCAACCAACCTGATCTTGAATTGAATGAACTTCCTACTACACTCAAGTATGCTTTCCTTGGGGACAATCAAACACATCCTATTTTCATTTATTCTTCTCTTGAAGCCAATCATGAGAGGATGCTTCTAGATGTCCTTAGGAAACATAAGAAAGCCATTGGTTGGACCTTGTCTGATATTCCTTGGATTAACTCACTTATCAGGAATCATAGGATTGTTCTAGAATCTAATTCAAATCCATGTCATCAAACTCAACGGCGACTCAATCCTAATCTCATGGAGTTAGTAAGGAAAGAACTTTTGAAATTGTTAAAAGATGGTTTCATATATCCCATACCTGAGAGTGAATGGGTGAGCCCAATCCAAGTGGTTCCAAAAAAGGATGGAATCACAATGATAACCAATGAGGATGGAGATATTCTTATAACAAGGGTGAGTAGTGGATGGAGGGTCTGTATTGACTCTAGGAATCTAAACTCATTCACCAAGAAGGACCATTTCCCCTTACCATTCATTGACCAAGTCCTTGAGAGAGTGGCGGGTCATGCCTTCTACTGTTTCTTAGACGGGTACTCGTGGTATAAAAAAATTGAGGTCTACCTAGAGGATCAAGGGAAGACTACATTAACATGTCCATTCGATACCATTGACTTCAAACGCATTCCCTTTGGTTTATGCAATGCTCCTAGAACCTTCCAGTGGTGCATGATTGGAATCTTCTCAGACATGGTAGGGGATTTTCTATAGGTCTTCATGGATGAATTCTCTGTGTTTGGGGATACTTTTGAGGTATGTCTATGGAATGAAGAGAGTGTCTTGTCAAGATGTGAATAAAATAATCTAGTCCTAAACTGGGAACAATTCCATTTCATGTTTAAAGGGGGACTAGTTCTATGCCATCTGGTCTCAGGTAGGGGGATTGAAGTTGATGAAGACAATGTTGACATCATTCATCACCTTCCATCACCTAAAACTATCAAGGAAGTGAGGTCTTTCTTAGGACATTCTGGTTTCTATAGAAATTCATCAAGGAATTTAGTTCAATATCTCATCCCCTTTGTGCTCTCCTAGTAAAGGATGCTCCATTTGTTTGGACAGAAATCTGTGAGGGTTCATTCTCAACCCTCAAATCCTCTCTCACCTCTCCTCCCATTATGAAATTTCTAAATTGGAACCTTCATTTTGAACTTATGTATGATGCCAGTGACTTTGCTATTGGATCTGTGTTAGGACAATGTTGTGATAAAACTCCTTATGTCATTGCTTATGCAAGAAAATCCTTAAATGATTCCCAAATAAACTACACCACTACTGAAAAGGAGTTACTTTCTATTGTGTTTGCTTTAGAGAAGTTTAGGTCCTACCTCTTAGGATCCCCCATCACTGTGTTCACTGACCATTCTGCACTAAAATACCACTGCCAAAAACAAGATTATAAGGCTAGACTAATTAGGTGGGTCCTTCTATTACAAGAATTTGACCTCACAATCAAGGATAAAAAGCGTGTTGAAAATGTTGTATCCAATCACCTCTCTAGAATGGAATTCAAAGATAAATCCAATCACCTTTCTGTGTCTGATTCATTTCCGGATGAACACCTATACTCTATGAGTGACTGCCCTTGGTATGACGACATAGCCAATTTCTTAGTTACAGGAGTCATTCCAAAATTCTTAGGGACTCAAGCTTGAAGAAAATTCCTTTCTAATGTTAGAAACTATGTGTTTGACGATCCATACCTCTATAAGTTCTTCCCTGACCAAGTCATTAGAAGGTTTGTCCCAAAATCTGAACAAGAGTCCATCCTTAAATTCTGTCATAGTAAGGCTTGTGGAGGTCACTTTTCCTCTAAGAAAACATCTTCTAAGATTCTTCAATGTGGTCTCTTCTGGCCCACCCTCTCAAGGGACTCTTACACATTTTTTCAAAGTTTTCCTAGGTGTCAACAAGTAGGGTCCATCACAAAAAGGAATCAAATGCCACCCACTCCCATCTTAGTGGTTGAAATATTTGACTATTGAGGAATATATTTCATGGGTCCCTTCGAAAACTCTAGGGGATACCTCTACATACTCTTAGATGTTGATTATGTCTCAAAATGGATTGAGGAAATTCCCACTAAGTCCAATGATCATCAAGTTGTTATAAGATTTCTAAAAGAGAACATATTTTCTCGATTTTGAATTCCTAGGGCTATAATCAGTGATCGAGGAACCCATTTCTGCAACCGCCCATTCTCTTCACTCATGTCTAAGTATGTTATTTCTCATAAAGTGTCCAATTCATACCATCCTCAAACCAATGGTCACGCTGAGTTAGCGAATATAGAGATTAAGCAAATTCTTGAAAAAACTGTCAACCCCTCTAGGAAAGATTGGTCCGAGAAACTCTTGGATACCCTTTGGTCATATCGTATAACATTCAAAACTATCCTAGGAATGTCACCATAGAGGTTGGTTTATGTAAAATCATGTCATTTACCTACTGAAATTGAGCATAAGGCCTTTTGGGCAATTAAGAAAATGGATTATGACCTCTCATTGGCCAGAACAAAAAGGAAATTAGATCTCAATGAACTGGAGGAACTAAGGATGGGGGCTTATGAAAATTCAAGGATCAATAAATCTAGAGTTCAAGCCTACCAATCTATGAATATCAAGGGTAAACATTTTGAACCGGGAAAACATGTGCTCTTGTATAGTTCAAAACTTCATTTACACCTGGGAAAGTTAATGTCTAGATGGTTAGGTCCTTTCATAGTGCATCATGTATACCCCCATGGGGAAGTAGAGATTCAAGATCCCACAAGTGGTTACATTTTCAAGGTCAATGGTAAAAGGTTAAAACCATTCATTGAATCATTCAATAAATAGGAAATAGAGGTTGAGTTAACTGATCCAACCTATGAACCAGGAAAAAATTGTTATATTTAGGGTCCATGTCGGGCTAACGACATTAAACAAAGCGCTGCATGGGAGGCAACCCATGGTTTTCAAGTTTCTTATCATTTTGTTGTTTAAATAAAATTTATATTTTAAATAGGATTAAATAATCATTTTTATATTTTTAAAAAAAGACTATTGACATGTTCTTCTATTATGAGTATGGATGGGTATGAAAGGGGAGCATCGTATTCATGCGTGTCACGCGGTGTGATCCCTGAGTAATACATTACCCAGAAAATTAAAAGAAGACAATGTATCATTAGTTTGATTTAAAAAAACCAGAAAAACAAGAAAAACCCATAAAAATGATGATACTTGGAATTAAATAATTTGTTGGGTTGTTTTTTTTTGTCTGGTTTTTTCTTATTTTTATGGTTCAGGTACTATTTTGGGTGATACATGTTCAATCAAGGAGGTGCCTACATCCCCCAAGAGATCAAAGGACTAAATTGGAGCAGCAAGAACTTCAAACTTCAACCACCAGGTGACTTCATTCCATGATCCTAATATTTCAATTTCCTTATTGAACTCCCCTATTATTCCTCTACCCCCTTCTGAATTTTCTTTTCTTTAAACACTGGGGACATTGTTGTTTTATGTTGGGGGGGGATAAAATAAAAAAATGATTTCGTGTAAAAAAAATGAATGATCTAAAAAAATTGTTTAAATGGAAGGAAAAATTCCTTTAACTTTGAACATGGTAATACACATTGCACACTTTGAAACTGAATATCAAATAATTTAGAATGCCCAGATTCTGATTTGAATCCTTGTATAATTTCATGAGCATATATTTTGGAAAGTGTGACTGTCCAATGTGATATTTCATTGTTTATATTTTCATCCAAATAAAAAAAGATCACAATGCACGTCATTTGGATAGTGGGGTATTAGTTTGAGTTCATGGGGTCCCCTAAATAAATAGCATGGGTTTGGTGATCATTTTAGTTTAATATGAGTATTCATAAAAAAATTAAAAAAAAATTGCGCATAGAGCAATGAAATGACCTAATGCGTGGCTTTCAACACTTAGGGATCGTGACTCCATAGTTGTCTGGCCCAAAGTTAGTAATTTTATCTCTATTTTAGGTAATTTGAATTTTTTTAACTGAGTTAAATCGAGATGATTCCCGAGTATGTGGGATTCACTTGGTTCCCTAAGGTCTTTGAGCCTGGGAGTCATCGGCAAATTCTTGCTACAGGGGTTGACTCTTTTGAGTGCAACTTCAATTACCATGGAAAAATTGCAAAAACAAAAAAAAACAAAAAAAAAACAAAAAATAATAATACAAAAAAAATGAATACTCTTCTTAATGTTGAAATGTTATTCCACCTAGCGCTTCCATCATTCCCCCCTTGAATAAGAATGAACCCACATGTATATTGTGATGCACAACACATCCTCATACTTAATTGATATTGGATGAAATATGGCAATGAATTTGAACAAAGGAATGGGCTTGGGATTGGGATCTGCTTACGAAACTATATTGTATTAAAATATTTTTATGGGTTTCATGATTGTTTGGTATAAGGGTTTATGGTGATCATTGTGTATTAAAATGTTTTTGTAAAAGGGAATTCAAATTTCATATTATTGAGATATATTTTGCTCGGGACTAGCAAAACTCAAGTTGGGGGGTGTGATTAGCCACTAAATGAGGCTAATATTCATTGTTAATATACATAATATTCATGTTATTTATTATTCATAAACACCATTTTAGTTCATTTTACACTTTGAACATCATTTCACATTATGATTGTAATACCTTCCTAAAATGCACTATTATGTGGTACATTTTTTAACATCATTTAAAGTACCCAACGATTCATCTGATTTTAAGGAATATAATTATACATATTTTAATTTTATATTTTGGTAAATTTATCTACACTTCAATATGAACATGTTTGATTCAGGGATCAATGGAGAATTCATGGAAGAAGATGGGGATATTTTGTGATGAAAGGAAGCAATTCTGGAGAAGCCAGATTGGACACCAGCCCACTGATGAGACTCTGGGGCTCAACATACAGACCTTATGAATCCCGAATTTTGTGGGATACTATAAGAAATGTATAGGAAAAAATTGCGCTTCATGATTCAATGCTAATTCAGCCTAAATTGTGGTCATTTAGGCATCCCAAGTTAGAGATAAAATTCTGGGACAGATTCTGCGGCCCAGAAAAAAATCCCACTAATATAATCATATCTCGGAATACACAACTCCAAATGGACCCAAATTTTACAAGCAGTTATAAGACATCCTTAGCTCCATTTTCTGATTCTATTGCCCATTCTGATTAGGCAATATAAAAGGTCTTCCAAGTGGGTCTGTTCGGTGAAGGAAAGCTGGATGTCACCTCAGGTCAAGGGTGGAAAAATCATCTCTCCCTTACTTTCCACCCACCTATGGACTACCACAATTAATTTAGGAGACATGGATTGTTGGAGGCTCGACCCAAGGGCTCAAAAACTCCTATTTAAGGCAGTGGTGTTTGAGGATTGAAGGATCTTTTGTGCTTTGTTCAATTGTAATGTTATGCTGCAATTTTGTTGTCTCAAATTTGTCTTTCACATGTAAGTTGTTCAATTCACTTTAGTTTCTTAATAAAAGTTATTATTCTACTCTTCTTCTATTGTTCTTCATATCACATTGATACCGTTGGATCAAGGTGTGAATTTATTCACACCAATCCTTGTGAAATTATTCACAAAACGGTGGAGTGATCATTTTATTTTTGCTGTTTTCTTTACTTCTCCATTTCCTCCATCATGAGTCTACTTTCTGCTTCCATAGAAACCATGGGATCAATGGAGGGCTAACCCACTTATGGGTTGATCTAAGGGAGTAGCAAGGGGCTGGATTGGATGTTATTTATCACCCCATTAATGTATAATCACTTATTTAATTGAGATTTTTATTTGATGATTTTTAAACTCCATCATCCTTGTTAAATTTAAGGCCACACACTTCAAGTGCTAATACGAACCTTTACCTTAAAGTGCTCAAAACATTGATCCTTCAAGTTTATAGTTGATTAGTATTAAAGGGTGTAGGCATTAAACTAGTAAGTGGTGATGTTGTTTTATCTTCTTAAATGAACCCATCTCAAATATTATAAATTGAAATCGTTGAAAAGGAAATACGTCTAATCCACCCCGAGCGATAACCTAGGATCAAATCATTATTTTAAATTGAATTCACTTAAATCTCTTATTTATCCTTTAATCCCATCTAAAATCAACCCAAATTTGGCCACTTAATAGCCAAAATCAGTCCATAGAATGTACGTGTACATAGGTTACTTCTTAGGTCTTTGAGGATTCGATAACCCAAGCTAAACTACAAGGACCGTTCTACCTTCACCTCTTGGGTAAATTTGAGTGAGAATCAAATTTTGGCGTCGTTTCCGGGGAACCCAAGCCTTAACTGAGTGAAACGTTGAGGGAAATCTTTTCACAAGTCAAGTTGAACATACCCCTTCTCGATTCAATCCAAACCATACCTGCCTACTCAAAGTACCTTAAGGACTTGTGCACTTTTAAAAGAAAATTTTCACATAAAAAACTAGTCCTTTTGGATGCTAATGTGAGTGCGACCATTCTAGGGACCATTCCTCCTAAGTTGAAAGACCCAGGTTTCCCTTACATCAATGTTGAACTAGGATAGAGCAATGTTTTCAAGGCCTTTTGTGACCTAGGTGCTAGTGTCAATATCATCCCTTATGTTGTGTACTGCCAGTTAGGACTAGAAGAACTCCAACCCACATCTGTCACACTTCAACTTGCTGATTGTAGCATTAGGGTTCCAAAGGGTATTTTAAAGGATGTTCTGGTAAAGGTTGAAAACTTCATCTACCCTACTAACTTCATTTTCCTTGAAAACCATCCAAACTTAGGAAATAAGGAACAAACCCCAATCATCCTTGGACATCCATTCCTTGCAACAATAAACTCTGTTATATGAGTCCGAAATGGGAACATGACCATCACCTTTTGGAACATGAGTCTAGACTTGAACTTCTATAATGAAAGCTCACAAATAGGGGATGAAGAGGAAATTCATGAAGTAAACATGATAGGAAGCATTGAAAATGAATCCATAGAACATCAAGGAATATTTGATGAATGTTTAAGTCAGGATGAGATTGATTTACTTTGTTCATATGAAGGAAGTTTATCTCCTTGGATTGAATCATTTTCAAATTGCTCTTATGATGAAGTCTTAGGTCCAACAATCAATGAAACCTTTCAAGAACCCACTTTCATGGAGACCAATCAAAATTCCTTCCCTAAATCTGATCAAGGCAATCTAGTAGCAGAAACTTCTACATGTGGGGAATCAATCCTATCTGAAACTCTAAAAAAAGAAATTGAACTTGATCCAATGTCCCAATCTTCTGTTAAAATTCCGAACCAACCTGATCTTGAATGTCACGACCCGTCCTCGGGGCCCATGCCGTGACTACCCCAAGCCCGCCTTCCATAGGCCAGGGGCTGGCGACTAGCACCAAAGGCGTAAAATCCCGATAATTGGGAAGGCATTGCCTTTATTAAAGAAAACAAGCACCACAGAGTACAAGCGGAAGTAAAACACTAAGTACAAAAAGAAGTGCTGAAAAGTAAAAAGGGGCCGGAAATACAAGCCCAACTGTAAAGTACAACTCTAAAGGGAAAACAGCGACTGAAAAGTAAAGCTGCTACGCCGAGTTGTCCACTGGAAATCCCACCTGAAGGGTGGGTACAGATAGCTCCTCTGCTCCTCGGATCCCGCCGTCCGCTCCGAGTATGTCCCGCCCAGTGGTCCACCTCCGGGTACCGCCTCGTCGTATAGTCCACCTCCAAGTACCGTCCAGTCCTCGAACACTCGGCCTCTGTCAGTACTGGCCGTCGTATGCAACCAACACAACGAGGTGCGGGCATAGCCCGTGCAGGGGTGAGTATACGATACTCAGTAGGGACCCCGAGACCCTTAAGGTCTCACTAAAACCAACAAGGATAACCACAAGAAGATATCAACAGATAAACTCTACTTAGTTATATGCCCATACATATACCTATGTTATCAAGTAACCCATCTCAATCATGAGGAAACACAAGGATCATGAAATCAACGGATAACCACTACCCAGGTATATGCCCATACATATACCTAAGTTATCAAGTAACCCATCTCAATCATGAGGAAACACAAAGGTCAAAAGTCTCAGCTCAAACCAGGATTTTCATTGTCGAAACTGTAACTACTGAAGAGCTCTGTCTCTAGAGTGTACAGTGGTCCTGTCACGACTCCGAGGTACTGCTCACTAACCTAAGACTGCTGAGGTACTCCTCCTGTCGAGTACTGCGGGTTTGCGGCCAACTACCTGGCGCTCCGTCCGCTGAGGGTCTGTCGCCAAATACCGGGCGCTCGCCCATATAGCCTACTGAGTTACTCCTCCTGTCGAGTACCGCGGGTTTGCTGCCAACTACCAGGCGCTCCGTCCGCCGTGGGTCTGCCGCCAAATACCGGGCGCTCCGTCCACTGGGCTAGTCGACTCACTCCAAGTCGAGTCGGTCAAGCAGTCGTCAGGTCTCAGCCGGCTACACGGTCTCCGTACTCTGCACGCTCGTCTCCGGGAGGGTCCGCTCCACGAGCTACTGGTCGACACTCCAAGTATCACAAAGACCCGCAAAGAAGTATCTCAAAAGACCGTCTCGTCACAGGGGTCTCAACGCAACAGACGGCGCGTCGATCGGACGCCCGGTCTGTGAGTTATTAGCCTTTTCGTCCCAGGGGCCCGGTTGGTTTCATGTGCGAACCAACCCCCGGCCATATCACAACTGTACCCTGAACTCCCGTAGGGTATACTCAAAGGGATCGTTACTCAACGTAACCACCAACGCCGCTGACGGTTCGTCAAACGGACGTCCTGTCTGAAAGATATCAGCTTTTCCGTTCTAGGGGCCCGGTTGGATTTCGGGTGCGATCCAACCCGGCCACTACTAACTGTATCCAAAACTCGGGCGAAGGATACCAAAAGTTCCGTATCGTAAACAGGAACTCAGCGCAACAGACGGCGCGTCGATCGGACGCCCGGTCTGAGAGTTATTGGCATTTTCGTCTCCGGGGCCCGGTTGGTTTTTAAGGCAAAACCAACCCGACCGTACTCCACTCGCGTCCAAACCTCAGGCGGAGTATTCCAAAAGATCCGTCTCACTAAGAGGAACACAACGCGACTGACGGCGCGTCAATCGGACGTTCGTAGCTCAAGATATGAGTGTTTCCGCTCCGAAGGCCCGGTTGGTTTCGTGAACGAACCAACCCGGCCGAACTCAAAGTAATCCGAAACCTTGAGTGCGATATACCGAAACGACCGTCTCGATCCAAGGATCGCGTTTCCGTAGACGGTTCGTCAATCGGATGTCCGAGGCTCAAGATATGGCCAAGAGACCGGAACAGGTTCGAAACGGGGGGGTCCGGGTCCGGGCCGACCCGGCCCGACCCCCCCCCCCCCCTGGGGCGGTCCGGCGCGGCGGCGCGGGGGCCGCGGCGGCTTGGCGCCGCGGGGTGGCTACACGCGGGGGCTAAGCCCCCGCTGATTGAAAGGCGGCACGGCCTTTGTGCCGCGCCATTTGCAAGAAACGGCCCCCGCACGTGGGGGCCGACTGGAAATAAAACCGGGGGGCTGTTCCCCCCCCCCCTTTATATGAAAACCGCCCCCCTTTAAGAGGGGGGTTTTTATGCGCTGGTCGGGGGAATAATTCCCCCGGTTTAACGTTATCCGGCCGGCCAGCTGGCCGGCCGGTTTTCTCCAACGGGACCGGAAATTCCGGTCCCCTCTTCGGCTTCCGACGCCGGCGGCTCGGCCGCCGGTCTTCTCTTCCCGCCGCGGCCCGGAACCGGCCGCGGTCTCCTCGTCCCGCCGCGGCCCGGAACCGGCCGCGGTCTCCTCGTCCCGCCGCGGCCCGGAACCGGCCGCGGTGTTCGTCATCCGGCGCGGTGCGACGGCACCGCGCCCCTCCGCCGCACCTCGATTTCTTTCAACGCGGCGCGACGACGTCGCGTTCTTGTTGTTTCTTCCATGGTGCGCGCGGGACGGCGTCGCGTAAGTTAAACGTACAATTATCCGCGTGGTGCGACGGCACCACGCCACCTTGCTTCCGCCCGCAAGAATAAACAACATGAACGATGGAGGGGGGTTCGGCCGTGTTCATGCGGTCCCCCCCCCCTCACGTTAAATAATAACACAACTTAAAATAATCAAGTGTCTCACGTTAGACATGCTAGATCCACGATCAAGAACGAAATAAATAAATATTGAATCAACAACCCCTACCTTGGTATAAGGTTCGAAGATTTGTCAACGTTCCGCGGAAGACGACGTCGCGGAGGTCGGGCGTCGCGGAAGCCGTTCGTCAAATCCGATGACGAAGGGGTGCGTCCGAAGAGACACGTCGTTGGCGAATACTTGTACGTCGACGAAGGTTGTCCGAGGAAGAAGCGGTGTCCTCACTTGTTGACACGGAAGACGAAGAAGAGCGGAGCGGCGTTCTTCGTCGGAACTTGAGCGTTCACGTCAAGTCTTGAGGAATGTCAAATAAAAAGAAAACAACGAACTCAAGAACCCCTACCTCGATAGTCGCACATTGACGTAGTCGTGGAATATCGGTGTCAATTCCTTTGACGTCGGAGGAAGAGTCGTTGTCGATGGCGTTCGTCGCGGAAAACCGTCGCGGAAGAGATGACGTGGAAGAAGTACGTCGCGTCGCGGATACGGCGTCGCGGATGGACCGTGTTCTTTGGCGGAGAAGTTCTTCGTTGAAGAACGGCGTTCTTCGCGTTCTTCTTTAAGTTTGAAGAAGATGAAGAAGACTTCCCTACTCTCTCAAGGAGATAAAAAAATTCTAACAAAATAAAATAAGACTCTTTCTTATTTTATTCACACAACCCAACCTCTTTGAATTTCAAAGGTTTGAAATTCAATAACCACACACAACTCACATCATTAACTCATTACATTTAAGTCATAGGTTTATAACTTAAGTTAACATAATTTAAGTGGGAGTTGAGGGGGTTTTAGAGGATATGAAGGGGTGGGGTTCGTGTGGGCCCCACCACCCTCATAACCTCCCATGGGAGGTTGGGTGGTTACCCAACTTCCAACAAGAGATATCACTTAGAGTAAAATAATAAAAATTGTAGTGTAATTACGAAGTAAACATCCACAATTTTTATTATCAACACTCGCATAAACACAACTCCAGAACAGGAGTTCCTAAGCGTATACCGGCGCTACGGTTCCATCGGTGCCCTCGGAATTCGATTCCGGGCACCGGTTCAAAAGTTAGAAAATCCCGCTCGTTCGTTCACTGAACATACCCGAGCCAAACTTCGGAAATTGATTCCGGGCACTCCGGGCCTCGGAATCAGGTGCCGTCTGAAACCGCGCTCTTGTAAAATTCCAAGGAAAATTAAGAAAAAAATTTCCCTTGAATTTTACGGGTCTTTACATTACTCCCACCTCAGGGCTTTACGTCCCCGTAAAGATACATCAAAACTAGGGAAACAAATGAGGGTACTGAGCACGCATCTGAGCCTCCCGCTCCCATGTGCTCTCCTGGAGATCCCCGTGCTGCCATCTGATGCGCACTAGAGGAATCGATCGCCCACGCAAGACCCGCTCTTGTCGATCCTCTATCTCCACCGGGACCTCCGTAAAAGTCTCCCCATCGCCAACGTCAAGCTCCCCATGATCAAAGATGTGCGTCGGGTCGTGCACGTATCTCCTCAGCTGAGACACGTGGAAGACGTCGTGCACCCGGTGCATCTGAGGTGGTAGAGCCAGGCGATAAGCCACCTCACCAACCCAGCTGAGGACCTACAAAGGTCCGTTGAACCTCGGAGATAACTTTCCTCCCAGGCCACATCTCCGTAAACCTCGTCGAGATGAGTCCCGTAAGAAGACGTGGTCATCATCCTCGAATTCCAGAGGTCTCCATTTCTGTTAGAACTGAAACTCAAAACGACTGCTGCTATGAGGGTAAGGTTGACCGACTCAAGATTGATCGGTCGCACCCCCCCTGTGCAAGAGTTAGCCTGCACTGCCTGGGGTTTCCTTTTCCGCCGACCAAGGAAAACCCATCCCAACGTTTGCCTAAAACCGTCAATTTGATTATGAACAGTTATTGCCCATTCCATACCCAACTAACGTCGTAAGGCCTCGACGCTGCCACCAAGAGATTCCAACCAGAACTCTCGCCTCGAGGGTCTGACCACACCGTCGGCGTAAGTGTGATTATCGAGTCTCCTCCCAAGGTATCTCCAGACGTGAGGGTCAAGTCCACGGCTTACCGGAAACTCTAGGTCTGGAACAAGATTTGTGGAAGCGAGGAATGATTCATATCGACGTCTGTTACTACAGCAGCTAGTAGTGGACATAGACTGTCCCTTGAATCATTTCTAGAGCCATTGGGTCACACTCCTTGACCGCATACAGCCGCACTCTTCCTCCGCCCTCCAGCTCCCTGAGCCTGGCGGAAATAACTAAGGCGGGTGGTTGTAGCATGTTAGGATGTACACCACCTCATGCTGCTCTCCTAGCTTTGCCTCCACGTCAGCCGCTTCGCAGGCTCATCTCTCCTTTAAGCTTCCTCTTCTTGAAACATTTAACACGCCCGAGTCTCTAAGACTGGCACTTGTTTCCTGTTTCTTACTGCACTGTGCAGTCTTCATCCGCTCCTGGATGAACTGCACCTCCTTTGCATATGATCTGGAAGAGCTGCTAAAATTTCTCCTTTGCCGAAAAGAGAAACCTGGTCTCATCCCCTCTCTAGATGAACCACACCCATTGCCTAATACAGTCAATCCTGGCATGGAGGATGCATTCATGCCATGGATGACGTCGTAAGGCCTCGACGTAACTACTAAGAGATCCAACTGTCACTCTTGCCTCCAAGGGTCGAGTCACACTGTCGGCATCAGTGTGAGGTCACTGGGTCTCCTCCAGTTGAAATCTCGAAAGTGAGGGTCAAGTCAACAGTTTAACCGGGACCACTCAGTAACATCACAAAAGAGGACAGGAAGGCAAACATCACAAGATAAGTGTCTTTATTTTATTGCAGCTCATGGTACAAAGACACAAAAACAACATCAACATGGAACTAGAAGTACAAGAGACGTATCCACTAGTTCCGCTCCTGTCCACCTGCTCCAGGATCTCTACTGCCTTGTCCACTGCTCTACTGTTGCTCAAGCATTCGTCGCTGCCTCTGCCTCGGTGGCTCCACAAAAGCCTATGGATCAACTGTACGAGGAGTCGGACAGTCACGTGCCAGGTGACCCTTTCTGCGGCATGAGTAACACAGTCTGCTTCTGGCACGCCTGGCTCTGTTCCCTCTCCGGGTGCCCCGCACCACCGGTCCTAAAACCCGAGATCGCCCAACTGCTGGTCAGGTCCTCCTGGACCTCTGCATCATCTGTCTACTGCCCACAGATGACTCGGCTTCTGATCGAAAAACACGCGGCAAAGGCAGCAGCTCCTGAACACGCTCGGGGTGTAGAGCTACTGGCACAAACTCCACCCTGAAGAAGGTCTCGAAGTCTTCCCATGTGAAAGCCATCCCATCGCAAAACTGGATCAAGTGGCTCCACCACCTGCCTGCTGCTGCCTGAAGAAGGCTGGAAGCAAAGGTCACCATGAAGTCTGATGGCGTCCCCACTAGCCTGAAGACTCCCACCACAGCCTCCAGCCAATCCTCAGCCGCCTGCGGGTCCATCTCTCCCCCGAACCTGGGTGGCCTCTGGCGCTGGAACTCATGCAGTGCCAGCAAGTAGCGGGCATCGCCTACTGCTGGGGCTGGTGGCATCGGTGGCCCAACGTATGGTAGTACCGCTGGCGCCTCCGCTGGTGCCTCAACTGCAAGAGAGCCCTGTACCGAAGCCTCGTCACTCGACATGCTGTCAGCACGCACATCCCTCTGGGCTCTAACTGGTCGTCCGAGAAAAGACATCCTGAAAGAAACAACGTAACACGGTCAAACGATTATACCTGGTGAGCTGACCTGGTTTGAGCTGTTTTAAGGGGAAAAACCTTTGAAACACACACGCAATCAGTGTTTTCGTGCACAAAGTCGGAAATCAGTTGTCAGGGTCCTGGTGTATGGATACGTCGGCCGCCCGCACCAACACTGGACTCCCTGAACTGAAAACCACACTCAGTACCCTTAACACTATTGCTTCACAAAAAGAAAGATCAGAGTCTGCGGTAGAACCGACCACCTCTGATACCAATTTGTCACGACCCGTCCTCGGGGCTCGTGCCGTGACTACCCCAAGCCCGCCTTCCATAGGCCAGGGGCTGGCGACTAGCACCAAAGGCGTAAAATCCCGATAACTGGGAAGGCATTGCCTTTATTAAAGAAAACAAGCACCACAGAGTACAAGCGAAAGTAAAACACTAAGTACAAAAAGAAGTGCTGAAAAGTAAAAAGGGGCCGGAAATACAAGCCCAACTGTAAAGTACAACTCGAAAGGGAAAACAGCGACTGAAAAGTAAAGCTGCTACGCCGAGTTGTCCACTGGAAATCCCACCTGAAGGGTGGGTACAGATAGCTCCTCTGCTCCTCGGATCCCGCCGTCCGCTCCGAGTATGTCCCGCCCAGTGGTCCACCTCCGGGTACCGCCTCGTCGTATAGTCCACCTCCAGGTACCATCCAGTCCTCGAACACTCAGCATCTGTCAGTACTGGCCGTCGTATGCAACCAACACAACGAGGTGCGGGCATAGCCCGTGCAGGGGTGAGTATACGATACTCAGTAGGGACCCCGAGACCCTCATAGTCTCACTAAAACCAACAAGGATAACCACAAGAAGATCTCAACAGATAAACTCTACTTAGGTATATGCCCATACATATACCTAAGTTATCAAGTAACCCATCTCAATCATGAGGAAACACAAGGATCATGAAATCAACGGATAACCACTACCCAGGTATATGCCCATACATATACCTAAGTTATCAAGTAACCCATCTCAATCATGAGGAAACACAAAGGTCAAAAGTCTCAGCTCAAACCAGGATTTTCATTATCGAAACCGTAACTACTGAACAGCTCTGTCTCTAGAGTGTACAGTGGTCCTGTCACGACTCCGAGGTACTGCTCACTAACCTAAGACTGCTGAGGTAATCCTCCTGTCGAGTACTGCGGTTTTGCGGCCAACTACCTGGCGCTCCGTCCGCTGAGGGTCTGTCGCCAAATACCGGGCGCTCGCCCATATAGCCTACTGAGGTACTCCTCCTGTCGAGTACCGCGGGTTTGCTGCCAACTACCAGGCGCTCCGTCCGCCATGGGTCTGCCGCCAAATACCGGGCGCTCCGTCCACTGGGCTAGTCGACTCACTCCAAGTCGAGTCGGTCAAGCAGTCGTCAGGTCTCAGCTGGCTACACGGTCTCCGTACTCTGCACGCTCGTCTCCGGGAGGGTCCGCTCCACGAGCTACTGGTCGACACTCCAAGTATCACAAAAACCCGCAAAGAAGTATCTCAAAAGACCGTCTCGTCACAGAGGTCTCAACGCAACAGACGGCGCGTCGATCGGACGCCCGGTCTGTGAGTTATTAGCCTTTTCGTCCCAGGGGCCCGGTTGGTTTCATGTGCGAACCAACCCCCGGCCGTATCACAACTGTACCCTGAACTCCCGTAGGGTATACTCAAAGGGACCGTTACTCAACGTAACCACCAACGCCGCTGACGGTTCGTCAAACGGACGTCCTGTCTGAAAGATATCAGCTTTTCCGTTCTAGGGGCCCGGTTGGATTTCGGGTGCGATCCAACCCGGCCACTACTAACTGTATCCAAAACTCGGGCGAAGGATACCAAAAGTTCCGTATCGTAAACAGGAACTCAGCGCAACAGACGGCGCGTCGATCGGACGCCCGGTCTGAGAGTTATTGGCATTTTCGTCTCCGGGGCCCGGTTGGTTTTTAAGGCAAAACCAACCCGACCGTACTCCACCTGCGTCCAAACCTCAGGCGGAGTATTCCAAAAGATCCGTCTCACTAAGAGGAACACAACGCGACTGACGGCGCGTCAATCAGACGTTCGTAGCTCAAGATATGAGCGTTTCCGCTCCGAAGGCCCGGTTGGTTTCGTGAACGAACCAACCCGGCCGAACTCAAAGTAATCCGAAACCTTGAGTGCGATATACCGAAACGACCGTCTCGATCCAAGGATCGCGTTGCCGCAGACGGTTCGTCAATCGGATGTCCGAGGCTCAAGATATGGCCAAGAGACCGGAACAGGTTCGAAACGGGGGGGTCCGGGTCCGGGCCGACCCGGCCCGACCCCCCTCCCCCCCCCCTGGGGCGGTCCGGCGCGGCGGCGCGGCGGCCGGCGGCGCGGCGGCGCGGGGACGCGGCGGCGCGGGGGCCGCGGCGGCTTGGCGCCGCGGGGTGGCTGCACGCGGGGGCTAAGCCCCCGCTGATTGAAAGGCGGCGCGGCCTTTGTGCCGCGCCATTTGCAAGAAACGGCCCCCGCACGTGGGGGCCGGCTGGAAATAAAACCGGGGGGCTGTTCCCCCCCCCCCCTTTATATGAAAACCGCCACCCTTTAAGAGGGGGGTTTTTATGCGTTGGCCGGGGGATTAATTCCCCCGGTTTAACGTTATCCGGCCGGCCAGCTGGCCGGCCGGTTTTCTCCAACGGGACCGGAAATTCCGGTCCCCTCTTCGGCTTCCGACGCCGGCGGCTCGGCCGCCGGTCTTCTCTTCCCGCCGCGGCCCGGAACCGGCCGCGGTCTCCTCGTCCCGCCGCGGCCCGGAACCGGCCGCGGTGTTCGTCATCCGGCGCGGTGCGACGGCACCGCGCCCCTCTGCCGCACCTCGATTTCTTTCAACGCGGCGCGACGACGTCGCGTTCTTGTTGTTTCTTCCATGGTGCGCGCGCGACGGCGTCGCGTAAGTTAAACGTACAATTATCCGCGTGGTGCGACGGCACCACGCCACCTTGCTTCCGCCCGCAAGAATAAACAACATGAACGATGGAGGGGGGTTCGGCCGTGTTCATGCGGTCCGCCCCCCCCCCCCCCCTCACGTTAAATAATAACACAACTTAAAATAATCAAGTGTCTCACGTTAGACATGCTAGATCCACGATCAAGAACGAAATAAATAAATATTGAATCAACAACCCCTACCTTGGTATAAGGTTCGAAGATTTGTCAACGTTCCGCGGAAGACGACGTCGCGGAGGTCGGGCGTCGCGGAAGTCGTTCGTCAAATCCGATGACCAAGGGGTGCGTCCGAAGAGACACGTCGTTGGCGAATACTTGTACGTCGACGAAGGTTGTCCGAGGAAGAAGCGGTGTCCTCACTTGTTGACACGGAAGACGAAGAAGAGCGGAGCGGCGTTCTTCGTCGGAACTTGAGCGTTCACGTCAAGTCTTGAGGAATGTCAAATAAAAAGAAAACAACGAACTCAAGAACCCCTACCTCGATAGTCACACGTTGACGTAGTCGTGGAATATCGGTGTCGATTCCTTTGACGTCGGAGGAAGAGTCGTTGTCGATGGCGTTCGTCGCGGAAAACCGTCGCGGAAGAGATGACGTGGAAGAAGTACGTCGCGTCGCGGATACGGCGTCGCGGATGGACCGTGTTCTTCGGCGGAGAAGTTCTTCGTTGAAGAACGGCGTTCTTCGCGTTCTTCTTTAAGTTTGAAGAAGATGAAGAAGACTTCCCTACTCTCTCAAGGAGATAAAAAAATTCTAACAAAATAAAATAAGACTCTTTCTTATTTTATTCACACAACCCAACCTCTTTGAATTTCAAAGGTTTGAAATTCAATAACCACACACAACTCACCTCATTAACTCATTACATTTAAGTCATAGGTTTATAACTTAAGTTAACATAATTTAAGTGGGAGTTGAGGGGGTTTTAGAGGATATAAAGGGGTGGGGTTCGTGTGGGCCCCACCACCCTCATAACCTCCCATGGGAGGTTGGGTGGTTACCCAACTTCCAACAAGAGATATCACTTAGAGTAAAATAATAAAAATTGTAGTGTAATTACAAAGTAAACATCCACAATTTTTATTATCAACACTCGAATGAACACAACTCCAGAACAGGAGTTCCTAAGCGTATACCGGCGCTACAGTTCCATCGGTGCCCTCGGAATTCGATTCCGGGCACCGGTTCAAAAGTTAGAAAATCCCGCTCGTTCGTTCACTGAACGTACCCGAGCCAAACTTCGGAAATTGATTCCGGGCACTCCGGGCCTCGGAATCAGGTGCCGTCTGAAACCGCGCTCTTGTAAAATTCCAAGGAAAATTAAGAAAAAAATTTCCCTTGAATTTTACGGGTCTTTACATTGAATTGAAGGAACTTCCCGCTACACTCAAGTATGCTTTCCTAGGGGACAATAAAACACATCCTATTGTCATTTCTTCTTCTGTTGAAGCCAATCATGAGAGTATGCTTCTAGATGTCCTTAGGAAACATAAGAAAGCCATTGGTTGGACTCTGTATGATATTCCTGGGATTAGCCCACTTATCAGGACTCATAGGATTGTTCTAGAATCTGATTCAAAGCCATGTTGTCAATCTCAATGGCGACTCAATCCTAATCTCATGGAGGTAGTAAGGAAAGAACTTTTGAAATTGTTAAAAGCTGGTATCATATATCCCATAGCTGAGAGTGAATGGGTGAGCCCAATCCAAGTGGTTCCAAAAAAGGTTGGAATCATAGTGATAACCATTGAGGATGGATAGATTCTTCCAACAAGCGTGAGTAGTGGATGGAGGGTCTTCATTGACCATAGGAAGCAAAACTCATTCACCAAGAAGGACCATTTCCCCTTACCATTCATTGACCAAGTCATTGAGAGAGTGGTGGGTCATGCCTTCTACTGTTTCTTAGATGGGTACTCGGGGTACAATCAAATTGAGGTCTCCCTAGAGGATCAAGGGAAGACTACATTCACATGTCCATTCGGTACCTTTGCCTTCAAACGCAAGCCCTTTGGTTTATGCAATGCTCCTAGAACCTTCCAGCGGTGCATGATGGGAATCTTCTCAGACATGGTAGGGGATTTTCTAGAGGTCTTCATGGATGACTTCTCTCTGTTTGGGGATACTTTTGAGGGATGTATACGGAATGTAGAGAGAGTATTATCAAGATGTGAAGAAAAGAATCTAGTCCTAAACTGGGAAAAATGATATTTCATGGTTAAAGGGGGAATATTTCTAGGCCATCTGGTCTCAGGTAGGGGGATTAAAGTTGATAAATCCAAGGTTGACATCATCCGTCACCTTCCATCACCCAAAACTATCAAGGAAGTGAGGTCTTTCTTAGGACATGCTGGTTTCTATAGAAGATTCATCAAGGACTTTAGTTCAATATCCCGTCCCCTTTGTGCTCTCCTAGAAAAGGATGCTCCATTTGTTTGGAAAAAAAGTTGTGAGGGTTCATTCTCAACACTTAAATCCTCTCTCACCTATCCTCCCATTATGAAATCTCCAAATTGGAACCTTCCTTTTGAACTTATGTGTGATGCTAGTGAATTTTCTATTGGAGTTGTGTTAGGACAACATTTTGATAAAACTCCTTATGTCATTTCTTATGCAAGAAAATCCTTAAATTATGCCCAAATAAACTACACCACTACTAAAAAGGAGTTACATGCTATTGTGTTTTCTTTAGATAAGTTTAGGTCCTACCTCTTGGGATCCCCTATCACTGTGTTCACTGACCATTCTGCACTAAAATACCTCTTCCAAAAACAAGATGCTAAGGCTAGACTGATTAGGTGGGTCCTTATCTTACAAGAATTTGACCTCACTATCAATAATAAAAAGGGTGTTGAAAATATTGTAGCGGATCACCTCTCTAGAATGGAATTCAAAGAAAACTCCAATCACCTTTCTGTGTATGATTCATTTCCTGATGAACACCTATACTCTGTGAGTGACTGCCCTTGGTATGCCGACATATCCAATTTCATAGTTACATGAGTCATTCCAAAATTCTTAGGGACTCAAGCTCAAAGGAAATTCCTTTCTGATGTTAGACACTATGTGTTTGACGATCCATACCTCTATAAGTTCTGCCGTAACCAAGTCATTAGGAGGTGTGTCCTAGAATCTGAACAAGATTCCATCCTTAAATTCTGTCGTAGTGAGTCATGTGGAGGTCACTTTTCCTCTAAGAAAACATCTTCTAAGATTCTTCAATGTGGTATCTTCTGGCCCACCCTCTCAAGGGACTCTTACACATTTTGTCAAATTTTTCCTAGGTGGCAACAAGTAGGGTCCATCACAAAAAGGAATCAAATGCCACTCACTCCCATCTTAGTGGTTGAAATATTTGACTATTGGGGAATTGATTTCATGGGTCCCTTCCCAAACTCTAAGGGATACCTCCACATACTCTTAGATATTGATTATGTCTCAAAATGGGTTGAGTCTATTCCCACTAAGTCCAACGATCATCAAGTTGTGATTAGATTTCTAAAAGAGAACATATTTTCTCGATGTGGAATTCCTAGGGCTATAATCAGTGATCGAGGAACCCATTTCTGCAACTGCCCATTCTCTTCACTCATGTCTAAGTATGGTATTTCTCATAAAGTGTCAACTGCATACCATCCTCAAACCAATGGTCAAGCTGAGTTAGCGAATAGGGAGATTAAGAAAATTCTTGAAAAAACTGTCAACCCCTCTAGGAAAGACTGGTCCGAGAAACTCTTGGATGCTCTTTGGACATATCGTACAATATTCAAAACCATCCTATGAATGTCACCATATATGTTGGTTTATGGAAAAGCATGTCGTTTACCTGTTGAAATTGAGCATAAGGCCTTTTGGGCAATTAAGAAAATGAATTATGACCTCTCATTGGCCGGAACAAAAAGGAAATTAGATCTCAATGAACTGGAGGAACTAAGGATGGAGGCTTATGAAAATTCAAGGATCAATAAATCTAGAGTTCAAGCCTACCAATCTATGAATATCAAGGTCAAACATTTTGAACCGATAAAACTTGTGATCTTGTATAGTTCAAAACTTCATTTACACCCAGGAAAGTTAAGGTCTAGATGGTCATGTCCTTTGATATTGCATCATGTATACCCCCATGGGGTAGTAGAGATTTAAGATCCCACAAGTGGTTACATTTTCAAGGTCAATGGTCAAAGGTTAAAACCATTCATTGAATCATTCAATAAACAAGAAATAGAGGTTGAGTTAACTGAGCCAACCTATAAACCAGGAAAAAATTGATAGATTTAGGGTCCATGTCGGGCTAACGACATTAAACAAAGCGCTGCATGGGAGGCAACCCATGGTTTTCAAGTTTCCTATTATTTTGTTGTTTTAATAAAATTTATATTTTAAATAGGATTAAATAATCATTTTTATATTTTAAAAAAAATATTGTTGACCTGTTCTTCTATTATGAGTATGGATGGGTATGAAAGGGGAGCACCGTATTCATCCGTGTCACGCGGTGTGATCCCTGAGTAATACCTTACCCAAAAAATTAAAAGAAGACAATGTATCATTATTTTGATTTAGAAAAAACAGAAAAACAAGAAAAACCATAAAAATGATGATACTTGGAATTAAATAAGTCATTGTGTTGTTTGTTTTCTCTGGTTTTTTCTTCTTTTTATGGTTAAGGTACTATTTTGGGTGATACATGTTCAATCAAAAAGGTCCCTACATCCCCCAAGAGATCAAAGGACAAAATTGGATGAGTAAGAACTTCAAACTTCAACCACCAGTTGACTTCATTCCATGATCCTAATATTTCAATTTCCTTATTGAACTCCCCTTTTATTCTTCTACCCCCTTCTAAATTTTCGTTTCATTAAACACTGGGGACAATGTTATTTTAAATTGGGGGGGATATAAAATAAAAAAATGATTTCGTGTCAAAAAAAATGAATTATCTGGAAAACAAATTGTGTAAATGGAAGGAAATATTCCTTTAACTTTGAACATGGTAATACACATTGCACACTTTGAAACTGAATATCAAATAATTTAGCATGCCCTGATTCTAATTTTAATCCTTGTATAATTTCACCAGCATAGATTTTGGAAAGTGTGGCTATCCAATGTGATATTTCATTGTTTATATTTTCATCCAAATAAAAAAATATCACAATGCACATCCTTTGGATAGTGGGGTATTAGTTTGAGTTCATGGGGTCCCCTAAATAAATAGCATAGGTTTGGTGATCATTTTAGTTTAATATGAGTATTCAAAAAAAATTAAAAAAAATTGCACGTAGACCAATGAAATGCCCTAATGCGTGGATTTCAACACTTGGGGATTGTGACTCCATAGTTGTGTGGCCCAGAGTTAGTAATTTTATCTCTATTTTAGGTAATTTGAATTTGTTTTTAACGGAGTTAACTTGAGATTATGCCCAAGTATGTGGGTTTCACTTGTCACCCTAAGGTCTTTGAGCCTGGGAGTCATCGGAAAAGTCTCGCTACAGGGGTTGACTCTTTTGAGTGCAACTTCAATTACAATGGCAAAATTGCAAAAACAAAAAAAACAAAACAAAAACAAAAAAAACCAAAAAAAATAATACAAAAAAAATAAATAATCATCTTTATTTTGAAATGTGATTCCACCTAGAACTTACATCATTCCCCCCTTGAATAAAAATGAACCCCCATATCTATTGTGATGCACACCACATCCTCATACTTAATTGATATTGGATGAAATATGGAAATGAATTTGAACAAAGGAATGGGATTGGGATTGGGATCTTCTTATGAAACTATCTTGTGTTAAATTATTTTGACGGGTTTCATGATTTTTTGGTATAAGGGTTTCTGGTGATCATTGTGTATTAAAATGTTTTTGGAAAAGGGAATTCGAATTTCATATTGTTGAGATATATTTTTCTCGGGACTAGCAAAACTCAAGTTGGGGGGTGTGATTAGCCACTAAATGAGGCTAATATTCATTTTTAATATACATAATATTCATGTTATTTATTATTCATAAACACCATTTTAGTGCATTTTACACTTTGAACATCATTTCACATTATGATTGTAATACCTTCTTAAAATGCACTATTATGTGGTACATTTTTGAACATCATTAAAAGTAACCAACGATTCAACTGATTTTAAGGAATATAATTATACATATTTTAATTTTATATTTTGGGAAATTGATCTAAACTTAAATATGAACATGTTTTATTCAGGGATCAATGGAGAATTAATGGAAGAAGATGGGAATATTTTGTGATGAAAGGAAGCAATTCTAGAGAAGTAAGATTGGACACCAGCCCACTGATGAGACTGTGGGGCTCAACATACAGACCTGATGAATCCCAAATTTTGTGGTATTCTATAATACATGTATATTAACAAATCACTATTCATGATCCAATGCTAATTAGGCTTACATGGTGGTCATTTAGGCCGGCCAAGTTAGAGATAAAATTCTGGGCTAGATTCTGCGGCCCAGAAAAATAGCCCACTAATATGATCATATTTCAGAATCCACAACTCTCAATGGGCCCAAATTTTATAGGCAGTTAGACAACATCCGGAGATCCATTTTCTGCTTCTAGGTCCCACTCTGATTAGGCCATATAGAAGGTCTTCCAAGCACGTCTGTTCGGTGAAGAAAAGCTGGATGCCACCTCAGATCAAGGGTGAAAAAATAAACTCTCCCTTACTTTCCACCCACCTATGGCCTACCACAATTAATTGAGGAGACTTGGACTATTTTAGGCTCGACCCAAGGGCTCAAAAATGCCTATTTAAGGCAGTGGTGTTGGAGGATTGAAGTATCTTTGGTGCTTTTTTCAATTGTAATGTTATGCTGCAATTTTGTTGTCTCAAATTTGTCTTTCACATGTAAGTTGTTCAATTCACTTTATTTTATTAATAAAAGTTCTTATTATACTCTTATTATATTGTTATTCATATCAATTTGATACTGTCGGATCAAGGTGTGAATTTATTCACACCAAACCTTGTGAAATTATTCACACAACAGTGGAGTGATCATTTTATTTTTGTTGTTTTCTTTACTTCTCCATTTCCACCCTCATGAGTCTACTTTCTGCTTCCATTGAAACCATGGGATCAATGGAGGGATAACCCACTTATGGGTTGATCCAAAGGAGTATAAAGGGGCTGTATTGGATGTTATTTATCACCCCATTAATGTATAATCACTACTTTAATTGAGATTTTTATTTGATGATTTGTAAACTCCATCATCCTTGTTGAATTTAAGGCCACACACTTCAAGTGCTAATACGAACCTTTACCTTGAAGTGCTCAAAACATTGATCCTTCAAGTGTAAAGGTGATTAGTATTAAAGGGTTTAGTCATTAAAGTAGTAAGTGGTGATGTTTTTTTATCTCCTTAAATGAACCCATCTCAAATATAAGAAATTGAAATCATTAAAAAGGAAATACGTCCAATCCACCCTGAGCGATAACCTAGGATAAAATCATTCTTTTAAATTGAATTCACTTAAATCTGTTAGTTATCCTTTAATACCATCTAAAATCAACCCAAAGTTTTCCACTTAATAGCCAAAATCAGTCCATATAATGTACGTGTCCATAGGTTACTTCTTAGGTCTCTGAGGATTCGATAGCCCAAGCTAAACTACAAGGACCGTTCTACCTTCATCTCTTGGGTAAATTTGAGCAAGAATCCGGAACCACCATAATTTTCCATCTTTTCTATCAAATGGTAAGTGAATGGATCGCTGATGTGTACGTGTGGACTACCCTCTCCACGTAGCGATATAATTTATTTTCCATCACTATATTTCATGTATGGGTATTATAATGGTTTTAATGATTATATATTATATTTAAGTTATAATTATTCTTCTATAATTAAAATATAATATCTTTCTAATTACATTCTAATCTGTTGGAAAATGATAATTTCACTCGTGCATGTGTGTGGACTACCACCTCCATAGAGCGATGTGATTCGTCTTTCATTTCCTATTTACATGGATGGAAATAAGTATATATTTAATTGATATGTATTATATATATGATATAATAATTATTATGTAATTTTTAATTATTAATT
The DNA here is from genome assembly GCA_963277665.1 of Viscum album. Lineage (NCBI taxonomy): Eukaryota > Viridiplantae > Streptophyta > Magnoliopsida > Santalales > Viscaceae > Viscum > Viscum album. The sequence continues at coordinate 811,856,925 of OY728123.1, forward strand.
ACCTTTCCTTCCTTCCATCCGTCAAAAAGTGAAAATAGTGTTCATGTGTATGTACGACTTACCATCTCTATGAATGGTGTGGTTATTTATTCTATATCTAACTTTAATGGGTGATTATAAATATGTATATAATGAATATATATAAAATTTATATAATTTTAATAATTATGGATATTATGGAACCATGATCAAAGTATAATGATCGGAACTTCCAAACCGAAACTTCCACGAAAAACGAAATAGTTAACACTCAAAAACAATGATTTTAATAAGGAATTATCAATAAATTTGTGTTGAAATATTATAAGTAGATAATATATGATATTATAAATATGAAAGTTATTATTTTTAGAATTTTAATAAATTTTAATTTAATATAAATAATGTTAAAATCACTTACGAAGAAATTCAGACATAAGGCATGTGTTTATTTCATAATCTAATAATTATTCAGGATTGTTGATGTTTATGTCTATATTGGGGGAATTATTTGAAATTTCTATCTTAAATGAAATTTATTTTCATATCCTCTGGTTATTTTTTGAAATCTCAAGTTTTAATTTCATTTTACTCTCTTTAAGAACTCAATATACCAAAAATAATAATTATAAGAAAACAAAATTTATTTCTTTCATCCAAAAATCCTTTTTCTTCCTTATCAATGTTTTATAAAAATGTTTTAAATAATGTTTTCATATTACACTATTTTTTAAATTAATTTTTACTCATGTTTTAATTTTTTTTAAAAATGTTTTAAAAAGGAATCATCTTGTCATTTTATGAATGAGGTACTTTTGAATTTTTTCAAAAAATGTGAAAGGAATATTTATTTTAACAAACTCAGCATGAAAAAAATTTCTCACTATCTGGAACAATAAATTCCTTTAATATGAATTTATAAGTTTCCATTTTTTTAAGAAATTTTCTTCCTTAATATTTTGGAAATTTTTATATTTTAAATAAGTGATTTCAAAATGAAAATGATATTTTCCTCAAGAAATATTTCAATGATATTTTTTTTCATCTATTTCTAAATCCTTTGATTAATCTTATTATTTAATAAGGATATAATCTAATGGTAACATCCGACTAATTTCATTGGATAGATTATGATCAATTTGACTGGGAAATTATTAACCTAACTTATTCTAGTTCTTCAAATATATAAAATTATTGATTGTTAATGCATGTCGATTAAGTTATATTATTTATTCATATGATGAATACATTGGAATTATTATGTAATGAGTGGGGATAAAAATTACATTTCTCTTTGATGCATCAGTAGGTCTAATGAGACAAAATAGGTTGGTTATTTGGTCAAATACTTAACTATTTAAGTGATATTCTTTAGCATGTGGCTCAATGATAAGTTTCAGATGTCCTAAATTATGAATTACATTATTTTGAAATAAGTTATTGATGTCCATATGATTATTTTAATTGTTAAGATATATATGGATAAGTATTAAGATCATGGGATTATTTATATAGACTTATTTGATTATTATTTATTATGACAATAATATTCTTCATGCTCAAGTTATTGTCATGTTTTTTTAGTTATTTACCTTTCCATATTGATTATGCCTTATTTACTCATGATATATTCCATTGTACGTAACTCTTACTAAGCATCTGAGATCACCCTTATTTTCTTCTTTTTCCCCTAAGATTCAAGTAACTATACTATGAATGATATTTAAGGATATTATTAAGCAAATAATTGTATTATCAAAGAAAATATTGTGTTTTATTTTATGTTTTCAAATATAATGTGATATTCAAGAATGTATCTAGTTTACCAAGACTACTAAACTGTTCAGTATTTTAGGATGTTATCTCTTGTATTTGGTGACAATGTAATAAATTAACCACCAACTCTGGGCTACTAGGGTTGGGTTCTTTAGAGTTGGTATTAGAGTAAGTTTATTAGAGACATTCGGAACTAGATTTAGGAAAACATTGATTAGGGAACATAAATCTATGAAATAATTTAAGGATATGTATAATCATATAATAATATCATATTGTTTTTGGTAAGGTAGATATTTTGTGATTTCCCAAGAAATATATCCATGCCTAGATAATATATTTCGACATGGTTTTGACACAAATTCCTCGAGGGGTAATAACCCCAAAAATAGTTGGTTGAGTATATATTGGAAATAATTTTCATGCATGATGAATGGGACTTTACTACACACCTATTTTGAAACTCCTATGGGATATTATTGGGTTAAATAAAATTTTCTTTACAAACCATTATAAAATATTTGGAAATATTTTTATTATTTTAGAATGTTCCCAAATAAATGAAGATTATGATTCCAAGATTAGTTATGCATAAATTTTTAATATATGTTAAGTGTTTCACTAGTTTCAAAATCATACATTATGATTCATAAAGTTTTTATCTAATCTAGGGAATGTAATTTTTAAGAAATGGGGACTAGTATAAGGAATGGAAACCATATCAATTCCTGTATTCTATATAAGAATTTACTTACTGGACAAGATAATGAAGCTATACATTGAGCTATAACCGATAAAATTATAACTATATTATGGTATTTGACTCAGGTTATCACCAATAAACTTTATTATATGGAGCAACTTACTGATTTTAAATGCGGTGTAACAATGTTATACCATTTCATGTGATAATAACCACTATCATTCAATGGAACCATGAATCCATTTTTAGCTATGAAATGGATAAGTTACTTTGAAAATATATTTCTTACTTTGGGATGTAATGAAAGGGAGAAGGTTTTCTTGAAAATTTATCATCACATGGGGGATGCAGATCAATGGTGTAAATTTATTCAAAACACTAAGGATTTTGAGGAAATAAAAAGCATGGAGTGTAAGAATTTAAAGGTACATTATTTGGAAAAATATTTTTATCACAAACAATGAGCGGATATTGAGAGTCAATTTTTGAGTCTAAGACAAAAGGAAGAGGAAAATATTGATAAGTATAAGTAAAACTTTACAAGGTTAGCAAGGAATGCTATGGACTATATACATAATCTAAAGATTAAGATTGAGAATTTCATTGATGGGATACAACTAATATTTTTAAGGTAAATAGTCCCCAAAACATTCTCATCATATGAGTATATAGTATCATGCAGTATCAAGATAGAGAAATAATTACCCAAGTGTTATATCTTGTAAGGAAATTAAGAGAATATTAGCATGGTTTAGAAAATAAATATAAGGGGGAGAAGATAAACAAGGAGTTTCCAACTTGTGATACTTTTAGATGGAAACCCCACAATACTTTGTTAAAGGGAAAGTGAGTTTTCTATAAGTGTGAAGAAAAAGGTCATCATTATCATGAATACAAGGGTAAGGGTGAATCCATCAAAATACCATGATTTAATTATAAAGATATGAGATGCTATACCAACCAATTCCCCCAAAAATTAATAGAACTTACCATAGAAGATACCAAGGGAAGAAGGATAAGCTTATGTAATCCATGCAACCAAAGTGGAGGTTCCTAGAGATGCAGTAAAAGGAAAAATTATTATCCATTATGAGATTGAATTTTTTTGATTTGATTCAAGTTCTACTCACTATTTTATATTTGAATAAATTTTAAGGGTATCAAATCACAACCTCAACAGTTAGATGTTGAGTTGGCAGTGAAAACTCATAATGGTGGGATGACTAGATCTAGAGTCTATAGATCTGATATGATTTATGTTTTTGGGAATGCGCTTCCTAAAAATTGTATTGTTCTTTATATATTTGAATTTTATGTAATTTTGGGTATGGGTTGACTCTCTCAGTGTAAATACCATATCAATTGTCGTGAAATAGAAGTTACATTCGATATCCTGAATCAACCTTTGATCTTCTATAAAGGTGATGATGAACTTAACATCCAATTGAAATTACTTCTATCATAAAGTTTTTACTTTCTATTCACAAGGGATATTTATATAAAATTTTTGGGGATAAACTCAATATAGAATATTTTTCCAAATTTAGGGAATATTCGGATGTATTTCCCAAGGACCTACCTTGTCTTCCCATGAATCATGAAGTTTAATTTTCAATATAACTCATACCTAGTACCATTACTATTTCAAATAATCCTTATTGAGTAGTCCCAATTGAGTTATAGAAATTGAAGAAGAATCCCCAGGAGAATCTAGATAAGGGATTCATTTAGCTTAGTGCTTCACCATGAGGTGCACCTATTCATTTTTGAAAAAATAAATATGGGTCAATGAATATTTTCATTGATTATTTGGAACTTAACAAGATAAGTATTAAGAAAAAGTATCATATATCCCATATTGATGATCTAAATAATCAATTATGTGAAACTATATATTTTTCCAACATTGATCTTTGATCAGGATATCACCAATTAAGGGTTAAGAAGGTGGATATACCCAACATAGCCTTACATACAAGGTATGGTCAAAATGAATTTATAATAATTCCATTTTGACTTACCAATGTTCTCAATATTTTTATATATTTGATGAATAGAGTCTTTAGTGATTACATTGATCATTTTTAAGTAGTCTTTAGAGAGGATGTTCTTATATATTCAAATAGTACTGAAGAGAATGAAGAACATTTGAGAATTGTGACGAAGATCCTGGGGAAGGAGAAGTTGTTTTATAAATCTATCAAGTGTGAAATTTGGATTCATAAAGTTTCATTCTTGGGTTATATAATATCAAGTGAAGTCATATCAGTGGATCCTTTAAAGATAAAAGTTATTAAACAATGGTCTAGACCAACCATGTTAATTGATATCTGTAGTTTTCTTGGGTTGGATGTATACTACTGATTCTTTATGAGATTTTACTCAATAATATCTAATATACTCACCAAGTTGACTCAAAAGTGGGTTATGTTCTTGTGCATATATAAATAAGAAGAGAATTTCAAATAATTAAAGAGAAGGTTAGTTAGGGCACTTGTGCTTATATAGCGTATAAGGGTTTGTGATACATAGTGTTGCATGAAAGAATGGTATAAGATGATTCCTCAAGTAGAATGAAATGTTGATAGAATATATCCCTCACCAATTAAAAATCCATGAGAAACATTAACTGATTCATGATCTAGAGAATACAATAGTACTTTTTGCAATGAATATATGAAGGTATTATCTGTACTGTGAAAGATGTGATATATATACTGATCAAAAAAATTTAAAAGTATATATTTACAGTGAAAAAGATGAATATGCACCAAATAATATGATTGTATTTTATCAAATATTATAACTTCTCAATACATTATAATCCTAGGAAGGAGAATAATGTGGATGATGCTCTGAGTCAGAAAGACCACACTAGTTTTTCCATGATGAGGATTGAATGTGGTATAATTTTTATGGATTTGTATAAGATGTATCTTGAAATCATGATGAAATGGGATAAATCTTATCTTTCCTAGAAGAATGTTCAACCATCCATCCATGAGAGGATTCAAAAGGTATGGAAGGAAGATGTGGAATTATATAATAAGCTAAGGAATGTTCTTGAGTTCAATCATGATCTTGATAGAATGCCAATGTTCAATAAAAGAGTATGTGTTCCTTCAATACCTGAGTTGAAGAATGATATATTGGAATAAGCTCATAGTTCATCATTATCTATTAATACTTGAAGTACAATGATGAATAAATACCTAAAATATTATTTCTAGTGGAATAACATGAAAATGGAAATTGCATAATATGTATCCCAATGCATAGTATGTTCATAATTTAAGGTTGAGAGACTTAAGTCTAAGTGTATGTTACAACTATGACCTATACCAAAATAAAAATGGGAAAACATTACCATGGATTTTTTCATTGGACTCCCCAAAAGATATAAAGGGAACATTGATATATGGTTGGTAGTTGACTACATTATGAAATTAGTGCATTTATTACCATCCAATAATATTTCTCTCTTGATCAAATTACTCAGTTATACATTAAGTGGTAAGATTTCACGGAGTAAAACTCTCAATTGTATGATATTAGGATTGAAGGTTTACCTTGAAGTTCTGAAGAAATCTTATGTAGGATCTGGATATATAATTGAGTTTTAGAACCACTTATTATCCCTATACATATAGTCATTATAAAAGGACCATACCAAATATAGAATATATGTTGATATATTTCTCTATGGATTTCAAAGGTGGTTGGGATAAACACCTTCCTTTGGTAGAATTTTCTTATAACAACAACTTGCACTCAAGTATTCAGATGGATTCTTATGAATCCCTCTATGGCAGGAGGTGAGTAACTCCAATGTTCTAGAATCAAGTTAGATAAATAAAGCTATTGGAACCTGATATAACCAAGGTAATGGAAGATAAGGTTAAATCTATTCAAAAACACATAAGGGAAGCACAAAGTTGACAAAATAAGTTATGCTAAAAATCATCAGTGAGATTTAAATTTTGTAGTTGGTAAAAAGGTATTCTTACAAATATCTCCCTAGAAGAAAGTTATGAGATTTGGAAAGAAGGTAAATCTAAACCCAATATTTATCAATCTATTCCAAATTTTTTATCGTATTATGATATTAGTTTATTACTTGGGTCTTTCACTAAATCTCTCTCAAGTTCACAATGTGTACTATGTATCTCTTATGGGGAAGTACACACTTGATACATCACATGTACTAAACTCAGAGATCATACCGATGGAGAATGATCTCACTTATGATGTAAAACTGGATTATATTATGGATGATAGAGACAATGTTCTACAAAACAAGACAACTCACCTAGAGAGAGTTTTGTGGTGAAACCATAAATTTGAGGATGCTATGTGGGAACCCAAGAATGTGATGAGGCAGAAGTATCCTCTGTTTATTGTATAAAAATGATGTAATATTGAGGTTGAATTTATTATAAGGGGGTATAATGAGACAACCTATTATTTTATGACATATTTCTCTTAAAACAAATTTGATATGTTTAATATCTTGCTTAACACACAACAATGCAATTTAAACGAACTATGTTATACTATAAAAATATTAGTATTTAAATGTAATTATCATAAAATAGACATTAAATTATTTGTATTAATTAGAATAAACACATTATAAAAAATATAAATTATTTATATAATCCAAATTTATTAATTTTCAGTAGAGTCATTATATGATTCAAAAATAGTTTATATAGATTTTTTTGAGAAAATAATATAAAATATTTATGCCACTTTTAGAATGTTTATTTGGACAAAATGAACTTAATTTTGGAAATAATCATGTCAAAATTATATAAGTATAAATTTTTTATAATTTTTTGAAAATTTTGATTTTTTGATGAATAGTTAAAAATATTAATTTTTATTAAAAATTTTATTTTCATTTCAAGCATTTAAAATGTTAAATTTTGTTTAAAATGGTTTCAAATGTAATCTTTTTTCATTTATATTATTAATTATCTAATTAAGGTCATTAAAATCAATTTTCTGTTGGATTTTCATATAAAACTTTTATTACCTAATATAACAGTTTTTCTAGAAAACCTCTTTTCATTGTCTTTTACAGGATTAATTTTATATTTAATTATTCCACTTCTATGAATTGAATTTTATAAAATGAATTCCAAATTTGTAATCTTCATAATTTATATTATCTAATAAGTTCAATTTAATTTTTGGTCATAATGAATAGTAAAAATAGTAAAAATATGTTATGTTGGTTAAGGTTAAAACATGTTTACCAGGGGTTAAATAAGGAGATAAAGGTATATTTGATAATAACACTTCTTTAAATATTATTTTATGTTCATATTTCAGCCTAATATTATCCTACCATCAAATCTATATCCATTTGGATTCATTTTTCTAGATTATTCCATTATTATATTTTAATCTTTTAAGAAATTCCAAGTGCGGCCTCTCCCCCACTTATAAAAGACACACTCTCTTATTTTTTTACACTAATTTTAGAAATATATATAGATAAAACCCTGAAAAATTATCTTCTCTACTTCACTATTCACAAACTAGGTGTTATTTTATTCTTAAAAGACCATTCAAAGGATCCTTAATAAGGGATCTAATTTAGGATTACCAAAGAAGAGGTAATAATCCTACTAGACCTCTTTCAATTTATTTCTTCTTATATCTCCTATAAATAAGTAATGTTAATAATAAAATAATAAATCAATTACTCGAAATATAATGTAATTTTATTTTTATATATGATATTTATTATATAATTATGATTTTATAATTATAATATCATATCTTTCTTCTTTCCTTCTAATCTGTTAGAAATGATAATGTCTCTCGTGCATATGTGTGTACCACCACCTCCACGAAGTGATTCGATTCATTTTTTATTTCCTATTTCCCTGGAAGGTAATAAGGATACATTTAATTAATATATATGATATGTATTATATAATAATTATTCTATAAAGGTGAATTATTATTTTTTTTTTATTTTGTTCCATCTGTTAAAAAGTGAAAAAAGTGTTCAGGGATGAGTACTTCTGAATCGAAAATAGCATGAAAAACAAAACTGTTAACGACAAACAAAACAATTTAATAAGGAATTATTAATTAATGGGCTTAAAATATTATAATTTGATCATATATGATATTATAAGTATGAATATTATTTCAATATAGAATTATAATAAATTTAAATTTATTATACATGAGGTTAAAATCACTTATGAAGCAAGTCAAACCCATGAAAGGGTTTATTTCACAATTTCATCATTATTCGAGATTTTTTTGTTTAAGTCACTTCTGGGAGAATTATTTGACCTTTCTATTATAAAACAAATTTATTTTCATCTAAAATGGTAATTTCTAGAAATTATAAGTTTTCCTTTTATTTTTATCTTTTTAAGAACTCAATATATTGAAATAATATATATAATAAAACCAACTTTATTTATCTCTTCAGTCGAAAATCCTTTTTCTTCGATATCCATTTTTTCTAAAAATATTTTGAAGAATTTTTTTAATAATATATTATGATTGTTTATAGTAATTTTTATCCATTTTTTACTTTTTAAAAAATGTTTTAAAAAGGATTCTTCTTGTCATTTTCCAAATGAGGTACTTTTGAATTTTTACCAAAAATGTGAAAGGAATCTTTATTTTAACGTACTTGGCCTGAAAATTTTTTTTTAGCATCAGGAAAACTTAATGATTTGAAAATTAACTTAAAATTTTATATATTTCCTTAATATTTATGAAATATTTAGATTTTAAATAAGTGGTTTTGAATTGAAAATGGTATTTTCTTCAATAAATATTTAAATAATATTTTGAAAGTATTTTCAACAATGTTAACATACTTTTATGAATCGTATGCTTTAATTAGGATATAATATAATGATACCATGCATAATAATTCTTTTTATAGTTTATGATCATTTTTATTGGGGAAATTATTAACATTCCAAATGCTAGTTATTCCAATATGAATAGTTATTAATTGTTAATGCATGTTGGTTAAGTTATATTGTTTATTCAAATGCTGAATGCATTGGATGTATTAAGTTATAGGTGGGGTCTAAAATTACATACCCACTTGATAAATCTATAGGTATCATGATAAAAAATGGGCTGGGTATTTTTCCAAGGCCTTGCCCATTTAAGTAAGTTGTCTTAGAACAAGGCCATGACATTAAGTTTAAGATGTCCATCCTTATGCATTCCAACATTATGAAATCAAATATTAATTTATATGTGATTATTTAAATAGTTATGATACCCATGGATATGTTTAAATATAATATGATTATTTAAATGAAATTATTTTATCATAATATATTCATTATATATTATTCTTCTTGCTCAAGTTATTGATTAAATGGAATGACTTTTCAGTTATTTAACATTCTATATTGATTATTCATTATTTACTCATGATAGCTTCTATTATACATAACCCATACTGATCATATGATCTCACCTTTTTTTATTTCCATATGATTCAAGGAAGTGCAATATGACCAATATTCAAGGATATTCTTGTGAGAATAATGATGTTATAAAATAAAATACTTTGATGTATTTTATGTTTTCAAATTTAATGTATGATTCAAGTATGTATATATTTTATCAATACTAATAAACTATTAATTCATTTGAGATGTGATTTCTTATATCTTGTGAAAATGTAAAACAGTAACCCCTAAATTTGGGATCCTAGGGTTAGGGTATTTACAAATTAGGTCCTCACATTTTTTTCTTATGTCTGATAAAAAAGGCTTATTTTTAAAAAAATCAATTCAAGGGAGTGAAGGATAAAACATATGATCATTAATGGAAAAAACATTTTAATATGTAAAAATAAATTTATTGAAAACATATATCATAGAAAGGGATAATAAAACTTACATTTTAAAAGAGGAAAAGGAAAATGTGAAGGTCACCTAGAATAAAACATAATCAGGTTCCCAAATAAGGAGAACATTGGGTTGAAGTGAAAGGAGAAAAATAATGTCCAAGGGATAGTATATAGTGATGGAAAACATCATCATATGAAATTTAATGACCAAAACACCATAACATAGTGAGGGATAAAGAAAACAATCAATTCATCAGAAATAATAGTAAATATATAATTTTTTTATTTCACAATCCTTTTCCAAGAGTTGAGGGATTCTTTTACCATTAATTTAGAAAATACAGAAAAATATACTTGATTTATTACCATTCTATAAGGATAATTTAAACCTTATGTTTTTCTTTGAGAAGTTTTTACACCTACACTTCATCCCATATCCTAAATGATTAATGATTATTTTTTAATGCATGGAGCACTAAAATTAATTTTCATTGGATCACAAGATAAAAAAAATATGAAAAATTATTTCTTATATTTCTATCCATTAATAAAAAAAATGGTTAGAAAAAATTAATAAAACATATAAGATGAATAAACCTTCATATGAATAAATAATACATCAATCTTAAAATTCTCACCAATAAATCCCAAATTTCAAATTAATTCATTTGATTACTAACTAACATTAAAACTCTTTGAAATATTTATGACCAATTTGAAAACCCAAAAAATAAAAACAATTTGACCACATATTCTTCTAAGATTTTTTTAAATTTTTATCCGGAAAATATTAATCACTCATAAAGTCACCTAAAAAATGTATATGCCTTATCATGCAATCTCTAAAATATTCTAATCATTCCCATAAATAAAATATATCACCCTAAAATGACAATAAAATAATATATTCTTCTAAAATATAACTCAACCTTTATTATTCTAATAAAATATCATATTATCTAAAAAAATTCCATTTACCTTAATCATATAATGTTCCAAATATAGTGAACTTATTCAAAATAACATTAATCACTTAGTCACCAAATTAATTTTTAATCCCACGGTTATTGATATGATAAAACATAAGTTCCAAAAATTTAATAACCCCTTTACCCAATTAACTATTATTACCTTGACATAAAAGATTATATTAACCCCAAATGTTATCAATACCTTTAAACTTATGTATGAAAAATATAAAATCATTATCCCTCAAATTTCATTTTCACTAAATCACATACTAAATAAACGGTTTTATTCCCTTATATATATCTAAAAATATCCTTAATGATATTAAAATATTATCACATAAAACCTTAAAAGGGGTATTTATTCCTTAAAACTTATGATCAAACTTAGACTTATTAACCCATAATGTTTTATAATATTCTTCAAATGTCCTCATCTAAAAAATCCTAACCTCTAAAGATATATAAACCTTTCCTTTGATATCAACCGTCATTCCCTATAAGTTAAACAACCCATAAATACCTAATTTATAAAAATAGTTACACTTTATTACATTTAGATGATCTTTATAGTTTATAGTTTTAAAGAATTAGAAAAAACACTTATATATTAAACCCTTAAAATAAAAAGTGGACACTTCCACACAATGTCTATTTTATTATATAAAAATAGGATTCTTAAATTTAAACTGATTTTTCATTCAGAACATAAATTCTAGGGAGAAATTTTTTATTTATTGTAATATATCCCTAAAATCATCCATAGATACCTTATTAGAATACTAGGGAATGGAAAACATAATAAAGGTTGATAACAAATGATTTGTAAGGGAAATCATACAATAAAATCTATCAAATAATAAATAATTCAGGAATAATATGGCAAAGATAAAAAATAATCAAATATTTCATATACCTAATATCATAAAAGGGGAATATATACGTGGATAATGTAACAACTTAAATAATTACATGAATAACAATAAATAATTTCATAATTATGGATGCATAATGTCAGACATCACAATCATACCAGGCCTTATGTTAAGATGAAATAAACATACTTTCAAGGCCTTGTTCCATGAAATCATAAAAAATTGTATAGGAATATAATAAATACCAAGTCTAGTTTGTCTCATGAGACCTACTAATGAATCAAAAAGATTTCTATTATCAGACCCCACTCATTACATACTAAATCCAATACACTCATTATATGAATGAAATGAATATCCATTAAATACATAATCAAAATTCCTTAATAATAAAAATTAATATTGGAAAACTAGCATATGAAATTTTAATACATCCCCAGTACATATTCAACATGCCTTATCAGTCAACATTCATCAATATATAACTAAAAAGTATATAGATTTTCAATGTTTCCCCAATTAATAAACAAACTATCATCCTTGGTAAACACCTGACTTCATTTTTATGACACGTAAAATTAATTTTTATTCAATGTGTATTTTATAGTCAAGTGTATACCTTAGGTCATGTCTCATTGAGTGTTGGTGGTTTGCACTATGAATTTTTAATAAAAAGGACTAAAAGAGTGGGTGGTTTTGAAAAAAGTTTAAAAAGGACTTAATTTGAAGAGTTTAATAGTTGAAAAACATGTGGATTTTGAAAAATATGAGAAATATGGTTCTTTGTGAGTTCACTACACACATTTCAAGTTCATTGTTCTTATGGATCCATTGAGGTTTGAAGGAATTCTTAGGTTGAAATTTATCAGAATCCCAATTACTTCCTTCACTTTTATATCAATGCTTCAAAAACCAAACCTTAACATAACAATTGTATTTGATAAGGTACAATCCTTATGCATGGAATAATATATTCTAGATAATATTTAAATATTAATAAATTCTGTAATAAAAGGATTATCATGTTGTCTAATCGGAATAACACAAGTCATGCACTCAAAACCTCACACTGATCGATTAGAAATTAAGAGTATATCAATCACATAAATCACAAAAAATAATTCAAATATGAAATAATGTAAGATACATGGAATTATATGTATTTAAACCAAAATTAATCCAAACTATTAGCTATAATAAGTGTTTTAACTCCCTTGAAATGTGAAAAAATCCCTCACAATGAATGCCCAATGTTTATCTCACTATTGAGAGGATGCGAAAGCTTGAGTGGATATCCTTCTTCATTTCAGTACTACCTATGAGGATAGGGATATCCAGTACCAAAAAATTTATTATACGACTCTCTTGGGACTCCAAAATAGAATCACCTTGCTTAATGTTAGAAATTAAATATGGGGATCCCAATTTTCCAATTTATAGGAAAAGTGGAAGGTGGGTTTAGGAACTCAAATTTCAAGAAACCAATTGGCCTATGGTTCTGAGTGTAAAAATAGTGTTATATATATTTGGATAAAATTAAAAAGTGGTTGAAACACCTCATAAATATCTCCACCTAAATTTTGGAAACATTTTTAAAACTACATCCTGATATATAGACGAAATACAGAACACCACTTTTGACTTCGAGCAGATTCAATTCCCTGGACAGATCAGTTTGGTTGGGCCCCTTAATGGATGAATTGGGCTTGGTGTATTCATTAGAGTTTTATCCTACTGAATTTTATATCATATAAAAAATTTAATCCCAATTGGATGCACATATTAGCTTCAATATCTTTTTGAGTCAAAAGGTGTTATTGGAATCTTGCATAGTTTGACCCATTTTTCTTCGCCTTCATCATGGGCCCTCTAAATCACCTCCAACTAAAATGAAAACATTAAAGAAACTGAAATCAGAATTTTTAAAAGTGATAAAATTAAATTATTTAATCAAACATGAATTTTAATTTTTTATAATAATTTTAACTTACAATACAAAATCAGTTTAATACAGCGGTGTAAGGTTGAAATAAAACAGTGAATCATGGTGTGATCACACCCGCACACCTAAAAATTTTCAATCCTAATAAAATTACAATTTACAAAAAAATATTCATGTATATATTACCAACATCAAAATAAATTTTAATTCATTAATGAGATGTGATAAAATAAATAATTTCACTAAGGAGTAATACATAGTGATCAAATAAAAAGATGTCGCATAAATTGTATCAGAATGAAACTCAAGGAGATAAATGATACCAAATAAAGGAATTTAAAATTCAATAATTCCAAAAAATATCATTGTGTGTCTTTGAAAACCATTTCGTTCTATTCTTTCCACATTCTATCTCGTAAATATAGGCGATTTTAATTTTTTTTGCTTGCCAAATTCTTTCCATCAAACCTACCCTACATCCTTTTCAATAAAATTTCTAGAACCACTCACTTAAGCATTCTTGGAATTTAAATATTAATATACTAACCTAGATATCCCCTTATGTTTTAAATTTCATGACTCCCCTAATTATTTATTATTATTATAATTATTATTATTTTTTTCAAAAGTTGATCTTGGTACAAATCTCACACTCATCACTCAAACCATATTTTGTATCCTCATGAAACTAATTATAATAATTATAAAAATATCAATGGTCTAGGAAGAGTGGTATTTTACTTTCCCAAGACACAACCCATATTTTTTTGTTTTTTTAGTTTACTTTTGTTTTTTTATTTAATTTTTTTTAAAGACATACAATAGTTGGATAATAGGTACACATCCATAGGTCAATATGGTATAGTAATAAAAAATATTGGATAGGTAATGGATGTATTGAAAAATAATTTTAGAAATATGATTAATATTAACCTAACTTATATTCACCTTCTTTTGAGTAGGAAAAAATAACAATTCATGGTTGGGTGAAAGATATTTGTAGAGATATTAAATAACACAATTTTCCCATAAACTACTCACACAAAGGGTACCATTCTTCACAAAGGTTTCAAAATGATACAACCATTTATATCATCAATAAACAAACAATTTACTAGAAAAAGGAACACCTCAATGTTAAATTTATGCTAAAACAAACATGTAATCATAGAAACAATTTTTTTAAATGTTAAAACAATATGAAATGGGGAAATTCCTTATGAATTTTTAGTAACTTTTATGATTAAGTGGGAATAAAAAATGAACATTACATCACAAAATTGAGGGGAAAAGGGGGGTAAGGTAACAATACCATGCAGTAAGAGAAAAAGAGAAAAATAAAATAGTTGATGAAAATTTCTATCTAACCCAGGAATGTACCCAAGAAAGAGGGGGGATAAGGTAACAATACTATTCATTAATCTAAAAAGATAAAAAGATGATGAAAAATCCTAACTAACCTAGGAATGTACCCATCCCCCACACCTAGAATATGCCGCATCATCAATTTATTAAAAGAGAATGTGGGATGGAAAGATAAAACTTGGTGGGTTTCATTAGTTGGTTGCTTCATAAACTTTGAGTTTTTCCATCAAGGAATCCAGAATGGCTTCCTGAAAGTGCATCAACTATTTACCATTGATAGTCAAGGTTTGTTTTGTTTCTTCATTTTGAACCTGAACAACACTAAATAGATAAACATTAGTAAAAGTTTATGGGTCAAACCAATAGGAACAAAGATTACCTAGATGAATATTTAGCCTTGCATTGAAAATGGGGACATTCTGCCCAATACAGAATTGATGATGAAGGATGAGGAAATCACGTTAAGTCATGGTTATCTCTATATAAATACAAAAGTTCTTATATGAGTCTCTACACATTTCCTCCAACTCCTAAATCTATAGATTTCTTTGATAATGTACACCAAAAATATTAGAATGTCATTGTTTAAGGGTCCATCAGGCTCATTTCTCTGTCTCAATATGGAGTTGACACCCCTTTCTAAAAAAAGCAGATAAGGTGACTTTCTAATGGGAGACTTAAAGGCAGTATAGTAAGCCCACAAAGAATCACTGAGTCAAAGACTCATATCTTTTCTATTAGGATGGACCATTTTCTCTATAATTTATTTTACATCTCTATTTGACACCATGTATTGACCATTGGTTGGGTGATATGCAGTAGAAACTCGATGCTTGAACCCATACTAATGAAAAGCTAATTACATTGGTCTATTGTAGAAATGAGAACCCTGATAACTAATGATGAACCTAGGTAATCCAAACCAATAAAAAATTTGGGTTCTCAAAAATTACACAACTATGTTGGAATCACCTATCCTCATGGATTGTTCCTCTACCCATTTTGACACATAATCAACTGCCAAAAGAATGTACAAGTTTCCAAAGGAATTGGGAAATAACCCCCTAAATTCAATTCACCAAACATAAAAAATGGCATGAAAGAGAAAGGGTTGTTGTGGAATTTAATTTATTTTAGTGACATTCCCCATTATTCAATAATGAGGATGAGATTTAAAAAAATCATGGGTATGCTAAAATAATTTTCAACAAAAGAGACAAGAATCAAGGACCTTGCAAGTTGTCCACTAGGGACCAAATTTTCCCCCAAAAGAAAGAGTGTGGTAAAACCTAAGGTGTTTCATCCCTCCTTTTCCTCATTGTATTGAGAATGTGGGAGTATTATACTTGGCCTTAAGAGATATCCTCATGATTCCAAAGGCTGGTAATAAATTCTGAAAGGTTTTAAATGCAAGTGGGAGATGATTTACACTTTAAAAAATAAAATAATTAACCTATAAAACCATAACCAAACAACTCAATATATGATGCATGAATAAATGAGAGACAACTTAGCCACCTCATTTATATTAAAACCTCACCAAATTTTACAATATCTAAATAAAAAGAAACTATCAATGTAAATAGAAGAAATACAACTAATCAATTCAAAGATGACAAGAAGACTCCATGCTTCACATGATTCATGATCAAATAATAAAATAGTCCAAGTATCATGAGGTGGTACTAAATAAATTTGATACTTTACCTTTTCTCATATCCCAAAATATAGAATCTACAAAAGAACCAATGTTCCAAAGCATGGGTGAGTATAAAAATTCATAGGATTTCCCCAATTACTTTCCTACTTACACAACTAGGATAGAAAAGTTATCACATTTATATAAAATAGTTTATATAAATCAATTTTCCAAAATAGTTTACAACTAAATATAAACAAGTTCCAAAACCATTTATAACCATAGGTACACAAGTACTATTATTAACAATTTTCTAGTAAGTCACATTTTTATAAAATTAACATAACAAAGCCTTAAAACCATTTCCCAATATTATTTTGGCATAACCATTCCATTGTTCACCATACTCCCACACATGCATGCTTGTTTGACAATTACATACTCATGAGAGTCTCTCATATAATTAACTTGTGTCCCACTAACACACACCCCCGATCCTGGGTCACACAACTTGTACCCCAATGGTACAGATCCCTTATTCATGGGCACATCGAAAATGAACTCACACAACCCATGTATGCCAAAACCATTCAAATAAACCAATTCAAAACATTCTAATAAAATTGTTATTTTATTGAAAACCATTAAACAAACAAATTCCAATAAACCATTCCATTTTAATAAAACAATTTCTTTTATTGAAAACCATTTAAAAAATCCATTTTCCATAATTCCAGAAAATACCATTTTAAATTTTTTTTAAAATCAAAAATCAAACCATTTAAATAAGAACACCCATTTTCCAGATTTCCAAAAACCATCACCGATGAGGGTTTCTAAAAATAATATGGCAACCAATTCACAATATAATATACAAAAATTAATCATTTTTAAAGTAGTACAATCAATTCTACAAATAGGAGTCGAGAGTGAAGCCACTTACCTTGAAGGTTTCGACGAAAACTGAAAACAAATGAAGAATGATCAAAAAACTAGGTAATAATTCCAAGAAATATCCTTAAATATCTTATCATATAAATAAAGAGACCAAAACTCATCATATTTGGAATCCAAAATCTTAGATCTACCCATAATTAGCATATATATAAGAAACTAGATGGAGAGGATATGTAGATCTATATAGATCTAAGAAAATATGACAAGAACTGTGAAGAACATGCTCTTACAATGAAGAATAAACTTCTAAATGAAAAAGGAAGATTCCAGATCAATTCCAAGTCCCTTGGTAGAGGTTATAAAATTTTTAATGGAGAATAATCCAAGGTGAGGGCCACATAAGAGCTAAAATGAGGGAGTTAAAATCAAAAACCTGTGAAATCCACTTTTTTAGGATCTCACTTTCATCATGCGCAAGGTTATACAAATCGTGCGCTAACTGTGAATTAGGTAATACCTAGAAAAACCCTCTCATTACCTCCTCACACGACCTCCTTAACCATTCTCCCATTGTGTCGAAGGTACTACCTTAAAACTATTACTCCACATAGTTTCTCCAAGGATTTCTGCACGGTTTGGGAAAACCATGCGCAGCTCATGTGCATCCCCTTTAACCCTTAACAACTTATTAAAAGCTCAAAAAACTCTCACATACTTCAACCTTATACTTTATATACATGAAAAACATAAATAAAGGGTTACATACTAGAAACTATGGGTGATACATTCTCCCCACCATTGGTCTTTCCATACCCAGAAAGTAGAAAACCATCCTTGTCTTAAAAGTGTTCTGGCCATTGCTCTTTCATTTCCTTATCATGTTCCCAAATATCTTCCTAAATCTGAATATGTTTCCATAAAACCTGTATAGACTAATGATTTTTCCATGCCATACATTCTCTTTCCTATCCACAATCTGCATCAGGATATATACCAATAAAGCATATGACTCTAGGTTAATGTGATATCATCTGATCACATGGTCATGATCAGGTTGATACTTTTTTAGATGAGATATGTGAAAAACATTATGCACTATACTAAACCCTGGTTGTAATGCCAACTGATATTCCACTTATCCAGCCCATGCTAGTATCTCTAAAGGGACAACGTATTGAGGAGATAAATTTCCTTTCTTCCCAAAATGGCGATATCCAAGCCTTGGAGAGATCCTTAAGAACACATGATCACTCATCATGAATGACAGTGGTCTTAGATGATGATATACATATGATTTTGGACAACTTTGATCCATATCTATCTATTTCATGATCAACTAAATCTTATTCATTGATTCTGGGACAAGGCTCGACCCAATTAGTGAAGTCTCATCTGTTTCCACCCAACAAAGTAGAGAATGACGAGGACACCCATACAACACTTCAAGTGGATCCATATGTATTGAGGAATGATATATATTATTATATGTGAACTCCACTAAAAGCTATATTCTCTTCCCATGAGGCACCAAAATCCACTACGCAATCCCACAAAATGTCTTCTAATGTCTATATTTTCCTCTCAAATTAGCCATCTGTCAGAGGGTGATACACCATACTCATAATAAAAAGAGACCTAAGGGATTTCTATAAGGATTTCCAGAATCGAGATGTGAATCTAGGATCTATGTCTAAAATGATAGAAAATAGTATACCATGTCTCTTAACCACCTCTTGGATATAGATTTTGGATAGATCATACACCGTATGAGTTTCAAAAATAGGGATGAAATGGGCCGACTTGGTAGGCCGATCCACTATCAACCACATGGAATAGTTTTTTTGAACCATTCTTGGGAGAACTGTAACAAAATACATCATGATATACTCCCATTTCCACACTAGAATAGGTAAATATTGTAGCATGCCTATTGGTCATTGATTTTCTACCTTAACTTACTGACAAGTTAAGAACGTTGCAACAAACTCAACCACCTTCCATTTCATAATAATCCACCAAAAATATGCCTTCAACACTTTATACATATTTTGTATTCCTAGATGTACAACCCATTTTGAGTTGTTGTAAGTATGGAGAAGTTGTTCCTGATAAGCCATAGGTATAATCATTAGATCTATGAACCAAAAAACTGAACTCCCATCTAGTTTTCCACACTTAATGGTATCCCCACCATTGAGTTTTGAACTCATAACCCTGAATTATTCATTTTATGTTTGTGCTTATTTGACTAACTCTACCGAATTAGGAATCATGAAAACTAAAAAGAAAACTACAATATCACCTTGGTCTTCATATTCCTGGTCCATATCATCTAGGACTAATATCAACTACTACTCATCTGAAGATTATTTTTCAACTGAGCATAAGACTTTCTACTCAATGCATTTTCCATAGAATTCCATTTTTCTAGTGAATAAATCATGTAAAAGTCAAACATATGGATATAATCCATCCATCTCCTTTTCCTCAGATTCAAATATCACTATGGTAAAATATGTTTAAAGCACTTATGATCTATGAACATAGTATATTTATCACCAAAGAGATAATGACACCATGTATTCAAGGCATGGACAACCACAGTTATCTCCAAATCTTATGTTGGATAATTCTCCTCATGTACTCTCAACTTCCTTGAACCATAGGCAACCACATGGTCTCCTTTCATGAGAACACATCCCAACCTAGATCCAAAATCATTACAATACACCACATACCACTATCCTGATTCTATAAAAATAAATATAGGTGCTAACATAAGATGAAATTTTATCTCTTAAAAAGACTCCTGACATTCCTCAATCCATCAGAATGGAACATTATTATTTTTCAAAGCTATTATAGGAAAAGATAGTCATGATAAGTCAAAAAAATCATTTATAATAACTAATTAGATGAAGAAAACTTCATACCTCAAAGAAATTCTTCATAGGTTTCCAATTGATAACAACTTCTATCCTTTCAGGATCCACTAAAACACATTTTTCATAAATTATGTGTCCAAGAAAGCATACCTTTGGTATCAAAAAATCCCACTTTGATAATTTTTCATAAAAATGATGATCTCTAAAGATTTCTAACACTATCACTATGTGTTGCTCATGCTATGATTTTGTCCTTTAATGCACCAATATGTCTTACACAAACAATACAACAAAAGAATCCAGATATCTCTAAAATATACAATTTATTAATTCTATAAAGACCTCTGGTAAATTTTTAAGACTGAAATGCATGACTATGTATTAATAATTTCCACATCTTCTTCTGAAATCTTTCTTCTAAATATCCTCCTTCTGAACTCACAATTGATGATATCCTAATCGTAAGTCAATTCTAGAGAACCACTAATCTCTCCATAATTGATTGAACAGATCATCAATTCATGGAAGTGGATACCTATTCTTAATTGTAACTTGGTTAAGCTTATGATAATCCACACATATCCTTAGATTTCGATCTACTTTCTTCACAAACAAGATTGGTTCTAACCATGAAGACATGCTAGAATGAATGAAACCTTTGCTTTCTAGATCCTCTAACTGCACTTTCAATTCCCTTGACTCTGATTGTTCCATCCTATAACATGGATGGGAAATAATACTAGTCCTAGAGTGGAGATCAACCATAAACTCAACTTCCCTTATAGATGGTAACCCCAAGAAGTTTTCAGGAAAAACATCAATAAATTGATCCACAACTACTGGAAAACTATTATCCTTGATCACTTCTATCGATTCTAAAGTCAACGCCACTAAATAATAAGAGATCGTGCCCACCACTAGTGCTAAAAAGTCCATTGAACCTATCTTCACAACCCTTTGTCCCCTGAAGAGGTTCTCGATTACATCCTCAGTTGTGAAACTGACTGTTCTCCTATAACTTTCGATGTGATCCTTGAATATTGTTGACAAATCCATACTCAGTATTTCATCAAAACATCCATTGTAACATCCTAGGTAAATAAAGAATATGAAATTTTCATATGTATTAATATTTGTGAATTAAATATTAATTTTACTTTAAATGGGATTCTATATTCGATGGTGTACTTAAAACGCAACAATGGGTTTCTCTGAAATCTTATGTTGCACAAAAGGATGAGTCATAATGAGAAAAATAATAATAATATAATATTATTATTTTAAATGGTAGTTAATGCCTAGAATTTGTATTGGAAGAAATGAACATAACTAACCATATTATGATTAAACATGTTTTTTAATGTTTTTACATTTATCTAATAAGATTTAGAGGCTTAAAATGAGAGTGAATTCAATTTTAAGCATAAATACTCTAATATTTTTAAAGGGTATATTTTCTGGATTTTGATGATGAACCATTTTTAAATATAATTATTTTTTCACTTTTATATGTTCCATTGGACAAAATAAACTTCTTCTTTAGAAGAGGGGTATCGAAATTTTCTTTGGGTAAATTTTTGGTATTTTTCTGATAAATTTCATTTTTTTAATGAATAGTGAAAAATACCGCATTTTAAGTCAAAACTGTCTTTTCATCTAATTTATTAATATATTTATATTATCCTTTTAATTTGTTTTAAAGTGTAATTTGATTATATTTTTATCATTTAATCCAATTTTGTTCATTGGAAGTAATTTCACTTTGAAATTGGACATAAACACATGTCAATCTTTTGGTAGTTTTTATTTCTTAAAAACACGCTTTTTGGTTTTGACAATGGAAATTAATTTTAAATTAATTTATGAAACTATTGTGTTTTGAATCTATAAATATTGATTCAATATTTGGAATCTGGATATCCAAATTTTTTAAATATGTTACTTTTATTTTTAGATATTATGAATAGTAACTTCAGAAAATATTTTATTTAGCGTGGTTAAAGGGAAAATCTGTTAAATAAGGGTAAACAAATAATATTATAATAATATTAAATTATCCTATCACATGTCCTAATCCTATTGGATGAGATATTTCCAACCATGGTCATCCTTGGGTTTATTTTAGGTCCCGATGGAGCAACTTGTGTGTGAAAATGAGATTTAACTACTTTTAATTTAAAGTTATGGAAAATATAACCTAAATATGAATCTTTTACTGAAACATTTTTTATATGGGGTTGTATAAGTGATATTTTGGACTATAAATAGTAATTAAGAAGATAAAAATATTTACTACATCATGGTATTTTATTTATAATTTTTAGACATTAAATAAATAAATTTATTTATGAAACAATGATGATGAAGTGATAACCTTATTAATGAATGATTTAAATAAATGAGATTATAAATATTAAAATAAATTTATTTTGAAATTTTTTATTCCATACATGAATTTTAGGGATACTTATGACTTGTTATATTTTAATTAATTATGTTTTTTATAAATAATAAAGTTGTTATGGATTTTTAAAAGTCATGATATGAATAGTATATAAATTGACATAAATGAGTTTTAAAAAAAAATACTATTTTAGTCAATGATAAAATAGTAATAAAAATATAATAATAAGCCAACTGGAATATATTATGTTATATATGTCATTAAGGATCTATTTTTGGGTCTCTATCCATTTTATAGTAATTATGGTAACCATATATTATGAATATACAAGAAGACATGGTAAAAGTTAAATAAGTTTACTAAGGGTTAAAGCTAAAATATAAGGTTAATTTTATGACCTAATCTTGTCTAAAACCCATTGTATAAGAGTATTTACACCCATACTAATCTTAGATTATAAATATATCACTTTGGTGTTATTATAATTTGAAAATCAATTAATAATAAAATAATATTTCAAGACATTCCTAAAGTGCCCCTCCTCCCTCTTATAAAAGGACACCACCTCAAACCCATTAATCACACCTCTAAATCCCCCTTGGATCATCCAAACTCTGTTCTAATCAGCTCCTAACATATCTCTATTCCTCTTAGAATCCTTAAATTGGGACTAAGGCAATTAAATAATTCCTTTTAGCTTAAATCAAAAGGAGTTACCCAATTTGAGGTAATGTATTCTCTCAAGATTCTTTCATTTATTTTCCATCTCCAACCCCATAAACTATATTTATTCAATTATTTTATAAAAAGAACAATATATTCAATATACTAGGTTGTTTTTATGATACTTATTCAAATGAAACTTACACACACCTCCGTCTATTGGGTATAAAACATACGGTTTATGTGGACAGTGAACTATTGCCTCACAAAACGATGATTGTTTAATCTTATCCTACCACCTCTTATGGTGAACATTATGATGTAACTATAATTATAAATGATATTTATGATATTTATTTTATATCTATGCTACTTTTTTTCTCATTTATAACACACCTTTACCCTTTTCATGTTGTATAAATACAATAATTTCATTTGAGGAAGTGCGGACTACCGCCCCCTCAAAGTGATATGACTTTTTCATGTCATACATGAAACGTATAAAGGATGGAGTTAATGAACTTATATATGATATTATACTGGAATTATAATATACCAATGTATCATTTAGTTTTCATTCCTTTAAATATGAAAAATAAATTAAAGTAGCCTTTATGTGTATGTACGGTTTACCGTCTCCATGAACGGCGCATTTCATTTCTTATATCCACATGCTATAAACTATTATAAATACATATATAATGGATATATATGATATATATGATATATAAATAATTAATATAATTCCATATATAATGTAATTTTGACCACATGGACAATTTTTAATTACAACAAATTCATTTTTGACTCAAGTTCCGAACATCGAAAAAATTTCTGATATTAATTCAAATAATTAACTAATTGTTATAGTAAGGTAATAAGTGATATAAAAGGAATAATAAACTTGAAAAGGGTTATTAAGAAAGAATAAATTAACTTAATTTTATTATTTAGGAATAACAAGGAAAATACGAGACAATTCAGACTCGAGGTATGGGACTTTGTCTCAATCTCCTTTCATTGAGGCATGTTTTGATAACATACACCACCTTATTTTACACAGTGTATAATAAACCCCTTTGACATTTAATTTCATTCAAAGGAAATATTTTTTCTATGTAGTATTTTACTAAACAACAAAAGGAATGTTTTTTAACGTATGCGGAGACAACGACCTTTCCTCCGTGGTGAGCATTATTTGATATTTGACTTCCTTAACAAGTCGTGATGTTTTTAATTGGAAAATAAATACCATATACCATTTTAACATATTTTGGTATTGAAAATGGTTTTGAAAGTGTTATTACTATTTCAATATCTTGAAATTATTTCTTGTGATTTCAAATGAAATTTTATGATTGAAATGTTGATATTTTCAATCTTTTATGTGTGATCATTATATTATGGTACTTGGACATTTGATGGGTTGTTATGTGACATAAAAAATGAAGATTGGTTCCATGATAAACCAAGGATGGGTGGTTACGTTATAACCTCCAATGCATTGGGTATGGAAGTCATCCGTATGACTATTCCATTTGTAAGAAATTTTTATTGAAGTCGACCGTATGGTTATTCCATTTACGTATGATTATATCCCAAGTTTACCTTTTATATGTTATGTGTGATTTATATGGGTTTTATGGTAATATTTTGGTTACAAAAGGGTAAGTGATGAGCTTTTATTTAGTGAATAGTATTTACTACCTCATAAAGGTGAAATGTATTAGTTATGATAAAGTATTCATGGTTTACATGTTGTTTTGAAAAACTAACAGTTTTTCTTATTTGTGTATACCTTACTGAGATTTTTATGCTCATCCAAAGTTTTGAAATATTTTTCACATGAATTAAAGATGAGTAGTGTCAAGTATGTGATCAAGGAAAATTCATGCTATCTAAAACATGGAACTAAAAACATTTAGTTTTTGTTTTATGAAAAAATTGGACAGTGAGTAGAAGTGTATACTTGTAATATTAAAGTTATTATTTATAAGTTATGACCTAATTCTCTAAAGATATAAACCTGAAATGATCCTCATTGTGAATTATTAACTTATTTCAAAATTATGTAATGTTTAAGGTCGGGGCCTTATATTTGGTATCAAAGGGAAGTTTAGATAACTATAGGAGTTAGAATTTTATTAATAGAATATCCATAAATTATTTTTAAATTATTTTCAAATAGAAATGATATAGAATTTTAAGATTACTATGTTCCTTCATCTACGATATGTTTGTTCAGAATGGTTTTTCATATATGAAACAGGTTTGCACTACTGGGAAGGCATACAGAAGAGAATGACCTTCCAAATCCGCATCTTGAGATGGTTGGAATCAAAACTGAACAGTTTGTTGCAGTAATGGAACAGTTGAGTCAGGATATAAATGGTGGTGATATCCATGCATGAGATCAGCCATATGAACCATAGAGGAACATTTCAGTAGTAGAGCATTTCATAAGGAAACATCCCCCATCATTCAGAGGATCATATGACCCTGTGAAATATGAAGAGTTGATCCATTCATTGGAAAATATTTTCAATGTCATGGGTTATAAAAACAATCGAATGGTTAGTCTTTTTATTTTTAATTTTGAAGGAGAAGCATATTAGTGGTGGTTAAGGGCTAAAAATGTCAGGGACAGTAAGGATATTGATGGTCTTTGTTGGGAAGAATTAAAAGTTATATTTCTTGAGAAATATTTTCCTAAGGCAGTTCAACTTAGGATGGAAAAAAAATTCTTGTAACTGAGGCAGGAGGATTATTCAATGGATGATTACGAAGAAAGGTTCACTCGACAATAACGGTATGCTCCAAATTTTATCTGAGGTCTTAATTGTAAGATAAATTGATTTTACTTGAGCCTAAAGCCGCAATATCTAAGAGAATTATCCTCTAATGAATTCAAAATCTATGAGAAACTTTTTAGATGTTCCAAGAAGGTAGAAATGTACATTTCTGATGATCAGGTGTTCCATGAGAGAAAGAAAAAGAAGAGGTCATGTTAGAAGGCAAAGGGAAAGTATTCATTAAATAAGCCTGGAAGTAAGAAAATTAAATTTTCATCTTGTGAAAAGTGTGGTAAAAAGAATCCTAGAGAGTGTCTCTTAAAATCTAGAAAGTGCTTTCGGTGTGGTAAGACTGTTCATATTGCTCGTAACTGTAAGGAAGATGATCAAGCAGGTAATGAAAATCCAACAATAAGATGTTTTAGTTGCAAAGAGTTAGGGCATTATGACAATGTGTGTCCAAATTTGATTACCCAAGATAAAAACCAGACATATAAAAAGTTGAAGGGTGTGGAAAAATATTTTTCTACTACTTTGGTTGACGTGGGACTATAAAATTATGTGGTATTAGGTACTTTGTTTGTTTCTTCATATTATACCAATGTATTTTTTGATTTAGGGTCTACACATTCTTTCATTTCTAAGAAATTTTTAGGTAAATTTGGAATTATACCTCAAGAAATTAATCCAGAACTTATAGTAAAAGCACCAGGGGGAAATGTTGAGGCAAAAATAAATTATAAGAATTTTTCTATTCTTATTTGTTGAAATAATTTACCTCTAAACCTTGTTGTTTTAACTCTAGTAGAGTTTGATGTTATTTTGGGAATAGATTGGGTATCTATTTACCATGATAAGATTGAATATAGAGCTAAAGAGGTTTATTTTCAGAAAGACTTTCATTTTGTGTAAAATAATGAACCTTTATCTCTAATAATATCTCAGGAAGCTGAGAAAATAGTGAAAGATGTAAATGAATGTTACCTTGCATATATTTCTGAAAGAAAAGGAACTGTTCATATTAATGATGTGCTATAAGTAAATGAGTATCTTGATGTTTTTCCTAATGAGTTTCTTGGTATTAACATGATCGGGAAGTTGAATTTACTATTGACTTAGTTCCTGATG
Organism: Viscum album; assembly: GCA_963277665.1. Taxonomy (NCBI): domain Eukaryota; kingdom Viridiplantae; phylum Streptophyta; class Magnoliopsida; order Santalales; family Viscaceae; genus Viscum; species Viscum album. Next base: position 811,884,796 of record OY728123.1, read on the forward strand.
CTAATTCAATTTCAAAACCCCCTTATCGAATGGATCAAATTGAACTTTTAGAGTTAAAGAAACAATTGAAATCATTGTTAGATAAATGTTTCATTTGACTTAGAACATCACTATTGGGTGCTCCAGTATTTTTTGTTAAAAAAAATATGGTTCAATGATACTTTGCATTGATTATAGTCCCTTGAATAATATCACTATTAAGAAAAAGTATCCTTTGCCTCATAATGATGATTTGTTTGATCAGCTCCATGGAGGTCAGTATTTTTCAAATATTGACTAGATATCGCAGTACCATCAGTTGAAAGTAAAGGAAGCATACAATCTGAAGACCATCTTTCATAATAGACATGGCCATTATGAATTTGTAGTTACGCCTTTTGGGTTAACCAATGCACCTATTGTATTCATGGATCTTATTAATATAATTTTCCATGAGTTCTTGGATAAGTTTGTGCTTGTGTTTATTGATGAAATTTTGGTATATTTCAAAATTAAAGAGGAACATGAATGTCATTTAAGGGTAATCTTGAAAAACATAAAATAAAATAAATTTTATGGGAAATTCAGCAAGTGTGAGTTTTGGTTACAAAAAATTTCATTCCATGGACACATTGTTTCAAAAAATGGCATAACTGTTGATCCTTCTAAAACAATAGTTATTGAAGAAGATTTGTTGAGAATTTTTCACGGTTATCTAGCCCGCTGACTAATTTAACTCGAAAATGTGTTAAGTTAATCTGGAAAAAATAATGTGATGACTGTTTTCAAAAATTGAAAAGAAGATTGGTGAATGCTCTAGTTTTGGAATTACCTTCCAAAGATGATGAATTTTTTATCTTCAATGATGATTTGTTGAAAGGACTTGGTTGTGTCCTAATTCATAATTATTTTTTAATTGCTTATGCTTGATGTCAGTTGAAACCTCATGAGTTAAATTACCCTACACATGATTTGAAATTATTTAATGTTGTTTTTTATTTAAAAATTTGGAGGCATCATATGTATGGTGTAAAGTGTGAAATATATACTGACCGCAAAAGTTTGAAGTATATATTCTCTCACAAAGAATTGAACATGAGACAGAGGATACGACTGGAATTAATCAAGTATTATGATTGAACGATTCATTACCATCTAGGAAAATAAAATAAAGTGGCTGATGCTTTGAGTCGAAAAATTAATGCTATATTAACCATGTTACGTTTGGAACAAGATCCTTTGATTAAGGATTTGAAGAACTTTGGTATATAAGTTGTTGGTGTAGGAAATCATTATTTTTTTGTTTTAGGTGTCAGTAAAATTGTCTCTAGTAGACAGAATAAAGCAAGTGCATAAGAAAGACAATGAGTTGTAGAAAAAGGTAGAATTGGTTTAGAAAGTTATGTTACCTGAATTTAACATTGATAAAGATTGTGTTTTGAGGGTTGAGAAGAGATTATGTGTGCCTTGTGATTCACATTTGAAGAAAGAGTTGTTATGTGAAGCTCATAGTTCTTTATTTTCAATTCATCCCCACAGTACTAATATGTACATAGATCTTCGAGAGTATTACTGGTGGGATGGGATGAAAATAGATATTATTGACTTTACTATGAAGTGTTTGACTTGTCAACAGGTTTAAGCAGAGAGACAGTTACCAAAAGGGATGCTCTAGCCTTTAATGGTGCTAGAGTGGAAATGGGAAAATATATCTATGGACTTTGAAGTGGGATTACTAAAGACTTATCGAGGTGATAATGAAATCTGGGTTATTGTTGATCGATTGACTAAATCTGCTCATTTTCTTCCTATTCGAGATACCCTGTCTCTAGATCAAATTTCTCGATTGTATATTAAAGATATAGTCAGCTTATATGGAGTTACCCTCTTCATTATATATGATCATGATCTCACGTTCACTTCTAAATTTTGGAAGGGATTTGATAAGTCATTGGGTACTAAATTAAAATTCAGTACAACTTTTCATCCTCAATCAGATGGGTAGTCAAAATGAAAAATTAAAAAATTAGAAGATATGATATGTGCTTCTTCAATGGATTACCAAGGAATTTGGGACCAACATATTTCTTATAACAACAATTTTCATTCCAGTATATAGATGGAACCATTTGAGACATTATATAAAAAGTAGTGATGAACTCTAGATTTTTAGGATGATGTAGGTGAAAGGAAGTTTAGGGGACTATAATTGGTAGACGATATGGAAGAAAAAGTTTTGTTAATTCAGAAGAACATGAGAACAACTCAGAGTAGGAAGAAAAGTTATGCAGATAACTGAAGGAAGGATCTTTCTTTCAAGGTAGGTCGTCACGTCTTTCTCAAAATTTCTCCATGGAAAAGTGTGATTTGTTTTGGTAAAAAGATAAATCTGAGTCTTAGGTTCATTAGACCCTATTAAATCGTGGAGAAAGTTGGATCAGTAGCCTACATCGTGGCTTTACCCCCAGGTTTATCCCGGGTACACAATGTTTTTCATGTTTCAATATTGAGGAAGTATATGCTAGATCCATCTCATGTTTTGAGTGTAGAGGTAGTTTAGTTGGAAGAGAATCTCTCTTATAAGGAACAACCAGTCTGAATTCTTGATCCAAGAGAACAACTATTGCAGAATAAAGTAATTTATCGGGTTATGGTTTTATGGAAAAACCACATGGTTGAAGAGACGATATGGGAATTAAAAATTCTATGAGGGACAAATACCCCCCGCTTATTTGATAAGTTAATAAAATTGTGAGGATGTAATTTCCAAAAGGGGGGAAGGATGTACCATCCCTGGTAAATAAAGAATATGACATTTTCATATTTATTAATATTTTTGAATTGAATATCAATTTTTCTTTAATGGGGATGCTATGTTCGATGGTGTACCTAACACACAAAAATGGGTTTCTTTGAAATCTTATGTTGCACACAAGGTTGAGTCATACTAAGAAAAATAATAACAATATAATATTATTATTTTAAATGGTGGTTAATTCCTAAACGTTATATTGACAGGAATGAACAGAACTAACAATATTATGATTATACATGTTTTTAAAATGTTTTTATATTTATCTAAAACATTTATATGCTTAAAATGAGAATGAATTCAATTTTAAGTATAAATACTCAAATATTTATAAAAGGTAGTTTTACATCATTTTGATGAAGAATTATTTTTAAATATAGTTTTTTTCACTTTTATATGTTCCATTAGACAAAATAAAATTATTCTTTAAAATCAAGAAATCAAAATTTAGTTTGGGTAAATTTTTGGTATTTTTTTGATAAAGTTCATCTTTTAGGAACAGTGAAAAATACTGCATTTTAAGTCAAAACTGTCTTTTCATCTAATTTATTTATATAGTTATATTGTCCTTTTAATTAGTTTTAAAGTGAAATTGGATTTTATTTTTATCATTTAATACATTTTTGGTAATTTTAATTAATTTCACTTTGAAATTTGACATAAACACATGTCGATATTTTGGTAGTTTTTACTTCATAAAAACACTTTTTTTTGTTTTGACAACGGGAATTAATTTTAAATTAATTTCTGAAACTTCTATATATTGAATTTAGAAAAATTGATTCCATATTTGTAATTAGTATGTACAAATCATGTAAATAGTTTAACTTTATTTTTATACATTATCAATAGTAATTTCCGTAAATATTTTATTTACCATGGTTAAAGGGTAAATCTGGTAAATAAGGGTAAACAAATAATATTATAATAATATTAAATTATCCTAACACATATAATAACTATATTTTATGATATATTTATGACCAATTGCATCATTAGGTCGATTTTAGGACCCCATGAAGCCACTTTTTTGTGGAAATGACATTTAATTGCTTTTAATTTAAAGTTAAGGAAAATATAACCTAAACATGTATCTTTTACTGAAACAATTTTTATATGGGATTATATATGTGATTTTTAGACTATAAATAGTCATTAAAAATATTAAAATATTTCATACATCATGATATTTTATTTATAAATTTTAGACATCAAATAAATAAATTTATTTATGACATAATTATGATGTAGTGATTACCTTATTAATGAATGATTTAAATAAATGAGATTATAATATTAAAATAAATTTATTTTTAAAGTTTTTATGCCATACATAAATTTTAGGGATAATTATGACTTGTTATATTTAAATTAATGAATTCTTTTATAAATAATCAAGTTGTTATGGATTTTTTAAAAGTCATGATATGAATAGTATATAAATTGACATAAATGGATTTTTAAAACAAATACTATTTTATTAAATGGAAAAATAGTCCTAAAAATCTAATATTCTTCTAATGGACATATATTATGTTAAAATTTTCATTAATGATCCATTTTTGTATCGTTTGTAATTTTATAGTAACTATGGTAACCATATATTATGAATATACAAGAAGACATGGTAAAAGTTAAATAAGTTTTCTAAGAGTTAAAGCTAAAAGATATGGTTACGTTTATGACATATACTTCTATAAAACCAATTTTATGAGATTATTTAGACCCATACGCATATTAGATTATAAATATACCACTTTTTTGTTATTATAATATGAAAATCAATTAATAATAAAATAATATTTGAAGACATTCCTAAAGTGCCCATCATCCCTCTTATAAAAGGACACCACCTCTAACCCATTACTCAAACCTCTAGATCCCCCTTGGGTCATCAAAACTCTGCCAAAATAAGCTCCCAACATTCCTATATTCCTCATAGAATCCTTACATTGGGAATAAGGCAATTAAATAAGGCCTTTTAGCTTAAATCAAAAGGAGTTACCTGATTTGAGGTAATGTCTTCTCTCAAGATTCTTTTATTTAATTTCTTTCTCCAACCCCATAAACTATATATATTCAATTATTTTATAACAAAAACATTATATTAAATATACTAGGTTGTTTTTATGATAAGTATTCAAAATACCCTTACACACACCTCCGTCTAATGGGTATATAACATACTCTTTCTATGGATAGCGAACTACTGCGTCACGAAACAATGATTGTTCAATCTTTTCCTACCACCTCTTATGGTGAACATTATGATTTAAATGTAATTATAAATGATATTTATGATATTTATTTTATGTCTATTCTTATTTATTTCTCATTAAAACAAACCTTTAAGATTTTCATGTTGTATAAATACGATAATTTCATTTGAGGAAATGTGGATTACCGCCCCCTCAAAGAGGTATAACTTGTTCAATCCATACATGGAATGTATAAAGGATGGAGTTAATGAACTTATATATGATATTATACTGGAATTATAATATACCTATGTATCATTTTGTTTAAATTCCTTTAAATATGAAAAATAAATTAAAGTAGCATTCATGCATACGTACGGCTTACCGTCTCCATGAACGGCTCATTTCATTTCTTATATACAAATGCTATATACTTTTCTAAATAAATATATACTGGATATATATGATATATAAATCATGAATATCATTCTGGAGATAATTTACTTTTGACCACATGAACAATTTTTAATTATAACTAGTTCATTTTTGACTCACGTTCCGAACATCGACAAAATGTCCGATACGAACTCAAATAATTAACTAATTGTTTTATAAAGGTAATAAGTGATATAAAAGAAATAATAAACATGAAAAAGGTTCTGAATAAAGTATAAATTAACTTAATTTTATTATTCAGGAAGAACAAGGAACATACAAGACAAGCCATACTCGAGGTAAGGTGTTTCATCTCAATGTCATTTCATTGGGGCATGTTTTGATAAGATACACCTCCTTCTTTTACACAGTGTATAATAAACCCCTTTGAATTTTAATTTTATTCAAAAAAAATATTTTTTCTATGAATCATTTTACTAAATGACAAAATGAATGTTTTTTAATGTATACGGTGACAACGATCTTTCCACCGCCATGAGCATTATTTGATATTTGGATCCGATAACAATCCATGATATTTTTAAATGGAAAATAAATACCATATTCCATTTTTACATATTTTGGTATTGAAAATGGTTTTGAAAGTGGATTTTCTATTACAATATCTTGAAATTACTTCTTATTATTAAAAATTAAGTTTTATGATTGAAATGTTGATATTTGAAATCTTTTATGTGTGATGATTATATAATGGTACTTGGACATTTGAAGGGTGGTTACATGATAAAACAAATGATGGGTGGTTCCGTGATAAACTAGGGATGGGTGGTTATGTAATAACCTCCAATAAATTGGGTATGGAAGTCAGCCGTATAACTATTCCATTTGTAAGAATGATTTTTAGAAGTAGACCGCATGGTTATTCCATTTACGTATTATTATGTCCCAACTTTACCTTTTATATATTATGTGTGATTTCTATAGGTTTATAGTAATATTTTGGTTACAAAAGGGTAATAAATGAGATTTTATTCAGTTAATAGTATTTAATACTTCATAAAGGTGAAAAGCATTTATTTTGATAAAGTATTCATGGTTTACATGTTGTTTTGAAAAACTAACATTTTTCCTTCTTTATGTATCCCTTAATGAGATTTTTATGCTCATCCAAAGTTTTGAAAAGTTTTTCATAGGACTTAAAGATGAATAGTGTCAAGTATGGGATCAAGGAAAATTAATGATGTCTAAAACATGGAACTAAACATGTTTCATTTTTTAAGAGTTTTTGTTTTATGAAAAAATGGGGAGTGAGTAGAAGTGTCTACTTGTAATATTAAAGTTGTTATGTATAAGTTATGACATAATTATCTAAATTTATAAACTTGAAAAGATCCTAAATGTGAATTATTAAATTAATTCAATATTATGTAATGCTTAAGGATACGGCCTTATATTCATATCTAACATTGAGAAGTCCCATTTTTTGATCAGCTCCATCTACATTTATAGAACATTATCTACAAAAAATTATCGACATTCTCTTTCACCGAGAGGTGTTTGAAGTTTTAACACGGAACGAATCACCTCATGTTTTAAACATTGAAAATAAAAAACATGTTAAGTAATGATAGAATGTAATGCACTAGTATCAAATAACACTTGCATAAGGGTAGAATTAAAATGAATCCCACCTCTCACTTTAGATGGTCCATCCTAATCATCTATAATCACTTACTCAACTCCATACAAGTGCTTCATCATTGCACTCTGCTCCTTGTTGCCTTGCTGAGATTTCCCTTGTTGATAAGTCATAGTATTCCTAGAATCACCATGGCCAACCCTATTCTGTTGAAAAGTCTGTTTTTCTACCCTTGCCCCATCGAAGCATATGATGCTTGCGACACCTGAGAACTGTCTTAAGCACCTGACCTCAAATCACTACAATAATAACACTAAAGATACCACATCTTCTTACAGTTATGGAATTCTCTAGGTTGTATTATACACTCTCAATTTATGTGGTCAAGCTAACCACATTAGAAACAACCTACTTTATTATTGGTTCATGGTGGAATGTTTACTTATCCAGCTATCTAATTTTGACTCTCTCTCCCACCTTGGAAATAAGTGTCCCTCTTCTGCTGGCTCCCATCATTCGAGTTCCCACCAATTCCCAGAGGTACCATCATACCTCCTCCTCCCATAGCTCCTACAATATCACATTCACCCACTATCACTCTATTCACTATTTATGTATAATCTGTAATACAAAGCCCCACAATCTTCGATCAAATACCCTTATATATCCATGATTTGAAGATGTGTGCCTTCAAGGATGCACAAGACACATCCTTTGGTGCAAAGCACACTAAATTTATGAATTTATCCATATATTCTATGAAATATAGATTTTCTTACGTCATGATAAATAAATATATCATTTTATGGACCTTGAATGTGTGAGGATAGAATTGTTTGTCGAACAATTATTCAAAATCCTCCCAAATCGGGCCTTGATCCAGTTTGGCATGCAACACTAGTTCCCACCACTGGTGTGAAATATCCTCAAGCATATAAATTTATAGTTTGACTTTCATCTCCACTGGTGTGTGGATGAAATTGAATATATGATTCATCATATTCAGCCACACCTCCGAATTTTCTAGTTTAGAATCACCATGAAAAATGGGTGGATTATACTTCATAAACTAGATAGAATGATCCACATGTCTTGGATCATCCCTCTGGTTTCCTATGCCCACAACCTAGAACACTTGGATGATACTTTTAACTAGATATAGGTTCACATGTGTCTTAGGTGCATCTATATTCTCCACATATTCTTTCAATTGGTTCCTATGATGCCTACTAGGTGCCATTTTCTAAACAAACAAAAATATCTATAAGTCTCACTCCCAAGTAACTGATGGATTATCATTTCAAATTCTATCACATTAACTATCACAACATTTCTTTCCAAAATCAATCTTCCACATTCAATTTCTTTTTAAAAAAATACTTTCTTTCTTTGAAAAATCAAACCATTTTCAAATACATCTACCATGATTTTTCAAAGTCTTTCATTTGAAAAAAATTTGCACATTTCTAAAAATTTACACGTTTTCACAAAATCATAAATAATTACTCCAAATGAGATATGAAATACTTCTGGGAAGTCGTTCCTCTACAATTCATATCATTCTTGTCTCATTGGATAAACCCATGATAATGAGATTCCATATCCTACAAGTGTCTCCAAAACACTTATGTACCCAACTCCCTGGTAACTTGAAGTTTAGCATAAAAAGGTTAGATACATCTTTTTATGCTCTAAATTTAAATTAATGAAAATCCTAGTCCATTATAAGACTCCAACCTATGAAATAGATAAGAATGAATTCAACTCTAATACCATGAAATTGAAGACCACTTGTTTGGAAAGTACATAACAAGATGATACCATTTGTAAAATCCCTCCTTCTCCTCATTGGCTCGAAAAGGTGGGAGGATTCTACCTAGCCTTAAGCAACATTCCCAAGATACCAAAGGATGGAAATAAATTCCTAAGGGTTTCAAATTCATGTTGGGGATGTTTTACCCTTTAAAAACTAAAACGATTAACCCATCAAACCATAACCAAAAAACTAACTATATGATTCATGAATAAATAAAATAAAACTCAGACACTTCATTTCTATTAAAAACACACCAAAGTGTACCACAGGGGAAGAAAAAGAAAATATAAAAGTAAAAAAGTAGAATGAAAACTACTGACCTCAAATATGACAACAAGACTCCAGGCTCCACATGATCCATGATCAAATCATCAAACAGTCCAAGTATCACCAGGTGGTGCTAAATATATGCAACTTTACCTTTTCCCATGTCTCGGAAGATAGAATCTGCAAAACACCAAAGTTCCAAAGCAGGGGTGAGTATAAAACTCAGTAGGATTTCCCCAATGAATTACCTACTCAATCCACTAGGATAGAAAGGTTAGCACATTTATATAAAACATTTCATGTAAAATATTTTCACAAAATAGTTTACAACTAAATATAAACAAGTTCCAAAACCATTTATAACCAATGGTACATAAGTGATATTTAAACAATTTTCTAGAAAGTCACATTTCAATAAAATCAACCAAACAAAGCCTTAAAACCATTTCCCAATATTATTTTGGTATAACCATTCCATTGTTCACCATACACCCATGCATGCATGTTTGTTTGACAGTTCTATACCAATGAGCGGTCTCTCTTCCAATTACCTTGTGTCTATTGAAATATGCCCCCCATCTAGGGTCACACACCTTTTACCCCAATGTTACACATACCTTATTTAGGGGCATGTCAAACCTGAACTCACACAACCCATGTATGCCAAAACCATTCAAATAAACCAATTCAAACCATTTCAAAAAAACTATTCTTTTATTGAAAAACATTAAACAAACCAATTCCAATCAACCATTTCATTTCAATAAAACCACTAATTTTATTTTAAACCATTAAAAAAATACATTTTCCACAATTATATAAAATCCCATTTTAAAATATTTATTTTTAAATCAAGAATCAAACACTTTAATCAAGAACACCCATTTTTTATATTTCCACAAACCATCCTCAAAGAGGGTTTCTAATAGTCGTATGGAAAACAATTCACAATAAAATCCACAAAAAGTAATAAATTTGAAAGCATAACAATCAATTATACAGAGAAGAGTCGACAGTGAAGCTACCTACCTCAAATGATTTGATGAAAAATGAAAACAGATAAATAATGTTCAAGAAACCAGGTAAGAATTCCACGAAACTGCCTTAGATCACTTATCCAATCAAAAAAGAGATCAAAACTTATCATATTTGGAATAAAAAATCTTATATCTACCCACAATGAGAATATATTTGATAAACTGAGAGGATTGGATAATTAGATCTAAGTATATCTAAGAAAACGTGATAATAATAGTGAAGAATGATCACTAACCATAAAGAATCAGCTTCAAAATACCAAAGGAAGCCATTGGATCAATTCCAAATCACTTGGGAGAGGTAATAAAACCTTCAATATAGAATAATATATAGTTAGGTCTATATAGGAGAAAAATGAGGGAGTTAAAGTCAAAAATTGGTGAGATCCACTTTTTCAGGATCTCACTTTAACCCTACACATGGTTTAGTCATACGATTAGACAAAAAATGCACTAACTATGAATTAGTAACTGCCTAGACAACCCTTGCACAACCTCCTTAATTTTTCTCCCACCATACCAAAGATACTACCTCAAAACTACTGCTGTACACAATTTCTCCTAGGATTTCTGCATGGTTTGGGAATACCATGCACAACCCATGTGCATCCCCTTTAACCCCAAAACATTATTTGAAGTTCACCAAACTCTCCCATCCTTCACCCTTATAATTTATATGCATAGAAAACATAAATAAAGGGTTACATACTAGAAACCAGGGGTACTACATAAGGACAAACTAAAAATATTTATTGGGAACACAATTCCTAAGGACATGATCATTGCATGTGCACCAAGGGTAAGGGCCATACCAAATGTACCAACAAGAATCATGTTTAGACAGTCAACTTGGTTTTTTTTGAAATCAATAGGAATTGAAGATGTTATCAAATAAAATACAATTTTAGAATACTAAAGAATAAAATCTTACATATGGTACAATTTCTCATCAAGAAACATTTAATTTATGGGAATATAGGGTGATGAGTCAATTTCTGAGGATGGGAATATACTACTAATATGGTTATACACCACATTTTCAACTCCATTTTTATCAATAATTTCTAGATTAAATTCCTAAAGTAGGAGAATCTAACAAATGAGATGTGTTTTAGATTCTGGTTTATTAAGGAGATACCATATGGATGCATGATATGAGTACATAATGAATTTGGACCTTAAAAGTTGTGACCTAAATTTATATAAGGAAAACAAAATGGAAATGAATTCTTTTTTAGTTGTGGTTTAGTTTTCTTGGGTATGGTTCAGTGTATGTAAGGCATAGGCAATGACATGTGGAGATTGATTGACCCATTTTGATAAGGCTTCCCCAACTGCATAGTTAGAGGTGTCACAAATTAGCTCAAATATTAAGTCCCATAGAGGTTGTTGGATTATAGGGGGTGATGTGAGACTCTATTTTAGTTTTTCAAAATCAACCTCAAAATTTTTATCAAACACAAATTATTTTTCTTTTTGGAGTAATTGGGATATGGTAAGTGCAATCTTAATAAAGTCCTAAATGAAACAATGATAAAATACACCATGACCTAATAAATTCCACACATCTAGTACCTTTTGGGGAATGGTACGGAAGAAATGACATCCACTTTTGATTTATCTACTTGGATACCATCCCTATAAATTAAGTGTCCAAGTAATATACCTTTTTGTACCATGAAATTAAATTTCTAATAATTTAATATGAGATTATTTTCAATACCACAATATATGATATAACCAAGACTACTTAAACACTGATCAAAAGAGGAACCATATTTAGTGAAATTATCCATGAAAAATTACATGAAATTCTCCAGGTAATCTGAAAAAATACTTACCATTCATTAATGTAAAGTATATAGAGGATTAAATAGAACAAAGGGAATACTCCTATATGAAAATGTGGAAAAGGGTCAATTAAATATTGTTTTTCCTAATCCTTAGGGTGATATGAATATGAAAGTATCCAGAATAACCATCAAGGAAAAAATAAAGGGACTTACCCACTATCCTTTCTAGAATCTAGTCAATGAATGACAATGGTAAATAATCCTTCCTAGTGTGTTGGTTTAGTCGATGATATTCTATATAGAAAATCATACTAGTATACACATAGGTTGGAACCAATTCATTATTTTCATTTTTTATTACCGTTATAACAATTTTCTAGGGAAATCACTACACTAGAATGACCCATTGGTTTTCAGAGATATGGTAAATGATTCTAGTAGCCAATATTTTTTTACCTATTTTTTAATAACAACTTGGAGGTTTGGGTTCATTCGATGTTATTCATGCCTCACCAGTTTATCCTCATCATTTAAAAATATAATATATGTTCATATTTAGGGGATAATACCAAGAATGTCTACAAGTGTCCATCCCAATGCTTTTTTACACCCCCTCAACATTTCAAGCAGTCTTAATTCATTATCTAGAGGTAGTGAACTAGAAATTATGATAGGAAAATTATTTCCATTATCAATATATGAATATTTCAAATTTTGAGATAGTTGTTTAAGGTCCAATTCAGGGGGATTTTGGATTGATGGGTGTGAATATGAAAGTGAGAGGTCACTAATATCATCTAAATTCTTAATGGTAACATCCTTATATTAAGAATGATATTTTACAAGATTAAAAGTATCATCGATAGTCATGGGATCCTCAGTGCTCAAGAGATCCTCAAATAAAGAACATTCATTACATTTTTCTAAATTGGTACAAAATTCAATGCATTAGTCATTACCTAGAATGTCTCTTAATGATGAATACTCATAAATGGGATCATGATAAATAAAGGAAGTTTTTTTAGGGGAAGGTAGTACATCAATTTAATTAATTGAAAATGAGGAAGGTTCTTCTGAGGGGGTGCTTCATGGACTCAAGGATATTGAATTAGACAATGTCACCACCAAAGTCTATAGATAATGTACCATTCTGGAAGTTAGTTATGGTTTTGGAAGTTTTCAAGAAAGACCTACCCAATATAATTGGGTCATTTCCATTAATCATGTCATCTTCCATTTTAAGCACATAAAAATCATAAGGAAAAATTAAAATGTTCACCCTTACAATAACATACTTTAACACACCAGTGCGGTGTGATGTACTTCAGTTTTCTAGTTGGACAAAAATTCTAGTAGGATTCAATTCCCCAACCTATAATAAGGAGAAAATAGAGTAAAGAATCACATTTATAGATTCATACAAATCAAGAATATTATTTAAAAATAAATACCCATTAATGGTGCATAAACTCAATATTGTTCCTGGATCATTACATTTGGTGGGAAGTGATGGATCTATCAATGTTGAGACATTCCACCCCAATATCACCTTTTCATCACCTAAACTTCACCTTAGGTGTGTACACATATCCTTTAGAAACTTGGTGTATCATGGAATTTTCTTCATGACATCAATCAAGGGGATATCAACCTGTAATTTTTTTAAAGTTTCCAAGATTTATATTTCAAGTTCAATTTCTTTTTTTCCTTGGTTGGGAGGAAATTTGGGGAAATGGAATAGGAATGGTTTGTCTTGGTTATTCATCAAATTAAACTATCTTTCCTTTTCCAGGGCATCTCTTAGGATAAGATTTTTCCTCATTTGGACCATTTGTAGTGGTTGGGATGGTGGTTTCCTCATAAGGGAATGACTTTAATTGAAGGTTCATTTTGATTTTAAGTTGTGTTCTACTCCTAAGGGTGATGGAACTAACATTTCCCTTATCCTTAGGGTTGCTTAGTGGTTTAGAAGGTAGTTTACTTGACCCATGACTTTAGATTTCCCCCCAACAAGTTGGTGAGTTAGCCTAATTGGATTTTTGGTCTTGTATAGATGCTTCGGTGGTTTTTTGGAATTGGAGATTATTTTCATCCATTTTTTTCATCTTTTATTCTATGTTAGGATTAGTTTTTGGAGGGGGTTATTGGAAATTCCTTTGTAGTGGTTGAGTATTTTTGGGTGGTGGTGGTGGTGGATGACTACTCTACCCCGGTTGGTTCCATGGTTGATGAGGTTGGTTTGAATACTCCCTTTCCTATAGTCTTTGTTATCTATCCACCCAGGGTTATATGGATAGTATGTATCTTTCCTAATGGGTTAGTTATAGGGGATGCCTATAAATATTTCCTCAAAACTCTCATAAAGTTCTCTCAATTGAGGGAATTGGTCAGAAGAGTGGGTGTCAGAAGAATAATTTCCATAATTGATGGGATGAGGAGATTGTGATTTCCCTTGGGAAAGAGAAAGTTATTAGAGAAGGTTACTTACATCTTCAAACTTCATGTCCACCTTATTCTCAAACATTGAACTCTACACATAATGAAATCCTCAAATGGGTACACAGGACCTTGAAATAAATTATTAAGTGTTCTACACCATGTTCTCAATGAGGTTCCATAAGAAAATTGGGTTTTTTTCAAATATCATACCACCTATAGCAACATTAATCATGTTTTGATTAATAGTAATTAAACCTTTATAAAAATATTATATTAAAATTTGATCATTTATTTGGTAGTGTGGACAGATTAACATAACCTCTTAAATATTTCCTAATATTCATGAAGTGTTTCCCCTTGTTATTATCTTACCCCCAAAATTAATTTCCTTATAGTTTTAGTTCAAGTGGTTGGGAATTATTTTTCAAAAAATGTGTTTCATGTCCTCCTAGCCTCTACTAGGGGAATTATCATAATACAACCAATATTTTACAGTGTCTTCTAATGAAAAATGGAATGCCCTAATCTTTACTTATTCTTCATCCATATTAGTATGATTTAATATATAACACAGAGTAAGAAATTATTTTAAGTTATTATGTGTATATTCTCCTGTGAGCCCATTAAATCTTGGTAATAAGTAAATTAAATTGGATTTTAGTTCATAATTAGTTGACTCTCCTTTTATTTGAATGTATATGGGATGAATTTTTACATCAGGAGAGGATAGTTATTTTAATTTATGGTTATTTTCAACTATACTGTTCATGTTAATTTCAGTTTCATTTTTTGGTTCAAGAAGAATAGGGGTTTATAAAATTCTCAAGGTGAGGTATGTCCTCCTTCAAAAGGTTCTCCAGTGTGTCTCGGTGTCACAGATGTAGGATCCTATCTAGTTCATGTGTGAAAGGAATTAAATCACCTGGATTAGAATGCATAATACAAAGAACCTACATAAGAGAAAATTCAGAATAAAAAAATAAATATTAAGGTCGAAGATAAAACAAATAAATATTCACAAAATTTACAAAATCTTATCAAAAATGCGCCCTAAAAACCAAAGTTATCCTTGGAAATGACGCCAAAATCTGAATGCATTCTCATAAAAAATCAAATTTATTATTATTTAAATATTATTTTATAGTCTATATAAGGCCCTAGGTTATCTATAAAGAAAAATTGGTGGTTTATAGTGTAATGTTTAATAAAAATGACTAAAAGAGGGGGTGGTTTTGAAAACAGTTTTAAAAATAAAATTACTTAATTTAAGGAGTTTAATAGTTGGAAAAAGTGTATTTTGAAAAATATGAGAAAAAGGGTTAATTTTGAGTTCACTATACACATTTCAAGTTCATTATTTTCATGTATTGATTTAGGTTTGAAGTAGGTCTTTGATTGTAATTAATTAGAATCCCAATTACTTCCTAGTCTTTTATATCAATGATTGAAAAACCAAACTTTAACATAACAATCATATTGAAAAGGTCCAGTAATTAAGAATATAATAAAATCTTCAAAATAATATTGAAATTTCAATAGAGTGGGTAAGAAAAGGATTCTCATGTTGTTCAATCAGAGCAACACAAGTCATTCACTCAAAACCTCACACAAATTAGTTAGAAATTTCAAGCATACCAATCACATGCATCAAGACAAGAATTCAAATATGAAATAATTTAAGATACATGGAATGATATGTTTTTAAACCCAAATTAATCCAAACCAGTATCTATTATAATCATTTAAACTCCCTTGACATGTGCGCAACTCCCTCACTATGAATGCCCACCGTTTAGCCCTTCATTGAGAGGAGGTGGAAGCTTGGGTGGATATCCTTCTTCATTTCAACTCTCCTTATAATGACACAGAGCTCTAGAACCTATAAATGGATTAGATGACTCCTTTGGGACTCTGAAATAGAAGCACCATACCTCCGGGTAGAAATTAAAAATGGGGTGCCCAAGGTTCCAATTTATAGTCAAAGTGGAAGGTAGTCTTGGGAAACCAGATTTCAAGAAACCAATTAGCCAATGGTTTTGAGTGGACAAAAAATATTATGTCACATTGGAAAAAAAATTAAAAAAAAATCCCAACCTATTTAATATATCCACAAAAATGTTGGACCAATTTATAAAACTACATCTCAAGATATGGATTAAATACATAACACCACTTTTTACTTTGAGCAGATTCAATTCCCTGGATAGATCATTTCATTTGGGACCCTTAATGGATGAATTTGGCTTGGGTGTATTCAGAAGAATTTTAGAAAACTTAATTTTAGATAATATAAAAAAATTTAATCCAAATTGGATATATATATTAGGTTTAGTATCTGTTTGAATCCACATTTTTTCTTGGAATCTTGCATAGTTTGGCCCATTTTTCTTCAATTTCATCCTGGGCCCTCCAAATCACCTCCAACTACAATGAAAACATCAAAAAAAGTGAAATAACCCTTTTTAACAGTGATAAAAATTAAATAATTGAATAAAAAATGAAGTGAAATTTGTTATAATAATTGGAATTTAGAGTACAAAATCATTTTAAAATAGTGTTTAAAGGGTGAAATAAAACAGTGAATCACAGTGCGATCAACACTCCAAATATGATTTATATAAAATGGGTTGGTTTAACCATATAGGGTAATGAGTATAGGTTTAAGTCAATACTAGAAATTATAATGAATATATACATGATAATAAATAACATATACATAACTATGACCATCAACTCATTTGAAATGATGGTGTTGTATTAAAGGAATGTCCTTTGCAAAATAGAGAGGAAAATGGAACCAAAACATTTAAAAAGAATTTATCTTAAAACTTTTACAAAAATGAAGTCCTAAATTAGTTCAAAAAATATTTTTATGAGGTTTCACTAATACCATTAAAACATTATTTTTAAAATAATTTACAAAAGTAATATCTTGAAATATAAACAATACATAGGTAAGAAAATGAAAATTAAAAGATAAAACCTTAAGTGGAGTAACTAAAAAATAATTAGATTTTTCCAACAAGAGTATATCTATAGGAAAAAGTGAATTTTCTATTGTTAAAACGTTTTACCAACAAAAATTTTCCTGTCGCTAAATTGTTGTTAAAAACTATGTCACTAAATTTTATTGCGATAGATAAAATAGTTCTATTTCAATTATAATAATACTGAAAGATAATATATTTGTTGGTTAAAATCCTTTGAAAAATATTCATATAACAGATTTATCTATTGATAATATTATTACAAATATTTATCTTTCCATCAATAATATTAATAATATTATAATAAATACCAATAATTAATATATATTTGTAAATTATTTTTTTAATAAAATATTATGTGTGGGTATTACAATATTTTTTTGTAAAAATTATATTATATTTATTAATCTAAATATATATATAATATAATTATTATATTTATTATATAATATATTTATTATGTAATATATTTATTATATAATAATTATAAAATTATATTATATGAAACTTCAACAAAATAAACCTTTATTTGAAAAAATATGTTCAAACATAATTTAAAATCATGTCCATCAAAAATCTGTTTCTCACACATCGGGTGTAACTATCCTAGTTCACACTAGAAATGGGATCCACACATGTAAGCAGGTCCATTTTCTTGCAGGTCCATTTTCTTCCACTTGTGATTTTGGGTGTAAGAAAACATCTGTGATATGGTTGTCACTACCATGATTCGGCAAGAAGATCCATTTCTTTATGTTTTTTGCAGGTCTTAGGTCTTATACATGTACTTATCAATATAAGATGATTTTCATCATCGTTGTTCACCACTCATGTAAGAAAATCCCCTTTCATACACTTGTCGATGGAAGAAGTTCATCCCTTACCTCACACAGGCAACAAAAAAAAGATGCATATAAATCATCAAATAGTCAAACTCAAGTTTATTTAAAATAATTGATTTAGAAATTTCAAAATATGTACTATAAAATTACTACAGAGCCAATTATGAATCACTGAAATCTTAATAAGATCACAAAAATAGTATTGATTAGTCAAATAGAGTTTAATGGTTTATGTACATTTCAAAATTGTGTTTTTATAATATAGTGAAAAATGATACATGGGCGGAAGAGACAACTTCCATTTTTTTAGTGATATTCTCATGGGAGATTTTAAATTTTTTTGAAAGTGACCAGAATCATCGATCATTCATGTGATCTGAGTGTTCCTTTTCGTGTGTGGTAGCGGTCCACCACACATCACATGTAATGCATCCAACTCTGAAAATAACTTCATAAGAGTGTAGAACAACCACATTCCCCTTGAGTTTCATCATTCAGTCCACCTCCAACATTAGGTCCACCAGGCTACACCTAAAAAAACAAAAAATCAATCACGCCACCTCTACAAATGAATTGAAATAAATATATGTTTAGTTTTGAAAAATATTTAAAAAACTAAACTAGTAACTTAACATACTTTTTTTTCACAAACTGTTGAGACATAAAAAAATTACAAAATCTTACAAGTCATGGTAGATACCAATAAGGTCATGATCAAAAATTCCACTCATGGCCACAATAAGGGAATTATCCAACTAGTGGAAACAAAAACCATAAGATAATAAAACTATATACCCCAACAACTAGAAGATTATCCATCTGATGCACACAAAAGAATATAAAATCAATATCCACAACAACTTCCATAATGCATGATATAAAAACAAACAATGAGAAAAGGGATTACTTATCGAGGATATAACATTCCCCTATTCTGGAGAGGGAACCCTAGGCGATGCCCTTTTTCCATCACTGATGACGACGGCTCCAGAGCTGGTCCCTTCCCCCTCGGTGGGGGAGGGATCATCAAAGTTCAGGGACATAGAGCCTATTTTCCTCCCCTTTACAAACCCTAATTTCCTTCCTTCATTTCCGAAATCCACATTATGCCCGAAATTCCCAAATCATATCAATGGTTTCCCTAATATCCATATTTCAAACTCTGAGTTCTTGGAAACCTCTGCTTTTCTAGATCTAACCTTGGTTGCTAGATTTAAGCAATGGATACCTTCGGTAGACTCATTTTATAGATTTGTATTCAGTTCATGGGATCTTCAAGAGAGGGCGACAGTGGGACTTATCGAAAAACACCACATTATGGTTCGATTCACGTCAGAAGAGGACCTCATCAACGCATGGTCAAGTGACCCCCATAACTTCAATGGAATTCGATTCTTCCTGTTTTGGTGGTCGTTCGAGTTTCACATGAACCGCGATCCTACTTCCTCCGTGGTATGGGTTAGTTTCCTAAATTTCCTCTTCCATTTCAAAATCCCTCAGCTATAAAAATGCTTGTAAATCTTGTCGGTATATTTTTATGTTCGGATAGTCGAATAGAATCGGTCTGTCACTCAGTTAATTCGCGGGTTTGTGTAGAAATGTATGTGTCTAGACCTCCTTTTGATTATGTTTGGATTACAATCGGGCAGGATTACAGGGTCAAGAAGCGAGTGGTTTTTGAGGATTTTTCGGTCTTCTGTCCCTATTGCATGAGGTTGGGGCATGCATCATATGTTTGTCATCGGGGACCTGTAACGCTACTGGACATGGAAATTGGAATCATTTTCTGTTCTGTGTGAAAGCGTACAGTTCATCTGATAGAGGACTTCCAATTGGGACCTTCAGTTAATCCAAGGATGGAAGACAGAGATAGTGGTAAGGCTTCATAAAATCACATGGATATTGGCTTGAAACAGATGGAAATCAGTAAGGAGAATCGAGGTAGGGGGCCTCAATCATTGCGGCTGGTGGAGGATTAATGACCCAATAGGATGGATGGGGCTAGGGAGGTAGTCCCAGGAGCGGACAAGGGGAAGAAGGTCCTGGTGCCTCAGGTTAATACAATGGTGTCTGAGAAGTTTAGAAGAATTAGACAGGACATGGCCAAAACCTCAAAATGGGGTGTGTGGGAAGGCGATGGAGTGAACCAGCAGGAGGTGGATCAGGTGGAAAATCAGAGGAAGTGGGGAAAAGGGGATATTTAACAGAAGATGGATGGGGATAAGGATATTCCGGCTGTTACGTCTACTGAGGTGGTAGGGATGGGTAGTGGTAGTGGGTGTGAGGAAAAGAAGGGGTCTACTATGGAGGTGGCCATCCAAACTGGGGTTGGGAGAGCAGCGGGTCTGGATTCTTTGATTCGGACCCCAATTTCCTTTAGTAATAGGTTTGAAGACATTGGAGAGGTTGGTCTAGGACCAGCTATAGATGGCCCGGGTGATGGAGAGTGGGTTTTCAGGAAGGAATCGATTGGAAACGATACTGGACACTCGATGGATGAAGACTCAAGCCCGAAGAGAAACAGAAGTTTTAGGAGGAGGAGGGGGAGGAAGGACTACTCATCCTTACCCCCTCCTTTGGGGACCCGCTCTGCAAAAAAGGTTAATGAGAAGAAGATTTTTGCGGTGAAATTTGGAAATCAAGGACTAGGGGACCTGGGTGAGGTTTCCTCGGGTTTGATTTTAAGTTCTGAAGATGAATTGATTGAGCAGGTCCTACTAATCAATGAAAATGAGGAGGAGGCGGCTAAAATGATGAGGATGGATCTTAGAGTGACTCTTAATGAGAATCAATACACATAGATTGACAAGAAAAACCTAATTCTGGTAGGGGGCTTAAATAAAGTGTTGATCAACATCTAAGGGTACATTCGGACTTGGGATCAACTGTCTTTTGAGTTTGAAAAGCTGGTGATGGAGGCCTCAAACATCCAGATTACATCCCTACATTGGAAACTATTTAGAGAAGTGGATTTTGAAAACCTCATGTTAATCTTTTGTGACTCGGTTTAAGTGGTGTTCTACATGGTTTGAGCTCTCTATTTGTATTTTATCATATTTTTGTTATTCGTATCCAGCACTCTACTTGGTTCAGCTTCAGATGGGGTTCAGAGCATGAAGTCGTCGTTAGAGCATGTCTTTTGGATTTGGATGCTGAGAGGGTATGGCTTTGCCATCGGTACTATGCCCGTGCTTCTGCACGGGACTGCTTGCTAAAAGTCCATGATTTGGTGTGGTCTTGTCATCATGGTACAACGGCTGGGGAGGAGCTGATCTGGTTGTTTATTATGGGTTTTCCATTCTGGTTGGTCTTTCGCTGTTTTTGGACATCTTGGTTTCTCACTTTTTCCTTAAAAGTGTTTTGATAATAAAAAATTTAATTTTCAGTCAATGAGCACAACATAAAAATGACTAGAAGAACTAGTGTCCATAAGAAAAAATTACAAGTGACCATATTCGGAGAAGATAACTAGTGACCAAAAACTGAAAATAACGCATT
Source organism: Viscum album (assembly GCA_963277665.1). Taxonomy (NCBI): domain Eukaryota; kingdom Viridiplantae; phylum Streptophyta; class Magnoliopsida; order Santalales; family Viscaceae; genus Viscum; species Viscum album. The sequence goes on from OY728123.1 coordinate 811,906,499, forward strand.
ATATAAAAATAAGAAGAAGATTATCAATATTTTGATCAAAAACCATTGAGAATGAAACTAATTTCAATTAATAGTGACACCTAACTCTAAATTCTATAATCTAGTGACACTGCACTAAATTCTACAATCCAGTGAAGTTTCTTTAAATTTATAATGAAAATACTTTTCAATTGAGAATGAAAAAAACTTCAATAGCTGGAAAACCAATTAGTGCAATGAAAAACCTTTGGCATGATAGATTTACAAATATGGTCTTGAAGGAAATTTTCAAATTGTATTATTATAATTGGGATCAAGATTTAATCAAAGATGAACATATTATAGCATCTCCATCATAAATGGAATTGAGATTCAATCAAAAGATGAAACATAATTTCTTTAAATATCAAGATATAAATATAAAAATATAATAAAGACCAAAACTTGTGAATGTTTTGGACATGAAATGTTTGATACCATGTAAAAATATGATAAAATTAAAAAACTAAATACCAGAATTGAAAACATGATATTAATTATCATAAAATTGATAGTAGAATCTGGAAATTAATATCAGTAATTGGAATATGGATACTTCTATTTGTAAATCTGGAAACTTAATATTCAGGATTGGAGGAAACATAGTATTCCAGAAAAATATGAAACACAATAAACAAGATTAGATGAACTCAATATTCAAGATCATAAACATAATATTCAAAATTGAAATATGAGAATTAAAAAATTCATATTCAAATTCAGGCACTTGAAATTTAAAATTGCAAATTTAAAATCAATAACTTAATATTCAAAACTGGAAACTAGATACATACAATTTTGTTGTCTAATTCACTCAGAATAACATCAAATCATGTCAATTAATTTTTCCATGTAAAACCAACAACAAAATGATACAATATCATTGAAGATCACTACAAGAAATACATTGAGTTTGAACTTCAAGTATGATGTTTAAGGAACACCAAGTGTATTGAAACTATAACAGGAAGTCGTCATAATCAAGAAAATAATAGGAGGAGGTAGACAAATAGTCGCCTACAGAACAATGATTCTATGTACATGCACTAAACATCTAACATAACAATAATATCAACAATAATAATAATTCATATTAAAAATAACTTCTCTCCAGTATGATTTTATAAAATCAAAATATATGGATCACTTGAAAAAACATAAACAATTTAATAAACTAGTCAAGGATATGATGAACAGATCCAAAATGATAATGAATTCTTAATAGAAGAGATAGCCATTTACAGGAAAAAGACATCTAGAAAACCATCTGAAATATAAACAATTAAGAAACATTCATCTAACATCTGTATAAAAACAAGAATAACACATGGGTAAAAAGGACCTAGGGAATGCACCCAAACCCATCCCTATCAGATATTTGTGACAAAAGTTCTATGTCATAGGAAGCCTAGATAGTTGAAGGGTACACCATATGAGCGATCGCAGAAGGAAGCATACAAACGTAGGGAGTGGTTTCAGGAAAACATCAGTGTAGCACATCAGGTCTTGCTAGCCGAAAAGGAAGATATGAGGGCCACCAACCCTAAAACAGGTAGCTTAAGGTGGTCCCATAAAGTGGTGATGACTCCCCATGGATAAGTGTGTAGGGTAAAAAAGGTGGATCAGAGAGAAAGGGAGGAAGTTCAGTGGGGAAGAGGGGAAAATGGGGGAGGCAACAGTGAGCCAAAGCGGGGAAGCTAGAAACCCTATACACTTCAAGATTTTAACATTGAATGCATTGTAAATATATAAAAAATATATGTATAATGATTATTTTATATAGAAACCCTATAGAATTTATTTTTATTTGTTTCACATATGAAGGTTGACATTTGTGATTGTATAAAAACCCTACGGAAAATGAATTTGGATCCAGAACTATAAAGAATAGCAATAATAAGGAGGCCTATTGAAGAGGTATAATGAAGAAACATATTCAAGGAGATGTATGGTTTTAAAAATAGGATGGAGGTATTAAGCGATGGAAGAAGAGGGTGAATTTTGTGAAGTCAATATAGGGAGACGAGATGGGGGGGAAATCTGATGGTTGGGAGGCGAGAAGGCAGTAACTGGGAGACGAGGAAAGAGATGGGGAGACAGAGAGTTCGTGATGGGAAAATATGGGGGATGGAAGGGGACTAGAAGTGAAATAGGGGATGGGATGATAATGGAGGAAGGAAAAGGAATAAGGAGAAGGAGACTTTTATATAATGATTAACACATTATAGCATGAATATGGATATCCAAAACATTTATATGTAAATAGAACATACATATGTTGTGTGTGTGTGTAGAACAGACATATGTTATGTGTATATATATACAGAACATACATATGTTATGTGTATATATATACATAACATATATATGTTATTTTTATATAAAAAACATAAAAAACATATACATATATATACATAGAACTCATACATATATATTCTGCATATGTTCTGTATATGTTTATATACAGAACATATATATTTTCTCTTTATCTACAAAACATATATATGTTATGTATATGTTATTTATATTAATAAAATTCTAACCCTATAAAATAACATAGGAAGGAGAAGCCAAAACAATCCTCAATAATTAAAACTACAGTATTTATATATTCCATAATATACTATCTGTTATAATTCTAGAAAAAAACACCATCACACATAATAAAACAATACAGGTTTGTTTTAATCATCAAATATATGGAAAATTACAATCAGATTACAAGTATAAATGGATATTTTTAACTGAAATTAATCATATTTAAATTATATCTAGGACATTATAAATAGGTAAGTTTTAATTTACATATCTAATATGGAAAAAAGGTGGTCTATATAAAAATAATAATAATAGAGTCGGGTCGATAACAAATCTACTCTATTGTCAAAGAAACATCCACCTTTGCGATGTGGAAGTGATTAATATTATTTAGCATATCATTTGAAACAAAATCAAAAATATTTCAGTGTTTTCCATATATAAATCAAAACCAGTTTTAGTTCATGTGGGATAGAATAGATATTCAATAATCTATAATCATCACATTTGTTGTGCCAAAATATCATATGAGAATATTTAAATGGAATCTATTTTGTATATAAAGTAATATCATCATAGGACACTCTAGGGGATTTCTAAATAGTTGAGTAGAGATAAAATTAATTACCTAATCACATCCTATTAATTTATCTTGATGAAAAGATAAAATTATGAACACATGTGATGGTCATGGGTAAAAAGTGTAGTTATAAATGAGAGTTAAATTAAACCATCTCATAAGTTTTTGTACAATAATTCCTTATCACAATAACAATATTAGTCTGATGGAAACATCCTCTGAAAATGAAGTTTCTAATATACTAATCAAGGTAACATATTTTTTAATGATAAAAAAATAGATAATACTCAACTTTTTACATGCAATAAAAACTTTTCCAATGAAAATATATGGTTTCTCCCCATAAATGGACAGTAAAAAAATGCATTTATAATGAATGGATATGTTTTCAATAGATTTGAGTGAGGTCATATAACATCTATAAAGCATAAAATTATTAACATATATAAACTATATAACATGTTCATTAGGCTAGAGTTTAATCATCTTTAAACTAAATAGATATAACTACATAAATTATATAGAAATATTTTTATAGTTGTAAATAAACTTTGAATTGAACAAGGTGTAGGTGAAGCTGTATAAAATAATATGAACAAGTGAATCTTTTTTAATGAATATACAGAAGTGAGGAAACTATTTCAAATGAATATGGATTATAGAAATTAAAATTGTATAAAATGTATATAAATGAATGTGTATAACTGAATCATTAATTGTGACTGGGAAAATGTCACTGAGATGTTTTTGTTGTACTTATTTTTTTGTTGGAATGATAAAAGTATTTATGTTCTAGTGATGAAACAACATGACTTAGGGAACAGAACAATGGTATTATGTCTAGAGCATATAATACATTAATGAAATTGTTTTAATAGGAAAATATTGAAAGGGATTGAACACTTGGACATCAAGGGTAAATTTATGGTGAAATTTCAAACCTGCAATATGAAGGAAAAATATATTTAGTGAAAGTGAAAAATTTTCAATGAAACCAACACACTAGAATAAAGGAATCATTGAAATTGACTGAAATCAAACACAATGGAATTTAATGTGGTTGGGGTATTTCATTTCATATACCAGTGTGGGAAAAAAGAGGGACTAAAAATTAAATGATAATTAATTGGAAAAGATATTAGTGGAAAGTAAAAACAATGTACTGCATTGTGCATGCTTTTGGAACAAACTGATAAGAATGATAAATGTTTTTTAGCCTTTCAATCATTGATAACAATAATGGTGTCATGTTCACTATGGAAAACATTTTTAGAACTATCAATATTGATTATGATAAATTTGAACTCAATTTTTTATGAAAACCAAAATCAAAACAGAATCACCGCAAAATGAAAAATTTACAGTCTTTAGGATCATTGCATGAAAAAACCAGATATGGTGATAAAGAAAAGATCTATTCATAACCTAAACAATAACCAGTGATATACATTTCAAATTTTTGTGGAAATTAAAATTTTAGGTTGATGTGAAGAGATAACATAAAATATAACTCGAATCCTCCTTTAAAATAAAACAACCAAACTAGTTTTTCATCCTGTAGAAAATAACACATAACACCTAAATAATTTATGTGTATGAAGAATTTATTATAATTTTTATATCCAAGGTCCAAAAATTCATGATAAAATAGATATTATAAAATTAAAAATGAATTAGTAACTTTAAAAAATAAAATCTCACATTACAACAACAGAAATTCAGAACCGTAACATGGAGTGTGTGCCTAGAGAGTTGATAAAAGTAATTTATAAAAATATGATTGTAAATAAAACAATAGATTGAATTTTAATGGAAATTAGGGGAAAACCATTACATCATACCTAGAAAAATATTTTCAAATGTGAATATTTGATTGAATCTTTGATTTTTATAGGACTTTATATCATGGCAGAGTTGTAGAGTCGTTGAGCATAACTAAATAGAGTTGAGATAAGGTGGAATCAGAGTTTCCAAAATTGTTGTGAATCAAAGATACAGGATGCTAACTGGTTGAACCCGATGATGAATACTAGCCAAGATGAAGAAGTGATGAACACTGAGCTTTCTAAGTGAACTTGACAGCAAGTGGGGAGCATATCTAGTATATAGGGGTCAAGGGAACTCTATGATTCTAATAGACTAATGATACATGAACCTAATTGAGAAAGATCAATAGAATCATGAAGAATGAATTACTGGTATTAAGGTTGGAAAAATAAATAACAAAGGTGGGGAGATTGAAAAAAGGGTGGTTGAGCTCTGGTGTCTTTGATAGTTAGAGAAGTGACAATACTTGATTAGGGTTCCAAACAAGGAAGAAGGGAGTTTTGGGAATGGAGTGGGCTGCCATTTCAGAAGTTGGGGGAGGGGTGAGAACATATGATTAGTTTTTTTATATAATTTAAAATAAAATTTCAAAATGTAAATATAGTTATTAATAAAATAATAATAGTTAACTAGTTTTTATGTTTTTTTATTTTTTGAAGTTATATTAATAATATATTGGATTTATGTTGAATAATTTTTTATATTTAATACATTTAAATATATACAAAATTACTCTATATAACAATATATTTTATAAAAACATCAAAAAATGATAAATAAAATATTAACATTGGTCTTAAATATGATAATATAAAAAAATCATTTTCTAAATTGGTTAATTATGAAGTATTTTTTTATTCAATGGTTTATTGCAACATAGTTTTTTGATGTTAAAATATTTGTTGGTAATGATGATTATTAATAATAGATTCATGTGTCGGTAAAAAAATGTCAATATTGATATAATAAAGTAACATATTTAGATATTGGAAAAAGAATTGTTGGTATTGAATAATTATTATTAACAGACTTATTTTTCGGTAAAAACATTTGTTGGTATCTTAAATTAATATAAACAAAACTTAATATATCTTGGATATACTCATTTTTACCAATAGATATATTATCTATCATTGAATTTCTATTATTATAAGTTATTTTTTGTAGTGAGTGAAATACTTTTCAGAACTTTTAAGAAAATAATAAAATTTTCCATTGAAAAATTCATAGAATATTGTGAAAATATATTAATTATTAAACCCATTAAAACCTGGAAAATAATATAAATAATGAAGAAGGTTCATGATGGTGGGAAAATCCATTCATGTTGAAAACATTTAAAAATATATTTTCTTAACACTACTATAAAGAAATTATAAAATGAATTATTTAAAAAACATTCAAAATATTCCTTTTAAACTTTTAAATATAAATTAAAGTTAAAAAAATTGACCTTTAGAAATCATTTAGGTATAAAAAACCATTTTATTAAAACAAAATAAAGAATATGGATATGGAAGAGAAAGGTTCCCGACCAAAAAAGATAAATAAGGTCATATTTTCTTATAAATAACCATTCAATGGATTTGAGTACCAAAGAGGTGGAAAATGGAAATAATACTTGTAAACAAAAAAACTAACTAGTGTAGAAGAAAATTGATAAGTTTTTTGATAGAAAGAACATATAATACTCTAAAATAAGATTCAATCATAATAAATCATGATTAAAAGTGATATTGAAAATTAAAACCTTACAGTTTTAGTAACACTCGAATCAAAGTCCATTGAATGTTATAACATGATATGGTTCTATAATGACCCATAATTTTCATACATAAATATTAATTCTTGTTGTATATTTTTTTTAAAAGGCTAGGGCCGAAGCCTCATTTATTATTAAAGGAAAGAAAATACCTCTTTTAACTGGGTAGAGGGAGACCCATTAAATAGCCCGAAGGCCCAGTGGGTATTTAGCCCATTATATGGCCCGTAGACCCATTTTTTGGCCCGAAGCCCATTCTGTGAATAGTACTACTACAGTACCTGCACTGCTACAGCACTGCACAGTACCCACCACTGCTATAGTACTCTGCCGCCACTACAGTACCCTACCGCCGCTATAGTTCTCGTCGTTGCTATAGTACGCCGCTGCTACAGTACACTACAATACTGCTACAGTTCCCTGCGCCCAATGGGTTTTGAACCCCCATTTTTCATGTAGATTTAAGGGGTTCTTACCACTAAGCCAAACCCCAACTACGTTAATTCTTGTTATATAAATATTCATTACATAAAATTATGATCCCTTCCATAATAATATAGGTTTAGTGTCATTGGAGACTAGAAACACAATCCAATCATTTCATGAATGTTCTTCAAAATATCAAATAAAGATCTTCGCATATAGTACTATTCGTAGATATACCCTAATTAAAACCTTTCTTTATAGCCCGACAAAAGGAAACATAAGAAATGGAGATCTTAGATACTCAATAAGAGGAAATAATAGAGATTTCAATGATCATTTAAACCCAACATGACCATACAGGGTATGATTGTATGAGCTTAACCTTTGAAAATCATACCCAGGAATTCATAGATCACAGACATGAGTCACCTACAAAATCTTTGAAATTCATAAGACATGAATCATAAAGGAATCAAATAACATCATCCATGAGAACATAACATTAGAATAAGATCATGTAACAAAAGAGTGGAATAAAGAGTTTCATAATCATAATCATAGAAATAATGTGAAGTGTACCCACCAAGACATTCATAACATGTTAATATTGGGATAACTACTCATGTATCTGCAATATTGGGCTAGATATAACCTCCTGTGTACCCTATTTCAGGCTTGGGATAACCACATGTATACTCTATTTTGGGCTTGGGATAACCTCCCATGTTCCATTTGATCTTATAGAACATTTATCTTTACCCAATTAATTGGGGGATACATAATTTTACTCCAACCCATCATATAACCATAAATCTATTCATATGTATGCCACAAGATCATAAAAGCATTCATCATAACTTAACCCATGGAAAATAAAATTGGTTTCATTAATATTTCTTCATCATAACCATAAACCAGCCAGAGAATGGATAAATATGGTATCATTGGATAATATCCCCAGTAAATTTTTTGTAACATCAAAGGACTTTAATATAGATAAAAATTTTCTTTAAAATATCACTGAAATATTTCTTCAGAAAAATAACATATTAAAATATAAAAAATTATCAAATATTAAATAAAAAAATTCTTTGAAAAGAAACATGGAAACCTATAAAGGAATCATCAAATCACTAAACACTCATGCCATTAGGAAATTATGTTCATGTCATGTATGTTAAAACAAAACATCCTTTCACATTTTCGGTAAAAAGTCAAAAGTGCCTCATTCAGAAAATTATAATAATATTCCTTTTATTTTTTTAAAAATTAAAACATGGGTAAAAATTAATTTTTAAAAAATCATAATAGAATATTAAAAATATTCTTCAAAACGTTTTTAGAAACAATGGACATGGAAAAAAAGTATTTTTGACCAAAGAGAGAAATAAAGTCAGTTTTACTTAATTTTTTTTGTTTCTTATGTACATGAAGTGAGGAAAATAAAAGGGAAAATTTTATTATAAATAAATAAATAAATAAGAATAAAATTATGGGGATTTATCAGTAAAAGTATCATATAATTTCATTCAATGTAAATTTAAGAATAAACAATCCCGATTAAAATGAGATTGAAGGATAAATCCATTACCTCAAGTTCAAATTTCTTTGAAGGAACTCTGAACTCATAAAAAATAAATATAAATTTATTTTAATTATATATCAGAGTCATTTACATACTTATAATATCATATATGATTCCCTTATAATATTTTAACATCAGTTTATTAATAACTCTATTAAAATTATTTTTTCCAAGTGTTAAGTATTTTATTTTTTCATGAGAATTTTGGTTCAGTAGTTTCCATAATTGTACATTGATTATAGTTACATCATCTCCAGAATAGTTATTATAATATAAATATCAAATATATTCAATATATAAATATTTATAGTATTCTATTAGTGTTATATATTGAAAACCTAATTACATAGTTCACAGAGATGATAGGTCGTACATACGCATGAATACAGTTTTCACTTTTTGTCAAATGGAATGAAAGAAAGTTGAACAATAATTAACCTTTTTTGAATCATTATTATATCATATATATCATATATATTCATTAAATATACCCTTATTACAATCCATGTAAATCAAAAATGAAAAATGAATCACATTGCTTCAGGAGGTGGTGGTCCACATGTACGTAGGAGTGACATTATAATTTCCCAATGAAAAGAAAGGTAGGATGGTGGATATGATATTATAATTATAGTAGAATAATTATTTCATAAATATCGTATATTAACTTTAAACTGATCATAATAACCATCCATGAATAATGGTGATGAAAAATAAATTGTATCGCCACATGGAGGTGGTAGTCCATACTTTCCCATTTGATGGAAAAGGGGGAAAATAATTATTGTTTCATGATAATAATACAATTTAAGTATATTTAGGATACTAAAGTCATTATTTTATGATGAATACATATATTTAGAGTAGTTATAAGAATAAATTAACTTAAATAGGTTGGATGGGAAGATTACCTTTTATTCGGTAGACCTCCTTTAAATCCCTTCTTAAGAAACCTTGGAATAATATTTTAAGAAGAAAAGCACCGCTAATTCATTTTTTTAAAAGGTTGGGGCTGAGGCCTCATTTATTATTAAATAAAATTAAATACCACTTTTAATTGGGTAGAGGGAGACCCATTACATATCCCAAAGGCCCAATGGGTATTTAGCCCATTATATAGCCCGCAGGCCCAAATTTTTGGCAAAAAGCCCATTCTGTGAATAGTACTGGTACAGTACCCACCTGCTACAGTACCCACTACTACTATAGTGCCCTACCACCACTATAGTGCCCACCGTTGCTACAGTACCACCACTTCTATAGTACCACCGCTGCTACAGTGCGCTACAGTACCCTACGCCCAATGGGTTTTGAACCCCCATTTTTCATGTAGGATTATGGGGTTCTTGCCACTAATTCATGTATAGGTATGTTTAGAATATATTTATTCTAGTATTTTTCTTGATATATGGATCAAACTGATGTAAATAAAAATAGAAGTGTTTTCCTTTTATAAGGGAGAGAAATGACACACTTAGAATTACAAAAATGATTAAAATATAAATACGTAATTCTCAAGAAAATGATTTCAAATGGATAGAGATTTGAAGAAAAGGGGGATAAGGTCAATATATCATCATCAAATTAAATTTATAAAAGTTTTTGGGTCATATTAAACCATATCTTTTGGTCTAACCCCTTGGTTAATCAATTGTAATCCTAACCATGATAATGACTTTTTTCAATTTAAAGGATCATAATTTTTCTTATAAGGTAAAAATTGGATCATAAATGAATAAGGTATGTAATTTTACCATTTATCATCCTAATTTTCCACTTTAAATATTTTTATGATTTTTAAATAATTTAATAAAATATTTTTATCATAGAATACTATTAATGGCATTTTAAGAACTATTCGCATAATTTAGATTTGAAAAAAAACATACTGTTAGTGAAATTAGAAATAAACCTTTTAAATATCTCTAATATGTTATATTAATCTATAAAATTCATTAAATTAAACAATTCACCAAAATTGTACTACTTTTAATATTTTTGAAACCGTTTATTCTATTTTTCTATTAGTTTAACAAATACTATGACGACATTGCACAAACAATTAAGTTAATTACTCAATAAATAAAAATTTTAAATAATTTACCATGATAAAAAATTAATTACTATTTAAAATAAAAATATATAACCATAATTATCCTTGTTTTATCCATATGTAATAATTTTAGAGATATTAAATTCTATAGAGTGATATTTTTTAATTTTATTTACGTAATAATATAAATTTAATTATCCAGGGAAAATGAAACCAAAATACCATATATTCTAATTTGTTATGTATATGTCAAATAATTTCCATTAAATTAAATAAATTCAAGTGTTTTTTTATCTTGAGACCTTATCTCATGGTTTTAACCTTGTTTTATCCCTTTTACCCTTGTTGATGTGACATATATTTTCCACAGTTACTATTCAAAATTACTAAATATAAAATAGAACTATTTACCAAATTTGAACCTCATAATTCTAAACATGAAATCAAAATTTCAACATTTAATTTATATAATTTTCATAATTTCATTTTAAAATAAGTGTGAAAAACACAATAAAAACTGTATTTTAGAGAAATACATTTTAACCATAAAACTCAATTTATTCTTATCATATACATAGAAAAAATAATAGATTGATACTCAAAAAATTTATTGAATTTATTATATATAAATTTTAATAAAATAATTCAGTAGTTGTTATTAATTTACTTTATTAAGATAAAAACACATTGCGCGCATAAAACAATTTTTCAGAAAAAAAAAACTTCCCTTTTTATATTCAATTGATTTTTATTTGCATTAATAATCAATTGACAACCAATGAATTCATTATATAAATGTGTAAACCAAAACATTTTCATAATTTCTTTATTCATATTCATACCCACCAATCCAATAACTAGATGATAATTTTCATGTTAAATAATAATATTTTAATAGTATAATGTAGTTCATTTAAACTTCTTGTTACATGAAAAGAAAACTATTAAAGTAATAAACTTTTTCTATAGAAAAATATAGTATAAAATATCAGGGTGTTAAATTATAACACCCTTAAAATTAATTCCAATCTTGAAATTATATCACTCAAATACAAACAAATGAGGATATATCTATTTCATCACATCCTTCATTTCCCAAGTAACTTTTTCGAATTATTGATTCCTCTAGAGAACTTTAACAAAGTGAGTAGTCTTATTACGTAGAAATTTATATCTATGATCTGATATTTCTATTGATTTTTATTTAAAGGTAATATCATTCCCTGGTGATAAGACCTATAATTTTGATATATGTGATGGATTAAGCATGTACCTCCTCAAGAGAGATACATAGAACACATTGTGAACTTGAGAGAGGTTTGGTGGAAGTGTCAAGTGATAAGATACCATTCCTAATCGATCAAGAATATATAGTGGGAAAATATACCTAGGGATCAACATTCCTTTATTTAAAAATCTCATAACCTTCTTCCATAGATAAATTTATAGGAATACCTTCTCAATAACCATGAATTCCATATTTCACTGATGATTGTCAACATAAATTTTCTATCATCTCTACACTGTGTTGATATGATTTTGTATAGTTATAAAGTTTTATTCCACTTCCTAAGATATCTATAGTTATAATATATTTGTTTCTATAACTTCATTCAATCACATTGGAGTTCTAAACTTCATTACATAAAGGGATTAATCAGCTGAAATCTGAATACTTGAGTGAAAGCTATTGTTCTAAGAAAATTCAACTAGAGGAAGGTGTTGATCCCAAATACCTTTGAAATCCATAGAATAAGATCTTAGAACATACTATAGGGTTGGAATTTTTCTCTCATACTAACCATATATCTGATAATGATAATAAATATGGAAACTCAACTCTATATCCAAATCCTTTTGAATACTTTTCTAGAACTTTTAGGTAATCCTCAGATAATGATCAGATATAATAGAATGTGCTAATCTATGAACCCTTACCACTTATTTAATTTATATTATATAAATATAATAAATATATTAACATTCTATGATAGCAATTAAGTGTGATTAATTTTTAAGATGATAAACTATAACCCAAACAATGTTATTGAATTTAGACATTTTTGGAAGCTTGAAAAAAATCAATGGTGATGTTTTCCCATTCCCATTTTGGTATGGGTAAAGGTTAAAACATCCCCTTAGACTCTTACCTCTCATCTTTAACGTACTGATATTATAAGAATTGAGAAACATAATATCAAATATATCTTTTCATATTATCCCACCCAAAATACACTTTCAGATATTTATACATCTTTGTACATCCAAGATGAATATAGAATGATAAAATATAATCCCCATCCAGTAGCTCATTCTAATATGTTATGGATGAAAAACATACATGGTTATTCAACCTTATTATTCCATTATAATTATATTTTAACACATGAACATTTATAATCTTCTTCTATAGTTCCACATCTTCCTTCTATACTTCTTTAATCCTCACATGGATAGATGATTAAATGATTATTTGAGTAAGATAATATTTATACCTATTATTAAATATTTCTAGATCCATCATTTGAAAATATAAAAATGTTGGATCTTTTATGATCCTCATCATTGATAATCTAGTATGATCCTTTTTACTCAAATCATTGAAAACCTTATTTAATTTCCCAGGGTAGTAATGTATTAAGGATTCATAATCCTTAATCAAATTCAACCATCTTCTATGGCACATGTTCAACTATTTTTGAGTGAATATATACTTATGATAAATATATATTTTACACATTTATCCATAAAGTTAATTCCTATATAACTTTTTTAATGCCCGGACCCTAGTTACCCAGAGTCAGTGCATTATAACATAACATTTTCATGATCACAGGGGATCAAATCCTGAAAGACTGATAAGTTTAGTAGCCTTGGAAGAACTAGATACATACATAAGTTTTATATTACATTATGAAATGAAAAAAAACAACATTGTGTCTCCTTTGAACACACTCATATCCCTTAGATTATCCCTGCAAGTTAGTCATAATATACTTCGTTTAATCCTATGAAAAATAAAACATAGAAAGGGGTGAGTTCAGATGCTCAGTAAGGATAACAATATAGCAAAAACTTTCAAAAATAACCATAAACATTTAAGGTAATGTATAAGACTAATACACAAGCCTTTTAAACTTAAAATTAAGTATAATATGGAAAATATAAATCAAATAATTCCATTTAATTATTCACATAGATATTTTACTAGTCGAATAATCACATTTCATATCAATATCTAATTTCATAATGATGGAATGCATAATGTTGGGAATCATAACCACATAGTCAAGGCCTCGTGCTAAGACTACAAATAAGATTTTGTAAAGGCCTTTTGCCAAGACACTAGTTTGTCTCATGAGACCTACCATTGCATCGAGGAGCTATAGAGGGCTCCACCCATCACTTAATAAGTCCAATGTATTCATCATATGAAAATGTTGAAACATTATCTAAACATTCATATTAAAACTAGCTTACAAAATGTCAATATTTTAACCACAAACCATGAATGGTATAAAAATATCACATTCATAGTAAAAAATAACTAATTCAATACAATATGTAATATTTTATTATAATAAATAAACCTCAATCAAGAATAATGAACTATATTGGCATAGATGAAAATAATCAGTAAAACTATTTGAGAGAAATATTCCCTTTTTCTTGAAAACATTTAAAAGTATCACTATTTATCAAGAAGCTGTTAAAAATTAAATTTTTGAATCAAAGTGTCATATACCACTTTGAAACTTTTAAAATTAATTTTAATTTTAAAATATTAATTTCTCTATAAATAAATCTTTAACACCATTTTTAAAACATGGACATTAATGAGAAATATTTAGAAGTATAAATCTTTAAAACATCTAAAATGATAGTTTAGTTAAACTTCTTAAACAAATGAGAGATTCTTTAATATAAATACATGAGGTAATAAATACTTTATAATATCATGAGAATAAAGGGATTCATGATATACTATGTTAAATTATAGTATGTACACCATATAAAAGTGAATCGGCGCATAACAACAAAGAAGTCTCAATGGAATGTAAATTGAGATGAAATACCTTATAAAGATTGTATCCTTAGGTTAAGGACAAATAAATGACATAATTATGTGTGAAAAATATAAATACACTCAATATTATTGGATATTTAGTGTAAATCAATCAGAGGACATTCACACATATTCTTGTAAAAACAACACTAATGACTTGGATGTTTAACTCAATGAATGGAAATTGAGTTAAGATTAATCTTATCATGTTCATATTGAAGAATTGAGAATTTATAAATGGAGAGTTTATGTGTATGAAAAGTATATCCACACAAAGGGTAGTGGAAATTAATACTTAAATAAATAAATAGTGATTTCACACATAATCTTGGTGTAAAACAATCAATGAAGTTTGTGTAAAACCCAATTAGTGGAAATCAAAATTAGAAATTCCCTTACCGATTTGGTCACTTACTAAACATACACCCCATGAAATAATTAAATTAAAATGAATATGTAAATAACCATAAATTAAATTATTTTACGCAAAGAATAAAATCATGGGAAGTACATACACCACCCAAAAGTAAATAGTGGCAATATAGCCTGAATCTCACAGGAATAAGAAGTGAGATGAAAACTCCCTTACCTTGTACTTTTCCATAGTTGAGGGTATGTTAAACTACTCTATAATAGTTAAATAATTGTTATTAAATTATAAAATAACCAAATACATAAATATGATATCATATGTGATCTTCTAATATTGTTCGGTTAATAATATTTCAGTAGTATCACTGTTTCGGGTGTTAACTGATTTGTTTCCCTTTATATGTTTTGTTATGTAAGTCATGTTTGTTATGTATAGGATGAATTTGATACATACACAGAAAGATATTAAGTTTTTAAAAATTATTTTAAATCATAAAATGAAAATTATTCTTGAATGGTTACGATGGGATATTAATCTCATCGCATTTATGGAGACGGTAATCTGTACGTACGCACGAGCGACAATATCATTCTATTGATGGTGAAATAATATTTAATTGGATGGTAAATCATATATAAAGAATCATTAAAATGTTATATTTATCATTTAAATCAATTATACTCATTTTTATACCTATCCAAATAATGAAGTGTTGAATAACCAACTACACCATGATGTGGAGATGGTAAGTCGTATGTATGCATGTATGGTGAATTTTTCATTCATAGGATGGATAGAATAATGAATTTGGTTATAAAATATTTATAATAACATTTCGGTATCGATAAGGTACTGGAGATATTATTTTGGTAGAGAAACAAAAAAGAAAGAATAAGTGGAAGAAGAAAAGAACTTTGAAAGAGGTGGGGGAATTATTACCTCTTCTTCAGGTGCTTCCTTTTGATTTGATCAAAAGGGATCCTTAGGTTGGATTTGTAATAACATTAAGGCCTCTAGGTTGAAGTGAGGGTAGTTGGGAGGATATTTTTTAGGGTTTTTCTGAGAAAAATTCTTTTGGCTGTGTGAATTTGAGAGAAGGGGAAGAACCCGTTTATATGAGAGGTGATGGTCACTTTAGGAAAAGCTTGAAATATTATTTTATTATAAAATCATTTTCAGTTTCTAATTCCTAAAAATAGATTGATTTAGAGGATAATGTGGGGATGGGTCTAAATATTCTCAACCTATACGTTTTACACAAGTTTAGGTCCCCATATTAACCATATCTTTTAGATTTAATTCTTAGTTAGATAGTTTAACTTTTACCATGTCTTCTTGTATTTTTATATTATAAGGTTAATAAACATACTATAAAATGCCAAGAGAATCTAATTTAGTTCATTAATGAAATATATATCATTATATAAGGCCTTTTGACTAACCATATATTTTTAGTAATAATATATCATTTAATAATATAGTATTTGTTTTAAAAACTCATTTATGTCAATTTTGCCACTATTTACTATTTGGTTTTTTTTTTGAAAGTAAAAAAAACTTGATTAATTAGCAAAAAATACATTAAATCAACCCTAACATGTCATATTAAACTAGAAAATTAGTTTACTATAACAAAAGTCTCAATTTACATTTATTTTGATATTTATAATATCAATTATTTTAACCTTTCATTAATAAGGTAATTATTGCATCATCATTGTGTCATAAATATATTTAATTATTTAAGGTCTAAAAATTATAAATAAAATACCATTATGTATTAAATCTTTTTATATTTCTAATTAATATTTATAGTCTAATTTATCTTTTGTGTAACCCTATATTAAAAATGTTTTAGTTATTAAACTTTGAATTTTACATTGTTTACTCTTCTTTAAATAAAATTGTAATAAATGTCCTAATCTAATACAAGTGGATAAAAAAGGATCATATTTTATTCATAAGGTTTATTTTGGTCTAAATTAACTTATCCAATAGAATTAGGACATGTGTTGGGGTAATTATAATATCATTTTTATCTTTAATTTCCCTATTTACTTTTAGCCGTGGTAAATAAAATTCAAAAGTTACTATTCACAAAAAAAATTATTTTCAACCTATTTAACCAGATTTTACTTATTGACATCAACCGTATCTCTTGGATTTTTTAAATTCAATTCATATAAGTGATAAAATTATGTTTTATGAAAATTTGTAAATGGGCCTAGAAGGTGGGTAAAAGATGTTAAAAGTTCAATAAACTTTTATACATCTAATATTATTATAAAATGACTCCAATGAATTGAACTGAACTATTAAAGGTATTATGTATCTATTTTTACTTTAAAATAAATTTAAATTAAAAAATAATCATTTAAATTAAAAGTCGGCTTTAAACAAAAACGCAGTGTTTTCACTATTCGTCAAAAATTGAAAGTTTTTAGAAAAATAACAAAAATTCGCCCAAAACTAATTTTGATATTACAAATTCAAAACATAGAAGTTGTATTAATTAATTAAAAAAATTCCAGTTGTCAAAACCAGAATGCAGGTTTTTGAGAAGTAAAAACTATCAAAATATTGATATGTGTTTATGTCCAATTTAAATGTAAAATTACTTCCAATGAATAACAATGGCTAAAATGATAAAAATATAATCTAATTATACATAAAAACCATTAAAATTTATAATTTAACACTATAAATTTTTTTGATTAAAAAAAGTGTATTTCAATTAAAATTTAATATTTTCACTATTCATCAAAATATGAAAGTTATTAGAAAAGCACTGAAAATTTATCCAAGATAAATTTTTATGTACCACTTTTAAATAAGATATTTATTTTGTCATATTTAATATATAAAAGTGTCAAATATTGTATTTAAAAAGGGTTCTCTATTAAAAGGTAATAAAATTGCATTTTTTGAAAAAAATACTTCTTTTATTTGAAAATTGAATTTGTTCTTATATTATGTCTAAGAAACACATAATATAGATGTTAAAATTATTTGGAGTATATAAAATTCCAAATGCAGTTAATACTATTCATAACCACTTTTTGAAAGGCTAGTTTGGTAAGTTGTGGTGTGCTCGAACTCGGTGTTGCGTGTAACACAAGATATTGAACTACTTTAAATAAAATAACTTACTATGAAATCTTAGGGTGTTACATTATTCCCCCCTTTTTGAAATTACATCCTCACAATTTTAAAATTGGGCTTTGAAAGTTCATTAAATGTCCCACATTGGAAAGAGAGTCAATAAAACTATCACTTTAAAAGAAAGAAAGTGAAGCAAAAAAGGACACCTGAGATAACCCATACTTTGATTCCATGTAAGAAAACATGTATTTGGAATATAAACTAAGTGTCAAGTTCCAAAGGATAGTGATAGAAAACGTGGTCAGGAGAAATTTAACAACAAGAAAACCACAAACTTGTGATGGGTTAAACAATCATTAGTTTTTGAGTAGGAAAACTAAACAGACCACATTTTTTGTTTTAAGTTCCATTTCATAAAGTTGAAGAATTTATTTATGAGATTGACTAAGAACATAAAGATATATACTTACTTTTCAAGTAGAGTTTAATCCTTTAATAAATTTCTACCACTAACTCACCTTTTCTCCAAATGATGAGTATTCAAGATGACTTGGTCACACCTGAAGTGCTAGAATCATCTTCTAGAGAATCACATAATTCACAAAGGATGAACTATATATTTTCATTGTCTTTAGAGATTAACCAAATCCAAAATGGTTAGTATAAGATCAGATGATCCCCAATATGGATAATCCTTTATAGAAAGAAATATTAATCTTAATTTGAAAAATTAAACAGAAAATACCCAATGTTTAATAAAGACCATTTAATAAACAATTATCCTTAAAATCCTTCAATACAATCCAAACTAAGATTGAAACCCAAAACTCAGAAGAATTTAATCACATATTTTTTCATAGTAAATCTTAACATTTATCTCCAAATAACATCAACTACTCCTAAAGTATCATACTGAAGTTTGATTAACCAAATCAAATATTCTTTATGATAGTTTAATCATTTCCATTAATAACCTAAATATCTATAAAATACATTGATTATTAAAAAATAAAAATCCACCATTACTCCTCAAATAAAATACCATAGTATTCTATTTTCCTTATGCATATAGTGTTCCCAACATAGTGAACATCTTCTAAAATAACATTTATAATTTAATCACCAAATCATTTTCCAATACTAAGGACTTCCACTTGATAAAACATAAGATCCCAAATCAAATTATTATCGATCAATAAAATCATTTAACTAGAAACAATTAGTCACACTAACCAGGGACTTCACGTAGTCCAATGGTAGATGATAAATCCCAGTCTCACTTTGCTTGTGGGTTCCATTCCTGCAGCTTTGTCTAATGTGATGGGTTGTCACATGGTCTACGTGTTGTCCTTTTTCATAAAATATATTTTATAACATTAAAAAAATGAGTTAAATTCATCAAAATAACCATAATATAATTTAACCACAAAATTTTTCACATACCTCACATTTTCATCCAAAAATTAATAACCTGCAATTACCTCAAATTCAAGGATCATATAAATCGAAATGGTTCTTTAAAACTATATCCACAAAAGAAAAGATAGTTATTCCTCAAATATAATTTTCACATAACAAACTGCTGGGTTACACATACAAGAGAAAATTCTTCCAAAGAAATCCCATCAACAAAGAAATTAATACTTTTAATTGTTTTTCCATCCATTAATTTCTGCATAGGTTCTTCCTTGACCCATTGGTTATCCTATAGAACATGACATTGACTCGGGTAATTCCCAAGTCCCCTACATTTATGAAAAATGACTGTAAATGGATTCTTAGGATCATTTTTTATTTTTTTCCACAGTACTCTTTATTTTTCCTCTGTAATTATTTACTTTATGTCCATATTTCCCACACATAAATCATTTTTTTCTTCTATTGAGATACTTTCCTTGGTATATCCTTTCACATTCCTTGAATGATGGAGATTGATCTTTCTTTTCTCAATGGTCTTCACTGTTGGAGCTCTTATCATTCTTCATATTTCTCTTATTTTTTGAGTTTGGGATTTGGTTAGTGTATATGTTTTTTATCATATTTTTGGAAGCCTGCTTTGACATGAACATGATATCTTTTACGCCTATCAACAGTCCATTTATTTTATCATTTCCACCATTGTTCCCACCTTTTACATCATGATAAATATTACTATGACTTCCTTGGAATCCATCCATTGGCTAAAACCAGAAAGCATATTGTGAGTAACACTAGCTATAATATCATTTAGAGAATATCATGACACATTATTTTCAGTATAAAACACCTTAGGATTAACCAAGGTTATTTATTCTCATCTTATATTAAAATACTTTAAATTTGTTTGTAAATAAAATGTGAATTATCCTAAGCATATCCCCAAGGAGTTTCGTAACTAAGAGTGCAGCAAGGCCCGTTTTCATGCACCAATTCCTATTAGATTCTAGATCAAAGTGGTGTTTTTGGGTTTTAACCCTAGATACATCTATGTCAGAGCTTCCTCTACTTTCTTGTATCCAAACAGGGATGTATTTCTTGGAAAATTCACAAAATCTATACGTTACCAAAATTCTCGGAAGTTATTCTATACTAATCCTCAAAGTCTATCTTAGGGTAATGTTCTCTAATTAGAGTTTTTCTAAATATAGTCTCCAAGGTTTGTACTAAACTTCATATAATACCAACTATAAGGGCCCTACCCTAGTTACCCAAAGTCAGTGCATTATTACATAACATTTTCATGATCATAAGGGATCAAATCTCGAAAGAATAATCAGTTTAGTAGCCTTGGAAGTACTAGATGCATACATAATTTTTACATTACATTATGAAATGAGAAACGAAAATAATTGTGTCTCCTTTGACCATAATAATGTCACTTATATTATCCCTGAAATTCATTCATAATACACTTCTTTGCATCCTATGAAAAATAAATAATAGAAAGGGGTGAGCTCAGATTCTCAGTAAGGATAAAAATATATCAAAAAGTTTCATAAATAAGCAGAAACATTTAAGGAAATTTATAACACTAAAACAAAATTTATTTAAACATAAAATTCATTATAATATGGAAAATATAATTAAAAAAATTCCATTTACTTATTCACATGGATTTTTTACTAGTTGAATAATCACATGTAATCTTTATAACTAATTTCATAATGATGGAATTCATAATGTCAGAAATCATAACCACATAGTCAAGGCCTCATGCTAAGACTACAAATAAGATTTTTCAAGGCCATGTTCCAATACCCTAGTTTGTCTCATGAGACCTACCGATGCATCGGGGAGCTATATCAGGCTCCACTTGTCACATACTAAGTCCAATTCATTCCACATATGAAAAGGATGAAACATAATCTAAACATTGGTATTAAAACTAGCATACAAAAATGTTAATAGTTTAACCTCAAACCATGAATGGTATAAAAAAAGCACATCCACAGTCAAACATAACTCATTAAATATAATATGGAAGATTTTATTATAGTAAATTAACCTCAACAAAAAATAATGAAGGATATTAACATAGATGAAGATAATTAGTAAACCCATTTGAGATAAATATCCCCTTTTCCTTGAAATCATTTAAGAGTCTCACTATTTATCAAGAAGCTGTTAAAAATTAGATTTTTGATTCATAGTGTATCATACCACTTTGAAACATTTAAAAGAAATTTTAGTTTTAAAACATTTCTGTCCATATAAATAAACCGTTAACACCATTTTTAAAAAATGGACATTAATTAGAAAGATTTAGAAGAATAAATCTTTAAAACATTTAAAATCATATTTTAGTTAGAGTTCCTATCCAAATGATAGACTCTTGAATATAAATAATTGAGGTAATAAAAAATTTATAATATCATGAGAATAAAGGTATTAATGATATACTATTTCAAAGTACAGTATATACACCATATAAAAGTGAATTGGTGCATAACAACAGAGAAGTCACAATGGAATGAAAATTGAGATGAAATCACTTACAAAGATTGCATCCTTAGGTTCAGAATAAATCAATGACAAATTATGTGTGACAAATATAAATACACTAAATATTATTGGATATTCAGTGTAAATAAATCAAGGGACATTGAAACATATTCTTGTAAAAAAACACCAATGACTTGGATGTTTAACTCAATGAATAGAAATTGAGTTAAGATTACTCTTATAAAGTTCATATTGATGACTTGAGAATTTAACAATGGAGTGATTATGTTTATAAAAAGTATATCCACACAAATTAGAGTTTAAATTTCTACATAAATAAATAAATAGTGATTTCACACATAATCTTGGAGTAAAATAATCAAAGAAGTTTGCATAAAACCTAATGAGTGGAAATCAAAATTAGAAATCCCATTACCGATTTGGTAACTTACGAAACATACACCCCATGAAATAATTATCATATAATGAAGATGTAAATACCCATAAATTAATGTATGTTACACAAATAATTCAAACATGGGGAGCACATACAGCACACAAAAGGAAATAGTGGCAATATAGCATGAATCTCACGGGAATAAGAAGTGAGATGAAAACCCCATTACCTTGTAATTTTCCTTAGTTAAGGGTACATTAAACTAATTTATAATAGTTAAATAGTTGTTATTAAATTATAAAATTACCACATACATAAATAATATATCATATATGATCTTTTAATATAGCTATGTTAATAATATTTCTGTAGTATCACTGTTTCAGTTGTTAACTGATTCATTTTCCAGTATATGTTTTGTTACGTAAGACATGTTTGTTATGTATAGGACGTATTTTATTAATATAAATAATTATATTATGTTTTTAAAAATTATTTTAAATTATAAAATAAAAATTATTCCTTAATGGTTACGATAGGTAATGAATCTCATCGTGTTCGTGGAGACGGTAATCCGTACGTACACATGAGTGATAATATCATTATATTGATAGTGAAATCATATATAATTGGATAGTATATCATATATAAAGAATCATTAAAAAGTTATATTTATTATTTAAATCAATTATACTCATTATTATACCCATCCAAAAAATGAAGTGTTGAATAACAAACTACACCACGACGTGGAGACGATAAGCAGTACGTACACACGTATGGTGACTCTGTCATTCATAGGATGGATAGAATAATTAATATGGTTATACCATATTTATAATAATATCCCAATATATATAAGGTACTAGATATATTTTTTTGGTATGAAAAAAAACAAAGAAAGAGGAAGTGGAAGGAGAAAATAACTTTGAAAGAGGTGGTGAAATTATTACCTCTTCTTCTGGTGCTTCCTTTTGATTTGATCAAAATGGAACCTTAGGTTGTCATTATGATCAACTTAAGGCCTATATGTTTAATTGAGGGTAGTTGGGAGGATATTGTTTTAGGTATTTACTGATACAATTGGATTTGGATGTGTGAATTTGAGATAAGGGGAAGAACCCTTTTATAAGAGAGGTGAAGTTCACTTTAGAAAAATCATGAAATATTATTTTATTATAAAATCATTTTATGTTTATAATGGATAAAAATGGATTTATCTATAGGATAAGGTGGTTATGGGTTGAAATATTCTCAAACAATAGGTTTTAGATAAGTTTAGGTCACCATATTAACCTTATCTTTTAGATTTAATTGTTAGTTAAATAGTTTAACTTTTTCCATGTCTTGTTGTATTTTAATATTACATGGTTAATAAACATACTATAAAATGGAAAAAGATCCTAAAGTGGTTAATTAATGACATATCTATAATTATATAAGTCCTTTGGTCGAACCTTATATTTTTAAGAATATTATATCATTTAATAATATAGTATTTTTTTAAACTCATTTATGTCAATTTTGACACTATTTAGTATTTGTTTTTTTAAAATTCATAAACATGATTACTTCTAAAAAATACATTAAATTAACCCTAAAATGTCACATTAACCTATAAAATTATTTTAATGCAACAAAAGTCTCAATTTACATTTATTTCGATATTTATAATATCAATTATTTTAATCTTTCATTAATAAGGTAATTACTACATCATCATTGTGTCATAAATAAATTTAATTATTTAATGTATAAAAATTATAAATAAAATACCATTATGTATTCAATATTTTTATATTTCTTATTAATATTTATTGTCAAATTTATCTTAATGTAACCCTATATTAAAAATGTTTTATTTATTAAACTTTGAATTTTACAATTTTAACTCTTCTTTAAATAAAATAGTAATAAATGTAATAATCTAATCCAAGTGGATCAAAAGGGATCATATTTTATTCCTAAGGTTTATTTTGGTCTAAATACACTTATTCAATAGAATTATTTCATGTGTTGGGGTAATTATAGTATCATTTGTAACTTTAATTACCCTATTTACTTTTAATCGTGGTAAATAAAATTCAAATGTTACTATTAAAGAAAAATTATTTTCACCCTATTGAACCACATTTTACTTAGTGATATCAATCGTGTCTCTCAGATTTGTGAAATTCAACTCAAAGATGAGGTAAAATTATGTTTTATAAAAATTTTCAAATGTGTCTAGAAGGTGGGTAAAATACTTTAAAAGTTTAATAAAATTTTATACATTTAATCCTATTATAAAATGACTCTAAATAATTAAATTGAACTAATATAGGTATTATGTATCTATTTTGACTTTATAATAAATTTAAATTAAAAAATAATTATTTAGTTAAAAATTTGGCTTTAAACAATAATGTAGTGTTTTCACTATTCATAAAAAATTGAAAGTTTTTAGAAAAACCCAAAATTCACCCAAAGATAATTTTGATTTTCCAAATTCAAAAATGATTTATATTTTACCAAATTCAAAAAATAGAAATTATATTAATTAATTAAAAAAATTCCCATTGTCAAAACAAGAAAGTGGGTTTTTTAGAAGTAAGAACTATCAAAAGATTGATATGTGTTTATATCCAATTTAAATGTAAAATTACTTCCAATGAACAGAATTGGATTAAATTATAAATATATAATCTAATTAAATTTCAAAACCATTCAGATTTATAAATTAACACTATAATTATTTTGATTAAAAAAGTTTTTTTCATTTAAAATTTATTATTTTTCAATATTCATCAAGATATGAAAGTTATCAGAAAAGCACCGAATATTTATCCAAACTAAATTTTTATGTATAGATTATAAATAAGAAGTTTATTTTGTCAAATTAAATATATAAAAGTGTTAAATATTGGATTTAAAAAGGGTTTTCTATTAAAAGGCGGTAAAATTGCATTTTTTGAAAAATAATTCTTTTATCTGAAAATTGAATTTATTCTTATATTATTTCTAAGAAACACATAATATGGATTTTAAAATTATATATAGTATATAAAATTCAAAATTTAGTTAAAACTATTCATAACTGCTTTTTGAACAACTAGTTTTTTAAGTCATGGTGTGCTCGAACTTGGTGTTGCATGTAGCGCACACTACAAAATATTTTACTTTATCCAATGGGGGCATATCTATTGGTAAAAGTGTATTTTATATTGGTAAAATGTTTTACCAACATATATGTCTCTATTACTAAAGTGTTGGTAAAAATATTGTCACTAAATTTTTTTGACAAATAAAATAATTCTGTTACAATTATAATAATACCAAAAGATAATATATACATTGGTTAAAGTGTTTAGAAATATATTCTAATTACAATTTTTTTAGGTAATAATATTACCAACATATAATATGTATTTATAAATTACATTTGAATAAAAATTTTAAATTTTTTGTATCTAGTAAAATTTCTTTTAATATTTATTAATTTATTATTTCATTAAATAGAAATGATTTTCACACATGTTAAAAATTAATTATATTAATAATATGAAATTTAATACAAAAAATTAGGCCTCAAACAATATCCACAACCCCCACACCCCACCACCCAATAGGATCCAACCCCCACCATCCATGATATGACAATGAGCCAACCCCAGACACCAGAGACCAGCCAGTGAGTCACCTCCAGACATCAGGGACCGGCTAGCAAGTCAGCTCTAGCACTCCATGCCAGCGAGCTAGCTCCAGCTCCGAGGACCAACAAGCATGTCAACTCTAGAACTCCAAGCTAGCTCCAACCAGCTCCAGCACTCTATGCCAGCTCCAGAGATTGGCCAACAAGTCGGCTCCGACACTCCATTGATGAAGCTTGTTCAAAGATCTATATATATATATATAATTTTTTTTAAGTTTCTTGAATGTAAAACAAAAAAGTATAATCCCACAATTTACCAACAAAAAATGTAACGACATGATACCGCCATTGCAGTTGTCTGCATGAAAACAAAGAATCAATCTAATAAAATCATGTTCATCTTTGACTGGAAACAGAGGAGATTTTGGTATAGACTCGTGCACATATTGATCCACTACTGTATGTCCCAACATGATTATCATACTCTTCTAGCATCCATCCTTGGTCTTTTAACATCAACCCACTTCAGTAATAAATTTGTAGAAAATGAGTACTTCGCCAACTTATAATCAAAACCACATTGACAAAAAAAATAGAAACGGAAGTAGTACTTCAAGATGTACATTCCAAATAGAAACTCAACCTAATTAAAAAAAATAGATACCCAAGATGCATCTCATACTCCTCTATAATCCATCCACAATCTTCCAACATCAACCAAATTCATTAATCATTAATGTTAGAAATCTACAGAAAATTATCACTTCACCAACTTATAATTAAAACAACAAAAAATAGAAACTCTAGAAGTACTTCAAGTTGTAAATTCCAAACAGAAACTCGAGTTGTACATTCCAAACACAAACTCAAGATATATGAAATAAAAAATAAAATAGAAACATAATATTTTTATCATACTATAGCATCCATCAGGTGTTTGGTCATATTTGGGGCCTCATTTCATTCCATGTAATCTCAAGCAATCCCCAGGCATCTTGATCATTTCTTTAAAATCAAGATATACTTTCAAATTTTAACCAATGGTATAAGAATGAAATTATGGGAATAAATAGGTCGGTGTGATCACTCAAAAATCAATTAAGCCTCAATATATTACCTTAAACATGAAGGCATTGACTACTTTTCACACTCCATCACCAACTAATGAAATAAAATTGTGCATTCACAATTCAAGAAATAGTATGAAAATGAGATGAGGGTAGTGTGAACACTCAAACAGTAATTAATCCTTGATATGTTACCCTAAACATGTAGGCATTGACTACTCCTCACACTCCATGAACAACTACTGATGAACCTAAAACATATAGATCTTTATGCTACACATTATCAATGAATAAATGGAATATTTCATGTCCATATAAATATATTAAATAAAATTCTTCTTCTAATCCACAAGAGGCATATGAATCTGTATTCTAAAAAAAATTAATATCATTCCCATGTCATTATTAACATCACCCAACCCATTTTAAAAAGTATTAACAAAACCAAACTTTTTTCCACTTCTAGACATTTATCCTCTCATTTTATTGGTAAACATTTAATTGAATTCAATGTGATCTTGAGGATAAATCATTTTAGCGTCCTTCCTTTCAATATATTCTTAGGTCATAACAACTAATGTAATAATCTAACCATATCATCATTATTAAGTTTAAATCATCCCTGATTTCCGAGAAACTAAATCTCCCAAAGGTATTGAAAAAAAAAAGTGAATATGACTATAAAATTAATTAAAATGGAAAACCAATAAAGCTTTATAATTAATAATGCATCCCATAAAAATAACTATAATATTATATAACCAGTGACCACAAAAATGCTTGTAGCTTTTTGTTAAAATTTCTCATTTACATTAAAAGTGACTAGTAAGTCATTATCAGTTTCCAATGATTGGTTATTCTGATTAAATTCCCAAAAAAAACTTCCAGGAACTACTTAAGTAAAAAATTAAGTTATAATTGAGACATATAACATCATCCAGTTAAAAAACCATTAATTGTGATATATGAATCAAACCAGAGTCTTTGACAGGATAGTTAGTGGTTTTAAAGATTTTGTGCAATATTGTTTCTTGGTAATGGAAGAAAAAGAAATTCACAGATATCTAGTATCAAATTTTGTAATCTAGAAAAACTACTTTTAAATGAAAATGACACCTAAATCAATATCTAACAAACCATTTAATGGAATCCGAACCTTAGGCATTCGATGTATTGTTTCAAAGATAGTCTTAAAGGGACTTTTAAAATTTTATAAATATTATCGGGGACTTATTGAGGAGGATAGTTGATGGAGATGTCAAAGCAACAAGAATCCATGTTAGATAGACCAAGAACTAAGATTCCAAACAAATGAGTCAATATATTTTGTAATGAAACCATGGGAAACACCTCGTGCGATCTGAAAAAAGTCAATGAATTATAATGAACAACACAAATTTCATTTTGTAACACACATATTACAAAGATAACACATAGAGGTTTCATAGATAACACAAATATAGATTACACAACATATTGATATATTACACACATATTGAATGATAAACATATTGATACATGAACTGTAATTTAACATAAATTAGAAAAAATGAATATAGTTCAACCAGTTTTTTATAGATAAGAGAAAGAAATTGAATTCACCTTGAATTTTTAAACATTTCTAACCTAGGTACCTTCATGGGATTAGGAATATTCCTATCAAATTCAGTTGGGAACCGTAAGGCCTCTCAATGTATTCCACTGGTCATATTTTGATTGTCCCACCAAAAGCTCTAGTGAAAACATGAACTAACTGAACCACCAACTTCATCTTAGTTGTGACCGACAATATTGAACTCAAATAACCTGAACTCTAGCTTCAAAATTTCAAACCTGAAGCATATAAAAATAATGAATTCCATCCCCCATTATATCCAACAATCATGAACCCATCCCACACCGTAGCTTCATACAGATCCAGTGTAGCAATGTATGATATACCAACATGCTCATTGGATCTTCAACTTGGTACATACTCATAAAAATATTGATATATTATACATATTACATATTAGATAATAATCTATTATATATATTACACAAGTAGCACATGCAGATAAACTTTTAATTAATTGAAATGAATTGTAATCTGTTAATGAATTGTAACATATTGATATATATTCTATGTATATACATGACATAAAAAATTGGTGTCAAATTTGGATAAATTGGCATATAAAATAGATGTAGGATGCATAGAAGACAAATGAAGGATGCAGGAGTACAAGATTCAAGATGTAGGAATACAGGTAAACTATATAAAGAGGATGAATGATTACATGAGGTTTTGGACGTGTGAAAAATACAGATGAGTATTACCAAGATTTCAAAGTCAGCTCCCAGTATCATTGAACAATGGATGTGTTGACCTAGATATGGAGAGAAAATTGTGTTGACCGACTCGAAGGAATAAGCGGAGAAATGTGATGTCAAAGGTAGCTACAGAAAATCTTGAACCAGATCAATTCGACTACAGCTAGAAACTCTAATAGGGTTACAGTCAACACCAAAAAATTGAGAAATAGATATATTTTACTAGAGATGAAAAAATTACCTACTCATGGATTGATTGCACAAAAATGTGGGGAGAGGATGTATATTTCAGGGGGTGCTTCAAATCATGATATGCATGTGGGTTCAGAGAGAGGATGTAAGTTTTGGGGCGTCATATTTTCTCCCACGCATGGCAGCGTCGGGCAGTTGGGCATGCGGGGACGGTGTCGATCACGTGGGTCAAAGGGTGCGTAGGGATGGTAGTGATGAGATGGGTGTCGAGCGAGTGGGGCACAGGGATGGAGGTAACTGCATAGGGAAAAGGGTGCACAGGGACGATAGTGATGAGACTGGTGGGCAAGCGAGCGGGGAACGATGGCGATGAGATAGGACACCGAGCGAGTGGGGAATAAGGACGACAATGATACCAACGAAGGCACATGGCACTGGGTCAGGACACCCTACAGTTGTAGAAGTGGGGTGCAAAACGATGGGGGTAGCAGCCTTCAGTGGGCAGGCCGGGTTTATTTTTGTATTTAAATTTATTAAATATAAAAAAATAATCAACATAAATGCAGTAAATTATCATCATAACTTTAAAAAATAAAAAAATAAAAAAATCAATCATTTTTTTATTATTTTATTAAAAACTATATTTACATTTTTGAAATTTTATTTTAAATTATAGAAAAAAACAAAAAATTGTTAATCTAATTTAAACAATTGATAATTATATTTGAATGTTTTTAAATAATTTAATGCATTTAAGGATATTTTTTATTTTTATCTTTTGGCATTTCTAGAATTAAAAGTAACTATATAAATGCTCTTATTAAACCAAAAAATAACCATGAATTGGATACTAATGTTGGTCTTAAAAATTATAATAAAATTTTTTTTTTATGAATTGGTTAAAATATATGTTGGTAATGATTTTTGTTAATGATAGATTCATGTGTTGGTAAAAAATGTTTGTATTGATACAATAATCTAACAGATTTAAATTTTGGTAATATAATTGTTGGTATAGAATACTTATTTTTAATAGATATATATGTTGGTAAAAAAATTTGTTGGTATATTAAATTAATATCAACAAAACATAATATCTGTTGAAAATACTCATTTTTACCCACAAATATGTTATCTGTCATTGAATTTCTATTGGTATAATTCATTTTTTATAGTGGAAAGCTATCAAATTACTTTAAATAAAATAACATACTATGAAATTTTGGGGTGTTACATCTTTAATGAAACAATTATCATAGGTAAATCCAAATCATTATTTTGGTAATTTTTCTCATGAACCTTTAATTAGAACGAGGAATAAGTTATCACCATATAATTATACATGATGATGTGTCCCATTACCTTATTCAATGCATCATTATAGATCACAAACCATTCTCCACTACATGGTAATGTAATCATAGGTGTTTTAACTAACATTCTTTTCATTTCTAGGGAATTTTATTCACATTCCTCCATCCAAAGATAATTGGATCCCTTATAAGTTAACTTGGTGAGTGCATTCGATAAACATGAGAATTTATCAAAAATAAATTCAATAATATCATACCAAACTAAGAAAAATACATGTATCATTCATAGTTGATAGTTTGGTACAACATTCAATAACTTCCATCTTTGATGGATCCACCTATATACCCTCTCTTGAGATTATATGGCCCAAAAAGGAAACTTTTTATATCCAAAATTCACACTTATTAAATTTTGAATACAACTTATCATTCCTTATGGTATTCAGTATAGTCTTAAAGTGATATTCATTGTCTTTATTTCTCTTATAATATATAATAATATCATCTATAAATACTACCACAAATTGATCGAGGTAATATTTAAAGACTATATTAATTAAACCCATAAAGATAGTAGTGGAATTAATTAGAGAAAACGTCATCATGATAAGTTCATAGTGTACATACCTTGTAGGGAATGTTGTCTTGGGTATATCATCCTTTTTATCTTCAATTTATGAAATCCAAAATGAAGTTCAATCTTGGAAAAGTAATGTGCTCTGCACAGTTGATCAAACAAGTCATTAATACAAGGTAGAAGATACTTTTTCTTGATAGTGATCTTGTTAAGTTCTTGATAATAAATTCAAAGTCAGATTTTTCCATCTTTCTTCTTAACAAAAAGAATAGGTGCACCCCAAGGTGATGTATTTGGCCAAATAAATCCCTTGTGAAGAATATCATAGAGTTTTTTATTCAATTCCTACAATTCTATCAGATTCATTCTATATAGAGTCTTTGAAATAGGTGTATCATCATATATGAGTTCTATTTAAAACTCAACTCCATGATCCTATGGAATAATGGGCCACTATTTTGGAAATAAAACAAAAAAAATACCACACAATAAGAATATCTTTTATGTTGGGTTTCCCTCCATCCATCTAAGATAAATACCCCTTTTGAATATGAACCAAGACCCATATAATGGATTTTATTTCCATATAAAGATCATATTTTTCATCACACTAATAGATGGTCATATGTTGGTTTAGAATATCAAACATGAATTCATTTTCTCAAAAATTGATCTGGGACTTAGGTAAAGAAATCCAATCCATACCTAAGATAACATCAAATTCAACTATAGGGGTAATTATGAGATTTACTGGACGTACATTACCAAAAACTTCATATGGAGAAGGATTATAGACTTGAGATTAAATTATTGTTCTATTAGGGGTTTTCATTGCTAATTCAATATCAAATCATTGATGTAGTATTATGATACCTTAGAATGATTTTCTTATTTAAAAAGTGGATATATCGATAATCAAATAAAACATTAGTAGTTTTAGAGTGGATGGTAAGTGTACCTTTCACCACATCATTATCACAGCCCTCATCTGTTGAATGTGGGTGACCTAGACACAACTTGTATTGTACTTTTATTACCACTACATGTGTGTAGTTTGTTATAATACAAGTGTTTATATTGCCATAATAGAATGGATACTTCTGCATCCACTTTGTTTATGGAAATTTCATTAGATTAGATGTCGTATCAAGGGGGTATAGCAGATCCCAGGCTATAATGAGAACCTCGAGATACCATGACTGTAATATTAAAGTAATTTCCTATGGTCTAGTTACATCATTCTAAAAGTACACAGATGATGTGTGACCATCAGGTGCTGGGGGATTATAAACATTGATACTTTATCTCATGAAGTTCGTACATGACGATCTATAGTAGTTGAGATCATGAGGACAGACCCGCATAATAGGAACACCACATGTTTTAGGTGTCATTGGTCTTTTCTATCCATGAAAATGTGTAATGGTCTCTAGACTTGAGATCATTATCAATGAATGTTATTTAATTACGTACATTTGATGCAAGGTGAAAAACATGTCGACAATGTCGTGGCGAGGTATTTTGGATTGGGTATGTCATTAATGACATGACGTTGATTGAATGACCGAGAAAGGTTTTATCCCTTATATGTTTAGGAAGATATATCTCAGCCCTGGTTGATTAGGATGGTTTCACCTTAATTAAATCCAAGTCCATGGTAGTGGAAGGTAAGACCATCCGGACAAAACAAAAAATAAAATAAAGCAAGATAAAGGATGATGAAACTAGTGTACATTCTTCTTTACTAAAATATCTATGAAAAAGAGATTATATTACACAGAACATGTTCGTTGGAAGGTAGTCATTGCTCTGACTTTACCTTGTCTCTATAGGGGCCTCGATGGGTTGCTTGACCCCACTCTTGGTCGGTGGATATTATTCACTGCTATTGAGATAAGGACCTATAGGGTCACACACAATAGCACTTTGAGAATTTTCCCTATTCTTTGAATATGAATGTAGAACTTAGTGGGCCCTGAAAAAGGGTCTGAGTGATATCGAAGTTCTATGGATCACCATGTAATAAATAAATTCTTTAATTATTCAATATTTCAACAATATATTGAATTTTTTTATAACATGTATTTACAAGTGATTAGTAAATACAAGTATTAATATTATTCGAATGGATGTTAATATCCTAGGTTCGTTTAATATTAACAGGAGGTGTGAGTCGAGTTAAAGACTCGATTTTATCATGTAATATATTTAATATATATATTACGAGTACGTGATAAATTATAAATATTATTTGTGGCATAATTTTATTTTTCATAAATAATTATTTATAACATTTATATAGTAGAAATTTATTACATGGGGGTCAGGAGTGCACATGACGTGTTTTAAACATTCCCTATATAAATAAGAGATAGGCTCTTCCCATGAAACTATTCATGTGTTGGGATTTAGAGCTTCTCTCTCCTCCTAGAATCTAGAGAGAGAGTCTCTCAAGCGAAAGAAGATCTTCAAGTTCATCCATCTCAAATCAAAGTTTCTTGACTTGAAGTGATCGTTTCTGCATTGAAGTGAGCATTGAAGATCCTCACTAGCACCTGGATCTCGATGAACAATGCTTGAGCATATTCGAGAGGCATGTGTGGATGATCTAGAGGGCTACGACATCAGAGTCTTTGAGAAACTGTCATCGGCATCCTATGGAGGACAAGCACACGTTTGATCTGAACTAGGTGCATGTTCAATTTAAATGTTTTGTGCTTTGATAAATCAACGCGTGATCCTCGGACCCTACCGTGATAGCCCGCCGGAGTTGATCGTAATGTCGCTCCGATGATGCGAAAATTTTTATTTCCCGGCTCACTGGCTTCCACTGCACGTCCCAGTACCTAACAGTGGTATCAGAGGGATGTTTTATTTTTCAGAGTCAAAAGAAAAAAATTAAATTGCCTAAAATTTAAGTACGGGGATTAAATCAGTTTCGACACAATCGACCACATGTTGATCCTTTTTCAAATGGCCAAGTTATGGCCATTTGAAAATTTTAATTGGATCAACTCGTCGGTTTAATTTTTTTTGGAATAAGTTTTTGATAAGAACATGTTTTAATTATATTAATGTGTTCTTCAAAATTACCAAAATCTGTCCATGCTTTGGCCAGAATCCAGTAGCCTAAAATAATCTGGTAAGTTTAATTTTAGGAGATAAATAAAATAATTTAATAATATAATATATTTTACTTTTCTCAAATTACAATATTATTTAAATACTTGGGGTCAAGTCAAGTATTTCATTTTTATTTATAAAAAAAGGGAGACCAAGACCCATTTTGGGCTCAAGTCTTCCTATTTATAAAAAAAATAAAGGAACGGTTGGTGTCCCTTTTTGTCAAAGGACAAAAAAAAATTAAAAAAATATAATAGAAGACCCAAGAGGGTATTCTCCTTCTTCATGTGGTGAACTAGGGTGAAACCCTAGCGGCGCCCTTCCCCAGTTGGACCAGCCTTCTGCCCTGCTGCCGGACCGCCGCTCTTCCCCGCTCCCTGCCATGTCGGACTAACCTCCCTGAGGTGCCTCGGATGCTCACCGCATTGCTCGAACCCCACCCTGCACCGCTCCGTACCGTGCCCCGACCGGACCACATCCGGATTGCCAGCCAATAGACCTTGCCACGTCAGACAATGCCACCACCGGTTCAGGCTGTTCCAGACGGGGCCGCTGCCCCTACGGCTGGCCGGAGTAGCAGGCTGCCGCCTTTGCGTATGGCCGGAGAGTTGCATGGCCTCTTCCCTCTCCATTCACCGCTGGATGAAAAACGACGCCACTGTGAGTTCTACTAGACCGGGCGGACACACCGTGGTCACGCCGCGGTCATGCCGCAGGCACGCCGCGGTCACACTGTGATTTGGCACCACTCCAATAAGATACTCACGGTGGTTTGCCGTCCTGCCAGACTCCTCCCCGACTAGAGGTAACCCCGTATTAAATTAACTTTAATTAATTTACTAAATTAATTAAAATTATTTTTTTGTTTAAATTTAATTTAATCTGAAACATTAATTTAATTATAATTAAAATTAAATTAATAGTTTAATTTAATTTTAAAGTTAAAATTAAATTGATTGTTTAATTTAATTTTGGAATTGAAATTAAATTAAAAAGTTGTAATTGATAAAAATAAATTAATTGAATTTTTTCAAATTCATTTAATTTATAAGGACCCCTCGTACTCTTTAAATTTCATTGTAGTTTAATTTTAATTATGCTTTATATTTACTGACTGGTCTTGAGAAAGTGACCGAACTATGTATGTCTAGTGTTTATTTATTTATTTAGTTATTTATTCAATGTGTGCGATGATTGTAATAATTAATTACCTAAATTACGGTCTGTGAATTATCTTTTTAATTTAAAATATGTATAAGGGCATGTGTGTCCAATGAAAAAGATGTATTTTGTACCCCTAGACCCCCTCGCCTGCATATGAGTACATTTGTAATTAAATAATGATGATCCGAGATGAAGACCCCACCAAGTTGAGGCGGTAAACCAGACAAGATCCGATCTCATTGCACTGGGGAGGACTACGACGTGAGTCAGTTTTTGACTCAGGTATAACTGCCCCTGGGTCATGATTGATCCATTATGGATCAATCTTTATATAATGTTCAAGAACAGTTATATTGCATGATTTACTTTATGAATTGTTTATTATTTTATGAGAGTGCATGATTATTTCTTGATCACATAGAATAGGAAAATTGATAAAAAATGCATAAAAAAACTGAAAAATTTATTTCTATTGCATGTTCAATTGTGAGCACGAAAATATAGATTGAACATATAGATATAAAAAGGATTACTCATTAATAAATATTAAAATACATCAAAGAGATATTAAGTCTGAACGCCTTCCATTTCTCACATCTAAACAAAACCGACTGTTTGGGGTGCTCGTCAGCCATATTTGAGAGTGCCTCTTACTACCGAGGCGTTTTCATGAGAGAACAGAGTCAAATTAACTAAAGTGAGTAGTAAAGGTTTAGCCATAGCTAACTTTCTATCACATTAGAGGCAATATGTTGAGGGAATCATGTTTAGATTCCAAAAGGCTAGGACTTTACTCAACAAAACAAGGAACCACAAGTCAAGTGGTTGGCCAGCCTAGTGCCTACCTTGAAACCCTCCAAGTACTGGCGTAGCCATAGTTTGTAGACTATGAGGGAGGTTTCTTGGATCCTTTCCACTAGAGTACTCAAGCGACAGAGTATTCCGAATCTAATAGTGAGGGCTATTAAGGTTATCTACAATAGTGGGAGACATTAAAATGAAAAAATAATTTATTAATCATAAATGTTAAAAGGTAATCACGACAATGTACTAATTGCAAAATGTTTATCTGATGTAGATTTAAAATGGAAATCATTAACACCACAAGTACTTTGTCACTACAATAAATCTTGGATAAAGAAAATATCATGACTGGCAATAACTTCCAGGAGTGGTACAAGCACTTGCGCATAGTACTATGCCATGAAATAATGTTATATGTGCTCGAATCCCCAATTCCTACTCAGCCTCCTCAGGGAGCAAGCAAGACAGGAAAATATAAATGGAGAAAGCATGTAGATGATGCGCTTGATGTACAATGCATCATGTTTTCATCCATGTCCAACCAATTTCAAAAAATGCATGAGGATGAGTACACCTACAAGATGCTTTCACATCTCCAAGAACTATATCAAGAGAGGGCCAAGCAAGAATGGTATGAGATATCAAGTGCGCTTTATAGGTGCAGGCTAGTAGTAGGGCACCAAGTCGGTCCTCACGTACTCAAAATGGTTGGGTATATTGAGAGGCTTGAAGCCCTTGGTTTCAAAATGAACTAATAACTAGTAGTGGATCTCATTATTTCCACTTTACCATCAAGATTATCAAATTTTATTGTCAATTATAATATGAATGACATGAAAAAGTCACTCTTGGACCTTTTGGATTTAGTTCACCATGCTGACAAGGATATTAAAAATACCAATTCATCTGTCCTTATGGTGAACAAGAAAAAAAAGGCAAGGCAAAGGGGTCTAAGTCCATGTCAAGGACAAAGAAACTAATGCATCATCTTGTAAAAAACCAAAAAATTCAAAGGCAAAGTAATGAGTAGGAAGGTTTCTACTTTGGATGTGGTAAGAAAGTCCACTGAAATTATAATTGCAGAGCTGGGAAGAAGAAGAAAACTAATGCTTCTACATTAGGTATTTTTTACATTGAATGCAATCTATCTTTATCTACAAGTTGGATATTAGATACGGCATGTGGCTCACACATTTTTATTCAAATATAGGAACCAAGTAGGTTCAAAAATATTTCAAAAGGTCAAGTGGATCTCTGTACTGAAAATGGTGCAAGTCTGGAAGCCTTAGCAATGGAAGACTATCACTTAACCTTTCCAACTTGTTTGGTTCTAGTTTTAAAAAATTGCTATTATGTACCTTATGTTACCAGAAACATTATCTTGGTGTCGAGTCTAGACACTATGGGTTTTTATTTCAAGTTTGGAAATAAATTTTGTCTCTTTTATAGGGATAACATATATTATGCTATGACACATCTTAAATTTTTTTTATATATGCTAGAACAAGAGAACTCAGTAATGGCAATCAATGAAAAAAATAGCCAACATGACTCAAATATCACCCGCCTATGTCACTTCAAGATTGGTTATGTAAACAAGAATTGATTATGAAGATTACATCAAGAATGGTATCTAGACTCGGTACAGTTAGAACCCTTAGATGTATGTCAAGCTTGTCTACAAGGAAAGATGACCAAAGCACCTTTCTCAGGAAAGGGAGAAAGATCCAATGCAGTATTGTAATTAATACATACTGATGTATGTGGTCCATTTCCAGTAGAGGAAAGGGGAAGTTTTTTATACTTCATTACTTTTACCGATGACTATAGTAGGTATGGATTTATCTACTTAATGTGTTATAAGTCAGATTCCTTTTTTTAAATAATACCAAAATGAAGTATAAAACCAACTTAGTAAGAAGATAAAAGTAATTTTCTCAGACCGAGGCAGAGATTATCTTAACCAAGATTTCATTGATCACTTGAAGGAGTTTGGGATAGTATCCCAACTCACTCCTTCATATACACCACAATGGAATGGTGTTAGTGAAAGGATGAATAGGACCTTGCTTGACATGATCAGATAAATGATGATTCATGCAACCCTTCCATTATCCTTTTGGGGATACGCCTTGCATAAAACAACATATACCCTTAACCGAGTACCAACTAAAGATTCATATGGGATTCCATATCTGTTATGGTATGGAAAGAAACCTAGTCTGACACACATACGTGTGTGGGGGTTCGAGGAATTTTTCAAGACTTTACCAAGTGACAAATTAGCATCCAAAATCACTAATTGCATCTTTATAGGTTATCCAAAGGATACTAGAGGATATTAACTATATATCCCTTTAGATAGAAAAGTAATTGTGGAAAGATACGCCAAATTTATACAAAGGGAACATATTTCTATTGGAAATAGTGGGAGAATATTGACTTCGATGAATTTAATGCTCCAGATGCACAAGATTTGGTAGTGGAACAATATCCACAAGAACAAGTGGAAGAATAAATTGTTCCTGAGACACAGACACTGCATAGGTCTATGTGAGAGGTTAGAGAACCTGAGCGTTATGGTTTTCTTGTCACCGAGTTAGGTGACACATTAGTCTTTGAGTATGATGAACCTCTAACATACAAGGAAGCAGTAGAAGGAAAAAAAGCTGCCAAATGGAAAGAATCCATGAATTCTGAAATGGAGTCCATGTACTAAAATCAAGTTTGGATTTTGGTAGACCCTACAGCTGATGTAAACCCCATTGGATGCAAATGGGTATTCAAGAAGAAGATGGACATGGATGGTGAGGTTAATACCTTTAAAGAAATACTGGTTGCAAAGGGTTTCAGGCAACGTCAAGGAATTGACTATGATGAAACCTTCCTACTAGTATCAATGCTTAAATCCATTAGAATATTTCTTGCAATAATATCCTTTAATGATTATAAAATTTGGAAAATGGATGTCAAAACTACTTTTCTAAAAGGGAAGTTGGTTGAAGACATCTAAATGACTCAACCCTAAGGTTTTTTCAAGTTAAAGAATGCCAATAAAGTATGCAAGCTATAGAGATCCATTTGTGGATTGAAGCAGGTATCGAGATCATGGAATGTTCATTTTGATGAGGCTATAAGATATTTTGGTTTTATCAAAAATGAAAGCGATCCTTGTGTCTATAAAAAGTTTAAAGGTAATTCCATCATTTTCCTAGTATTATATGTTGATGACATATTAATTCTGGAAAATGAGGTGCAAGTATTACCGTCAGTTAAGACTCAGTTGAATTAATGCTTCTCCATGAAAGACTTCGGTGAAGTATCATACATTCTAGAGATTAAGATCTATTGAGACAGATCTCAAAGGATACTTGGGCTAAGTCAAAGTATATATATTGATAAGGTACTTAAAAGGTGTAATATGGAACAATCCAAGGGAGGATTGTTACCTATGTCACATGGTATAAATTTCTCCAAGAAAATGTGTACTCAAACATAGGAGGAAATTGATATAATGAGTATATTACCTTATGCCTCGGCAGTGGGTTATATCATGTATGTCATGCTCTGTACTAGTTTTGATGTCGCATTTGCTTTAAGCATGGTGGGTAGATATCAAGACAATCTAGGAGAGCTGCATTGGACAGCTGTTAAAACTATCCTAAAGTACTTGAGTCATACTAAGGATATGTTCCTACTATATGGATGAGAGGAGGAACTAGTTGTGAGGGGATACACTGATTCTAGTTTCCATACATATCATGATGATATTAAATCGCAGTCAGGATACATCGTTTTCCTGAATGGTGGTGTAGTGAGCTGGAGAAGCTCTAAGCAAGCTATGGTTGCCAATTTTACATCAGAGTCTGAATATATTACAGCTTCCAATGCAGTAAAGGAAGCAGTCTGGATAAGTAGTTTTATCTCAGACATTGGTGTTGTGACTAGCAGTGCTGACCCTATTTTAGTATATTTCAATAATACTGTTCTAGTGGGGCTTGCCCAGGAGCCCAGGTCTCACCAGAGGACAAATCATATTCTTCACAAGTTTCATCTCTTGAGGGATTTTCCTCAAAGAGGTGAACTAATAGTTAGCAGAGTATCCATATAGGACAACATTGTAGACCCCCTGACTAAAGCCATTTCTCAGCAGAAGAATGATTCTCATGTGAGAGCTAGAGGAATGAAACCTATTATTATTTGGCTCTAGTGCAAGTGGGAGTGTTGAAAGTGGGTTCTATAGACCCAACATGTATTGTACTTTGATTACCACTAAATGTATGTAGTTTTTTATAATACATGTGTTTATCTTTCCATAATAATGTAGATACTTCTATATCCACTTTGTTTATGGCAATGTACTTAGATTACATGTCGTATCAAGGGGGTATAGTAGATCTCATGCTATAATGAGAACTTGGAGATACCATGATAATAATCTTAAAGTAATGTCCTATAGTCCAGTTACATCATTCTGAAAAGACACATATGATGTGTGGTCATCAGGTGTTGGGGGATCATAAGCATTGATACTTCATCTCATGAAGTTCGCACTTGACGATCTCTAGTAGTTGAGATCATGAGGAAAAATCCAGATAACAGGAACACCGCATGTTTCAGGTGTCATTAGTCATTCATATCTATGTACATGTGTAATGGTCTCCATACTTGAGCTCATTATCAAAGAATTTAATTTAATTACGTACTTTTTATGCAAGGTGAAAACCATGGAGACAAATTTGTGGTGAGGTAGTTTGTATCAGGTACGTCATTAATGGTATACATTGATTGAATGATCAAGAAAGGATTTTTCGCTTTAGAGTTCAGGAAGAGATATCTCAGGCCTGGTTGATTAGGATGGTTGCACCTTCATTAAATCCATGGACATAGTAGTGGAAGGTAAGACCGTCCAGACAAATCAATAATTAAAATAAATCAAGATAAAGGATGATGACACTGGTGTGCATTTTGCTTTATTGAGATATCTATGATGAAGAGATTATATTACATAGACCATGTTCGTAGGAAGGTAATAGTTTCTCTAACTATACCTTGTCTCTATAGGGGCCTCGATGGGTTGCTAGACCCCGATCATGGTCGGTGGATATTATTCACTGCTATTGAGATAAGGACCTAGAGGGTCACACACAATAGCGCTTTGAGAATCTGCCCTATTCTGTGAATAGGAATGTAGAACTTAGTAGGCCCCGCCAAAGGGTCTGAGTACTATCCAAGTTCTATGGATCACCAAGTAATAAATAAATTCTTTAATTATTCAAGCTTGGAATAATATATTGAATTTATTTAAAACATGTATTTATAAGTGATTAGTAAATAAAAATATTAATATTATTCGAATGGATGTTAATATCCTAGGTTCCTATAATATTAACAGGAGGTGTGAGTCGAGTTAAAGACTCAAGATTATCACGTAATATATTTAATATATATATATATATTACGAGTAAGTGATAAATTATAAATATTATTTGTGGCATAATTTTAGTTGTCATAAATAATTATTTATAACACTTATAGAGAAGACATTTATTACATGGGGGTCGGGAGCGCACACCACATGTTTTAAACATTCTGTATATAAGTAAGAGAGAGGATCTTCCCATGAAACTATTCATGTGTTGGGATTGAGAGATTCTCTATCCTCTTGGAATATAGAGAGAGTCTCTCAAGTGAAGGAAGATCTTCATGTTCATCCATCTCGGATCAAAGTTTCTTGCCTTGCGGTGATCAGTGCTGCACTGAAGTGAGAATTGAAGATCCGTGCTAGCACCCGGATCTCAACGAACGACACACGAGTAGATTCAAGAGGTGTGTGTGGATTATCTAGAGGGATTCAACATCGGAGTCTTTGATCAATGATCATCGGCATCTTGCAGAAGACTAGAACACATCTGATCTGAACTAGGTACAT
Organism: Viscum album; assembly: GCA_963277665.1. Classification (NCBI taxonomy): domain Eukaryota; kingdom Viridiplantae; phylum Streptophyta; class Magnoliopsida; order Santalales; family Viscaceae; genus Viscum; species Viscum album. The sequence continues at coordinate 811,949,263 of OY728123.1, forward strand.
GTTAAATTTACTTTTTTTGTGCTCTGACAAATCAATGTGTGGTCCTTGGACCGTACCGGGATAGCTCACCAGAGTCGATGTCATAACATCGCTCCGGTGATGTGAAAAAATTTAATTTCTTGGCCCACCAGATTCTTCTATGCGTCCCGGTACCTAACATCATCAACAATAGTGAACACATGAAATTTACAATTTTCTCTAAGATTAATAGGTTTCCAATATTTATCACCATCATTAACCTTTAAGTTTAATCACTAGTTATCATAATTCCCATACACATTCTATTAGAAACATTGGAGTGTGGGTGGTGTATTATATGGTGCATTTCCTCTATAATTGGATAACTTTTTCACGCCACTTCAACATTCAATTTCTTGATGAACTTATTTTCTAAACTTAAAGAATTTTCTAGTCCCCTTAATAAAATTTCCTCCATGTATTCTTCCACACATCAAGTATAAAGGAATTCTCATCATTTTCCCTCCATGGTTTTTATTATTAGAGTTTCCTTTGAATTCCATCTTTCTTTTCTTATCCATGAGATTGATGGGTAACTCAAATATCCTTTTCCACCTTGATATCACACTGAATGATTTATTCATAGCTACTAAAGCCTCTTTTGACCGAATCCCTTGGGATACTTGGTTTTAATCCACTAAATAATCATTCAACCTTACTTTTAGGTTGGACGATAATACCAAAATGAAATATAATAAATGTAGTAAATTGTGGTGGGTTTTTAGTGGTATTTTTATAAACTACCACTAAATGAAAAAACTATATCCCGTACCCCCGTTTTAATGGATCTTTTTAAAGAATCATTATTTAGAAGAATGTTTTTAAAACCACCACTAAATTATTCTAAAAAGTGTTTCTTAGTGGTTTTATTTAAAATTGCCTCTATATTTTTTAAGAAAATCACCATGGCCCAACCACCCTACCCACTCATAGCCCTCTTGGTCACCCTTACTATCACTCAAAACTGGACTATTCCTCTCGGGATTGGGATCCCCATCACCACGGCCTGATGCCTATTAGATGTGGATAGACCTACCTCAGACCCCCACCACTCGATGTTTGGCCCCTCTTAGCCTTCTCCTCAGTTTTTATCAACATCAGACCCCCTCTAATCCCCTTTGATACTGCTTAATGCTAGACTAGCTGTCCTCTTAGCCTAAATACATAATCCACATCTTTGGTTCCCTCTATGCTTTTATTCCACCAGATACTCTCCATTTTTGGGGATGATATTTCTCAAATTCACTTCTCCCTAATCATGAGTAAATGATTTTGTGCTCTATTATAGCGAAGAATCATGAAATAAAGTTATATTTAGTAATTTAACTATTCTAAATCACCTTTAATGATTTTAGTTTAGTAGATTTATGAATTATTTGTGTTTGAAGGGTAGTTTGAGATCGATTCTTGGTGTTGATTGTTTTTATTGTTTGAGATAGGTAATATCTTAGACACTATGATATTTATTTTGATGATTTTATACAAAATTTGAGCTATTATTAGGTTTGAATTGTTACTAAGAACTTAATTATTTGAAAATTAATTTTAATTGATTGAGAATGATTTTACATGAATTTATAAAAAATAAAAATTATATTTGAAATTCTTTTAAGGTAAGAAAAGTGAAATTACATGTAAAAAATATGTTTAATTGGGTAAATGGTGAAACAATTCATGAAATTGATGTTAAAATTAGTATAATAATTAATAATACATTTATATTTTATAAGATTATTATTTTTAGTTCTATTTGGCTATGTTATAGTGTGGTGTATTATTATAAATGGTGAAATAAATTATAAAATGAGTGTTTGGTTATAAATTGATTTCATGTATTCTAAAAATTTATTAATTTCATGTTCTATTGGTTATATAATTTTTAATATAAATTTATATATAAAATTTAATGTTAATGACTAAATTATGTGTCTTAATATTTGTATCATAATTTAAAAAATTGTAACTGTCTTCCTTTATTAAATTAAATCTATTATTTTTTTAAATATAATAATATAATTGTGTTTTATGATTGATAGTTTAGGAATTCAAGTACATATGGAATGTTTTTATAGGTATGTTTCATTGAAATAGTTTTAGTTACAGTATTTGCTCTATGTCATGGGGTTCTCATTAGCCTTCTTCAGAAAAAGTAAAATTCATCGCATACCTTACACAATTTTTTGATACCATATCATCTTATCTTAATATTATTTCATTGAAAGGTAAAAATTTTACTAAGTATTTCATGGAATCAAAAAATAAACCTGTGATGGATCTGTTTGGAAATCCAGCTGACGGTCAGTTTCTATCGAGAGGTTATTAATGGGTCATTGTCATCAATATATAATTCAATGTGACAATATTACTTTATTAAAAATTGATACTAATTATTGTATTTATATATTAAATATACTAACATAGTAATATAAGGGAGATGAACATAAATATTTTATATTTTTGTAATTTTACAAAAGTAAAGTTAGTTGTTACATTTAATGAATATGGGGTACCCACTCAGTATACAGTAGGAATCTTTGGCTACATAAGTCATTATCATGAGAAGCGATATCTCTCCCAATTCATTATATATATTGGATAAATATTCCATTATCCTAGAAAATTCAGTTGTTTTATTCTCAAAAAAAGGTTCTATCATTATTATGTATTCATATATGGTTAAATTAAGCATTAGTACTTAATGTGTCAATAATTTAATTTATTTAATCTATTTATTTGTATATTGTGTTCCATTTTAACATGAATGATTCAATTTCACGTCCCCAGACCTTAAAAATTTTAGAAAAAAAGGGAATTATTTTCTGTGGTGATTATGGAATCAATTAAATGATATATCTCTATCATTTTTAAAGATGTATGAGAAGGTTCTCGAATGCGTGTGTATTAACGAATGGAAAACATTATTTGACTATCCTCGGGCAGAATTTATAGGGTATTTTATTAAATGACATTATATTAATAGAAATGTTTTAATAAAATTTCATGTTTTATTAATATATAATTTCTTCATCTGATTTTTACAAGAAATTATATCAATTAATAGAAGCAATTGATTCCCAACACAAATGGCTTAATGAGTTTTGTGAGGAACTAACATGGAAAGGTGAAATTCAATTTATTAGAATAGATATCTATAACAATTTAAGTAATTTATTTTTTCTAAATATTATTCATGTAATTTTTTTAAACTAGTTAAATAGGTGGGTTATTATATTGGAAGGAAATAATTTTGTTTTGGTGTTCATAGAAGAAATGGAAGTTATGTCAACAACCCTATATAAAACATTGGGGTAAGAACGTTTAATTATTAGTTGGTGTAACTAAATTACTTTATAATATAATATTATTAAATTTACACCATAAAATCAAAGAATCATGGGATTCCAACCCAGCTTTGTGAGTTTTAGTATCCTCATAGGATGCCATGGCTCGAGTTCTTGGAAAAGAGCATTCTAGTCATGTTAGGGGGATGGGTTGTAGGCCATTTCCATTGATGGTCTTTGGAAGGGTACATATATCTTATTCAATGATGACATTAGGATGGGGATTAAAAGTTTTTTTGATCCTGGTGCACAAAATGATATTGATGCATTGGATAATACCGTTAATGATTAGGAATAAATTATTAATATATAGAATGATCACTTCTCAAAATTAGAGAGTGCATTGGATATTGTATTTTAGAAGATGATTGAAAGTATTCCTAAATAAATATAAACACTCATGAAGGGTGAAAGATTGGTAAATATCATAAATTTACACTTATATTCTTCATTTTAGTAGTTAATTTTTTATTAAAAATTCTTAGTCAAATGACTATAATTATTTATTTATCATCTCCCACAAAAATAGTTTTAAATTATTTGAATAATCCACATCATAACCTCATGATAATTCTGATAACATGTATGATTGTGTCAGCTTGTGAAATTTCATTTCCACAAACCATTTTGTTTTGTATTTTCAAATAGCCACGTTTTGGGTAAGTGGGAACCGTACAAAAAGGAGCCAGCTGTTAACAAAAACCTAAAATCCCCAAAAACCACACCACCACATTCAAAATTCAAAATTTAACATTCAAATTTCAAAAACTAAAACTCTGGAAACTGCCATATCCATCTCGGTCCATGAGCTTCTAGGTGAGTTTTTAGAAGATGATCAATGATTAGTTTTATCTAGAAGTGTTGAATTTTGATTAAGTCTTGAATATTTCTAAATTTACAATAAAATATTTTATCCATCATTGAGTATGTTTCTTATTTTGTATATCTCATTCATTTTAAACTATATTTGTATCTAATGAAAGCCTCGAGGATTATAGTTTTGAGATGATGATTTGATTATTTATTTATTCTTGTATTATATGTTTTTATTTAGTTACCTATGAGGTGGTTGTTATAAAAGATACAATGCAATAGGATGACATGGAAGGAGTTTATAACAGTTGTATTTTCCATCTATAACCTGGTGGGGGGAAAGGTTCACTAATCAATATTAATTTTAAGTGTCAAGTCTTCAAAAATAAATCTATAGGGATGCATTTCGGTGTTTTCAGAGAAATTTCTCACATATATGTATTATATGTGTTAGAATGGACTAGTAAATACACATCACAAAACTACACCCTAGACATATAATTGGTCAAAAAAGAATATTCATCTAAAGAGATTTTGTGAAATTTTATCCAAAGGGAATACCGAGTAAGAATAATACTTGATAAAGGGATCAGAAATTCTAGTGAATAAACTAAATTAGTTTTGATTAGAAACTCAAGGTAGAATGTTTAGGTCTCAAAATAGGGGCAAAACTCCATCTTATAAAGATCAAAGAGGTATTTTTGATATAAAACTGATAATCGATGTGTCTTAGGCTAAATTAGGGCCATTTATAGTTTGAGGTGTTATTATTATTTCATCTACTATAATTATTTTATTAATTAATATTATATCATCAAATTCTTTTATATCTTCATAATTAGAAAATCAATTGGGGTTGTCAATCGAATTGATGCCTTATTCAATGAGAATTGATACCCAATTGGGAGAGGGGAATGATAAAGGGTTTAAATTCTCATCATGATCTTTTATGATAGGCTATGTTGAAATCTAATTAGATTTTATAATCCTTAAGATGAAAACATGTGAAATTATCATCATAATGGATTGGTTTTTGAGATATAAATATTAGATAAACAATTATTGTTAAAGGTTTCTTTTTTATCTCTCTGTACGGTGTTATGTACACATTCTATGATGAGTTGGATTCTAGTTTAAGTAGAGATAGCCCAATTATTTAAGATTTTTTTAACCCTAGTAAGTTAGTTAGACCAATATAAGAATCTTTAGGGGTAATTTATTAGTCTAAACTTTTATTGATTATAGAAAAAAACACTAATGATTTTACTAAATATTTTCTAGGATTGACTCTAAATAGACACTAATAATTTTCAATTGACCTTTTACCTTAAAATATCCAAAATATTACCCTCTTATAGAATGTAATTTATGTAGTTATTATAATTGAAGTATAATTGGATAATATTGAGAGAAATTTATTTATTTAAATGTGTATTTGTGAATGAAAAATTAAACTTTTATTTTTCAAGAATCATAATGGTAGTTTAAATTTATATATTTACTATTAAAAGTTTAACCAAGTGATAATAATCAATAAATAACATTTTCCCACAAATCAATGATTTTTTACAATACTAGGGTACAAAGAGGTTTTCTAAGGTTAACTTGTAATTAGTATATCTTCATTCAAGGGTGAATAAGTATGGTATTCTAGAAAGGGTTTTTCTAAATTTTTTATACACATTATGAATTACTTATAATGAAATTTGGGGTTACTAATGATCCTATGGTACTTATGGATTTTCTAAATAATTTATGTGGATTAAAATAATATTATTCATTATTATACCATTACGTAAATTGAATTTAGATCAAATCATATATTATTTTTATTGTACTTTATTTATTATTCATTGAATATTCTCATTATTGATGTGTAATTAATTACTTTAATTATTGGTACTAGAGGTAGGAAATGGGTAATGAGGTTATGGGTTGTAACATGACCGAGTAATGGAGGGTGAAGGTCATGTATCTTAGTAGAGTATCCCAGACAGATGTTTGTACTTAATTTTTGAAAACTATCATATAATTTAATGTTGTTGTATTATATGTAATGATGTTTTGTAAACTATGAAATTTTTCCAATTTGTTGTATATATTTTTTGTACACTAGTTTTTGGTGGATGATGAAACAATGAATTCCTATATTTCTAAAACTGCATAGCAAGAAGTATTTTAAGCCACTACAAATTTATGAATGGTTATTAAAACCACCATAAATAAATTACTGGTGATTTAAAACACCTTAAAATATAGTTAGTTTCCATATCTGGCGACTATTTAAACCACCGATATGAATTTTTACTTCAAGAAAATAGATGATAATAAGAAAAACAACCTCTAAATATTTTCTCACAAGAATAAATTATTTTAATTATAAAAACCACCATAAAATATTTCACCTAAAAAACCACTCCTGATTAAGAAAAAACCACCATAAATATAATTTTTTTCAATGAAAAATGAAACCATAATAAAAAAAATAAAACTGTAATTAAATATATAATGATATAACATTTCATGGTGGTTATAAAAACCCACTGTGAAATATTTTAGAGACGGTTAAAACTATCTCTAAACCAAAAAAACCACTGATATTTTTTCTTTTTCCTATAGTGTGTGTACTTTATAAGTATTTTAAAATTTGACTCATATACACTAATGGATTCCATATCCTTCTTCCATAGCTCAAGGAAATCCTTATTCATTTCCATATGAAGAATACTAGGAAATTAATTATTGAAAAAATAACCTTTTAAACTCATCCCACTCCATAGATTCAATTTCTTCATGTTTCCTCATGTTCTTGAGCAGATTCCACCACTGATCTACTTCTCCTTCTATATGATAAAAAACTAAAATTAAATTTTCATGCTCTAAAAAATATAGAATATAAAATATAATTTCAATGGTATTGATCCATTTCTCAATAAACGGTGGATCAATTGACCCACTAAAAGAAGGATGATGTTACCTCATGAAGGACTCAAGGGAATGTTGTTCCCTCCTTTACTCATTTTCAATATCAACATGATTCAAGTATATGGAAATTTGTGTAAGCATATAAAGGATATTTTTTAATTCAACTCCCATAACATTCAGTTTCTTAGGAGTAAAATCATTTCATTTTCTATTAAATTCAGCATTCATATTGTTCGTTTAGGGTTTAACCAATAAATAAAACCAAAAATAATATTGCGAGCAATAAAAATATTAGTGGGAAACAATAAAATCATGAGAAATATATATAGGATGTCTAAATCATGATAAATAATTTTCAATATATAGAACCTTAGGTTTAACCTAGTCCATTCATGGTCATCATCTATTCAAATCCACCATAATGGTTTATAAAGAAAATTTTAATTATCCCAAACATAATCCCAGGAATGTCAAAAAATGTTCATAATCATAATCATATAAATCTTATGTTAATACTACCCACCATTAAATTCATAATATGTTATTATTTGGATAAATTCTCATGTAACTACTTCAGGATTGTAATAACCTCCCGTGTACCCTCTTTTGGTGTTGGGATAACCTCTTGTGTACCCTATTTCAGTCATGGGATTACCACCTGTGTATTATTTTATCTCATAGAATATTAATCTTTACCCGATACATTTTAGGGATATAATTCCATACCTACCAATCAAATAATAATAAATCTATTTATATGTATACCACAAGATCATAAAAACATTCATCATGACATAACATAAGGATAATAAAATGGGTTTCATCAATATTTCATCATTATAACCATAAACCACCCGTAGAATCAATAAATATGGTATAATTGGATCATGCCCTTAGTAAATCATAAGTAAAATCAAAGTATGTTATCATAGATGAAAATTTTCTTTAAATTATCTTTGGAATATTTTTCTTAGGAAAATACACTTTTTAGTTTTAAATCACATATTAAAATTAAATAATTTACCAAATATTAAGGGAAAAAACTTCATTGAAAATAACCTGGTAATATTTTAAATTAGTATTCAAATAATTTATAGGCCATAACAACAGGAAATTATATCCATTCCATGTATTTTAAAACAAATACTCCTTCCATATTTTTTATAAAAAGTAAAAAGTAAATCATTTTGAAAAAAATAAGAAGATTAATTTTAAACCATTTGGTAAAAATTTAAACATGGGTAAAAAAATTTTAAAAAATTATCGGATAATAGAAAAAAATCTTCAAAACATGTTTAGAAAACATGGACATGGAAGAAAAAGGATTTTCGACCGAAGAGAGAAATAAAGTTAGTTTTCTTTAAAAATGTTCTTTAGGTCTCTTGAGTACTTAAAGTAATGAAAATGAAAGGAAAACATATATTATCAAGAAATAACCATAGGATAAAAACTTTTAATGGATTTATCAGTAAATGATCCATTTTTGAAATGGAAATTCAAGCACAAACAATCCCAATTAAAATTATATTGAAACATAAATCCCTTACCTGAAGTTTGAAGTTCTTCAAAAGTGATATAATATCCTCTATAATAAATTTAAATTTATTATAATTATATAAAAATGTAATTTAGATATTATAATATCATGTATTATTCATTTAAAATATTTTAACACCTATTTATTAATAAATCTTTATTAAAATCATCATTTTGGGTGTTAACTATTTTATTTTTTCATGAGAATTTTGGTTTAGTGGTTTAGATTATTGAAAATTGATCACAGTTACATCATATAAAAAATATTAATTATGATATAAATTATATATATATTCATTAAATAAATATTTAGAGTATTCAATAAAAGGTAGAGATTGAAAAATGAATTACACTATTCCGGGAGATGGCAGGCCATACATACACATGAACGTTGTTTTAACTCTTCAAAGGATGAAATGAAAGAATGGTAAATAATAATTAACTATTAAAAAATAATTATTATTTCATTTATATCATATATATTCATTTATTATATCATTATTACTATCCATGTGAGGAGTAAATGAAAAATAAATCACATCCCTTCGTAGAGTTGGCAGTCCACACATACGCACAAGCGACATTATCATTTTTCAAATAATAGAAAGGTAAGAAGGTAAATAAGAAATTATAATTATGGAAGGATAATTATTTCATAAATATAATATATAAAATTTAAACCCATAATAATTACCATCCAAAAAATTTTGTTATGGAAAAGGATTTGTATCGCTACGTGGAGGTTGTAGTCCATATATACATATGAGTGATACTTTCACTTTCCATTTGATGGAAAAGAGGGAGGATAATGGTGGTTTATGATCATAATAAAATTTTAGTATATTTAGTAAATTTAATTTATTATTTTATTAGGAATATCATATATTTAGATCAGGTAGAAGAAGAAATAAATTGAAATATTTTGGGTAGGAAGATTACCTATTTTCTGGTAGGACTCCTTTAGATCCCTTCTTAAGGAAACTTGTAATGGTATTTTAATAATAATATTACCTATAATTAATGTATAGGGAATTCTAGAATATAATTATTTGTGGTTTAGTTAATATACATGGATCAATGTGGTGTAATGAAAAAAGAGAAGGGGTGTCCTATTATAATGACACACTTGGAATTACTAAAAATATTAAAATATAAATTTGATTTTCTCAAGAAAAATAATTTAAGATGGAAAAATATTTGAATAAAAATATTCTAAGGTGAAAATATTATCGTAAATAAAATTTATATAGGTGTTGGGGTCATCTAAAACCTTATCTTTTAGTTCAATCCCTTATATATCCAACATTAATATTAACTATAGTAATGATTTTTTAAGTATGAAAGGGTTATAATTTTACTTATAAGGTGAAAATTGGATCATAAATGAATAAGGGATTCCTTTTTAGACCATTTATCATCCTACTTGTACTCCGGAAATATTTTATTTATTATTAAATAATTTAATAAGATATTTTTGTCATAAAACACTATTAAAGTCATTTTAACAACTATTCACATAATTTCACTTTGGAAAAAAATAACAAAAATTTGATTTGAATATAAACCTTTAAAATTTCTCTAATATGTAATATAAATCTATTAAATTCATAAATTGTAATAATTAATTCAAATTTCATTACTTTTAATATTTTAAAAATAATTTATTTATTTTTCTATTAATTGAATAAATATTTTTTTAACGTTGCATGAACATTTAATGTAATTATTAAACAAATAAAAATTATAAATAAATTACCATGATCTTATTTAAAATGAAAATTTATAATTTAGCTTATCCTCTTTTAATCCTTATGTAATAATTTCAAAGATACTAAATTCAATAGAGTGACATTTTGAAAATTTCTTTACTTAAAATAGCATAAATTTCATTATCAAGGATTAATGACACCAAAATGATATAAATTTAAATTTGTTAGGTCTATGGTCAAATTTCATCCATAAAACGAAATAAATTCAAGTTTTGGGTCGATTTTAAGACCTTATCTCATGGTTTTAATCCTATTTTTCCCATTTTACCCTTATCGAGACAACAAATATTTACCAAAGTTGCTATTCATAATGAAAAAAAGTAAATTGACCAATTTACCAAATTTAAACATCAGGATTCCAAATATGGAATCTATTTTTCTGGATTCAATTTCTATAATTGGTATAAATTCATTTTAAAATAACTGTGCAAAATGTGATGAAAACTGTTTTTTAGAAAAATACATTTTTATGAATATAATTGGATTTATTCTTATCTCATTCCTAGTAAATAAATTATGTGAATTTTAAATTTTTTATTAAATATATTATATATAAATTTCATTAAAACTATTCAACAATAGTGATTTTTTTAATCTATTAATATAAAATCACATTGCATACATAAAACCATTTTTGAGAAAAATATCTCTTTTACTTTCAAATGATTTTTATTTCCATTTATAATCATTTGATAACCAATGAATTCATTTTATACATGTTTAAAACAATTTTTTTCCTAATTTATTCATTCATATTCATACCCACAAATCCAATGGATAGGAAATAACTTTTACATTAAATAATAATATTTCAATAATATAACACAGTTCTTTTAAACACTGTGTTATGTTAAAATATAGCTATCAAAGAAATAAAAATTATTTATAGAAAACTAAATCATAAAATATCAAGGTGTTACATGTTATTTAAATATAAATAATTAAATAAAACATTATGTCAAAATATATTCCTGGGGTATTATGTACACCATATAAAAGAAAACATCATGTGTAATATGAAACATGTCTCACAGAAGGAAATTGGAGATGAGAAACCCTTACAAAGATTGTAACATTGATGTTATAATTAATAAATGAATTTTTTATTTGTAAAAAATTTAAATCCAAATAAAAAATTGTAAATACAATATAAAATAATCATATTTCATTACACACATATTCTTTTAATAACATATTCAATAAAGAATTAATATAACCCAATGAAAAGAAATTGAGTTAAAAAACCGTTACCTCAAGTTTGACTAGCCACGTGTAATTTTTCTCCTATATAATAAAATTATATTATTTTATACTTAATTAAGAACATTTTTCAAGTGTATTCCCTAATTATTATCCCTTTTATTTCATTTATTATAATTCTTTGTATACTAATCAAATATGTTAGGTTCACGTTAGACATTTTGAGGATGTTAGATTCATAATCATAGAACAACTTTCGTAGGTTGACCATGATAAAAGTGTTCATGGTTCCAACATATACATAATATTAATCCTGAAATAATTATCATTTTTATACATTAAATATAATTTTATAATCATCTATGAAATAATGAAAATATAAATTAATGAAATCTCTTTATAGAGGTGGTAGTCTGTAAATACACACGAGCGGTATTATCATTTTAAATAGGTAGAAGGGTAAAAATGTAATTAATATATTCTATTTCCATAATCATAATTATTAAATTTATATAATATATATATATATATATTAAATTCATCATACTAGCCATCCTTTTGAGGTGGTGATGAAAAATGAAACACATCGCTTCATGGAGGTGGTAGTGCACACATACGCACCAATGATGTTTTCATTTCTTATAAGAAGGAGATAAAGATGAATAAGGGTTATACCATGTACATAATAACATATTATTATAATTTTTATATATATGTTACTATATAAATATGTTTATGATACAATTTTATGAGGTAGAAGAATAAATTAAATGAAAGAATGTGGTTATGAGGTATTCCTCTTCTTTGGGAAACCTCCCTTGGCTTAAAAATTAAGCCTTTTAGGTTATTCTTTCGGTGAGACCAAAGTATCTAGGTTTTGTCTTGGATGGTTGGGAAGGTATTTGGGTAGATATTGGTCAATCTAAATGACTGAAAAGTTGTGAGGAAGAGAGGAGAGTAGGGGTATAATCGAGTTGAGTCAAGCATAATATCTTAGTTTTCAAGCTAGATCTCAGTACATGAACTTAGTACTTTAGATATGCTTAGCGATTGAATAAGTATCAGTTTCCTAGGACAATACTAATATTGATCTTTACTCAGGATTTATCGATCTACTCAATTAGGCATGACTCAATTTGATTAAGACATTGTTTCCAAATTTTGATTATAAAATATATCTTGCATTTGAACTCAAAATCAAATTTTTACTCAATATGAAAATATTGAGATCTAAATTATATATATATATATATAAAATAACGTATTGAAAAATTATATTCTAGATTAGGCTCATGATCTACTCGATTATCTCATTCTAATACTTCAACATGTCTCGAGTAGCTCGATCATGAGCTCAAATCAAAAAAAAAACTCAGCAGAGTTCAATATGAGGAGGATGCTCCGGTGACGGTGAGGACCACTGCTCTCTCTAGAGACCTGCAATGATGGTGACATTTGTTGATGGGCTCGCGGCTCAATGTTGAGGCGTGTGGACAGTGTTTTGGTTTTTTGGATTTTGAAATTTGAATTTGGATGTATGGTGCGCGGTGTGATGGCAGGTGCGGTGAATTCTGTATTTGGTACTGGAAACCCTTAAACCGTCCATTTGAAAATGGTAATAAAATTATTGGCCTTTTATAATTGATGGGAGTGGCACAATTTTTAAAATTAAGAACTTTAAAATATAATAATAATAATAATAATAATAATAATAATAATAATTTCATATGGTTCCAAATAGCCATAATTTCTAATCTAGGACATGATAACGTTAGAATATATTCAAAAAATAAAATATATACATGTTTATGTTTCATTTTAAACAATATTTTTTTCTTAACCCCATCATTAACCATTTTTAAACTTAACCATGGTAACATAGTTTTCACTCTTTAAGGGTTATAAATTTATTTCTAATGTTGAAAGTGGCTCACAAATGGTCTATGGATGATATTGTAGACCATTTCCCATCAAAATTTTCCTCTTTCAATATATATATTTTTATTTTTAAATCATTTGACAATATATATTTTTTATCATAAAATATCATTAAAGTCATTTTTGGGGCTATTCATTTAATTTGAATTCAAATACATTATGAAAACAATATAATTTAGATATATACACATTTAAAATTACTTATACTTTAAAATTACTTATCAAATTATTTTCCACACCACAATTCATCCAAAAAATATTAATTTCCTTCTTTTTAAAATCATTTAGATTTCTTTTTCTACTACTTAAACAAGCATTGCGTTGACGTTTCATAAGCACTCTAGGTAATTATGTCATTTATAATAATTAAAAAAAATTAATATAATAAATATAGTTTATTAATTATCAATTTTATCTTTTATATTCATTAGTATATTATTTTTATCTCTATCTAAATCTTGATAACATAATAAGTGAGAGAGAGTGGCATTTTTTAATTACACTTTACTTAAAAATAATATAATGGTCATAATCATACGAAATTGGCATATAATTTACATATTTCATAACATAGAATGGTCTTGGTAAAATTACACTCATCCAAAGAAATAAAGGAAATATTTAGTGAGATTTTGAGGTTGTATCCCACAGTTTAAACCCTGTTTTTTCCATTTTACCATTACCGAGGTGATAAATATTTACCATGGTTACTGTTTATAATAACTGAAAATAAAAAGTAAATACTTATTCCAAATATTGAATCCATTTTTTATGATTCAATTTTTACAAGTGGAAGAAATCAATTTTAATATAAATGCATAAAAGGAAATGAAAACTTTTTTTTAGAAGAAAGTGTTTTTAAGCTTGAAAATGATCTTAAACCAAAATTAAATATGAATCTAATTATTTTATAATTAATTATATTATTTATAATTAAATTATAATTATTTTACTTTAATACCAAATCAAAATCATAATTATACTTTTAAATTACTCAATTTAAGGAAAAGAAATGACAGTTTTGCAAAAAATGACATTTTTCACTATAATCTAAAAAATCAATAGTTTTAGAAAAATCCCAAAACGGAATCCTAATAATATTATTACATGATGATATAAAAAGGTATATACATTTTTTCAAATAAATTTTCTAAATTTAGAAGAAATTAATTATTATATCTGTGCATAAAATGTAATAAAAATCAGTTTTGAAGAATTTTTTTGAAGCATAAAATTAATTTATTCTCATAACATGTATAATAAAAATAATTAAATCATTTTTAATTCGTTAAATTGGATATATAATATAAATATTTCATTATAATAATTTATCAATAGTGATTAATTTAAAATATTAATATAAAAATACATTGCGCACATAAAAATAGTTTTATGAAAAATATATCTTTTACCATCAAAATATTTTATCTTTATTTCCATCCAATTGATAATAAATGTATTTTTTTAAAAGGGTGGTTCCTTGGTCAAAACAACAATTAAATTTTATAAAATAAAATAAAATAAATGTCACAAAAGTCTGAAATATTGGTTTTTTTACAATCTTTTTCATAAAGGGGAGTCAAATCTATAGGGAGGTCATCCAAACAGGTGATTTCATAGTTTCCCCCTTATTAGTGATCCCATATAAAACCATGTTCTCTTCATGAAATGAATTCATAATGATATGATTGATCTCCATGAGCGAGTGAAGGTAATATATCCATTGATTTGTGAGCAGCCAAGCAAGATGTGCCACGCCATTCTGAAGAGATTACACGACGGTGGTTGAATCACTTTCAATATAGATATTGTTTCATAATTTTTTGCTTTGGGAAGTTAATTGAATGTATAACACATATCATTTTTACATCAAATGATGAGGTAAATCCACAGGTTCCATAGAAGCATCCAAGCAGCTGCCCAACATAGACCCTATACACCGCTCCATATCCTGAGGGCCCTAAGTGACCTTTAGAGGAACCATAAACATTTAATTTAATCCATCCCAAGAGAGGAGATTTATAAAAAAAACATAAAATTTTCCTTGAGGATGACTTCATAGACCTTCAACACTGAGGCACCAAAGGATGCTGAAATCAGATACAAAATTATTGTAGTACCCCTGCTGATTCGAAGCATCTTTACATATGGAAGCAAGAATCCTCACCCAGCTTTCATGTAAACAGAATGAGTTACTGTGATGAAAATTAGAATTTATGTCATACCAAACTACATGAAGGAGCTCAGTAAAAATATCCATAAAATGGTTCTTGGTCTAGTGAGAGGCGTCTAAAGCAACACAGTGATGATTTTGTGAGCTGATTGAGTCCAAAAGTAACCATATGTAATCAAATAGATCAAGAATATATTTCAAAATAGCAGTAGCAGTAGAAGGAGCACAAGAAATAAAAATATGGTTACTGGGATAATTTAATATATCTTTAATAGAAACATTTGCATGATTAGGTAAATGATTGAGATCAACCATAGAAATCAGAGGATCAACAGTCTAGTTATATAATCAAATGTTCATAGAAGAATCTCTATTAACCATCCATCTAGAATTAGACACGATGTTAGCAAAACCTTTTTTCATGGATGCCCAGATGGAGGAGTCCATATGGTTTAGGTTACCTTTCATCAACTTATCAAGGAACCTATTTTTAAGGAAATTAAGGGGAATGGAGTCATTATAGAGTAAATTCCAAGCAATTCTCGCTTTTTAGGCATCATTTAAAAGTTTAATGTTTTTTATTCAATGAACACCCTTGGTTAAGGGTTTATAATAGTTATACCAAGGGAAAATCACTAATTTTCTTTTAAGAGTTCCTCCACTCCACACAATTTTTTTGATGTTCACATTAATTTTTTGAGAAGTTAAATAGGCCATTTTTATACCCTCAAAGCGTAAACCATTTTAGAGATAATAGTGTATTTGATAAGGAAAATTATTCTTACCATATATAGATATTTTCCTTTCTAAGAGGACAGATTCAAAATTTGGTTAACAATTTTTGAGAAATAAGAACTTTTAGTTCTGCCGCAAAAAATTGGAACATTGATAATCAATGTATGATTGATCATAGATTAAATTAAATAAAAAATTTCTAAATATATTTCATAATATGGTCATTACTATTCATACTCTCCAAACCAATGGATATGTCATAATAGTGATATTTACATAATAATATTTTTAAAGTATATCATCATTTATTTAAGCTCAGTGTTTTGTATACCACATGATATCAAATATATTTCTTAGAAAATAAATTCTAAAATACCGAGGTGTTGCACATAATATTTATAAGTTTCAATTATAATAACATACTACTTTTAATGATTAGTTATACCCCATTCATGGATTATTCCATTGGATTCAATAGTCATCTAAAACAAAGGATAGTCTAGTCCTATGAAAAAAGAGTCTACTATGTTCTAGATTCTATAATCCATCAGAAGAAACTAAAAATTTTTAAATAAATATGATCCAATAAATAAATAACTTCATATTGATCCAATTATTCTCCAAACCTTTTAATGAATGTCCTAATATACGAGAAGATGGACCAGATGGTCTACATGTGTATAACTCTTAAATTTTATATACTCAGGCCTTATTCAGGATGTGGAAATCAAAATTTCTTAGTAATCAATTTCTTATTATGAACTATTCCTCCTCATTAATTCAAATACAAAGGAATAACATGTATTATTATTTGTCGATGTCTTCCAAATTTTAACTCCTTATTCCTTCGATATAGTGATGCATCATATTCTAAATTATTCAGAATTTATACACTTAGTATTTGTGAGTTATCTCAATTTCCATGTATATTTTTTCATTGGTACCTGCTATATTTTATATTCAAATAATTAATATCATGAATGATATTTTCCAAAATTAAATTTGGGTAACTCCCTTGACATTTGGTAAAATTTGTGATATATTCTCATTTAAATAGATCAATGGTTTCTCAATTTATGATTTATTCAAAATCATTTGAATTACTAGATAATCATTCTGTTTTAATATCCAAAAGACTTCGGTGTTTCCTTCTTATAATTCTCCATGAATGTAACAACATTAAACTCCTTTGAATTATCCACATATGCATGGCACTAAGACATGGAACCTTTTTTCTTGCAGCATGGAACTCATATTTTATTTTTTTGTTTTTTCATATGACTTTGAAGTCATGTGAAATCCCTCAATTTCAAGAACTAAACTCAAATACATATGTTGGTAGAAGTCATACGATCGTAATGAAGGTCATATGATAAAGCCTGATACTTGAAATCAATGTTATATAGTTGGATTAAACCCTTATAGTAAAGACTTATGGTTTTTCTTATATTCATACAATATGAAAAAATTTCATACTATGAAGTATTATCGTGAAGTCTTATAGTGCAAAGTCATATGATATTACTAGAAGCCATACGATATACTTAAACTCAAAAAATAAAAAATTCTTACAAATGACTTTAAAACCTCCTCAAAAAAAATACAAGACTTTTTAAGCTCATCATAACTTCATCCATGGAATCTTCATATTAACATTAGTATACTATAAGATAAAAAAACCATGGATGGATTCTATATTTCATTAGATATTCTATATTTTATTCCCATCTTGATACTTCCTTAATAGTAGATTATATACGTTGTATATAACTACAATTAATTATCCATACCTATTTTAAATAGTTCTCTCAGTTACATCAACACTTGTCATATCTCTATGAAGATAAACACACACAATCATCACATGTTAATCCCATTTTGTCTTGAATTCATCCAAGTCAAAATTCCAAGCTGTAGCCTAAAAACTATTTTTCCATTTATCATGGAAGCAGTATCATTATCTCAAAACTCATTTTCCATCTATCATATAGATACTATAATCATCTCGACACACATTAAATTAAATTCTCATATCCATTATTTAAAACAAATACAACCTAGTTTATTTGGGCACCTCAAATAAATATGAATGTCATTGAATATAATGATTAGAGAAGAGAATCATGTGAAGACTAAAGTGCTTTGAAGATTAATCTTGGAAGAATATTCAGTTGTGTTTATCACTAATAAATCTAGAAGTGAAGGATAGGGCATCTAGTCTTTGACTATGTGATTTTTTTTGAACTAAAATATCACTTTTAAATTGAAAGTACACATTTTCATTTATATTGGCCACACCATGTGTTAGAATGATGTGTAGTTAATTTTCACTGGTAAAAAATGAATAATAAATAATTTAAATAAATTAACATGAGATTATAAGTGAGTTTTTTTGGTTTTTACTATATGAAACATGATATGAAACAAAATTTCACTTTAAATTAAAAATCAGCACTTTCCGTGAAACTAGAAACACTATGTGTCATATTGATGTGAAGTTAATTCCTATGTTTCAAAAATAAATAACTGATCATTTTCCAAAATTATCAGGAAAATTAAAGTGTGTATCCTTATTTTTGAGTATGTGACATGTGGTTTGAACAAAAATGAAACTTTTAAATAATAGACATGTACATTTCATAATAACAACCGTATTGAATGTCAAAATGAAGTTTGGTTAATTCATATACATCAAAAATGAATCATCAACCATTTTTCTAAATTATCATGAAAATACAGGAATTTTTTTTTAGTTTTGACTATGTAATGCACATTTTGAACTAAAATGTCACTTTTTAATTAAAATCATGCACTTTTAGAGAAATCAGACAAAGTTTTTCAATTTGACATGTGATTAATTCCTACATGTTACAAATGAATAACTAATAATTTTCCCAAATCATAATGATAATCTGAGTGTGTTTAGTTAGTATTGAGTATGTGATGAATGTTTTAAACTAAAATGTCACTTATAAACTCAAAACATGCACTTTAAATCATATTGGACACACCTTGTATCAAAACAATGTTTAGTTAATTCCTACACATAAAAAATGAACCATGATTTTTCCCCTAAAGTATTATGAGAATCAAATAATTTTTTCTTAGTTTTTAGTATGTGACACATGTGTTAAAATAAATGTAACTTTTAAATTGAAAAAATACACTTTTAATCATACCACTCACATCACATATAAAAATGTTGTGTAGTTTTTTAATACACATCACAAATTAATCATTGATCATTTTCTTAATGTATCATGAAAATATGAGTGTGTTGTCTTAGTCTTGAGTATGTGACAAGTTATTTGAATAAAAATTTCACTTTTAAATTGAAAAAAACAAAATTTCAATCACATAGTCAATGAAAATAAAAATTAACTAAATGAAAATAATATAAACAACCTATTAATGATGTATATGAAATAAAAATTATCACAAATGTTTTTGGAAACCACCTATTCATGATGCTTGTAAACATTATAACACCATGTATGTTTTCCAGTCATTCTGAAACAATACTATTTTCTCTTTTGAATATGTGGATTGTCAAAATATATGATAGTACTGAAAAAATATAGATAAAAATGATTATTAAATATTTTAAATGAAATTTTAATTACCATCAGAAAAATCTATTCATGATAGTTTATGGATTGAATATGTCATATTTTAAAAATTTACAACTTTAATAACCACAATCAATCTGATTAATTTGTTTTATACACTATAGGAACATTAATAAATATTATAAATTTTTTTTGATATATTTTTTGATAGTGAAATACTATTATATTCACCCTAATACATATCTAGTTATAAAAATGTATAGGTTTCTTGTACACATTTTATTTCCTCAAACCATGTGTTCAATGATAAATAAAAATAACCTTATCATAGAACAATTATTATTAGAACATAATATAAAGCATATAATATGAAGTTTATTTGTAAATTTTTTAATGCAGTGTATTATAAATTCACAAGTTACATAATGTGTGATCAATTTTTTGGATATCCATGCATTGGATCCAAAAAAATATCATTAGAGTATCAAAATTTATCATAATGAGTATCTAGTGAATACTAAAAAAATTAAAATGAATAATTATTAGAAAAAATAAAAATATATTTTATAATATTAAAGTTTATATTTTTACACATTAATTGTAGGTATTAAGAATAGTCTTTCATATGTTATTTTCTTTTAAAACATTGTGGATGTTTAGTGTAATATTATTAAAATTTCATCTTCAGCCACTGATGATTTTTCTATGAAAGTGACATGAGGACTGGAGAGTCCAAATTTTTTTCACAAGGGTATACCTTTACATAGGTGTGATATATACACCTATAATTTTTTTGAACAGTATTATACTATTATAAAAATTATATATAAATTATTAGATAAATGAATTATGAAAAATTATCTCATGTATAAATTCACAACTGTGGATCCCAACCATTCAAGATTAAAAATTTAATTTGTATTCTCAAGACCAATCGTGTCACTAGTAACATTTCCATACATTTTTTATTAAAATTAAATATAAGTCATATGCCCATTTTTTAAATCTATATCTACATGATATTATAATGTTTATAAATGTGACAGTGTAATTAGCTGAGTAAAATTACCCTCAGAAATTATTTTTGATCTATTAGATAATCATTTATATTTCCTTGAATCATCCTTCTGTATCCTATTTTGTTTCTACTTTTCAAATAATATACCTTAGTTCACATATTTTTCATTAATTGTAAAAGTTTTTTCATATAAAATAAATTGAAAATGGTGTACCTTCTTATTATCAAGTTTCTTTATATGATTGAATGACCATGACATGAAAGTTATAATAGAAAACTATACTGTATAAATATCAAGACCGTTAAGGGTAACAAGTATCCAAAAACTTGTATTGTGAGGTAAATTAATTCCTAATTACACATGATATTTTTTAATATGTATAATATCTCCATGTATATTGAACAATGTACCTATCACAAAAAGGAAATGATTCAATGGTGATGGATATAAAACAAAATCACATTAACACCATGATATAATTTTAGTATAAAAAAGATATCAGTAGTTATTGGATTCACATTTATCATCAAATGTTATGAAAAAATCGAATTCCTTGAGTAAAATAGGTATTTAATGGGAATGTCTTGCCACAAAACTAGGGGTGTGTGGCTCTTCATGGTGTGGTTGTTTTTATGTTGATTATTCTTTTTAATCCCTTCAAAGAAGCTTCTTTATCTTGTCATCCATCCAAATAACTTTTTCTATTAGTGTATTTATCTATCCTTGCATCATTTCAATGATGTTTTTTGTATTTTCCTATGTATTTTATTTCTCAAATTACTCTCATGGTCAAACACCAAAACCTGCACCTCTAACATGACTCTATAGTTCTAGACACTTCAAATCTAATAAAATTACTTATTCTTCAACTACAATATATGACAATTCTTATGTCAAAAATAGATAAGAATTTTTAAAAATAATTATTCATTATTATTTGATATTTTTTAAAATCATAAAAAATATATTATTTTATATTTACACAATATTATTATACTTTATATATGTTATCATTTAATATTTATCTCTTTTTATTTAAATGATCCTATTTAAATAACACATTATGGGGATTTAAGTGGATTGAGATTCTAATACATCAATCCATATATAAAAAAAGAACTTAATTCTATTGTTTCTTCATAATAAAAAAATGTTTTACTCTATATTTAAATTAAATAACATTTTTTAAGTGAATTGCACCTCATACTTGCTTTACGATAGGGGTACAATAGTTTTAATTCATTTTTTTCGTTTATTAAATCATCTATTTTTTCATAAATTAACAATTGTGAATCAAAGCAATTAATACATGAAATTTTAAATATAACAAACTCAATAAAAATATACCTTAAATGGTTCCTCCCCCCAATGACTAATGAAATAATCCTAGGATTATTAGTTTATGATGTGTGATTGTGGGTGGGGTTTTACTTTCCCCTAAGTATCATGTGGTTGATTTTTCATAAAAAATGTTTGAAATAATCTTTCAGCCTTTTTAGTGACCATTAATATTAATTTTATTTGATAGTCTTCAAATATAAATGTACATTACAAGGGATAATTAAGAGTAAATAAATGTTTCATTATTTTAGTTTTTGATAAAATCGAGAAATGATGTAATAATGATACCCTAATGTCTCCCCAAATTTTTTCCTTTAATATAGGCACAACATTTTACAATGTATCTATGTCAGTCAACATAATAATTTGAGTACTAACCCTAATGTAACCAAAAAAAAGGGACATGTTAGGATCAATAGGTTGAGCATGTTCATTCCATCCATCATTTAATTTTTGGCTTATGCTTCTCACCTTAATATTTTTTACAAACATCATTGTGTTATGTCACTAATTTGATTTTATGACCATATCACTTTTTCTCACATTCTCACATTTAGGTTGTCCTCACCTCTAGATTATTTTTCAAATTCTAACATTTTTTCAATTTCAATATTAACACTATGTTATTCCTAAATATTGGAAGAAACATTTTGTATATAATCCATTATCTTCATAATTAATTAAATAAAAAATTTAAATTATGTTATTAGAGTAGTGATAACATAATATTATGAGGAAACATATTGTGTATATTGAAATAATAAAATAAACTTGACTTGTTCATTGACCTATTTTTTTCTTTAATGGTTTAAGGGATTTTTAAACTCTATAAAGTATCCAAGTCCCCTATTTTTTGTCCCCTATAACTCAAAAGTCACCATCTATAATGGGAATATCTCAAAAATGATTGTAATTTCCCAATAAAATTATCATCCTTAATAGAATTTTCAATTGACCTAATAAATTTTTTATTCACCAAAAGAAGAATTAACCAATTTTTTATTATAGGATATAGGGCATATAATACTTGTACTTACTATTATTACATTAGGAATGGTTCATTATTATACCCTTCCTTGTTAAAATTCACTTTCTTGAATACCAATTCATTGATTTTAACAATAGTATTATTATCAACATGTTTTTATTTAAAAATTAGTACATTAAATGTTATATAATCCAAATCCCATATTTTTTATGATGAAAAAGTATGATATATATGTGTAAATTGGATTTTTTTCCTCCGTACCAGATTCATGTAACATATATTCTTAAAGAATAACTACACTATTCTGCATCGTATTATGTTCATCCTAATATTTTGTATAGAACATATAATTATTTATTATGTAACCATTGTAAGATAATACATGTGGAATTGAACCTCTGGAAATCCATTAAATTCATTTAGAAATTGAATTTGGATTTAAAAACCAACTCTTTGAAAATATAGTCTTAAAACCATCTTATAAATTATTGATTATTTGTATTTGATATCCAACTTTTAAGACTTTCTGAATTAAAATACATAATAATTATTTTGTGAGTTTCAATATACGGTTAAACCTATACAATATTATGTAAATTATAAAGGAGAGTATTCTCCCACTTTGTGATGGTAATTTTAACAATAAAATTCCATAAAATCCTTTACCCACAAAGTACCTGCTATGACGAAATTTTGGGGGACCAATGCTATAGGAGTCATAGAGTTAGTCTGTAAAAAATTCAACAAATTCTTCAACAATAAATTAGTCTACTATAAAACCTTCTATGTGGCATTGATTTTTTATGTACCTTTTCAAAAATATTCTTATATCATTTAATGGGAGTAAATCTATTTATAATGTATAATATCAAAAAGTTGAATCTCTTTAACCAAGTGAACCATTATATCAAATAATAATATTGGGAAGAACATATATGATTCATATAATACAATATAAATTTCCTTTTTTATTATTGAAAACTTCATCAAATCTAAATATTTATAGGATATAACTTTGAAAACTAAGAAAATCTAGGTTAATGTGTGTCGGATATTTGTAGTAAGAATGCAATGCAAAGACACATTAATTAAATATTTTATCAAAAGATGAAAGTTATGTGATTTTAATCTATATAACATCAAATCAATCATTGAAATTATATTCATGATATTTTATGAATACTCCTATGAAACATTTACACCATTAAGGAAGTTACTAAAAGGAAATCTCCCCTGTTTGGAAAGAGTGTAGGATGATAGAGAAAGAAAAGTCCATTTTTCACCCTTCACTAGTGCTAACCCTTCCTGTATCCCCATATCAGATATTTCCAACCTAGAATTAATTCCATATTTTATTTTTTGGGTTCATTTATTAATGTGGGAATGACATATTAATATACAATATTTTTTATATTCATGAAGTCAATAAAATTTCTTACATACAAATAATTCCAATATGTTAATTTGAAAAAAAAACTATCACCATTTGTAACCAATTTTTTAAGCATTTTCAAATAGTATTTTTCAAAAATAGTGGAAATATCCTTTACTTTCTCAAATTATTCATCACTTGTTGATGGATAAAGTGTGGTTCATTTTTCTGAATTCTCATATATTGATATTGTCTAAGATCAATATTTATGTTATTGTGGTAAAAATTTATGATATCCTAGAAACACTATCCTCAAGGGATGTTTCAACCAAACTAAGTGTGTATCATCTTCAAAAATGGGACATCCTAATATTCCTTTAATGCTATAACTTAACTATTGAGGTGTGAAATTAATTTTAACACTAGGAGGAAATGTAAGATCATTAAAAGGATAAAATATGATGACTTTATTTTTGATGAGTATGTGGTGATGAAGCATCAATGATTGAGTGAAAGTTTAAAGAAAGATGCAGGCTGTTGGAATAGAATCCATTAAATTAAAATTTTATTCACCAAAATATATGAAGGATTCTATATTTTTGATATCCATGGAAGGGGAACATTAAAATGGTTGGGTGTAATGTTCTGGCCTCGATGCCACTAAACCAGTGCCCCAAGAAAGTTTTCCACATGACCTCAGACTCACCTCTTCGTAGACCAACGGCTATTGGCTAGTGAAAGGGTTAAAGATAGTACTGTGAGGATACTATACTACCACATTATAGTATACAATAACATTAAAAATAAATAACCAAGCATCATACGCATCATAATATGTATAAAGAATAAATAAATTGAAACATAGGCACACTATAATAATATAAAATAGAGTAGCAACATTTCCATACATACAACATTGATTTCCCACTAGGATGATCACATATAGAAAATTAACAACTAGAAAATAAATACATCACGATCTACTTCCAAATACAATACATTCCATATGCCGAGACTCCAGAACCTTTTTATGTTGTACCGTCCCACTCATCATACTCCACACGGGCGATTCAACTTAATCATGTAACACTGGGACTCCTACCTATCCATTATGAATCCATGCTTGACCTGAAATAATACATAAGATGTTCACACACATTGATTTGAATTTATATGGGGTGGAAAATAAATCTTAGTAGGCAACCCCCAATGGTGAACCTGAAATCTACAATCCTATGTTTATGCTCATGCCATATTCTCATCCTAGCCAACAGAAAAATAAAATACAGAAAAATAAAATCATCAACTATCCTTTGTTCCATGAATTGATTGACCATACCTTATTTTCCAGCATTAGTATGTCTTTGATAATGTCTCAATTACCATCAAACCCAAGTAAAAAACAAGATCTAGATCCATGGCAGCCCCAATAAAGCCTCATGATCCTAAGGGCCCATCCTATAATAGTCCTATCATCTGAGTTCTTAAACAAAGTAATCCCATATCATGTACACATTAATCCATTCATTATCTCATTATTAGTACCTATAGGCATCAGTTCCTAGTACACATACAATTTTAGATTACAACTAGTACCCATAGAATCAGTCTGACATCTAACCAATGTATCATGATCTATAGTGTCTGAGGCTTCATTCCAACACCTAATTATTCATCAACATCAATGGTTAATAGAGTATCATATAAGAACCCAAAAAATGATTAGGATAATAAATCCTAAATTATATTCCATAGAGTATTCCATCATTTCCCAGAGTGTCAGTCTTGATCTTAAACCATAGAGTATAAAATCAATGTCCAGAGCCTTAGTCTAACACCTAGCCCATATAGTATACTACCCATGATCAATGCCTCAGTTTGACATCTCAACCACATATGTGGATCACCATGTCCACCATTATCACCTATATTAAAATCAATATGCTCAGAACATCAGTTGATCAAAAAAACCATGAAAAAAACTATAAATATCGATACAAAGCATCATGTACAACATATTAACCCATGGGAATAGAGTGTCATGTATAACTTTACAATCCTCAGATATGGAACTCCATGTCATAAATCTAGAACCATACCTATGTAGAATCATGTCTGCCTCTCTAAACCATAGATGTATAGAATCATTTCAGACATCTAGAACTATACATGTAGAGAAACATGTCTGACTCTATCAACCTCAGATTTGGAGTGTCATGTTTAACATTCAGAACCATACATGTGGAGAATCATGATGAACTCTATTAAATTTGGAAACCCATATCATACAACAACAACCTTGTAGGTGTAAACCAAGTATCAAATTTAAAAAAAACAAGAGGAAAGAACTCAAATACTGGTTGAATTACCATGTCCATAATCAACATCTCAACCCTATAATCTCATACTTCAGTTCAGGTCAAGGGGACAACTAAATCATTACTACCCAAACACATGCACCCCCTCAGGGATAGTATATCAATCAGGCACCCACTTGGTCCTTTTAGTCAATATGTAGCAGATGCATCCCTCTTCGGGTCCTTAGAATTCGTACACAAGTTCAGGAATCCTTCTTGGGATCCTTTGGCCCAAAACATAAGTGGATACATCTATCTCCCAATTCATGGTCATAACTAATCTCTCACATCAAAATCCATATCTTGAGGGTCACACATACCATAACCCAGTCTTTATAATCTCATGACCTCAGCTGAATAAAATGGGTAAACTCATAATGGAGATGAACGTAAGCCCATCCCCTTTGCATGCCATCCTAGGTTTTTCCATATTCCCAACCTATCTATCACCGCAAGTTTCAACCCAATACCACAAACTAGGGATAGTCGCAGTCCATCACTAATTGAGGACTCCAGATAACCCGTGCTATTTCATCCAATCATTCTCACGATTATCACATAGGTCTAATCCTAGGCCTCACTCTCAGGAGACAACTGAATTCAATTATCAGAGGATAAAATCTATGTTATAAGTTTTTATCACCATGAAGTCTCATAGAATTCCTCAAAACACCCTAAGGGTTCCACCATCATTTTACATGTGAAACAAATAATCAAAATAAACACCTCTAGCATACAATTCCAACCTTTGGGTACAAAATCACCCAAAACCCTCAAAAGGGGAATAAAGGGGAAGTATAATATGTGTATCTTGGGTAGATGGAATGTACTCCAAAATCTTATATCAGCCCATGTACTTCTACAAAGCCTAAAATAAATGGGGTAAGGTTCTATACTATTACATGGACATGGAATAAATGGGTTTTGGCCATGTACTTGTACATGGCCTTATCGCCCCTACATGGGGTGTCTTCCCATGTACCTGACCACATGCCCTTGTCCCACTACATGAAATGTACTCTAATTACACAACCTGTAGTTCCAAAAATTAATCTTCCCCAAACAAAAATAACACATGGTGTGTGTTCCTAAACCACATGCCCTGTGATCGGGATTTCCAAACAGAAAACCCCTACAAACCTATTAAACCCTCATTTTCCCTTACTAAGAATAGATTGACCCCAAAGTGGTCCTTAGAAGTCATAAAAGGTATTTAAAACTTAAAAAACACTTATATGGGGATCATTGATTTAAATTAAAAATCATCCTACCTCATAGTGAAAACATTGAATCTTTGGGTCCAAATCCACTCTCAAAAGTTGTTTCACACCGATATGATCTTGATAATCACTATAGACATAGTATTTAGGTGCCTCCTCCCACTTTACTCTTAGTCCAAACATCATGAATAGGGGATAATATCTCTACACCCTCCTACACATTGGAATCTAAAATTTGGGGGTGAGGTTAATTAATTAATTAAATTCCCATTTAAAACCATGTCTTGAGTCTCAAAACCTAAAGCGGGTTTATAACTTTAATAAGAAAAAATAACTATTATAGTCTTAATCATGCAGTCAAAATCTCAATATATTTCTTTGCTCAAAATATATCACCACCTGAACCTACAAAAATAATTTAATATTTAATTTATTAAATATTAAATATTTTTCCAAAACTCTATTTCTCTAAATTCAACTAAAATCGTGTCCTAATGTAAACAATATATTTTTGGAACTACATAGTAGTTTTTAAAATTAGATAATATCATCTTATATGGTAAAATGACAATTTTACCCCTAATGAGAACACAAAAGAAAAAACTCAATTTCTGCTCAAAATTCAAAATCAAAAAAATGAGGGTCTTTACAACATCTGCACCATAAAAATTCTCATCACCAAAAATCCTTAGTGGTATTCCAACCACACATATCGAACCACATCATTCATCAATTCATGCTCAACATTTTTCATTATACTCTAGGATGAAATTAGAGTTCCTCTACACAACTCTAAAGATAAGGAGCACAACCCATCAATGTTCAAGCCACTACTTTCTACCATAAAAACTATCAGGACAATTTCTGAGAACACTAATCAATAATGAGATGTCACAATCTCTTCCAAAAGTCATCATCGGGTTCATAATAATCCTCACTATAAAACTCAACCAATAACAGATGATTCTGATCCACAAAACTTCCCACCATTAGAGTCACCACTGAAAAACATCCACAGTAGTCCAACGACCTACTCGATATGGTTCCCATTGCATCCTTTACCCTACCCACATGAGGGTCACATCATGATGACTGATCTGATAGTCCCCACTATATGAGTATTCTTATTATCACCTCACAATCAAACAAAAACTCCAAGACTCATGCTCTAATCACTATCAAACCTCAGAACTGGATATGACCATCACAGACTCACTAAAGTGATGAAATGAAATGTTAACTATCAACCAATCTCATATTTTGAGAATGAAACCCATGGAATTCATTGACACCCAGTTCATTATGAAGACCCATCCCATAGATGTTTGATGGTACACTTTCAACCATACAGGTTCACATACACTACTCCACAAGTGTAACCTTTATTGAGGCCCATTATCAAACTAGTAGGGTATTGTTGATAGCTTGGCATAATGATTACACTTTCTCAATATAATTAGGATGATATTAAGATGTTGGGAATGATCATATTTATAAAGGGATTATATTAAGATTTCATCAACAAATACCACCAAAAACTCATCCATTCCTGTAACATCACAGTTATATCCTAAAGGCCTCATGAAACCAAACCCACAATCCTATCATCGCACCCACATCATTTATCATCTTACTTAGGTTTAACTTCTTAATCCAAGAAACATGGAATATGTTTATTTATTTCCTAATCTACAAACCAAATAACATTATGTGTCACTACATGTTCACGCCTATAAGATCCCATCAACTCTTAACCATTACACACTCTTGTGTAAACCAAACACATAAATTATTTATGACTCTAGTGGTTCTTATCTCATGAAAACTTAGATCACAATACCTATCCACTATCCATGAATCTCCCATATTTCATCTCATCTTGTGCAAAGAACCATTGGTTCTTCCCCAATATAAGAGATAACTCACCAAGACAAAATTTCTTTGAAGTTAATTTATTCTCTCACCACATTCTTGAAGATGCATGTAGAGCTAACCAGGCTAGAAACCTAATCGTTCCTACCTTCAGAAACTACATACTCCATAGAAGCGGAAATATTCGAATTGATTTCCATCTCAAGGAAACAAGAAATCTTAATGTTACTCACAATGTGAAAATACAAGGTACACCTCACTTGTATAGTGATCACCTAATAAAAAATGTATACTTTTAACAATATACCATCAAGCCACTCCTATTCTACCATTCCCTCTCATAACTATCGGGAACATCCCTCCTTCACAACCATCGCCCGAGATATGCACTCGAATGAGCCTGCACCTCTAGAAACTAACCACACACCTGAAACACTACCACACCAATGATACCTCTCAAAAACAAAAGGAATATAACATACCTAGACCCTACACTAGGCTAAACCCTTCATGCATCATTTTAAAAATTCGAAAGCATCCATATATACATACCAAGCCCAAAGGCATGCCCAAATTGGTCCAAACCTATCATGAGTCACCCTTGAAGGTAAAATGGAACTAACTACCTAAACTGGAGTCTTTTCAAGAAGGTCATTAGGATCTCCCACATAGCCTCACTAGTCAAGTCTTATGTTAAGTCATCAGGTCAAACCACATAGGTATATACCCACTCATAGATGGACACAACTCATAGGGCATCAAACACACTCCTATATCATCAAAACATAACTTAAACATATCAAAAAACCATATCTAGGTTCTCACATATGAAATAAATAATCTTCCAAACTAATATCCCACAACTAGGGAACCCATCCTCTCCAAGAATCTTCACCTCAGATCGATCCCTGAAGGACCCGACCAAACAACTGACCCCAAACAAATACTGACACATAAGGGTCGAATGGTTATATAATTATACCGTGCTAACCCACCGGGGTCACTACACTTGTTGTGCATGAGGACCACATTAGTATCCTCATCATTTATCATTTACTATAGATCCACATAACGTTCCATAAGAAAGATATTCATATACAATTCGGCCCAACTATGTAGAGTGGCACCAAGTACCTATATAGGGAAATTTCCTATGAGTATTTATTGATAATTTAAAAAACTGATCCTATATAGTTAGAAAATCCACACACTAGCATTCCTATAACATGCAGATCCTATGTACCTACCATGATGCTTGAGATGCATATTGCCTCTATAGTCCAAGTTTCAAAACCAAAGAACTCGATTCTTTCCAATTGGTCATGATCCATAAAACCATAATAAATAAAAAAATACAAACCAAATGTGTGTCATCTATAGAAAAAATAATATATAACCGTAACATGAAATATTAAAAAAATTAATCCTAACCCATGGTTACGTGGACTTCCAACTAGAATAGGTGTTCACGAAGCACCGGTTTGATATCCATCACAAGATTTGGAACATTCCTATATCTCAAGTCTACAAAATTAGTAAAATGGAAAATGAACTCCTATGATACCAATTTCTAATGTCCTAGCCCAAAGGCCACTAAACTGATGCCCTGAGCTAGTTCACCACATGACCTCAGGAGCATCTCCTCATATATAGATGCTATCGACTAGTAAAGGGGGTATAATATGGTACTATGAGTAGAATAAACCCCCATATTGGAGTATGAAATAACAATACAAATAAATAACTAATAATCATACACATCAAAGTACATAGAAAGAAAAAATAATCTAAAACTGAATCATACTGTAATAATATAAAATATAGAAATGACCTGAAAAACCATACCATATATAAAACACTGATCACCCATTGGACCAATGACATATAAAAAATAAACAAATATAAAATAAATACATCAAGATCTAATACCAAATTAGAGACATGCCACATACCTAGTCTCTAGAACCGTATTAAGATGCACTGGCCCGCTCATCAGATTCCACACGAGCGACACCACTCAATAAATCAGCCCTGTGCCTCCACCCTATCCATCCTGTATCCATTCTTAAACTGAAATCATACATAAGGTATACATACACACTGATATTAACATACAATGGGTGAGAAATAAATATCAATAGGCCACCCCCAGTGGTGAACCTATAATATACTTCCATAAGTGAATGCTCATTCTATATTCTCAACCTAGCCAAAACACAACTAAGATAAAGAAAAATAAAACCATCTTCAATCCTTAGGTTTGTGACTTGATTGACCATACTTTCCCAATATCGTTACAAGGTTCCTTTGAGTATAAATTTATGACCACACATACTAAGTAATAAGAGGTCTCTAGATCCATTGTAGCCCAACCAAATCTCATGACCCTAGGGAACCATTCCAAAGTAATCTTATCATTTGAGATCCTAAACTAAGGCATCCACTATAATGTACACACATATCCATTAATTATATCATTCTTTGTACCTTAAAGAATCAATCCTTGGTATACATACTAGGATAGAGTATAACCAATGTCAATATAATCACTTTGGAATCTAACCCATGTATTAAGGTATATCATTCCCAAATCATCAGTCCCAAACTTTACTATACCTCAAAATCAGTAGTGCCTAGTGCATTAGTCTTGAACCAACCCCAAGATGTTGAGAATAAATATTTCATCCTATTCTATATGGTATGTCATCATTACCCAAATAAATAGTATAGAACATAAAATATAGAGTATAATATCAGTGTCCAGAGCCTCGGTATGACACCTAATCCATATAGTATATTACCTATTCCCAGAGTCTCAATATGGAATATCAACTACATATGTGGAACACCATGTCCACCATTCTCAACTATATCAAAACCAACATTCCTAGAACCTCATTATGATACACAAACCAAGAAAAAAACTATTGATACTGATACAAAGCATCATTCCCAATATATTAATCCATGGTCATGGAGCATAATTTCCAATTTTTTGAATTTTGAATGTGGAAATACATGTCATACATCCAAAACCATACTTGTGTAGAATCATTCCCACCTATCTAAACCTTATATGTGGAGTGCCATGTTAAACATCTAGAACTATACATGTAGAGTATCATGTCCAACTCTCTCAACCTCGAATATGGAGAATCATGTCTAACATTTGAAACCCTACATGTTGAGCATCATTTATATCTCCCTCAACTATGGATACCCATATAATTTCAAAAAATACCTCTGGGTAATAATCCAAGTCTTAAAAAAGAACATCTCAAGGGTTGTCCAAACACCCATGTACATCATCAACATCTTAACCTCATCGGCTCATACATTATTTTACGTCCTAAGTGGACACCTACAACCATTACTACCCATACACATGCACCCACTCAAGGTCGGTCTATCAATTGGGCACCCACTTGGTCCTCTGAGTCACCATGTAATTAGAGGAATCCTTATTGGGATCCTTGAAACTGGTACACAACCATAGGAAAACTTCTTGGGATCCTCTAGGTTAGAACATAAGTGAATACATCTCTATCCCAATCTGTGGTTGCAACTAATCTATGAGAACAATGCCAATCTCTCAGGGGCCACACATATTATAACCCAATCTCTAGCATCTCATATCTTTACATGACTAAAAGGGGTAATCTTATAAGTGAGATTACCTCAATCACATCCCCTTTATATTCCACCCTAGGTTGGTCCATACACCTAACCTATCTATCACATCAAGTCACAACTCAGTCTCTCTAACCAAGGATAGTCTCATTCCATCACTAATAAAGGACTCTGTCGAACACATGCTATGTCTTCTTGTCATTCTCATTACCCCCACCCGGGTCTCATCCCATGTCTCGCTCTCATTAGATAGATGATTTCAATCATCGTAGGATAACCTCTCCATTATATTTTTCTCACATCAAAATATCTATTATATGTCCTCAAAATTCTGTAGTGGTTCCACCATTGAATACTATAGATAAAATACTAAAAATGGACTCCTCTTATGTCTAATTCCAATATTAGGGAGAAAAATCTTCCACACCCCTCAAAAGTTTAATAATGAGTAAGTAAACAGTGTGTATCCCAAGTACACGGCTTATACACCAAAATAGTATGTATTACCATGTACTTTAACATGGTCTATCACACTGGGTTTTGGAATTTTACTATTACATGGCTAGAGTATACATGGGGTCTGGTTGTGTACTTTTACACTGAAATGTCTCAACTATATGGGGTGTCTACCTAAGTACCTGACTATATGACCATGTTTCAATACATAGTGTGTACTCTAAGTACATAACATTTAGTTCAAAAAAAGTTGTATTCCCCAAAAATTAAGAAAACATGGTGTGTGTTGCTGAACAACACATAGTGTGATCAGGATTTCCAAATGGGAAACCCCTACAAACCTCATAAAACCTCCCATTTGATTTAATTAAGAATTGATTGAACCCCAATGGTTCCTTAGTATTTATGAAATATATTTAAATATTAAAAACTAATATGGGGATATAGGATTAAAACTAAAAAACTAGCCTACCTCATGGTGAAAACATTAATGCTCTGTGTCCAAATCCTCTCTTGAAAGTTGCTTCACCTCAATCCAATATCGATCATTACCCTAGATAGAGTCTAATGGTGGAGCTTTCTCCTTACCTATTATCCCTTCCATCACACATAATGGAGAATCTATCTCCCTTCCACATTCCATGCATATGAAGATAAAATTGGGTGGGGGTAATTAATTAATTAATTAAATTCCCATTTAAACACATGTCTTTAGTCTCAGAATGTGAAGCAGGTTTATAAATTACATAAGAAAAACCCACCATTATGAATTGAATTTTATATTTGGAATCTTAATCTGATGATCCATTCAAAATATATCTCCACCTGATCCTACAAGAATAATTTAGTATTTAATTTATTAAAAATTAAATATTCTTCCAAAAATTGAATGACTCTGAATTCAACTAAACTATTTTCCTAGGAAAAAACACATATTCCATGACCAATGTAGCAGTAAAAAAACTATTGTGGAACATATTCTATGAGAAAATGACCATTTACCCCTAATGGGAACCCAAAATAAGAAATTCAAATTTCTTCTCAAAATTCAATATCCAGAAAACAAGGGTCTTTATATTAAAATTTATTGGGGTGGTGGAAAAATTTGACAAGATGAAGTTATTCTATATAGATCTTGGAGGAGGTGGAATTTAGATCAAGTAGATTGGATGATAGTGGTGAATGGAATCACTAGAAAGACACTACTTTATAAGACAGCTTGGATCACATGTGATGTGAGTGATTGTGAGATAGAGATTATCATAATCATCCTCTTATTACATTGAATAAAATTTAATAAGTATTCCATACTGGATTATTATACAAGCCCAAACCATGTGATACTTTTTGTTACTATTTTCCTTTCATGGTTTTCTTTAGATCATTTTTTTATGATAGTATTTCTTATGCTCTTTTGATGGTTTAAAGTTGTGGTGTAATGATATGATCATGCTTGTCTTCCAAGTTATGAGCATCATATAGGGGGATCATTCTAGATCTTTTTATTATAAGATTTATGTTTTAGTGGAGTATCATCTGGTGTTTTAATTGTAAGGTGTCTATAAACCCAACTAGTAGTATAAGAGCTTGTGATTGGAGTGATTCAAGTGTATCAATCCTTGGAAAAGGTGTTTCAAATATCAGGTCAGTATCATTCATTTTTAACTTTACCTTATAGGATAATATGAGTAAGAAGTTTCTAACCTCTTGTTTTTTAATGAATAAAATTATTAGGAGTTAAAAATTTATGGTGGGAAGACATCAGGTGAGAGAAAAGTCTGACTATATAAGTTGGATGGACTGCATTTTGGATTTTAAAAAATGAAGATAGAGGATTGAATTCTTTAGAAAGAACTCAATATTTCATTTAATGGAGCCAAGTCAGAAGTGATGAAAAAAGGAATAATATGGGAGGATGGGTACTAAATCACCTGTAATGATATGAATTTCACTTTCCTAGAGAATGAAGTTCAACATTTGAGAAGTGAATACCACATAAAATCTCATTGAGCCCTTGGATGTTATGTATGAGAATCCCATGATGATGAACATTATGTTACTTATAAGAATACTATTCATGATGAGAATTTCATAAGAAATGTCTATATCAAATTATCTAAATGAATAATATAATTTTAAGTAAAATGGAATCAGTAAAAGTAATCTTCTGAGACTTGGTTTGAATATTTTTGTTACTTTCCTCCATTTTAGATTCATGGGACTCGACGGTGACAACTATGAGTAATTCTGATGAGAAGACAGATTCAAAGTTCCCAAATGTACATGACCTGACATTGAATGACGAAATTCATTGGAAGAATATTCAAGTATCTTATGGTAATTCTTATAGTGTGGAAGTAAGAGGGAATACTATTGGATGGAAAGGTTGTTTAAAAGGGAAATATAAGAGGAGATGAAGTAGGAGTAGCTTGGTTCAAATTGATCCCCTATGTTGGCATTATGGGAAGAAATACCTACTTGAAAAGGATTATAGTGATCAGAGGGAGATATATATAATTTATACTTCCAGTAGTGGGTCTATAAAAATTCTAGTAGAGGAAAAGAGTGTTTTGCTTCTAAGTATTTCTAAAACACTTGATTCTTGGGTGATAAACTCTTGAGCTTCATTAAATTCAACAGATGAGAGGGAGAGTATGAAAAATTACATCTATAAAAGATATGGTATAGTTAATTTAGGGGATTAGATATCATTTGAGATCATTGGAATGGGATATGTCTCCATCCAGATGAGGAATGAATGCTTTCTAAATATACAAGGTGTAAAACACATCCCCAAATTAAGAAAGAAATTAATTTTCATTCGAAAACTCTCTGACTTAGGTTTTTGTACAATATTCATGAATGAAATTTGTAATAATTCATGTGGATCAATGGTTGTAACAAAGAGAGTGAAGGATATGACCCTGTATATTATAGGTTTATTATAAGGAGTGATGTATGTGGGAGAAGTTACAACCACTAAACTCTATCGTGATATCCTAGGCCACCTTAATGAGAAGGGAATGAAGATTATAGCTAATAAGGGGATACTAAAGAACAAAATCATGGAGTATAGAATGTGAAAGGATTTCATCTTTGGAAATTAGTGGAAGGTTTCTTTATGAATAGAAGGGAAGACACCCAAGCATCATAAGTTGGATTTGGTTCACACATTTGTTTAGGGTCCAAATATGGTGCTTATCATAGAGGATCACTCTACTATGTAACTTTCATCGATTAATCCATATGAAAAGTGTGGATACGCTTCATCAATAAAAATTATGATATGTTCAATAATTCTATCCAATATAGGGACATTGTGGATATTGAGACAAAAGTTAAGTTGAAGTGATTTTGGTCTCACAAAGGTGATGAGTATGGAAGTAGGGAGTTCTGAAGGTTCTTCTAGTGAAAGGTAATTCATTTTGAGAAAATTATTCTAGGGAATATAGCGAAAAATAGAGTTTTATAGAGAATTAATATGAATTTGTTAGTGAATTCTAGGAGTATAAGGATTCATGTAGTTTTAACCAAGGTGTTTTGGGAAGAGTCTATAAACTATGTGTCATACCTAGTTAATTTGATTCCATCATCACTCGTTGGGTAGAGACTGCTGAAGAATTGTGGGTATGTAATAAATATTGATTTAAACCACCTCAAAGTATGTAATGAAATAACCTATGACCATGTTGATGATAAGGAATGGGAAAATATAAGGCTATGTATAATGTGGGTTTCATTTTTGTTTATTGAGGTGAATAATTTGGATTTCAAATTTCAGATAATGGCACTTAGAAAGTTATAAGAAGTACAAGTAAAATCTTCAACAAAGATATCCCAATGAAGAATAATAAACTAACAGAAAATTCAAAATAAAGTAAATTATAATTGGAAGATGAGTTTCACCTAGCTAGAATACTGGAAGATACACATCTCTTAAAAAATAGAAAGAAAAATAGTCTAAGAAATACCAAACCATATAGTGAAGTTACCGAAATAATGGAGTCAATTTTTTATGGTAATTACCTGATGAGAAGTACTGGAGAGTTTAAGGACTGCTGAATCTCAAGTATTATAATTTCACACTCTAAAAGTTTTTGTACTGTAAGGAGATAATCCATCTGAAAAAATATATATATCTACAAGGGAAATGTGATAGGTTCAATGAAATGGAATTAATTTTCACTGTATAATTAAATAAATGATGGAGATAATGGATTCCCAAAGAAGCCAAGGAGTTTGGAGGATTTGAAACAGTGAGGGATGAACTTGATTACCTCCATGTATCTTTAACATGGGATATTATAGAGAGAACTACTGGGAAGAATATTATTCTCAATAAATGGGTTTATTTATATAAGTAAGAGAAAGGTGATAGGTAGAGGTACAAGTCTAGGCTAGTTTCAAAGAAATTTCAATAGTAGGAAGAAGTGTATTTCTCTGAAATATTTTCTCTAGTAGTAAATCAAAAAACTATTCAAGTGGTGTTAAGTATAGTTGCATCAAAATATATTATTTAGAGTAGATGAATTTGAAGGAAACATTACTTCATGGGGATTTAGATTAAGAGATCAACATAGAGAAAATTTCTAGTTTCAAAGATCAACAGAACTAGGAACTTATGTGTAATATCAAATGTAGCCTTTATTGTATGATGTAAGAACCAAGATGTTTTAATAATAGTTTTACTAATTTATTGATAAAATTAAATTTCATCTAGATAAATTTTGTTCATTACTGTTATTGGAATGTGTTTTATGATGGTAGTTTCATAATCATATACATTACATGGATCCCATGTTAATAGATCTTACAGTGAAAGAAAATTTTTACGAACTAAAGGATGAGTTATACTGAAGATTTGAGATGAATGACCTCATTCTAAAAAAGAGGATTTTAGGGATTAAGAATGTATCCAAATGATTTTCTAACACATTTTACATAAAATTGTCTTACTACATCTAGAAGGTGGTGAAACCCTTCGGTATGGCTGAAGTAAAGCCTATGACTTCACCCAAGATAGGAATTTATACTATGTAAGGATAAGTCACCTAAAATAAATTTTGAGTTCAATTGTATAGTGAAGGTTCTATTTACATCAACTGTTAGAATTTTCATGTAAACCATGGTTTTTACTCATTTCAACATTTCATAGGAAATGG
The DNA here is from genome assembly GCA_963277665.1 of Viscum album. Classification (NCBI taxonomy): domain Eukaryota; kingdom Viridiplantae; phylum Streptophyta; class Magnoliopsida; order Santalales; family Viscaceae; genus Viscum; species Viscum album. The sequence continues at coordinate 811,988,697 of OY728123.1, forward strand.
TATTTTTTAGTAGGTTTATGTCGAACCCCAGAAGGGAATACTAAGTTGATATGAATTGGTTTCTTTGACACATGAAGTGTTATGAAAACATAACAATTTTATTTAGAACTAATGATTCCATACAAGGTTTTTAAAGACTTTGAATTTTGTAGAGATTCATATTCATAGAATATAACTCTAAGATATGTGTCTAATTTTGGAATAAATATTATAAGATGGATATCCAAACATCAATCAGTGCTCACGTTTCTTGGAAAGAAGAATATAGGTAGTTGGTGTGGTTAAAATGGTCACTATAGGATCTTATCAATGTATTGGAAGTTGGGATTTTTTTTTGTGAATCAAATAGAATTATTCATTTTGATAGAAATCAAATTTTTCATTTTTAGACAAAGAATATTCAGTTAAAGTATCATTTAATATACATGTTGTAGGAGGAAGGATTTTGAAGATATATAATATTAAAGGGATACAAAATCCAACTGACATGTTGGAAAAAGTCATAAATCATGAAATACTGAGGTCATATTTCACCTAAGTAAGTTTTGGTTGATCATAAGGAAGGCATGGTGGGGAACTATAGAGCATCGTTATGAAATTTAATGAAGGGTGTTTTCTTGGGATCTTGTGAAGGAAATTATCAAAAAAATAAAATAAATATAATGTGGGAGATTATTGAGGCGTGATCATAATTTTTAATAAATTAGGACATGTAAGATCACTGGAAGGAGAAAATACGATAACTTTATTTCCAAAGACCATGTAAAGATAGAGAGACTACATCTTATTGTCATTTTATTGTAAGTTTTCGGCTAGTATATCGGGAGTCATTCCATTATAGGTTTATTTACTAGAAGACATAAAGGATTCCATATCTATGATATCTACAGAAGATAAATAGTTAATCATGTGGGCATGTTGAGATGATGGAAAGATATGACCAAATTAAGGGTTCCTCTATAGAATTTAGAGGATGTGGACTTTAGACTGCATGGATTAGATGGTGTTAGAGACTAAAATCACATAAAGACTTCTCTATATGATAGGTTTGATCACTTATTATGTACAAAATTGTGAGATCGATATTATTGTAATCATCCTCTTGGTACTTTGAATAAAAGTTAAGTAGTATTCCCTTATAGATTAGGGTGAAAACCTAAACTATGTAATCCATTAGGTTTTATCTATTACTTTTATGTTTTTATTTTGATATTTGTTTCTAATAGTATTGCATTAATTCTTTCTGTAGTTTTACATCATGTTTTAGTGACTTGGGTGTGCTTGTATTACAAGTTCTGGGCATCATATGTTATGATTTTGAATACTCTTCTTGAACTAAAGTAATTTACAGAAAGGATATAACTCAAGAGGGAACTTAAGCTATGTTAGAGAAGAATCATCCACCTTGAGTTGGGTGGTAGTGAGGTTATCAAAAGTTTGTGAAATTTCAATATGTGTCCGCAATGTTTTCAGTTCACCTGAAATTCATGTAGTTGTTCTAATCATTGGAAGAAGGAAAATGTTTTCATTTGAACCGCTCTCATTAGGTTTTTTGGAAAAGGCATGAGGCATATGGAATACTATTGTTTAATCAGTGATTGAAAATCAAGCTGAGGAAAGCAATAAGAGATTGGTAGTTTTATAGTGCAACAGATGGATCACCATGAATGTAGGAAGTCAGTGCAACTGGATGAATGGGTGGGACTCTCTATATAAAGGGTTTAGTACTACCTTGCTGATGTTTGATTCATTGATATGAGTTAGTGATATATGTTATTTATTTTTCACAACGATTGTAATTTTTTACTTATGATAAAATGAAAGATGTAAATATAAACCGTGGACATAGGATGTAAATATAAACCATGTAAAACCAAGGTGGATTTTACTTTATTAAATTTATTATTTCCTTGAATATTTTTGTGAGTTAGAGTAAATAGGGCATAAGTGTACATTAGATTTTGTGTTGCGATTTGGGTAATGAATATTCTTCCATTTTCTTGTACAATTAGATTCTATAGGGATCCTATCAGTGATATGTTTCCTACAATTTGGTATTTTATTTTCAAAATTATATTTTATGAAGTTCTAGTGGAATTTTAAACAATTGGAATCCAAGAAACATGGGAGGTTCTCAGAGGATAAGTAGTTTACTTAGCAGAAACTCAGTTGACGTTATCAGTTGCTCATATGTTTTACAATTTAGTTGGATTTATTAGATTAGAAAGGGGTAATTTTAGGAGAGAGAAAGTTCTATTTTGAAAAATTAAATGGGAAGTATTTCAGTTACTTTAGTATAAAGATAGAGGACCATATCATCCAAAAATATCTTGAAATTCCATTGAATGGTAAAAAATGAGAAATTGGAGAAATATGATTAGGAAAATCTATATCAAAATTAATTAGGTGTTGTGATGATGTCATTATCTTGAAATGTGGTTATGAAAATATAGGAAAAGAAAACTCTAATAAAGTTAATATTGTCCCTTAAAAAATTTATGAGAATCCTACAACACTAAATAAAGTGTGATTAATGTGATAGATTTTAAATATGAGGATATTATAAGGGAGTCCTATTATCGAACATGTGAATGACTTCAACTTGATTAGGAACCAAATTGAATCTATTATGGTAACATTTATAGATTATGTGTGGGTGATATTATTATTTTCATCACTACTGAAATCATGGGAAGAAATAGTAACAATAGTAAGCATATCCATTAGGACAAGAGAATTAATATTCGATGATATCCATAACTTTATTATGAATGAAGATATTCATTAGAGGAATATTTATGCATATTTTTTTGATGTATTAAATGTAGATGTAGGAGGGCACTCACTTAGTCGAACAAGTCTAAGTTGACCAGAAAAGAGAGTGTGGGAGTTAAGTAGAGATAAATCTATTATACCTGGACTAACCTATTGGTATTGTGGGAAAATAATACATCTTAAGGAATATTGTTGTGATAAAAAAGGAAATTTTAGACGGCCAACTTCTATTGAACTGAATCGGGTAAATTTAATTGGATAAAGTAGTGCTAATATACTTATGTTTTTCAATACACAAGTAGAATATTTGATCACAGATTCAAGTGTATCTTTCCACTCCACTGGTGAGAATGGATTCATAATCAGTTATGTATATAGAAAATTTTGAAGAGTTTATCTAGCATATGATCAAGATCTTGACATAGTGGGGAAGAGATATGTGAAAATCTAGTTGGAATGGTAGTTTCCTTCATATTAAAGGAGTCAGATACATTCTAGGTATTTGGAATAATATAATTTCAGTAGGACAGTTGGATGAAGTTATAGAACAATATTTACTAATGGAGTGTGGAAAATGACTTGGATGTCGCTTTTCATAGTTAGTAGTGTATAGAAAGGCACATTTTATATGATGGGAAGGACTATGGGATATACATTGGATAGAAATTCAACTTTTAGAGGTTCATATATGTGGCATTGTAGACTTGGGAATCTAATTAATAAAGTAATGAAATATGTAGTGTAAAAAGGAATGATAAAGATGGATCATTCATACTTTAGGAGTAATGAGAGTTATATAATTAAAAATTAGCAAAATTTTAGTTTTAACCAGAATAGAAGAACACTAAAAAACCAAAAGGTGTAGCTTTTCATATTGATTTCCAGGGACCTGCCAAAGAGAAATACCATGGAGGTTCACAGTATTTTTGTGACTATTATTGATGAATCCATGATAAAATTATGGTTATATTTCTTAAAACACAAATTATAAGTTTTTGGAGTTTTTATGAAATGGAAAGCTAAAGTTGAAAAGGAAATTGTGTATGAGATAAAATAATTGAGATCTAAAAAAGGTGAGAATACTAGAATAAGCTTCCAAAATTTCTATAGACACATAGGAATTAGGGATGAGAATAATGTTCTTGGGAAGCTAGAGAGAAATTGAATAACTAAATGGATAAATTAGACATTGATAGAAATATAATGAAGTATGAATCTACATGAAGGAATGGATATAGTGTTTTGGGATGAAGTAGTTGGTACTGTGAAATACTTAATAAATCAAATCTCCCCAACACTAATGGGACATAATCTATTGGAAGCATTGCATATAGGAAAAGTACTAGATTTAGCTCATATCAAATTGTTTGTAAGACTAGACTCTATTTTTTTACATTACAAAGATATATATAAGCTTGATGATAAGTATCATGCATAATTATTCATTGTATTTAGTGATGAAGATTTCAGGTTTCATTTTGGTATGGTGATAATTATAAAGTCATTAGAAGTAAAAAATTTCTCTTCAATGGGCATTTTATATGGAAGGAATGGAATTTAAAGTCTAAGTAAGTTTAATAAAAATAATCAACTTATATTAAAATTGATCTAAATAGATAGAATAGAAAATTATAAATTCTAAAGATTTCAAATGACACTGAGTATACCAATAGTTTACAAAATCCAACGTAATGTTCATTGGAAAGCACTAAATTCCCAGGAATAAGATACGTGGTAGATATACAAACAATCTCTAGAACCGGCTAGGATTGTTCTAAAGTTTTGGAGGATGAAATTCCATATACCCCACTTTAAGAATGGTCAGAACCATAGGAAATATTTTGAAGTTAAAAAATATTAAGACAACTGGTAGATAGATATATAGCTGAATTGAACTTCATTCTTTTAATGGATATGGGAGAACTATAAATCCCTAAATAATTTGTTATCCTTATAGATTTTGGTTGGTGGTATTTTTCTATGAAGGATGAGTTTGATTCACTACATGTAAAAAAACTAGGTAGTTATTGGAACTACTACATGGAATGAGGGAACCTGAGAACAAGTGGGTGTTCTTGTTAAAATATGAAAATGACCGAAGTAAAAGGTATAAGTTGAATTTGGTGGTCAAATGTTTTCAGTATAAGTAGGACATAAACTTTTATGAAATCTTTTCTCTAGTAGTAATGAATACTAACATTTGAGCTATACTGAGTTTGGTTGTTTCTAGATGTTTAAATATGGAACAAATGGATGTGAAGATAATTTTTCTTCCTAGGGATATAGAAGAGGAAATCTATATGAAGAAACCTATTGGTTTTATAGATAAATGAAATCATTATTTCGTTTGTAAACTCAATTATGTTATCTATGGATTGAAATTAGCACCAAGGAAGTAGAACAAAAAAATTAATCATTAATAGAGGATGATGTTTTCACACAAAGTAACTTAGATCACTGTTGTTTCTAGAAGGAGTATAGTGGTGGTAATTTCATCATTTTATTGTTGTAATTGGTTTTAATTATTCTATTGGGTCCACCAATTAAACATATTCAAGAGATTAATAATGAATTTCTAAGGAAGTTTGAAAGGAAATATCATGGGGGTGGAATATGTTGGTCATGATGATTGAACATGATAGGGATACCAAAATCTTTGTTATATAATATACATAGAATGTTTTAATGATCACATATTAGTTTGTGATGTCTGGATGCAAAGATTTTTCAACTATACTTTTCAACCACTTCAAACTCTCTATGAAAAATCCACTAAAAATAGAGAAAGAGGAAAAGAACATGAATATAATACTATATAATTCAATGGTGGAGAGTCTCATGTATTCCATCATGTGAACTCAACCAGATCTTACCCATGTAGTGGGATTTGTGAGAAGGTTCAAATCAAATTTGGGGAAATAACTATAGCAACCATTACCCTAATATCCTAAAGTCAATTTCTACTTTATTAAATTTTCATAAGATGCAAGGAGATTCATCTTGAAGGATCTAATAGTTTATTAGTCATGGTAAAATCGATACATACTTGAAATTATTATTATAATTAAAAACATAAAATACATAAAGTATTTTCTTTGAGAACTCCATTAATCCTTATAAGGTATCCCTGCATATTAATCACAAAACACTTCCCGATATCCTAGGGAAAATAAAAAATAATAAAGGGGTAGGCTAAAATTCTTAGAAAGGTTAAGTATATAGTAGAAGCTATGTATAAATAAGGAATAATCAATATGGAATGGTAAATAATTGAAAGACGTATCATTTAATCAATGACTTGAGAATAATATGGTAAGAATAAATGATGATCAAATAATTCCATATAAATAATCACATTATCTTTAAAACACAACCATGGATATTCTAACTAATCAAATAATCACTTAGAATTTTAATAAATGAATTAATAATGATATAATGCATATAAATTTTCATCTAAAGCATAACAATGAGTCCTTGTTCCAAAGAATCTAAATAAATGAGTAGGGCCTTAGAAAAAAACCCAATATATTTTGTCACATGAGACCTACCATTGAATAGAGGGGTTATAGTGGTCCCCACCAATCACTTAATAAGTCTAATTAATTCACCATATTAAATAATTGAAATATAACCAACATAAACATTTTTATTGAAATACTAACTTCATAAATGTTAATACTTACCCCAATTATAAACTATCCATAGTAATATGAATGGTATCAAACTGGTACATCCCCAATAAAACTGAACATAAATTATCCAAATAAATAATAAGGATGGTATCATTACATCATATCCCTAGTGGAGAATAATTATAATAGAGTTTGATTTCTTTTATGAATACAAATACCATTAAAAGATCCTTAAAAACATTTTTTAGGAAAATAGCCATTGTATTTTGAAAATAAACTTTTAAAAAAACATTCAAAAAACATTTTGAAAATAAATTTCATCAAAAATAAGATTTAAATATTGTAAAATAAGTTTTAAAACAATGAGTTCTCATGATGGTGGAAAATTCTATTCATTTTGTACACATTAAAACAAATATGCCTTTCACATTTTTAGTAAAATCTAAGTAGGAAATGTTTTGAAAATTTCATGAAGATTACTTGAAAGAAATTTTGAAAAAAATTAAAAAATGGGTATAATTTTATTTAATAAATCATTTTTAAATGGTTAAATAAATTTAAATTTTTTTTATAACATTTTTAAAAACATTTTTAGAAAATATGGGTTTTGATAAAAAAATATATTTCTGACTTAAAAGAGAAATAGAGTCAAATTTGCTTAAAAACATTTTCTCAATAATTTTAAGTATCAAAGAGTGGTAAAATGGTACTATTACTTGAAAAAGTTCATTAATAACCATATTTTAAGAAAATAGTTTTATTTTAAGTATTAAATATCAATTAATTCCTCTAAGGGATATAAAAACATTAACAATCCCAAATAATGATGAGATTGCGAAAAAAACCTCACCACTTTAGTACCTTCTAAATCATAAGCCCCATAAAATAAATGAAATAAAATGAAACTTTAAATACCATGATGATAAATAAATTCATGATATAACATATCAAAGTGTAAGTATATACATCACACAAAGTAAATAAGTGGTGAATGTGGCATATGTCTCAAGAAAGTAAAAGTGAGATGAGAAACTCTTACCTTGAGTGGGAATTATCACGCACGTTATTTATCTTCATGAATAATAAACTAATGTTAATTTTTTCAATTTTATAATAACCTTTTTCAAGTTTATTATACATTTTATTTAATTAATTATCATTTTTTATACAATTACTTAACCAATTAATTTTATACTGGGTTTTTCAATAGTATTTAACTTATGTGTCAAAAATGACTTTAGTAGGTTGTTATTGGTATAAGAGGTCATTATTTCAACATATATAGAATAATTATAAATTAAAAATTATCATATTTATACAAAAATTATACTTCTAATACCAATCATGAAATATTTATTTGATAAATTAAGTATGTTATGATCATAAAGATGATAGGTCGTACGTATACATAAGTACTGTTTCCATTTTTCATAAATCATTATGGAAAGGAGTTAAGTAATATTTTTCATTATAGAATGATAATAATATCATAAATATCACATAATTTTATTTAAATATACTCATATTTATATCATCCATGTGTTGTGTTGATGAAAATAGAGTCACATCGCTTCGTGATGATGACAATCCACACGTACAAGAATGTTGTTATCATCTTTCAGTGAGTGAAAAAGGTAAAAATAAAATGATATATTATTTTTAAGAATGGTAAATTTTCATTAATATCATAATTATATCATTTAAATCACATATATTCATTTAATTTATCTTTATTACCATCCATATAAAGCATTGGGGAAAAAATCTCATCACTTTATGAGGCAGTAGTTCGACATACACACGAGAAATATTATCATACCACCTGTAGATTTAAAATTCAAAAGGTATATACTATATAATTAATATAGAGGTATACTTATGTTACAAATATCATATATATACTTTATATCCATTATCATACCAAACTGTGAGTGGTGTTGATGGAAAACATATCACATTAGTTAGTGAGGTGGTAGCCCACTATAGACAAGTGACATTATCATTTCCCATTTAAGGAAAAGGAGATGGATATAGGTCATTAACATAAAATAATAAAACCTAATTATATGAGATATAATTTTATTAGTATATAATAATAAATTAATAATATTTTAAGTATGATTAAGAATAAATAAAACAAAAACGCATAGTTAGGAATTTTACCTCTTTTGAGATCACCTCTATAGGATTATACCTAAAGTATTACTATAAGGTATTTATGAATAAAAAGGATTCTAGGATTAGGGTACTTAATTTTGGAAGTTATTTGGGCAGGTCTTGTCTAAAATTTTTTATTTAAGGTGTGAAGAAGAGAGGATAGGGTGTGGCCTTTTATAAGTGAGGTGACTAACACACTTTTAATTTCTTAAAAGAAAAAGGTGTACCCATGTATTTCACATATAAAAAGGGTAAAAATGAATTATTCTCAATAATTACACATTATAAGTTCAAAATATTTTAATAAAATATATTTTCTAAAAAAAATTAAATCATTTTAGCACTTATCTTTTTTAGTTTAGCCCCCTGGAAATCACATCTTTACCTTAACTTTGATAATTAATTTTTACTATTTTCACTATTCATTATGGTAAAAATTTAAGATGAAATTATTATAAAATATAAATTATTATAATTATAAATATTTAATATATTTTACCAAATTCAATTCATATAAGTGAAATTTTTTAATTTAAAATTAATCATGCAGACACGATGAGAAATCTGGTTTTCAAAGAGAAAATGTTCAAAAGTTTACAAAGTTTTTATATCAAAAATAAATATAAAAAATGATTAAAAGACTTAAATTAGAGTAATATATATATATATATATATAATTTAAATAATTATATTTTAAAACCAATAAAAAATATAATTTAACTTTATAACTAATTTATACAAAAGGCGGTTTTTAATTAAAATTCTATATTTTAAATTACTCATCAAAAAATTAAACCTTTCATAAAAATTACAAAAATTAACCCTAATATAATTTTGATACACTGATTTAAAAAAAATAATTTATTTTTTTAAAATAAATTTTATAAAATTGGAAAAAATTAATTATAAGTTACGTGTGCAATGCGTGACTAGATCACCTTTTAGAAACATTTAGTTTTTTGAAAAACATTTCTTTTACTTTCAAATGATTCTTATTTAATTTCTAATCAATAGATAAACATTGAATTTGTTTTATATATGTGTAAACCATATAATCTTCATAATTTATTTATTATTATTCATACCCTCCCACTTAACGTCTTTGTTATAATGGTAATGTTTAAATAATAATATTTTAATAGAGTGCCACATTTCATTCGAAATCGGTGTTGCGTGCATTGAAAGCTATCAAATAGATTTAATTTATTTAAAAATAAATATATCATAAAGTATTATGATGTTACATTTTCTTCTAATATTTTTTTCATGTCATATATGCTATCAAACATGATGTTCCTCTTTTAAAATCTCAAGTTGTTACATTGTACCCCCTTAAATAAATTGCATCCTCAAAATTTAATCTTTATATTAGTGATCAATGGTTTGAAATTTGAAAATACCTTTATTTAAATCCAACATAATGAGAAGGGTTGAAAATACATCCTCTTGATAATAGAGAATGTTAAGTATGAAGTTCATATGGAATAAAATATAACTAGGTTTCTAAGTATGATAACATTGGTGGAATGTGAAGATATTAACATGGAATAAAATCATAAATAATCATAGATATTTTTCTAGGTAATTTATCACAAAAAAGTGTATGATATATAGAAGGTTAAAGAAAAAAACACCATAAATATGTAAAGGGTGAAAAGGCCATCAGTTCATTAGAAATGAGGGTATTAGGATAACATTTTTGTTTCAAGATCCTTTTCCTATAGTTGATGAATTATTTTACTATCGAATAATATAAGAAAATATACTTACTTTATATATTTCTATGTCATAATCACAATTTCATCCTTTTTTGTGCATTAATTAATTTACACTTCATCCCTTACTCTAATAAATAAATTAAAAAATGATTTTTTATGCATGAAGCACTAAAATTAACTTTTAATAGACAATAAGATCCATAAAAGAGTAAAAATTTATTATTCTTATATTTAATAAAACCAAAATGTCTAAAAAAATTAATACAATGACACCCAAAGTTTAACCTAATATATTCTATAAATATTTTACCTTAAGGCTCATCCAAAATATGTCTAACCAAATTTATAATAAAGGTCACTAAATCAACATTATATTCCCCATAAAATATAACATGTCTCTTAATGTCACATTCAAAATATGTGAATACCTTGATAAACATAATACCTTAATGAAAACATGCATACTTCAAAAAATAAAATCTATAGTTGTTAAATATATTCCATATATCAAAACATATAGTAAACTCCAACAAAGACAACATAAACCATCAAATAACTAACCAATTTCATGGTCACAAATAATATCCCATAAACATATCTTTAACATTATTATCTCTACATATATAATATATTAATTATTATCTTCCCTTAATATTGTGTTATCCAATAGGTTCAACTTTTCACTAAATCACTTTTCTTGGTCATAGGTATCATAAAACATATTCTCTCAAATCCATTAATAAATAGTACTATAGTACAATCCTTATACATTTTATGATTCTTATAACTAGAATTTAATAAATAAAATACTTTTACAACATATTTCATGGAACCAAATATATAAGAAAATTAATTATTACACTTTTTCTATATCAATAATATAATCTCTTCTATGATCCCTTATCTTATTCTATGTATATTCCCTTGAAGATTGGCTAATTCATTTGTGTAGTGCTCTATCTACTTACAATTAAATCATTGAACATTAGAAATTTCTTTCTTTCCCTAAGAATCATGAGCATGGTGTAGTTTATCTCCCCACTTTTATCAAACTCCTTTTCCTTTTAAGCACGTACCAAGGTGTTTCTTTCTACAATTATCACATCTGGGAAAAAATTTCCTTTATCCCCCTAATAATTTTTTCTCTTTCATGATCTTCTTATTTGGATTCCCTTCGAAGCAATAATACTTATATAATTCTTTATCTATCATGATATCACATGATACCATGTACTCATATGATGAGAATGTTTCAGAGACTAGTTTCCTTTAGTATATTGTCTTAAACTCATCAAATAAATTATCATTCTTACTCTTTGAATTAAATTCATTGATACATTTCTCATTCCTTTCATAATACTCCATTTATAAAAAATATAATACACTATATTAGATCATAACATTATGAAACATAATGTATAATCCCGAAACTAGTGAAATATCTATCATAAATTGAAAATTTTATGCGTAGGTAATATCATAATAATAAAAATGGTTTATTTTGGGGTATCATTATTTTCAAATCCATAATAATGTTTTGTAAAGAAAATATGATTTATTCTAAGCATATCCCCCGAGAGTGGAAAACAAGGTTCACTTTAAGCTCTTTTTCATACAACAAGTGATGATTTGGTGAAGCACAATGCACCTTTTGGAGTTATTATCCATGCAGGGATGTATTTATAAGAAAAATCACAAAATATCTTCCTTAAAAAATTATAGGATATTCTTATACACTTATCCTCAATTTCCATCATTGGGTTATGATTCCTAATATATGTTTTCCTAAATCTATTTCCCAAATTTTCTACTAAACTTCCTCTGATACCAACTATAGCAACCCCTACCCTAGTAGCCCAGAGTCTATGTATGCTTTATTAAATTTGCATAATATGCAAGGAATCACATCCCAAAGGACCAAATAGTTTAGTTTTCTAGGTAAAATAGAACCATATATGAAATTTTTATTACAATTGAAAATATAAAATACAAAAAGTATTTTATTTGAGAACGTCGTTATTCCTCATAGCATATCCCTGCATATCAATCACAAAACACATCTTGGTATCCAGGGGAAAATAAAACATAAGAAGGCATGACATCATTAGTTCAGTAAGGATAATATTATAGAAGAATATATGAATAATTAAGTAATAATCAATATGGTAAGGTAAATAACTAAAATACCTACCATTTAATCAATAACGTGATCATAAAATGAGAGGAATAAATGATGATCAAATAATTACATATAAATAATCACATAAACATGAAAACTTAACCCCGTATATTATAACTAATTGAATAATCACATGAAATATTAATAACTGAATTCATAATTATTGAATTCATAATTTCTAACATCTAGAACATACCACTGAGGCCTTGTTCCATGACATCAAAATAAATGGGTAAGGCCTCAGCCACGACCCAATCTAATTTGTCTCATGAGACCTGCTGATGCATCGAGGGGCTATAGTAGGTCCCACCCATAATTTACTAAATCTAATGAATTCCTCATATGAAATGGGTGAAACATAATCAACATAATCATTCATATTGAAAGACTAACATATGAAATGTTAATACTTATCCCAATCAATAAACATAATCATAAACTATCCAATGTAATATGATTAGTATCAGATAGGTATATCCCCAGTCAAACTGATCATAAACCTTATAAACAAATAATAAGGATGTTATCATTATAACATATCCCCATTGAGGCATAAGTACAATAAATAGTTTATGTTGTTTATGAATATAAATACCATAAAGTATCCTTAAAAACATTTTTGAGGAAAATAACCTTTTCATTTTGAAAATCACCTTTCAAAAAAACATGTTCACAAATTTTTTTGAAAATAAATTCCTTTAAAAATAACCATAAAATATTGTAAAATAAGTTTTAAAACATTTAGTGTTTATGATAGTGTAAATTTTTTTTCATCCTCTACTTGTTAAAATAAAGATTCCTTTTGCATTGTCGATAAAATCCAAACGGGAATTTTTTTGAAAATGACAAAAATATTTCATTCAAAATATTTTGTAAAAAGAAAAAATAGGTTAAATTTTATTTAATAAATAATTTCTAAAAGGCTAAAATATTTTTATAAAACATTGGTTTTGATAAAAAAGGTATTTCTGACCAAAGATAGAAATAGAGCTAGATTTTCTTAAAAACATTTTCTCAATCACTTTAAGTACCTATGAGTGAATAAATGGTACTATTACATGAAAAGGTTTATGAATAATTATAGGTGAATAAAATAGATTTATTTTAAGATATAAATATCAACTAATTCTCACAAGGGAGAAATAAACATAAAAAATCATAAATATTGATGATATTGTGAAGTAAACCCTGACCACTTTGGTAACTTCTGAATCGTAGGCTCTATAAATGAAATTACATTAAATAAAACATTAAATACCATGATGATAAAAAGATTTATTATGTAACATATCAAAGGGGAAGTATATATACCACATAAAGTAAATAAGTGTTGAATATGGAATATTTATTGCATAAGTAAAAGTGATATGAGAAACCCTTACATTGTTATATGAAAATACTTAATCTATTATATTTATATTGGGTGGTTTGATGATATTTGACTTATGTGTCAAACATTACTTTGGTAGGTTGACTATTGGTATAAGAGGTCATTATTTAAAAATATCCAGAATAATAATCATAAAATAATTAAAATATTTATAAATAAATTATATTTTTAAGACCAATCATAAAATATGGTTTTGAGAAATGAAGTATGTTATGATCATGGAGATGATAGGTCATACGTAAGCATGAGTAATGTTTCAATTTTTCAACGATCATTATGGAAAGAAGGTAAGTGATATTTTATCTTTCAAGAATGATCATAATATCATAAATATCATATTATTTATTTAAATTTACTAACATATATAATCCATGTGGTTTGGTGATGAAAAGATAGTCACATCACTTCGTAAAGGTGGTTGTCCACACGTACATGAACGATGTTATCATCATTTAGCGAGTGAAATGTAAGAAAAGAAATGATATATTTTATTTTAATAATGATGAATATTTTATTAATATAATAATTATGTCATTTTTATCACATATATATTCATTAAAAAAATCCTTATTACCTTACATATAAATTTTTAGTGAAGAATGAATCACATCACTTCGTGAGCCGGTAGTCCGCTGTACACATGAGCAACATTATCGTATACCCTATGCAATGGAAATTAAAAAGGTTATATATAATATAATGACTCAATTGGTATAATTTTTTTATAAATATCATATATATACTTTATATTTTTAATCATACTCAATCGTGAGAGGTGTTGATGGAAAACGTGTCACATCGGTTCGTACAATGAGAGTTCACTGTACACACAAGCAACGTGATCGTTTCCCATTTGAGGGAAGATGACATGAATATGGGTCATGAACTTAAAATAAAAACATATTACTATATGGTAGATAATTTTGTTATTATATAATCATAAATTAATAATTTTTTAATGAGTTTGAAGAATAAATAAAAATAAAACACATAGTTAGAAATTTTACCTCTTCTTAGACCATCTATTTAGGATTATACCTAAAGTATTCCAAGAGTGTATTTTTTGAAAAAAAAAAGAGTTATAAAAATAGGGGATTTAAGTATAGAATTTATTTGGGTAGGGAGTTTAAAAAAATGTGTTTTAAGGTATGGATAAGAAAGGAGATAGGGTGGCCTTTTATAAGTGAGGTGAGTGACACACTTGTAATATTTTAACAGAAAATGGTCAACCCACATTTTTTCATGTAAAAGGATAAAAAATTGATTATTATTGAGACTTAGACATTATAAGTTCAAAATATGTCTAGAAAATATATTTTATACAAGTGTATAAGTCATTTTAACCTTTAAAGTTTTAGTTTAACCCTTGATAAACCCATATTTGCCTTAAAAGTGATATTTAATTTTTATTGGTTTCACTAATCATTATAGTCAAAAATTAAATTTAACTTACTATAAAATATAAATAATTATGATTAAAAAATGAAATCTATTTTACCAAATTAAATTCCAATAAGTGGAAAATTTTAATTTAAAAGTAATCCTATAAATGTGACTAGAAAACGAGTTTCAAAGAGAAGATGTTCAAAAGTTTACAAAGTTTTTATATAAAAATTCAATATGAAATTTTTCTAGATGAAATAAATTGTATTAATAGATATATAATTTAACTAATTTACTTTATATATAATTAGAACTTCAATTATACTTTACAAATAATTTAAACGAAAAGGCAATTTTCAATTAAAATCCATTATTTTTTACTATTCATCAAAAAATGAAACTTTTCAGAAAAATACTAAAAATTAACCCTAAGTTAATTTTGATATGTTAATTTCAAAAATGATTTTTATTTTTTAAAATAATTTTTTTAAAGTAGTAAAAAATAATTATAAATTATGTGTGAAAGCATGATTAAACCACCTTTTAGAAAAATATAGTTTCTAGAAGACATTTATTTTACTTTAAATTGTTTTTTATTTTATTTATAATAAATATATAACCATTTAAATTATTTTATACATGTGTAAATAATATAATTTTTATAATTTATTATGTACTATTCATACCTTACAACTTAACCACTAGGTTGTAATGGTAATGTCTAAATAATAATATTTTAATAGAGCATCTTGTTTCATTAAAATTTGGTGTTGTGTGCATTGAAAGCTATCAAAGAGATTGAATTTATTTAAAAATAAATATATCTTAAATTATTGGGGTGTTACATTCACTTATAATAGTGGCATCACTTGTCATATATGCTATCTAACATGACGTTCCTGTTTTAAAATCTTGGGGGTTTACAAGAACATTGGGAAACTATTAAAAAATACTAAGATATCACAAAGGAATAGATGATAAAACCCTTTTCTTTAGATATGATGGTCCATTGGTTGGGTATATTGATTATAACATTAGGGAGATTCATATTCATAAAAAATCATAACTGTCTATGTGGAAGAGAACACCTATAAACAACATTGAAATTTGGGTGGAGGACTGGATGACAGGTGCCAGCACACCTATCCCTCTTTCGAGCCACCCACTCGAAAGAAAAAGGAAAGATATATGATGATGGGTATAAACACACCCATACAATGTTATGATAGTGTCTAGACTATATTATGTTTTCTTAGAAGTTACCCTTGACACATGCTCATGATGTCATGATTTTTTATGCTTCTACATGGTTATGATTCCATAAGCTTGTGATTTCATTTCCCTATACCATGTTTTTATTCTTATTATCATAATCTTTATAATATCATATTGTGACCCTTGACTCTCATGTTATGATTTATTACCATGATTATTCCCTTATTGGTATTTTTATCTCACCCTTTCCATTATATATTTTCCCCAGGATATCCCATGACGGTTTAGAGGGATTATGGGAGTATGAGAACCATTTGGAGTTTTAAATAAATATGTCTCATTTATTCTTAATATTTTTTATTTTTATATCTAATATTTTAATTACACTATAACTCTTGATAGTTTGTTGTGTATTTGTTGTAAAAGATCATTAAGAATAATGAAATAATATGTGTTTTAGGCCCGAGTCTCTATAGTTGGTTTCAAAAGGAGGTTTATTAATTTTTGGAGATTAGGATGATATAACCTTAGTGAAAACCCATGGGAAAATTATAAGTTATATATCTAATTATAGGATAAAATGATAATGTTTTGGTAATGTTTTGAGTATGTTATTTTCCTAGAAATTAAATCCTTATCTAGATACAAAAAGTGGACACAGTTTTGGGGCATATGCATCTTGGGGTAATAACCAATAAAATAGATAGTCAATTATATCTCAGACATCATTCTAGTAAATTATTAATGGACCCTTACTATGTACCTAGTTTTATACTAATAGGGGATATGATTTTCTTAATAATATGCTCTTTATAAACCACTATGGAGGATTTATTTTCTAGTTACTTTGAGGGAATATGTTTAGAAGTATAAGACAACCCAACTTATAGTAATCTAGGTTTAACTAAGATTGATATAGGTTGAATAAAAGGAATTATGGGATAATATGACAATGAAAATGGTAAAAAGTTTTAAGGTTAAATCTATTTTATATTATTGATAATGATAATCCCCATAAAATGGTAAATTTTTGTCTCCCATGTTAACCATTTTGGATTTAGTGATGTTTGTAATTTGATGGAACCAGGTTAACGTTTGGTGTGAAGGAAAATGTGAAGCTTAACCCAATGATAAATCAATTATAATGGGAGATAGATTGTGAAATTTGGTGATTATGCAAAACCAGCTATTACAAAACCTAGTTAACAATGTAACCATAGTTGAAATCCTTGGTGCACCAAAGAAGATACGAATGAAGTCTCATAAAAATGTAGGTAATGAAAATGATGAAATAAGGGATATTAAACCACCTTTATGTAAAAAATATGGAAAAGTTGACCAAGGATATTTCCTAAAGGTGACAAGAAATTTCTTTACTTTTGAAATAGTCATTCATCATTCATCAAACAACCATAAGAATATGAAGAGGTTTGTTAACATGATGGGAGTGAAAATCATGAATCTATAAGAACCCATAATAGTCCAATGCATTGATTGTGTAAATCTTAGACATTACCCAAGTTAGTGTCATGAATTTAAGGATTATAAGAATTATAGGCTTGAATAAAAACCATAACCAAGTGGAATAAGTTTTTCCATATTTAATGACTACCGATGAGGTGGATTGTGATAACTAAATCCTCTATTTCAGAATCATGGATATGGGATCTATATTCTATCTAATCTAAGTTTCTTAGATTATTTTCTAATTATACCATGCTGAGGTTTTTTTATAAAAAAAGAAACATCTAGTTATATGATAGTTACATTTTGGAATTTAAGATTAGGGTAACATTAATCATAGCATGGGTATTTAGATGGATTTAATGTGATTCTAGTAACATATTAACTATTTTAACATAAAATCCTTATTCATAGATTATGGTTATAATACCCACAACATCCTCCTTATTGAAAAAATGTATAGTGGTAGTGAGATCAACAAAAAACAATTGTGGAGAGGTCTTAACACCACTATAACATCAAAAGATAACAACAGATTCTCTTTATCATCATCCTTCAATGCACAACCACCATGTGTAGGACCCTATGATTCTAGAGAGGTTAAAAGCACCATTCTAATGGTGGATTTATAATACCACCCACTTACACCAATATTACAACAGGACATAGAGGTTAGTTGAAAATGGGGAGGCCTCCTAGTGACTTCAAGGTTGTGGGTAGTTCGAGAATCAAGTTTTATCCCCCAAAGCTTGTGAGTACATGCATCATGTGCAAGAAATAATTTAGGCCATGGAAGGCCCTATTTGGGTACATTAAGAGGCACTTGTAGAATACATGGTGGGGAATCCAACCCTTACCAACTTTTAGATGGGATGGATTCACAGAGCATGCAACATAAAGACTAGTGCAACATGTGGGAAATGAGATGAGTAGTTATCTATCGAGGCTGGAAATTCAGGTGAGGGATAAACAAGAGAGGGAACAATCCAATGTGCTGGGGAGACTACTTTGGAAAGGGTTGGGAGATTTATGAATGCAGATCTCAATGATCCTTATATGGAGGAGGATTATTCTTCATTGAATTTTTTTTAGACCTCCAATCTCAACTAGTATAACCAAGATGGACAAGCACGTGGTATGAGAGAATAGTTTGTGTGGTGTATATATTATAAAATAGGGAATAATATTTTATTGCTTAGAATAATTTATGAAAATATATCATTGTATGTCTGGATATAAGCTCATGGAAAAATAAAACAGGTCTTAACATCAAACCTTGAGAGGTTTTTAACTCAAATGGTTATAAATAAACACAATATAAGGGTTATACTTATTATAATTGAATAGATGTGATCATCCTATCTTTGTAAACATCAAATATTGAGACGCCTTACAGATACCCTAAGCTAACTTTTTTAGTGATTAATAATTTAAATAGGGAGTACACAATTTATTTAGGGTGGGGATTGTAACAACCTAATATTTCACTATATTTTCTCATTAAATAAATGAAATATTAAATAGTGTGTTTTACATTATATAGAAAACTAAAATAGAAAAATAATGATATATTTTTAATATTGAATAAGATCATTCAAACGTAGATATTAAATTAGCTAGTATAAAATTAAATTAACCCTATCTAAAAAAATCAACAAAGAAAGTAGGAAGAAATGGAATCCATAAGAAAAATTCGTCCATAAAGCCCATTTTTTGAGATTTAAAATGAGGTATATTTGATAGGGTTTTCACTGGACCAATCCCAATCCTAAATTGAGAAACTATAATTTGAGTGAAACTATATGTGGGAGATGTTTAAGCTCATGAAGAATACAACATGATCCATGCTAGTCGAACTGTCACCCAAAACAACAATCAAATATTATCAGATACTTTGGTCTTATGAGAAGATCATAAGAGTTTGTAGAAGTAGAACTTATGATTATAACAAAATGTAATTAAATAATTATTTGTATATACATGTCATTATTTTTAATACTTTCCCTCAGGGTGCAGTTTAGTGGTAGCTTCCCCAATGTGTCTCAATGAGGTCTCTATTTTGAGCTTCATCAAGTACTTCCCTATATTTTATGTTTCATTATTTCCTTTTTCATTTATACCCTTTCCTCGCATCGATGTAAATTTTTTTCATACTTTTTGAAAATTCAATTTTTCTCAATTCACCTTATACTTAGAAAGAATTTTTTTTATAAATTAGTGTTTTATTTCAAGGAAGTAAGTTTATTATAATTTAATAATAAAAATATATATTTATTGAATTAATAATTTTTTAACACTATAATAATTAGTAACTTATAGGAAAAATAATAGTTAAATTACCAAAAGTCATTTTTCTATAAAAACAAATTTTCTCTATATTTAATATATTTAATTAATTTTTTTTATAAAATTTCTGGTGTAAATTTTATAAAATTTAGTACACTTTTTTCATAAAAAAATTAAATTAAGATTAATTTTTGTGATTTTTATAAAATAATTTATTTCTAGGTAAATTCTGAAAAATACTGATTTCACTAATACTATCACTTTTACGATATTATTATAAAAAAATTACATGGAAACTTTCGAAACACCATTAACAATAAAAAATATATTTTATAAAGTTAAATTATGTTTCTTAAATACTATGTTGATATATAAAACCTATGTTTAACATCTTAGAAAATTTAGGTAATGTTTTAACAAAATTTTATTTTCATATGTTTCTTTTAATAAATTTTTCACATTGTTGAATTAGTTTTTCAAATTATTTTAATGTTTATTAATTATTTATTGAATAATAATAGTCATTTTAATTACAATGGAATCAATAAAAGTGATAATTTTTTCCTAAATAAAAATTATATGCTTAAAGTACACTTTTTTTTTTCTAAAAATGAGGTTTTATGTGTTATCTACGCTAATACTAAAATTAATTTATATAAATAATGGAAGTTTTATTTTTTAAAATTACATAAATATTTAAAACCATCATGTTCAAATTAATAAATAATTTTAATTTTAATTTTTTCAATTAAAATTAGTTTCTAATGGTGAAAATAGAGTTATCACGATAAGGGTAAATTAGTGTAAAAATGGTTTAAACCTTGTGAATGTGGATAAAAAATGCGAAAAACATGTATAATATTGAATTGTAGAGGTATTATAGAATTTATCTCTAATCCACACCATTTTTTCCATTTTTAAAGCCTTTGGTCTTTAATAATTTAGTGATATCATTGATAAATAATGAGTTTTTACAAAAGTTCCCTTTTATTCACTTATAAAATGAGACCACATACTCCCAATTTATTAACCCATTCCAAATACTTGGATAAACTGAAAATCTACCATAGTATATCCTCAATACCCTCCCCACTGCATTGAATCTTTGTTCTCACCAAAATACCAATCTAAAGAGACTTAAGGAGCTACCCATGGGAGAACTTCCATGGGAAAGGTAATACTCTCAACCCAATTTTTCTATGTTCTTTTATTCTTATAAACCCCTAAATTACCCTTTATACATGAAGGTATGCTAATACCATCAATGTTACTATGATAAAATGTTATTATACTAATGGAATATCCATTATATACTTTCCTCTAAAATCATTTTGACATAGGAATAAAATGTCATGTGTGTGTGCGCACTACAACCTCCATGAACAACATGTTCAATTTTCCATGACCACATTAAATGGTGTAGTATCCTAGACTATAATACGCTAAGACATGCACCGATCTGGTTGGCCACATGACCTCAAGCATGCCTTCCCACACGCCATAGGCTGCCGAATAGTAGTCGGGGCCTAATATTGTATAGTGGGGAGACTATACCCCCATGATCAGAGTGAAAAACAACTATATAAATAATACTAAATCGAATAAACATTAATAAATAACTTGTAGTGAAATAATAATAAATCATATAAATGTTTCCAATAGGAGGAAACCAAAGCAATGTCCTGCACAAAATGATACTATGTCATGTAATATAGAAAAAGGGAAGTACATGAGATATAAGGGTACAAGTATATACAACATGCTAAAAAAAAAATGAAAAATACCAAAAGCTATCACTACTAGCATCATGAGCATAGGATTGGTCCTATTCTCCTATACTTCATCCTAGTACAAAAAATCAAACATCAGAAACAAATTTCTTCCCTTTGTCTATCCCTAAAATCAAGAAGTCTATTCGGGTACCATGGGCGGCCCGAACAGGGTGTGAGATATACTCAGTAGGCCACCACAAATGGTTTATAGAACTATACACTCTATGTATATAAAATGAGCAGTGTGTAGGTAAAATTGAGGGTAAAATAATAAATAAATAAAACACATTGTTTTGGGTTCCACATTGTATGTATGTATGTATGTATGTATGTATGTATGTATGTATGTATGTATGTATGTATGTATGTATGTATGTATGTATGTATGTATGTATGTATGTATGTATGTATGTATGTATGTATGTATGTATGTATGTATGTATGTATGTATGTATGTATGTATGTATGTATGTATGTATGTATGTATGTATGTATGTATGTATGTATGTATGTATGTATGTATGTATGTATGTATGTATGTATGTATGTATGTATGTATGTATGTATGTATGTATGTATGTATGTATGTATGTATGTATGTATGTATGTATGTATGTATGTATGTATGTATGTATGTATGTATGTATGTATGTATGTATGTATGTATGTATGTATGTATGTATGTATGTATGTATGTATGTATGTATGTATGTATGTATGTATGTATGGAAAAGATAACCAGACCATTAAATAGTCATGTGTAACCAAATACCCAACCCAAGAATTTTCTTTGGCTTTGTGGATGGATTCATAAACCTTGTAAAAATGAATGCTTAGTTATTAATTAAAAGGCACCGTTAGTTCTTAATGAAATGAGTCCTCATCCTATCCAAGGAAATTCATAAGGAGGAACCCAATTATCTCTCTGGGATAACTATAACTACCCTTCACCATAAGATTCTGTCCAAGGAAATATGTAAATGGAACCCAAGTGTCACTGTTGAAATCTCTTAAAGGCATAATACTCTATTCATCTCCATGGTATTCCACATAGATAATGAAGTATCACTCGTGGAATGGTAGATAAACATTTCGTACTGAGCTCGTCCAAGGTAATCCACTAGGTAACCAGGTATCACTCATGGGTAAAGTACATATGGCACCTGACCTGTGAGCCTGTCCAAGGTATTCTATAAAAGAAACTAAGTATCACTCCCAGTGTATTGATATTCATTTACAAATTCTAATTATAAATCTCAATGAACCCATCTAAGGAATCATTAAGTTGGGACCATTTTATCGTCATCAACTTCATGTATGGGTATGGGTTTATCATTTAAGTCAATTTATTATACATTTTGGAAGCATCATCAGAGGATTCTGGAATGTGAAAAAACACTCTATTATAAATATGATAAGACTTTTAGGGAAACTATCTAAACAAACTACCTTATGGGGGTATATGACCATTCATCCATTATTTTAATTTAAATAAAAGTGTAACAGAAGAAATTGAAAAAATGGACAAAAACCCTAAAAAGGGCATATTTGATCACCCCAAAATAGAGTAGAAGATGGAAGAATAAATTGAGAAAGGAATGAAGAGGATTGAATCTCTTACTAATGTGGATACAAGTAACATATAGAGAATAATTAGAGCTCAAGCTATAGAGGAAGACTAAATCCTAGGTTAGGTGTTGGAGTGCTCCCATGGGAGAAGAGGTGTTGTGCAAGAGGAGAAATGAGAAAGGAAAGGGTTCTACCATCTTTTTAAAAAAACCCATTAAATATTCACAACATGAATATTATTCATGTCATGAAATTATTTGGTTTTTACCCTATGAGAAAAAGCAACACATTTCATGAATTAAGTCTGGCCAGAATAATTCACATCATAAATTGTATTCATTACGTTTACTAAATTTGTACCCTATAACAAATTTATAGGGACTTCCCCAAACAATTCATGTCATGAATAACTTTTACATCATGAATTTCCTATAAATCCATCTCTAACACACCTACTAACATTCCTTATAGAAGGAAACCGACCTATCTAAAGGCACAGTTTCATGATCTAGGATAAAAGGAAACATAATGAGGGTTAAACCAAAAAAATTAAAATAAATCATACATTTAAAAAGATATGGGACATTAAAAATTCCCCCCTTAAAACAACTCTTCCCTAAGTTTCCCTTTTTATGGTGGAAAAAATTCATATGAGAAAACTTTTGGCCATTGATCATGTACATCGACCTCTCTCCCCCAGGTCTCATCCTATACATGAATGTGCTTCCATAACACCCAGAGTAGGGGAACTAACCCGCCTCAGAGGAAATTCATGATTTGATCAATGATACATACAATATTCTTCTCAAAGGATGCATCTAGATCCAAATCACTATCCTTAGGATGAAACAAATGAGTTGGGTCAGATTAAAAATGGTGAAGATGTGATACATGGAAGATGTTGTGCATGGGCCGGTACATCTAAGGTAAAGCTAATCGACAGGATACCAACCCATCTCACTCCACAATCTCAAAAGTCATGATATAATAAAGAGATAAATTACCCTATCTCTCAATCCATCTATGACCCAATCTAGGAGAAACTCATAGAAAGACTCATTGTCCCACCTCAAACATAAAAGTTTGGTGGTGAATATAAGTATAAGTCTTCATCTTGGGCTTAGTTATAGCCATACACTTATGAATTAGCTATACTTCCTCTAAAGTCTCTTGAATGAGATGAGGTCCCAGTAACATTGCCTCACCTATCTTTAACAAGCATAGGGGTGAATGGAATAACCTACCATATAGGGCCTCATAGGGAGACATAAGAATATTTTCCTAAAAGATATTATTATAGGTAAACTTGACAAGAGGAATATGTTTCTCCCAAGAACCTCCAAATCTAGGAAACATTCTTGGAACATTTCCTCTAACACTCATATCATATTCTTATATTAACCATTGGTTTGAGGATGGTATGTTTCACTCAGATTCACTTGTGAACCCTGTGCTTTCTTTAACCTCTACTAGAACTATGATGTAAACCAAGCATCCCTATCTGATATGATAGAACATGGAACAACGTGGAGGAATATAATCTCATGAAGGTAAATAATCCCAAGATCATATACTAAAAAGGTATCCTTAATTTTAATAAAGTTCACAAACATGGTTATCCAATCAACGATTACCCATACCATGTCACTACCTTGAGGAGATCTTAAAAATCCCATGATAGGTGCTTCTAGACATGAAGATTCATGAGTTAAATGCCTATAATATCCACATATCCCCAAGAAACTACATATGTCAAAGACATTCTTGTGATACTCCTAGGAAACTATGATGCTCACCTTCTCTAGGTCAACAGACAGTCTTACCTCAGAGCTGACATAACCCAAGAAGTTAACCTTATTAATCCGAAAGTGGAATTTGGTGACCTTATCATATAGCTATTTATCCCTCAGTGTATTCATCATGATCTCAATTTTTTTGGAATGGTCTTTTCAAGTGTGAGAATACACTAATATATCATCCATGAATACTACCACAAGAGAGTCCATATATGGGTGGAAATCATGATTTTTTAGATCCATAAAAATAGATGGCATGTTATTAAGGAAAAATGACATAAATAATTATTCATACATTCCATATCTACTATGGAACATTTTATGTGCTATGTTTTACGGATGAACACAAATTTGATGGTATCCTGAACTCAAATCAATCTTTGAGAAAATCGTTACTCCTCAGAGCTGGTTGAAGTGGTAATCTATATGTGGAACTAGGTACTAGTTCTTAATTTTAATCTAGTTCAACAGATGGTAATCCATACAAAATATGAGGGTACCATCTTCCTTATTTTTGAAAAGTATAGGTGAATCCCACAGGGAAGAATTGGGTCTTATAAAAACATTAGCTTTCAAATCCTATAGATTCCGCTTGAGCTCATGCAACTCAGTATAATCCATCATGTAAGGAAGAATAAATATTAGTGCATCTCTAGGAACTATCTCAATAGAAAACTCTACCTCTCTCTTAGGAGGTAGTTGTAATATCCTGGTTCTAGAAGCCGCCCAGAGGTTCCCCGTACCCGGTTGGTCACATGGCCTCAAGCGCATTTCCCCAAATTCCAGAGGCATCCGACTAGTAGCGAGGGCCATGGGTGTGATAGTGGGGAAACTATTCCCTCATTGGAAGAGTAATTCGGTAGAAATAAACATATAACAATACTGGAAGTAGTAATAATAACGTGCAATAAGTAAATAGTGGAAGACTATAAGTAATAATCAACTAGATAACATATATATAAATGATGCATGATATTTTTGTATAGAAAATCAGCCAATAAGTCACAATGCTGGAATACAGCACTAAACCAAAGTACAAAGAAAAAAATAAAATCAAGCAGCACCGCAAGCCTCAACTTGGTCCCATGCTCTCCAGCTCCATAGCAATCAAGTACCTGAAGTAGAATTGTGTTTGCCCTTATCTATACCTACAACAATATAATCTTTTTAGGCCTAAAATCATGACCCAAACAGGGTGTGAGATGAATCACAGTAGGCAACCACCCAAAGATTTTTGCCTAACAGTCAGTGAATATATATAGCAGACAATAAGAAAAAAGAAGCAGTAAACATGGAAGTACTCAAAAGTAAACAATACTATAGTTTCAATTGCATTAATTTTCATATATCAAGTAAACAACTAATCAAAACAAGTAACCCTATGGGAATTACTCATAGCCTAACCCCACTTTTTCAACTAAACAAACACAAGCAACCCTCTGGGAAGTACTCACAGTCTAACCCCTATGGTTCAGCTTTAACAAAGGCTCTATGAGGAAGCACTCACTATAAATTCCCCATGTCGACTTGTATTAGTAACTATAGACACTATGGGGAAGCACTCAACGTCCAATTCCCCCTATGGTCTCGTAATGAGGAACTACAGACACTCTCAGGGAGTACAAATTCCATCCCCTCTAGGGTCTTGCAATGTAAAAGTAAACAGAAACTCTCGGGAAGCCCTCAGCATCCATTCCCCCTATGGTCTACTACACCAGTTTCCCATGGCCTTATGCAAGTAAATAGTGCATAAATGATATATGGAATCAATGTAAACCTCAATAAATACTTGGAAAGTAGTTTATAACATATCATAGCATGTAAAATAAAGTCACTCCATTTTAATAATACTAGGCATGGAAAACAAAGCAGCATGACATGAAAAGCTAGTCCAAATGGTCAATATCAAGAAAACATGGGAAACACATCCATAGAAAGGTAAATAACCCTATTTACAATCATAAATCCTCTACTCAAGAACACAAGGCATAGCAGACAATAATAGGGCTAAAAACCATAAACACGCAATACCCCGAACAAGGGTATTGGGAACTTTTGCACATATAACTCGAAGAATAACTACAAAAAGGCACAAACCACCTACCTAGTAATTGTACGATCGATATAGTTGAATAAAAAAAATTTATTCAAACTAGAATTTAGTATATCTATGTGGATTCCAATGCAATCGACGATGGTCGATTCAGATAATAGATGATGGGTCAGGGGATCGGAGAAGAATTGCATCGTACGGTCTCTTCTGGACAATAGGAACGGAGAAGAAGGTATTTTTGTGAATGAGACACGACCCCGGTATGTTTAATGAAATAAGAGAAAACATACATGATGTGTCTTTTAAAATTACACTACGTGTATATGCCTTTACTAGGCCCTACTTTAGGCGGTCTCTAGGTCACCCCACATGGACATGTACTTGGCCATTACACAGCTAGTACATGGTCACCCGTGACAACTGGGTACACGGTGAATACTTATAAGTACATGACGTGTACTCCTGAAATTTCCAGAAACTCCTCTTTTTCTTAGAAACAGCCAAAAAAGAAATACATAACTAAAAAAAATATTTGGGTTCTTACAAACTTCCCCTCTTAAAGAAATTTTTCCCCAAATTTCCCTAGCAAGGCGGCGTAGAAAAATAAACCTTGAACAGCTCCAGCCACTGTGATCGTACATTAGGCTCCCTCTTCCAAGTCTCGTTCTGTACTTGCTCGTGCTGCCATATAACTCATACTAGAGGAATAGATTTTCCTCTAAGAACCTTTTCACTATGATCAACAATCTGAATAAGATTCTCCGCAAATGATGCATCCACCTGCAACTCAACCTCCTTG
This sequence comes from Viscum album, assembly GCA_963277665.1. Classification (NCBI taxonomy): domain Eukaryota; kingdom Viridiplantae; phylum Streptophyta; class Magnoliopsida; order Santalales; family Viscaceae; genus Viscum; species Viscum album. Next base: position 812,016,888 of record OY728123.1, read on the forward strand.
GGTTAAAATACATGAGATGGGTCTGAGAAGTAACGCAGCAACTGAGAAACGTGGAAAACGTCATGCATAGCCTGGTACCTCTGAAGTAACTGTAGCTGATAGTTAACCGGACCGACTCTCTCCAGTACCTCAAATGGTCCATTAAATCTAGGTGAAAGCTTTCCCTATCTCCTAATCCTCCAGTGTCCCAACCTCGGTGTGAAATGTTGGAAAACCTAATCTCTGACCTTGTACTCTAGAGGTCCTCTTCGTCGATCATCATACGACTTCTGTCATGAATGTGCAGTAGACAACCTCTTCTGAATCAACTCTATTTGTTTCGTGGTCTCCTAAACAAGATGAGGTCCCAATATAGCTGCCTCTCATGCCTCCAGCAACCATAAGGGTGATCGGCATGGCCTACCGTACAAATCCTCAAAAGGATCCATATGAATAGTTTCTTGAAAACTATTATTATAGGCAGACTCCATAAGAGGTACGTGATTCTCCCAATTACCACCAAAATCTAGGACACATTCCCGAAGCATGTCCTCCATCACCTGTATCATACGCTCTGATTGGCCATCTGTCTGGGGATGGTAAGTTGTACTCAGAAGTACCTATGTACCCAAAGCCTTTTGTAGTCCCTACCAGACCTGAGAATTAAAATGTTCAACCCTATCTGAAACAATTAAGTGTGTAACCCCATGTAGATGTACAATATCTCGGATGTACAACCTCTCCAACTCATCAACATTGAAGGTCTCCTTGATTGGAAAAAAGTGAGCAACCTTCGTGAGTCTGTCAATGACAACCCAAACTGCATCATTACCTTGAGTTGACCTTGATAAAACTATCATGAAGTCCATCACGACATCATTCCACATCTACTCAGGAATGAGTAACTCCTGCAAAAACCTTGTTGGTCATTGATGCTCCACCTTCACCAACTGACAGGTAGAACACCTCAGGACAAAACTAAAAACATCTCTCTTCATACCTGACCACCAATACCGACATTTCAGATATCGATACATCTTGGTGACACCAGGATGAACTGCCCAAACTAAGGAATGAAATTCCCACATCATCTCCCTGTGCATGTCTGATGACACCCATATGCGTCCATGAAAATGAAATATCTAATCCTCACCTACTGTACATCTAGGAATAGGGTCCTCTCCTAACACACTCTCTTGTAGAACTAGGCCTTCGGCATCTAATAGCTACCTCATTCTCACTCAATCAAGTAGAGTAGAGGTAACAGCTACAGAAGAAAGGAATGTATACCCTTGCCTATTTTGCACCTCCAAATGCATCTTAGAAAACATATCCATAAGCTACCACTCATTGTTGGCCTCCTAAACTGCCTGTATCTGAGTCCTCCTTCTCAGTACATCCACCATTGCATTTCCGTTCCCAGGAATGTAGGAAAGTTCAACATCAGAGGACTAAAGGTACTCAACCCACCTTTTCAATATCAAATTCAGATCATGTTGAGTGAAGATACAATTGAGACTTTTATGGTCAGTGAAAACCATAAAATTCTCTTAGAGAAGATAATATCTCCAACAGCGTAAGGCATGAACAACCGCATCCAACTTGAGATCGTGCATTAGGTAATTCCTCTCATGTGGCCTCAACTGTCGAGACTCATACACAATGACTCCTTCTCCCTGCATAAGAAAAGATCCTAGAACGATACATGATGCATCACAGTAAACAATATATATATTTTCCGGCTCTAGAAATACTAGTATTAATGCTGAAGTTAACATCCCTTTCATCTCCTAAAAGGTTAACTCGCTAGAATCTGACCACATGTACTTTTCACCCTTCTTATTCAGCCCATCAGTGGCACTGCTAAGCGTAAAAAGTCATGTATGAAACATCTGTAGTAACCTGCCAGCCCTAGAAAACTCCGCACCTCAAAGATGTTCTTTAGTTTCTCCCAAGAAACTACTGCTCTCACTTTCTCTGGGTCTACTGATAATCCTGTCTCTGAGATAACATGACCCAAGAAGTGAATTTGGTCCAACCAAAAGTGTAATTTTGAGAGATTATCATATAACTGATTCCATCTCATTGTACTCAAAATGATCTCAAGATGTGTGGCATGTTCGTTTCAAGTGTGAGAGTACACCAAGATATCTTCCACGAAGACTACCATGAAAGAATCCAAGTATGGATGGAGCACTCGGTTCATCAGTTACATAAAAACTGCAGGCGCATTCTTGAGACTGGACAACATAACCACATACTCATATAGACTATACCTATTCTAAAAAGCTGTAATAGGTATATCAGATGGTCTAACACGCAACGGATGGTAACCAGATCTTAAGTAAATCTTCAAGAACACCTGAGCTCCATAAAGCTGATCAAAGAGATCATCAATCATTGGTAAGGGATATTAGTTCTTGACCATCAACTGGTTCATCTTCTTATAATCCACACAAAGTCTGAGGTTACCATCCACATTCTTCACAAAAAGGACAGGCGAACCCCAAAGAGAAGTACCAGGTCAGATGAAACCCTTTGCCTGTAACTCCTCTAACTGCTTATTGATCTTCTGTAACTCTGTTGTAGCCATCCTATAAGGAGTAATGGACACCGGTGGCACTCCTGGAACAAACTCAATAGAAAAGTCTACCTCTCACTCTGGAGGCAAACCTGAAAGGTATTTTGGAAAGACATCCCTGAAATGGTCCACCATTTGAGGAAGGTCCAACTTTGAATTCCCCTAGTCATCTAGATATATACTAGAAATCTAGGTTGTAATGCCTCCCAACCCATGATGCTCGGGTCCTGCTCTGCTTGCCTAAATATCACATCCTCCCTTATTTAGAAACAAATCTCCCTCTGGTGATGTGAAACTCAACCTATGATGATAGCAATCGACAACAACTTAGAAGGGAACTAACCAGTCTATTCCAAGAATGACATCATAGCCAGTTATATCTAAGACATAAAGGTCCCATAAGAAGTGACACCCACCAACCTCAAGAGAGCACTCATTGAACTGACCTACACTAGCCATTCTCATCCCCAACGGAGTTTCCAACGTCAAGACATCAGTAGAAGAAAAGATACAGAGCCCAAGGTTCTCCACAAAAAACAAAAGATATGAAACTATGGGAATCCCCTGTATCAAAACGTTCAGAAGCTAAAACAGGGGCAACTAGGATCATACCTTGAACTGTAGAGGTTCTGATATCCTGCTTCTATTGGGTCTTCTCCACTGAAAAAGTTTGGTCTGTATCACAACCTTGTGACCCTACCTGACCACCCTGAGATGATTCATCCTATTTTTGCTAAAATCCTACCAACTAGCTACCATGACCGTGAACTCCACCTTGGCCTAAATGGCTGGAAGAACTCCAGTTCCCATACTGATGAGAAACTGGTGGTCCTGCTACGGTATGAGGAGTCGAAACAAAACCCCTATCACCAGCTGCTGGAGATAAAAACTGACAGAACCACTGAGTATGTCCCATCTTTCCGCAAGATCGACACTCCACTGGGTCTCGGGCAATATGGCCTCATATTCTCACTCTTCCCGCATTGGTTGCATGCCACCTGGATACCAGAAGGAGTATCCCGCCTACTATGATCTCTATATGTAGACTCAATATAATGCTTCCTTCTGTTAGTATGAGGGGTACCAACTCTAGATGTCGAACCTCCCTGGCTCACAACTCCAGAATCCCTCAGATTGAGCTCTGTGATCAGCGCCCGGTTTATTATAGATGTGATTGAAGTCAACCTAAAGATATTCACCTAAGATCGGATGTCATTCCTGTAAGAGTTAGTGTCCAAGAACCAATTGGTTTTAATTTCATTACATGGATATTTAATGTATTATTATATATTGTTCATTATTATTCATAACTATGATGCAATAATTTCCTAGAGTATTTTTTACATTGAGAAGGTCAAGGAAGTTCCCCACTATGATAAAAACCTTGAAATTCTATAACAATATTCTTAAATATATTTATGTGGTTGGATGACATACTATGATCAGACACATAGCATGCAGACTGTTAGGTGTGAGTACTTATAAGAAGATGAGACTTCCTCTCATGAAGTTCACACTTGGTAATATCCAAGATAGAAGATTATGAGAAAAGACCCGCTAGTAGGAATTCCACATGTTTTGGTGTCATCAAATATTTCTATTTGAGAGCGTGTGTAATGATCATTAGACTTTAAGATTATCATTAATACGTGTCACAACTCGCACACTTTGATTTAATGACGAAAACTGTCACGCAGATAGTTGGCGGGAAGTAGGGTACGTTGGGTGCGTCACGAGTGGAATGTTATTAATGGATAAGTCAAGGAAGGATTTTTCTATTCCATTTATGGAAGTTGATATCTCGGACCATTGATTTAAATAGAACCGTCATGCAAAATTCCATGGCCATGGTGTAATGATGACTTTATTTCAAGTAGTCAAATAATTACGTATCAAGCATAAATGTTGATGACACTATCATGAAACATGCTTGATGAGATATTGAGACAAAGATTATATTACACAGTGAGCATTCATATGTGGATGTCATTTTTGTGACTTTACGTTCTTTCTCTTGGGTTCCTTGACCCATTGCAAGACATTACTCTTGGACTTTAGGCAAGCCCACTTATTGCCAATGAGAAAGAATCCTAGAGGGTCACATACTAAGTATTTTTGGTGGTCTTAGTTAAATTATATTTGAATTTAATTAATGAAATAAATATTATTCTCAAGACCGTGGAATAATTTTATTCAAATTAAAATGATCTCATAAATTAAATAAAATGTATTTATTTATTTTATTAAACATTTAATAAATATTTATTTACTAGTTTTTAAATAAAATATTTATTTAAGAAAATAAATTATTTATTTATTTATATAGGTGTTCAATAAATTGAAGTGTAATTCGAGTGGACCAAGGTCGGTCTAGTATTAAAATAATTATTTTCATGATGGGAGATAATTATTTAACTAGTCGGCACAAGTTAAAATAATAATGACGCTACTATTATTTTGTGACATGGAATTTTATTTTATAATTCTATTTTGTACAAGTTGGAACACCATGAATAATGACACGGTATTATTATTATGACCATGGGATTTCTCTAAGTTCATGAATGTATTTAATTGTTTATATGCAATTAAATATTTTAACTGAAATTCCATCTATATAAATAGACAAGTTGTCATATTGTTCCATAAAACACACCACATGCCTGGTGAATTGAGAATTGTTGATCCAAAGAATTTCTCTCTTGAATCCTCCTCTCTCCCCTCTCAAGAATGAGAGATGTTCTTCAAGTCCGTAGAACAAGCTATCAAAAATGACCGACACAAGACACTCTCTTCACCGCGCTAGCACCGCAGAATGAGAAATGTCGATCAAAGGCCATCGGAGCACATGTGGATCACCACTATAGGGATTCTAGTTTGGATCTTCACAAGTGCAATGAGATAATCTGGAATGGTCATTCAAGATGATCAACATCATCAATGAATAAAAATACCAAAGATCCAAGTATAATTTTTGTTTATGAAATTAATTAAATTAATTATGTGCAAGATCCTCTCTAAAGGTTTTGGGCCTCTTTCTTCTTCATCTAAATCGTTGATTATATTCCATGGAGACTGGTGTTCATCGTCGTATTGATCACATAATAATCATTGATCATGGTAAAAATCAAAGTTTGGTGCCATCCCAACCATGCTTCTATTATGCCAGGAATGTTCAAGTGCTATCAGAGGGGTTACATCATAGTTTATAATTATTTAAATATTTTTTTGATGAATTATGAATTTAATAATTTAGTTGTTTCAATTCAAGTTAATCATTATGAAAATATGAGTGTCGAGATCTATTCCTCCTCTTTTGTTTCTCATTCACCTTACAGAAATGATATTTTCTTTTTTTATTTTGATTAAAATAAAATAGAGGATCTTATCCAGAGGTGCCAAAGATTCTTGGTCGTACAACACCAGAAAACACGACATGTATTTGGCAGTACACGTCGTGTAGTAAATATTCAATGCATCAGACCATTATACCAAACCAAGTCATGTGTTGGACTCTTTCAAAGTCTTAAATGACTTTGTGTGTTGATCAGGAATAGGTGGAACGCGGTTTACGAATTACACATTGTGTGGCCCAAATGGACCCGATGTGTAGTCCCTTTGGGTTAGGGTTGGATCGTGTACCCCGTACATGGCTAGCCCAACTAGAGACCGTGTAACAAGGAACTACACGGTGTGTGGCCAACTGGACATGCCATGTACTCTGAAGATTTCTTAAGTACACTCATATGATGTTTCTCTAGGCGTGTACTTCAGATGGATGGTGAACAAAAGTACATGATGCATAGTTGGAACTACACGTCGTGTACTCATCCAAATTACACAAATTTATAAAAATTTATTATTATATTATACAAACCCTTGAGATGTGTACTATCGTGTGTTCATAAAGCTGATGCACAACACGTGATAGATGTTTTATATATATGTGTTTAATTTAACATCTTCATAATGTTCATTTCTACTCATTGGGTAGTTATGAATTGGAATTCACCAGGTTTCCACCAAGGTACAAGTTACGTACAAAGATAATTTTAAATAAATTTATTTGTTTAAAATTATGATGGATGAGAATCTCAAGGAAATTCAGAAAAGGATTTATGATAAAATGATTGACTAATTAAATATGATAGTTAATTGATTCGAGCGTGATTTATCTTAAATAATAATGATTAAAGAATTGAATGTTAGTTTTATTTATGCATAAATATCGTTGCATGTATGGATGAACATGAGCTAGACCAAGACCTTTCTATGTGGATGGTTTCTTTTAATTTTTTATTTGAATTAAATTTGTTGGTCTATGATCCTTCTCCTCATTAATATGTAGGGCATGTGTGCCCAAGGTTTCTTTTATGTAAAACCCCCTTTTACCCCTCACCTAAATGTGAGTTAAAAAATGTAATTTGTAGTGGATGTAACTACCAAGCTAGTGGAGGCAGTTCAAGCTGAAGCCAAGACAAAACCAGTCCTAGGAGATATAGAGTTGGACAGGTGGAAGCTGTAAACACGAACCCAAAAGTTTCAAGGTGTTTCTCTCCTAGGATATGGTTAGTTTATCAACCGCTAGAAAAACTAAACATTATAAAAGATCATAGTCATGCCATTTACTTTATTTTATTTTTATCATTTTCATGGTTTATCATTATGGATGTGCTGTTTCGATCACATAATTAATGAATTAAACAAGCATGCAATATAGAACTAAAATAAACTAGAATTATGTGTAAATATTATCAAGACATGATTAATCTCATATGTAAGATCCACTTAATATTAACAAGCATGGGATAATAATAAATTCACAGGTAAAAGATAAAAATCCCTCAAATAAAATATTAGGTCAGACCAAGCCTTTCGTTACTTGATTAAGGACAAAACTCAATAAAACTATGTGTTTGACCAACCCTTGTTGGGAAACTTAATTTTATACATGAAGCCCTTATGAAAGGTTTCTGGTTGACTTAACCACATTACATCAAGAGGATTATCCCTTGCTAAAATTGGTGTAATATTTGAGGCAAGAGTTGAGGAAATCCAAAGTCATTATTTCAGGATTAGAGAGTCCACTCAACAGATCAAGGAGCTGCAAGCCCGCATTTGGCAAAGACCTTCCTGCATAAGTACCTTCTAATAGATTGACCAACCCTTGTTGGGGTTATGAAAAGGGGAATATGGATCCTTTCCACTAGAATATCCTGGAAACTGGACATTACAAGTTCAATGGTGAGGACCATTGGGACTTGATAAAATAGTGGGAGACTTAATTAAATTTATTATTTCTCATAAAATGTAATCAAGAAAGTACTAATGATCATCTTTTTTAATTTTAGAATAAAAATGAAAATCTCTTCAACCACACTATCCTTGTGATCAATTCTGGATAAAGTCAACATCCTCACTGGCAGTAACTTCTAGGAATGGTTTAGACGCCTTTGGGTTATCCTACACCATGAACGGAAGTCTTATGTGCTAAAGTCAGCATTACTTGATCCGCCTACCAAAGAGGCGAGTGATGAGTATTTCCTAGTCTATTAGAAACAAATGAACGACGCGGTCGACGTTCAATGTTTGATGTTATCATCAATTTCTGGTGAGCTCATGAAGTCTCATGAAAATATGGATGCCTATAGAATTCTTGAGAACCTTTGTGGTCTTTACTAGCAGTGAGAAAGACAGGAAAGCTTTGAGATCTCTAAGGCACTCTTTCAAAGTAATCTTGGATAAGGTGCCTAGCTGGGCCTCATGTAGTCAAGCTCATTGGATATATTGAGAACCTATAGGTTCTAGGGTTTAAACTCCCAGAATAACTGGGCACCAATCTCATTCTCGCATCACTCCCTCAGATATTATCTAACTTTGTTGTCAATTTCAATATGAAAAACATTGATAAGTCTCTATATAATATTTTTATCCTCATTTTCCAAGTGGAAAAATATATAAAGCACCAAAATCCTTCTGTACTTATGGTGAATAAGAGGAAATAGAAGACAAAGAGATTTAATCCAAAACCTTCTTCATGGATTTCCATGAAAAAGAAGATCAAAGGGGAGGAAAGGGAACAGGAGGTTGTTTGGTTCGCATGTGGCAAGAAGGGCCACTAGAAGAAGAACTACACCCAGCCTAAGAAGTAAGGGGAAGCTTCAGGTGCATTTGTTATCAAATGAAATCTATCTATTTCTACAAATTGGGTATTATATACTGCTTGTGGTGCTCATATATGTATCCAAATACAAGAACCAATTAGATTCAAGAATATTGATCGAAGGGAGGTGGATCTATGAGCATCCAAGGGAGCCAGACTTATTGTTGTAGCTATCAGGGACTACCACCTCACGTTGCCAACTGGGATGATCTTGGTATTAAATGGTTTTTTTTATGTTCCTCCTATAACCAAAAACATAATTTCTGTATCCATACTAGATATAGATGGATTTTTATCAATTTTGGAAATGGATGTTTCTTCTTTTATAAATATATCATTTGTCTTGGTAGGGAACATTTATACAATGGTCTTTATGTGTTGGATTACACAAATCAAGTAATGGAAATCGATGACAAAGATACTTCACATGACTCATACCACACCCTACTTTGGAATCACCAGCTAGGTCATGTAAATGAGAATCGCTTGACAAAGTTACATCAAGATGGATATTTAGATTCTTTTGAACTAAAACCACTTCGTGTATGTCTTGCATGTTTACAAGGAAAAATGACTAAAGACCCGATTGGTGGGAAAGGTGAAAGTGCTCAAGAGATTCTTGAATTGGTTCATACTGATGTGTGTGGACAATTTCCAGTTGAAGAAAGGGGTGGGTACTCAAAATTCATAACTTTTACTGATGATTTTAGTAGATATGGATATATATACTTAATGAGGTATAAATTGGATTCCTTTGATAAATTCAAGGAATAAAAGAATGAGGTTGAGAACCATCTTGGTAAGAATATTATGAAACTCCACTCAGATCGAGGGGGATGAAATCTTAATCAGGGCTTTATTGATTACTTACAAGAGTTGGGATCCTATCCCAACCCACTCATCCTTATACACCTTAATGGAATGGTGTAAGCTAAAGGAGGAACCGCACCTTGTTGGACATGGTGAGATCAATGATGAGTCATGCAAGTCTTCCATTATCCTTTTGGGGGTATGCGTTATAAACAACGACACACATACTAAACCAAGTACCAACTAAATTGATAAATGGTATTCCATACAAGTTCTAAAGTAGAAGAAAGACATGTTATAGAATTTACATGTGTGGGGTAGTGAAGTGTTTGTTAAGGCCTCTTCAGGTAACAAACTCGCTCCCCAAGGCACAAAGTGTACCTTTATAGGATACCCCAAGGAAATAAGGTGATATTACCTATACAACCCCTTAGAAAAAAAGGTTATAGTGGAAAGACATTCCATATTCCTTGAGAGGGATCACATCTACAAAAGAGATAGTGGGAGAAAGATAGACTTCGATGAAGTCAAGGCTCAAGGTACACAAGAGTTGGTACAGGAACAGATTCCACAAAGCCCCATGGAAAAAGAATATGTTCCAGAGAAACAAGTACTGTGTAGGAGTACAAGAGAATTTAGAGAACTAGAACGGTATGGTTCTCTAGTTACTAAGGATGGTGACTCATTATTAGTTGATAATAATGATCCTCTAACCTGTAAGGAAGCAGTAAGTGGCACAGATGTTTCCAAGTGGCAAAAATCCATTAATTCTGAAATGAATTCCATGTACCAAAACCAAGTCTAGATTTTGGTAGATCCTCTAGTTCATGTAAAGACTATTGGTTGAAAATGGGTATTCAAGAATAAATTAGACATGGAAGGAAAAGTCAGTACCTATAAGGCATGACTGGTTGCAAAAGGGTTTAAACAACATCAAGGAATTGATTATGATGAAGTCTTCTCACCAGTTGCAATGCTGAAATCCATCAAAATTCTACTTGCCATTATGGATTAACATGACTATGAGATTTGGAAAATGCATGTCAAAACAACATTCCTTAATGGGAACCTTCAGTAAGTTGTCTACATGACACAACCTGAAGGTTTTGTGACTCGAAAGGATTCCAATGGTATGTAAGTCGCAGAAATCCATTTAGGGGTTAAAGAAAGCATCCAGGTCATGGAACATTTGTTTTCATGAATCCATAAAAGAATTTGGTTTTTATCAAGAATGAATGTGAACCTTGTGTCTACAAAGGGTTTAGTGGGAGTCCATTTGTTTTCATAATTTTATTTGTTGATGCATATTACTTATTAGAAATGAGAAACCAGTCTTATAGTCTATTAAGTCATGATTTAATCAATGCTTCTCCAAGAAATACTTGGTTGAGGTAGTGCATATTCTTGGGATCAAGATCCATCGTGAAAGATCCAAGAGATTTCTTATAAGGCCCCATCCTTAAACCTTACTTAATCTTGAGTTATTACAAGATTAAACATTTAGGATCTTTTCAGGTTTATAGTTTTAGAGAATTAGATCATAAAACAAGCATTACATTCCACATTTAAACAAAGTGGTTACATAAAAGATAGTATTCATTTTTCCCATCAATGGAAACCTATTTAAAATAAAACATGGATTCTTTCTTGACACTTCATTGACACTATCATCACATCATGTATCTTTCCCTTGACCTGTGAAAAACATTTCAAAAACTTGGGATGAGAATAAAAAGCTCAGTAAGGGATATAAAAATATGGAAAGGAAACATGAGTACATATATACATAAGAATGAAATCATACTTTACCCATAAAACATAAGCACTTTAACATACCTCATCAAATCATGAATAAATCCTAGAAGTCATAAGACATAAAGGTAACTTGAGGCATTCATAACATTCTTACGTAGGGAGTAACCCTCTTGGTTACGTTTGGAATACCCATCACAGTATATTCCCTAAATCTCTTAGGAGAAACCTTAACGGTTAACTCCTTTGAATTACTCAATGCATTGGAGAGCTATATCGGGCTCACCCGCCCTTAGTTTATCACGGAACCACCTGTCTTCATAATAATTCCCAAGAACCATAACATAATCATATCACATAAAACATGCATAAAGGAAACATAACATTTCCACTTTTCAATCACAAGATATCAATTCAACACATTGATATAAAAACATTATGGAAACCATTTTCAATACCAAAATAAAATAAAAGTAAAACATGGTATTTATTTTTCATTTAAAAAAGGTATGGCTTGTAGGGGAAGCCAAAACTCAAATAATGGTCACGGCGGTGGAGAAGTCATTGTCGCCGCATACGTACGACAAAAACATTCCCTTTTGTCATTTAGTAAAACTCTTCGTATAAAAAGATTCTTTTTGGATAAACGTAAAAGTCAAAGGGGTTTATACACCGTATAAAAGTAGGTTGTGTATAAAACAAAATATTCCTCAATGAAAGGAGATTGAGACGAAGTCCCATACCTCAGGTCCGACTTGACTCGATCGTTCTTTAATGTCCTGAATAATAAACTTGAGTTAATTTCTACTTGCTTAAGAACCTTTTTCAAGTTCATTATTCCTTTTATATCACTTATTACCATGTCATGAACACTATGTAATTATTTAAGTTAATAACAGTCGTTTTAATGATCATTGGTACTTGAGTCAAAAATATACTCTTTATAATTACAAGTTGTATATCCAGAGTTATACTCATGATGTAGATATCATATATATAATATATATCTAGTATATAAATGCATTTATAATATTACATAACAATTAGAGGTAAGAAATGAAATGCGACGTTCATAGAGACGGTAAGCCGTACGTACGCATGAACGCTAGTTCCATTTCTATTTCTTATTTAATGGAATTAAAACATAATGATACATAATAGTATTAAAATTCCAGTATTTTATCATTTATAATATCATTAAATCTATCTTTTATACATACCACATATGGTATTAACGAATCAAATCACTTTCTGGGGGCGGTAGTCCGCACTTCCTAAAATGAAGATATCGCGTTTACCCATAATGGAAACCATAAAGGTATGCCATAAATGAAAAATACAGAAGATTAAGTAAAACATAGACATATTATATATCATATATAAATATAGTGACATCTTAATGGCCACCTTTTAAGGTGTTATAAGAATATTGAACAATCATCGTTTCGTGAGGCAGAAATTCACCATCCACAGAAACAATATGTTCTTTAACCATTATATGTAGGTGTGAGTAAGTGTAGCTCGAATGATTCTTTATAAAAACATCCTAGTATATTGAGGATACTGGTGTTGTTACAAAAGAAATGAATAAAAAGAGTTTATAGTGTTGTAGAAGCAAAATAAAACATAAGAACACAAGAGAAAACACCACCTTTAAAACGGGTAACTATTTTTGATTTGAGCTCAAAGGCCTCCTTGGGAAGACTTCTTCCCAAAGTGAGGCTTAAAGGAGTAAGAGAGGGATGTGTAGAGACAAAATGGGTAGGGGTTGGACGAGCCAAAGTCTTGAGAGGTGTGGGTAAGGTGGTAGAGGTGGGGGCCTTTTATAAGAGGAGAGGAGGGGCACTCTTGTAATGTTATAAAAGGTTACTTTATTATAAAATTCTTTTCGGATTTAAAAGGTCCCAAAATTATATATTTTGAGGATAAAGTGCTAATATTTCTAAATCCACCCATAAAATATGTTTTTTACATGTGTAGGTCTTAGATTTTACATTATCTTTTCATTTTATTTCAATTGTTAAATAATGAGGTAATCGCTGCATCATCATGGTGTCGTAAATAATTTAATTTATTTAGTGTCTAAAAATTATCAAAAAAAATATCATGATGTAGGAAATCTTTTTATATTTCTAATTAATATTAATAGTCAAAAATATGACTTGTATAAACCCATTTAAAAATTGTTTTAGTAAAACAACTCATGTTTGTGACATTTTTATTTTAACATTAAATAATAAGTTATTTATGTCATTTTCCTACCAAAGTGGCTTCATGGGGTCCCCAAGTTGACCCATAGATTGTCTTGGACGGCCATGACACATCCAATAAGGGTAAGACATGTTTCTAGGTCATTTCATATTATTAAAACATTATTTTTAGCTTAAACTACACTAATTACCTCTAATCGCGATTAAAAACGTAAAAGTTACTATTCACCAAAAAATTATTTTAATCTCATTGAACCACATTTTACTTCTTAATAAAAACCATGTATGTCGGATTTTTGAAAATCAAATCACAAAAGTGGAAAAGTTTCATTTAAACGAAAAATCAGTTTCTTAAACTACCACTTAGTGGTTTCACTATTCATCAAAAACCGATGTTTTTCAAAAAAATACCAAAACTTCACCCTAAGATATATTTGATATTCCGAATTCAAAAATGATGTCTATTTTAAAAAATTCAAAACATATAAGTTACATTAATTAATTTAATAATTAATTCCCGCTGTCAGAGCAAATAGCGTGTTTTTATGAAACAATAAGTATCAAAAGATTGACACTAGTTTAAGTCCAATTTCAAAGTGAAATTAATTCCAACGACCACTATTGGATTAAATGGTAAAAATATATTCTAATTTCACTTGAAAACAATTTCAAAAGATAATATAATCATATAAATAAATTAGATTAAAAAGAGGTTTTGAATTAAAATACAACATTTTTCACTATTCATTAAAAAATGAACTTTATCGGAAAAATACCAAAAATTGACACAAAGTAAATTTTGATGTCCTGATTCTAAAGAAGAATTTTATTTGGTCCAATAGGATGTATAAGAGCGACCAAAACTATATTTAATGACGGTTCGCCATCAAAAGGCGATAAGTGGACCTTTTGTGAAAATAAGAGTATATGTGCCTAAAATTGAATTCTTTTCATATTTTAAGCCTTTATCATTTATTGAATAAATGTAAAAACATTTAACAAACATATATAATCATATTTTAGTTATTTCCATTCATTCCAGCCAATACAATGACTACGTTTTAACTACCATTTAAAATAATATTATTTTATTACTAGTGTGCAACGTAAGATTTCAAAGAAACTCTTTGTTGCGTATCGAGTAAGCTATCGAACATAGAAACCCCTTTAAAGTAAAATTAATATTTAATTCATAAATATTAATAAAAATGAAAATAATTTATTCTTTATTCACCTGGGATGTTACATCCTTCCCCCCTTTTGGGAATTGCATCCTCGCAATTTTATTCACTTATCAAAATAAGTGGGGGTATTTATCCCTCATAGCATTTTCAGATTCCCATGTTGCCTCTTCAACCATATGGTTTTTCCATAAAACCTTTTCCTGGTGAATTACCTTATTCCGCAACACTTTCTCTCTACGGTCAAGAATTTGGACTGGTTGTTCTTCATAAGAGATATTCTCTTCCAACTGAACTACCGCTGGGCTCAAAACATGAGATGGATCTGGCATGTACTTCCTTAACATTGAAACATGAAAAACATTGTGTACCTGAGATAAACTCAGAGGTAAAGCCACTCGGTATGCAACTGATCCAACTTTCTCCAGAATTTCATATGGTCTAATGAACCTTGGACTCAACTTTCCTTTCTTACCAAATCGCATCACACTTTTCCATGGTGAGACATTGAGAAAAACATGATCACCTACCTCAAAAGATAGATCCTTCCTCCGGTTATCCGCATAACTCTTCTACTTGCTTTGAGCTGTTATCATGTGTTTCTGAATCAACTGAACTTTTTCTGCCATCGCTTCTACCAATTCTGGTCCCATCAACTTCCTTTCACCCACTTCATCCCAGAAAGATGGAGTTCGACACCGCTTCCCATATAATGCCTCAAATGGTGCCATCTGTATACTGGAATGAAAACTGTTATTATAAGAAAACTCAACCAAAGAAAGATGTTGGTCCCAAATTCCCTGATAATCCATCAAACAAGCACGTAGCATATCCTCCAAAGTCTGAATTGTTCGTTCTGACTTCCCATCTGATTGAGGATGAAAAGTTGTACTAAAATTTAATTCAGTACCCAACAACTTCTGAAGGCCTTTCCAAAAGTTAGACGTGAACCTCAGATCACAGTCAGATACAATGGAGAGAGGAACTCCATGTAACCTGAATATCTCTTTAAGATACAAACGGGAAATTTGATCTTGGGAAAAAGTATCTCATATGGCAAGGAAATGAGCAGATTTAGTCAAGCGATCAACAATAACCCAGATTGCATTATTACCTCGAGGTGTCTTCGGCAATCCCACAAAAAAGAGCATGGATATATCCTCCTATTTCCACTCTGGCACTGGTAAAGGCTGAATCATCCCTTTAGGTAACTGCCTCTATGTTTTAACCTGTTGACAAGTCAAACACTTCACAGTAAAATCAGCAATATCCCTTTTCATTCCGTCCCACCAGTAATACTCCCGAAGATCTCTATAAATCTTAGTACTGCCAGGATGGACTGAAAACGGAGAACTATGAGCTTCACATAACAAATCTCTCTTCAACTATAAATCACAAGGCACACACAATCTCTTCCCAAATCTCAAAACACAATCATTATCAATGTTTAATTCAGGCAACTTACCATTCTGAACTTGCTCTACCTTTTTCTGCAACTCACTGTCTTGCTTTTGTGCTTGCTTAATTCTGTCTGATAGAGAAGATTTCACTGATACCTGAAACAAAACATAAGAACATCCTACACCAACAACTTCTATGCCAAATTTTATCAAATCCTTAACTAAAGGATCACATTCCAAATGCAACATTGTTAATGAAGCATTACTTTTTTGACTCAAAGCATCAGCCACTTTATTTGCTTTTCTCGGGTGGTAATGAATTGTGTAATCATAATACTTGATTAATTCTAGCCATCTCCCCTGTCTCATGTTCAATTATTTCTGAGTGAATATATACTTTAAACTTTTGTGATCAGTATATATCTCACACTTTACTCCATACAAATGATTCCTCCAAATTTTTAAAGTGAAAACAACAGCAGCTAATTGCAAATCATGTGTAGGGTAATTTACCTCATGAGTTTTCAACTGTCGTGAAGCATAAGAAATTACCTGATCATTCTGCATTAGGACGCAACCAAGTCCTTTCAATGAAGCATCACTGTAGATAACAAACTCCCCATTCCTGAAAGGTAGTGCCAAAACTGGAGCATTCACCAATCTTCTTTTCAGTTCCTGAAAACAATTATCACATTCTTTTGTCTAGATAAACTTAACACCCTTCCGAGTTAGCTTAGTCATTGGACTAGATAACTATGAGAAATTTCTAACAAACCTTTGGTAATAGCCTGCCAAACCAAGGAAGATACGAATCTCAGTTACATTTTTGGGTCTTGGCCATTCTTCAACAACCTTTTTTTTTGCAGGATCAATAGTTATTCCATCTTTATAAACAATATGACCAAGGAAAGAAATTTGTTGCAACCAAAACTCACACTTGATGAATTTACCATACAATTTCTTTTCTTTTAAGGTTTTAAAAATAACCCTTAAATGTCTTTCATGCTCCTCTTTACTTTTAGAAAACACCAAAATATCATCAATCTCATCACTATCCCTGATATTTTTCACCATCGACCACCACTGATCAGCTTCACCTTCCAAACGATAAACAACAAGACTAACCTTTTGATATTCTGAACACCCCATGACATCAAAAATCTTCTCCAGTGCTTTAATCCACCCTTCAGCTAGCACAGTGTTAGATGATCCTCTGAATGATGGGGGATGTTGCCTCATGAAATGTTCCACCACTAACATGTTCCACTGTGGTTGATCTGGCTGATCTCGTGCATGGATACCACCACCATTTATAGCCTGAGACAACTATGCCATCACTGCAACAAACTGTTCAGTTCCAATTCCGACCATCTCATGTTGCTGATTTGGAAGGTTGTCTTTCTCCTGATGTCGTCCCAACATAGCTGCCTTGTTTCCTCTAAGGAAAACCATTCTGAACATAGAAATATCTTAGGCGAAGCAACATGGTAATATTTAAATGCAATATCATTTCAATAATTCCATAAATTAATTTATAATATAACAATTTTATAACTCCTAAAGTTGTCTAAACTGACCTCTGATACCAACTATAAGGCCCCAGCCTTAAACCTTACATAATCTTGAGTTATTACAAGATTACACATTAAGGATCTTTTCAGGTTTAGAGTTTTAGAGAATTAGATCATAAAACATGCATTACATTCCACATTTAAACAAAGTGGTTATATAAAAGATAGTATTCATTTTTCCCATAAACGGAAACCTATTTAAAATAAAACATGGATTCTTTCTTGACACTTCATTAAAACTATCATCACATCATGTACCTTTCCCTTGACCTGTGAAAAACATTTCAAAAACATGGAATGAGCATAAAAATCTCAGTAAGAGATATAAAAATATGGAAAGGAAACATGAGTACATATATACATAAGAATGAAATCATACTTTACCCATAAAACATAAGCACTTTAACATACCTCATCAAATCATGAATAAATCATAGAAATCATAAGACATAAAGGTAACTTGAGGCATTCATAACATTCTTACATAGGGAGTAACCCTCTTGGTTACGTTTGGAATACCCATCATAGTATATTCCCTAAATCTCTTCGGAGAAACCTTAACGTTTAACTCCTTCACGTTACCCAATGCATTTGAGAGCTATATCGGGCTCAACTGCCCTTAGTTTATCACGGAATCACCCGTCTTCATAATAATGCCCAAGAACCATAACATAATCGTGTCACATAAAACATGCATAAAGGAAACATAACATTTCACTTTTCAATCACAATATATCAATACAACACATTGATATAAAAACATTATTAAAACCATTTTCAATAACAAAATAAAATAAAAGTAAAACATGGTATTTATTTTTCATTTAAAAAAAAGGTATGGCTTGTAGAGGAAGCCAAAACTCAAATAATGGTCATGGCGGCAGAGAAGTCGTTGTCGCAGCATACGTATGACAAAAACATTCCCTTTTGTCATTTATTAAAACTATTTGTATAAAAAGATTCCTTTTGGATAAATGTAAAAGTCAAAGGGGTTTATACACCGTATAAAAGTAGGTTGTGTATAAAACAAAATATGCCTCAATGAAAGGAGATTGAGACGAAGTCCCATACCTCAGGTCCAACTTGAATTGATCATTCTTTAATGTCCTAAATAATAAACTTTAGTTAATTTCTACTTGCTTAAGAACCTTTTTCAAGTTCATTATTCATTTTATATCACTTATTACCATGTCATTAACACTATGTAATTATTTAAGTTAATAACGGTCATTTTAACGATCATTGGGACTTGAGTCAAAAATATGCTCTTTATAATTACAAGTTGTATATCCAGAGTTATAATCATGATGTAGATATCATATATATCATATATATCTATTATATACATGCATTTATAATATTACATAACATTTAGAGGTAAGAAATGAAATGCACCGTTCATGGAGACGGTAAGCCGTATGTACACATGAACGCTACTTCCATTTTTATTTATTATTTAATGGAATTAAAACATAATGATACATAATAGTATTATAATTCCAGTATTGTATCATATATAATATCATTCAATCTATCCTTTATACATACCACATATGGTATTAACGAATCAAATCACTTTGAGGGGGCGGTAGTCCGCACTTTCTAAAATGAAGATATCACATTTACCCATAATGGAAACCATAAAGGTATGCCATAAAAGAAAAATACATAATCTTAAGTAGAACATAAACATATTATATATCATATATAAATATAGTGACATCATAATGTCCACCTTTTAAGGTGTTAGAAGAATATTGAACAATCATCGTTTCATGAGGCAGAAATTCGCCATCCACAGAAATAGTATGTTCTTTAACCATTAGATGTAGGTGTGTGTAAGTCTAGCTATAATGATTCTTATAAAAACATCCTAGTATATTGAGTATACTTTTGTTGTTACAAAAGAAATTAATAAAAAGAGTTTAGAGGGTTGGAGAAGCAAAATAAAACATAAGAACACAACAGAAAACACTACCTTTAAAACGGGTAACTTATTTTGATTTGAGCTCAAAGGCTTCCTTGGGAAGACTTCTGTCCAAAGTGAGGCTTCAAGGAGTAAGAGTGGGATGTGGAGAGACAAAATGGGCAAAGTTTGGCTGATCCAAAGGCTTGAGAGGTGTGGTTAAGGTGGTATAGGTGGGGACCTTTTATAAGAGGAGAGGAGGGGCACTCTTGGAAAGTTATAAAAGGTTACTTTATTATAAAATTATTTTCGGAGTTAAAAGGTCCCAAAATTATATATTTCGATGACAAGGTGCTAAGAGTTCTAAATCCACCCATCCAATAGGTTTTTGACATGTTTAGTTCTTAGATTTTACATTATCTTTTCATTTTATTTAAATCGTTAAATAATGAGGTAATCGATGCATCATCATGGTGTCGTAAATAATTTAATTTATTTAGTGTCTAAAAATTATTAAAAAAAAATAATGATGTAAGAAATCTTTTTAGATTTATAATGAATATTTATAGTCAAAAATATGACTTTTATAACCCCATTTAAAAATTGTTTTAGTAAAACAACTCATGTTTGTGACATTTTTATTTTAACATTAAATAAAAAGTTATTTATGTCATTTTCCTACCAAAGTGGCTCCATGGGGTCCCCAAGTTGACCCATGGATTTTCATGGCCGGCCATGACACATCCAATAAGGGTAGGACATGTGTCTAGGTCATTTCATATTATTAAAACATTATTTTTACCTAAAACTACATTAATTACCTCTAATCGCGATTAAAAACATAAAAGTTACTATTCACCAAAAAATTATTTTAATCTCATTGAACCATATTTTACTTCTTAATGACAACCATGTCTGTCAGATTTTTGAAAATCAAATCACATAAGTGGCAAAGTTTCATTTAAACGAAAAATCAATTTCTTTAACTACCACTTAGTGGTTTCACTATTCATCAAAAACTGAAGTTTTTCCGAAAAATACCAAAACTTCACCCTAAGCTATATTTGATATTCCGAATTCAAAAATGATGTGTATTTTACAAAATTCAAAACATTTAAGTTACCTTAATTAATTTAATAATTAATTCCCGCTGTCAGAGCAAATATCGTGTTTTTATGAAACAATAAGTATCAAAAGATTGACACTAGTTTAAGTCCAATTTCAAAGTGAAATTAATTCCAACGAACACTATTGAATTAAATGGTAAAAACATATTCTAATTTCACTTGAAAACCAATTCAAAAGATAATATAATTATATAAATAAATTATATTAATAAGAGGTTTTGAATTAAAATACAACATTTTTCACTATTCATTAAAAAAATGAACTTTATCGGAAAAATACCAAAAATTCACACAAAGTAAATCTTGATGTCCCGATTCTA
Organism: Viscum album; assembly: GCA_963277665.1. Lineage (NCBI taxonomy): Eukaryota > Viridiplantae > Streptophyta > Magnoliopsida > Santalales > Viscaceae > Viscum > Viscum album. The sequence goes on from OY728123.1 coordinate 812,037,888, forward strand.
AAGAAGAATTTTATTTGGTCCAATATAATGTATAAGAGCGACCAAAACTATATTTAATGACGGTTCTCCATCAAAAGGCGATAAGTGGACCTTTAGTGAAAATTAGAGTATATAAGCCTAAAATTCAATTCTTTTTGTATTTTAAGCCTTTATCATTTATTGGATAAATGTAAAAACTTTTAAGAAACATATATAATCATATTTTAGTTATTTTCATTCATTATCTCCAATACAATGGTTACGTTTTAACTACCATTTAAAATAATATTATTTTATTACTAGTGTGCAACGTAAGATTTCAAAGAAACTCTTTGTTGCGTATCCGGTACGCTATCGAACATAGCAACCCCTTTAAAGTAAAATTAATATTTAAATCATAAATATTAATAAGAATGAAAATTCTTTATTCTTTATTCACCAGGGATGTTACATTTATGGGCCTAAGTCAAAGTACATACATTGATAAGATACTGAAGAGATTCAGTTTAGAAAAATCCAAGAGGGGATTGTTGCCAACATCACCTGGAATTAATCTTTCCAAGAAAATGTGTCCTCAGACACATGAGGATAGAAAGATAATGGCAAGGACTCCATACACATCAACAATTGGTTCTATCATGTTTTTCATGCTATGTACTAGGCTGGATGTCGCCTAAACATTGAGTGTGGTAGACAGATATCAAGTTGACCCATGTGACCTCCATTAGATGGTAGTCAGTACTATCCTAAAGTATTTAAGGCATACTAAAGATTTGTTCTTGTTTCATAGAGGATATGAGGAACTAGTCATCAAAGGATATGTAGATTCTAGTTTATAGACTGATCAAGAAGACATGAAGTTGCAAACGGGATACATATTCACTTTGAAAGGAGGTACAATGAGCTGTAAGAGCTCAAAGTAGAGTGTGGTCGCATATTCTACAGCAGATTCCAAGTATATAGCAGCTTCTAAGGTAGATAAATAAGTAGTTTGGATGCAAATCTTTGTGTAGGAGCTAGATGTGATACCTAGGAGTAAAGATCACATCACATTGTACTGTGATAATACTGTAGTGGTGGCTCTTGCAAAAGAGATAAGGTCACATCAGTAGATGAAGCACATACTTTGGAAGTATAATCTCTTGTGGGATTTTTCTCAGAGAGGTGAAGTTGCAGTGAACAGTATTTCCACAGAAGAAAATGTGGTAGACCCCTTGACTAAAGCCTTGACTCAGTAGAAACATGATCATCATGTGAGGTCTAGTGGACTGAAAGTCATAGGTAGTTGGCTCTAGTCCAAGTGGGAGTTTGTAAGAGTTGGTGTCCTAGAACCAACTGGTTTTACTTTGATTACATGGATATTTTATATATTATTACATATTTTTCATTTTTCTTCATGACTATGATGTAATAATGTCCTAGAGTATTTGTTACATTGATAAGGTTATGGTAGTTCCCCACTATGATGAGAACTTTTAAATGCTATAAAAATATTCTTAAATATAGTTATGTGGTTGTATTACATACTATTATTAGACACATAGCATGAAGACTGTCAGGTGCAAGTACTCGTAAGAAGATAAGACTTCCTCTCATGAAGTTCTCACTTAGTAATCTATAAGAAAGAATATCATGAGAACAGACACACTAGTAGGAATTCTGAATGTTTTGGTGTCATAGAATATTTATATCTATGAGTATGTGTAATGATCCTTAGACTTTAAGATTATCATTAATACGTGTCATGACTCGCGCACTTTGATTTACTGACGAAAACCAGCACGCAGATAGTTGGCAGGAAGTAGGGTACATTGGGTGCGTCATGAGTGACATGTTATTAATGGATAATTCGAGGAAGGATTTGTCCCTTCCATTTATGGAAGTTGATATCTTATACCTTTGATTGAAATATAACCATCACACAAAATTTCATGGCCATGGTGTAATTATGAGTTTATTTCAGGTAGTCAAAGATTGACGTATCAAGCATAAAAGTTGATGACTCTATCATGAAACCTGCTTGATTAGATATTGAGACAAAGGGATTATATTACACAGTGAGCGTTCATATGTGGATATAGTTTTTGTGGCTTTACATTCTTTCTCTTGGGTGCCTTGACCTGTTTCTAGATAGTACTCTTGGACTTTAGCCAATCCCGCCTAATGCCATTGAAAAAGAATCCTAGGGGGTCACACACTAAGTGTTATTGGTGGTCTCGGTTAAATTCTATTTGAGTTTAATTAATGAAATAAATATTATTCTCAATACCATGGAATAATTTTATTCAAGTTAAAATGATCGCATAAATTAAATTAAATTTATTTATTTATTTTATTGAACATTTAATAAATATTTATTTACTTGTTTGTAAATAAAATATTCATTTAAGATAATAAATTATTTATTTATTTATTCATGTGTTCAATAAATGGAAGTAGAGTTCGAGCGGACTAAGGTTGGTCTAGTAGTAAAATTATTATTTTCAATACGGTAAATAATTATTTATCTAGTTGGCACAAGTTAAAATAATAATGATGTTGTTATTATTGTGTGACGCAGAATTTTATTTTATAATTCAGTTTTTCGTAAGTTGGCGCACTATGAATAATGATGGAGTATTATTATTATGTGCATGGATTTTCTCTAAGTTCATGAATGTATTTAATTGTTTCTATGCAATTAAATATTGTAACTGAAATTCCATGTATATAAATAGACAAGTAGGCCTATTGTTCCATAGACCACACCACACGCCAGGTGAATTGAGAATTTTCTGAGCCAAACAATTTCTCTCTTGAATCCTCTTCTCTCCCCTCTCAAGAATGAGATACGTTCTTCATAGCCAAAGAATAAGTGATCAAGAATGACAGACACGATACAATCGCTTCACCGCGCTAGCACCTGGAGAACGAGCAGTGTCGATCGAAGGCCATCAGAACACATGTGGATCACCACTAGAGGGATTCTAGTTTGGATCCTTACAAGTGCAACAAGATAATCTGGAAGGGTCATTTAGGATGATCAACATCATCTATAAAGAAAAATACCAAAGATCCAGGTATTATTTTTCTTTATGAAATTAATAAAATTAATTATAAACATGATGTGAAAGATCATCTCTAAAGGTTTTGGGCCTCATTATTCTTTATCTAAATCTTTGATTATACTATGTGGAGACCGGCTTTAATTTTTGTATTGATCCTAGACTAATCATTGATCATGGTAAAAATCAAAGTTGGGTGTCATCCCAACCACTCTTCTGCTATGCATAGAACCTTCAGTGCCTAAGAACATCCTCAAACTTCCTTTCCAAAAAATAACTCATATCCCTCTGGAATGGGTGTTAATCACTATGGCTCTATGAAGTGAGAAGAATACTCCATAACTGAAAGAGTACTCTGCTCTAGACTCATGAACTCTTGGGCCCAATTGGCCCTCAAAGTCTCCGAGTAGAAGTATTCATAGAAGGAATGCTAGAAATATTCTCAAGCCATGACCTTATAGCGTCCCAACTATGAGATCACATCCCACCATCTCCTAGTGGAGTCCTAAAGCATATATGTAGCGAGATTCACCCTCCTCCCTGGAGGCATCTTCAGATGCTCGAAGATAGATAACATGGCTTCCAACCATGACTCTACAGCTCGAGGTCCTCTATCCCCTGTAAAGGTGGGAGGATGATACTGCTAGAAAACCCATGTCAAATATTCCATAGAAGGGGAAGGATGTGGTACTCCTTGGAAGGTCTGTATGAACCTCGTGAAGTCCTCTTGGAACTATGCATCAGTGCCTATATCTAGAATAATGGATGGTGCCCATACTGGCACTACTTGGGGATGTTCTAGTAGTCCCTGATCAGCCATGTCTGGTGTCTTATCATTGCCTTGTAACTAGCGTATAACCGAAGGATGTCTCGGTGGCATGACTCTACAAGTTCAAACACACACCTTAGATCAAGATTGAAAAGTACTGAAACTTTAAAGTGCAAGAAAGAAATAGAAGAAATAAATCATTCATGATTTCAAAAATGTGGATAAACAGCGTGTACAACTCCTACATGATGTGTTCCAATAAGCATTCACATGGGTGTGTACTCCTACCAACCCTGGTTGTGTAACACCCCATACACACGACGTGTTCTCCCTAGACACGACGTGTACTTGAATTTTGTTCTCTTACCCGAGTTCTTCTACACGACTAACCAACATGGTTCCCCTAGAACAATACTACACGGTGTGTTTGTGCCAGACACAATGTGTACTAGATGAACTTCACCGACCCGGGTTGTTAGTCACATGGCCGGTTACATGGCTGACTCTACACGGCGTGTTTGTGCCAGACATGACATGTACTAACTACCCATTATCCACCCATGTCATTGGTCAAACTGCTAGACACATGGTCTATACACACAGCTTGTACATCTGGTACACGGCGTGTTCCACCAATGTTTTCCCAACCCCATGTCTCTACCCACACAGCCATGACACGGTGTGAGACTACACGGTCTGTATATACAGTACACAGCATGTACTTAATAAATACATTTCCTTCCTGAACAGAAGGATACATGGCATGTATTTATCATTACATGCCATGTATTCTAGGTTTTTACAAATAGTAAGCCTCATAAAATACTTCAGAACCCAGAAAATAGTGAAACAGACATTAAAGTTCCAACTTCTAATCCATGAGGGCCCATACTCCCCACAAATCAAATCTTGGAATCTTCTACATGTCATATACAACATAAAAGAGTAATGATCCACCAAATTTCGGTCCATGAGGGCCCATAACACCTTAAGAACCAAATTTTGTCATCTTTCAAATAAAACCTTACAAATTATAAATACCTTATCATATAGCATGTATTCAATCAAATCATTTATCCCAACAGCATGCATATCGAGCACAACATCTATCACAACAACATGCAATCATTAATGCATCCTAAATGGCATGTTAAGAATGCATGACATGTGATCTCTAGAAAGTTCCTATATGATACATGAGATGTAATACCCTCATATCATTAGGTTTAAACATAAATAGAACCCCAATAATTTCAATAATAACAGCACAAAACATGTGAATCACCCAATGGTGAAATCAAATCAACTGTAATAATTACAAAACCAGAAGAAACAAATGCAATAAACAAGGTAAATTGGATTTTCCCAATATACGGGTTAGCTACTCCCGGGAAAAGCTTATTACCAAGTACCTATTTCATCATATCTATAACTATTGGCTCCAAAAATTAAGTCAAGAAGAAAAGAATTTTTCTGATACCACTTTGTAACGTCCCGGTTCTATAAGCCGCCCAATGGTGCCCCGTACCCGGTTAGTCACATGACCTCAAGTGCATTTACCCAAAAATCAGAGTCAGACAACTAGAACCAAGGGTTGTCTGTGTAATAGTGGGGAAACTATGCCCTCATTGGTAGAGTAATATAGTGGAAATAAATAGATAACAATAGCGGAAGCAGTAATAATAACATGCAATAAGTAAATAGTAGAAAACTGGAAATAATAATCAACTAGAGAACATATATATAAATGATTTATGATACATATGTCTAGGAAATCATCCAAATAAGTCACAATGAGGGAATGAAGTACTAAAATAAAGTACAACGAAAACAAATAAAATCCAGTAGCATCGCAAGCCTCAGCTTGGTCCCGTGCTCTCCAACTCTACTATAATCAAGTAACTGAATTAGAAGGGCGCTTTCCCTTATCTATACCTTCAACAATATAATATGTTTGGGCCCAAAAGAAAGACCCAAATAGGGTGTGATAAAAATCTCAGTAGGCAACCATCCAAATATCTATGCCTAATAGTCAGTGAATATATATAGCTGTCATTAAGCAAAAAGAAGTAGTAAACAAGGAAGTACTCAAAATCTAACAATCCTATAGTTTCAATTGCATCCTTTTTCATATATCAAGTAAACAAATATTCAAAACAAGTAACCCTATGAAAATTACTCACAACCTAACCCCTCTGGTTCAACCAACCAAAGACAAGAAACCATATAGGAAGTACTCACATTCTAAACCCTCTTGTTCAGCTTTAACAAAGACTCTCTGAGGTAGCATTCACCGTCAATTCCCCATGTAGTCTCCTATCAGTAACTATAGACACTCTAGGGAAGCACTCGATGTCTAATTCCCCCTATGGTATTATAATGAGTAACTATAGACACTCTGAGGGAGCAAAAATTCCATCCCTCCTATAGTCTCACAACGTAAAATTAAACAGACACTCTGGGGAAGCCCTCAGCATCCACTCCCCCTATGGACTACTACACCAGGTTCCCACGGCCCTGTGTAAGTCAATAATGTACAAAAGATAAATGGAAGCCAAAGTAAACCTCAAGAACTAATTGGCTAAACAGTCTACATCATCTCACATCATGTCAAATAAAATCACTCCATCCTAACAATACTAGGCATGGAAAACAAAGAAGCCTAACAGGAAAAGCTAGACCAAACGGTCAGTATCAAGTAGACCTGGGAAACACATCCATACTAAGGTAAATAACTATATTTACAATCATAAATCATCTACTCAAGAACACAAGGCATAGCAGACAATAACAGGGCTAAAACCATAAATACATGATACCCCAAACAAGGGTATTGGGCACTTTTGCACATATAACTCAACGACTAACTATGGAAAGGAAAAAATCACCTACCTCGATGTTGTACGATCGATATAGTTTAATCCAGTCCTTTGATTCGACCTAGAATTCCTTAGATCTACAAAAATGTCTAAAATGTTCAACCAAGAATATCACGTGAAAGAGAAGAAGTTAGGAAATGAGGCTCTAGAAGAAGGAAGATCATACCGTGGAGATTTTAACGCAATCTATGGAGGACGATTCAGATAATGGATTATAGGTTGGGGTATCGGAGAATAATTGCATCGTACGGTCGCTTCTAGATAATAAGAACGAAGAAGATGGTATTTCTTTAAACGAGACACAACCCAGGTCCGTTTAATAAAATAAAATAAAAATTACATGACATGTCTTTTAAAAGTAAACGACGTGTATATGCCTTTACCGGGCCCCAATTTAGGTGGTCTCTAGGTCACCCCACATGGCCATGTACTTGGCCATTAAACAGCCAGTACACGGTTACCCATGAAAATCGGGTACATGACATGTACTTATAAGTACACAGTGTGTACTCCTAAAATTTCTAGAAACTCAAATTTTTCTCGAAAACAACTAGAAAAGAAAGACATACCTGAAAAGAAGATCTGGGTTCTTATAGTAATCCTGAAAATTCATCTGGTAAAACATCCCTGAAACAATTTACCACTGGAGATAAATACTCGTATATCAAAAAAACTGAACCTAAAGTAGAGGCTATGAGAATAATACCTTGAACTATAGAAGACCCTGAACTATGCTCCTTAGGAGTAGGATGCACTGCATATATATAGCTAGATCCATGATCCTGAGATTCAAAATGACTAACATAATCTATACTACTTTTTCAGATCTATACATCTGAAGTCTATCTACCTCATCTATGAATACCTCTTTGGCCTGATCGACTGGTAGTAGGCTCATTCCCTTCCTAACTCGGGTCTAAAGATCCTATACCTAAAGGCAGTGTTGGTATAGATCCCTTATTGTTGGGAACTAAAGGTAAAGTTCACCATAAATGCTGAAGGTGACCCATCCTACTATAATTTCAACACTAAATTAGGTCCCTCGTAAACTAGAGCGTTTATAGCCTTCCCAATCTCACTAGTGACACACCACATAATTGTATGTGTGTTTCATCTGGATAACATCACCCCCACGAGAAGGCTTGAAATGACGTTTCCTACCAAAACATGAATCATCTCTCTGTCTTGGTGCTGAACTGCCCTAGATCACATTTCTTGCCTCCCTCAATTTCTTCTCAGTGATATGGACCCGTTTCACTGTCTCTAAAATGGTTGTCTATTGAAAAAAATTCAATTGTGATCAGATGGAATACACAAGACCATACTCAAACCATATCACAGACGTCGAATCATTACCAGTTAGTTTTGGTTAAAAAATGAAGAATCTAAGTGATATAAGTTGAATACCCCATCAAATACATAGTCCTAATTTATGTTCATAAAATCTCTATCACGATCCACTATTAGCATATATAAAAAGAAGTAGTCGTATTTTATTGTTTGGAAGTCCTCCCAAAGTATATCCTGATGATAACCATCCTAATAGATAATGTCACATAAATATTTAGAAGATTCTATAATCATATAGGTGGTGATCTTGAACCACCTTTCTGGAGGCTTCTTCAAATGCTCTAATATGGATAACATGGACCCTAGCTAAGATTTTGTAGCCTGAGGTCCATCATCCCCTGAGAAGGTGGGAGTATGTTGCTACGGAAATTTTCATGTCAACTCCTCAATAATAGGGGTAGGTCATGGAGATCCCTATACAGACTGCATGAAACAGAATAATTTCTCTCAAAACTGAGCATTGATGCCCAATGGAGGAAGAATCGGTGGTTCCACTAGTGGAACAGTAGGAGGTAATACTGGTGGCTCTTAACCCACAACCTCCAGAGCATGGTCATCACCACCTTCTTAGTAGCATACTTGAGGACTTCATGGCATAATAGTTTTAAAATTTCCAAACACATGCCTCTAATAAAATTTAACAATAGATAGGATAAAGATAAAAACAAAGGTATAAAACCCTTAATTTAAGGAGTCACACCTTACTTCATACTCCTAAATATAGGTCTAGGTGATAATAAAAAACACAATGGAACACAAGATACACTACCTACTACCCATTACTATGGTCAAGTCAAGGTTAAGGTCTCATATAACTCCATAAGGTTTCTAGTAGATGGACTATTAGTTTAAAGGAATAGAGGAAGACACCCTTTACTTTTCAATTGAAATACCTATTTAATAGTAACCATTTCATTTATAATTTTATATTAATTGATGTTAATACTCATTTATATAAATAGAGTTATCGAATCCTAGTTAGATGTGTCACCATTCCCAATTTATAAAGGTCCATACTCTTTATAAATCACAATTGGTATGTTATGTAACTACGACCTAACCCTTAAATCCAGTATCAAGATGTAATAGGTCATTTAAATTTATTTTATTAAATGAAACACTATTACCAATTTATAGAAGTACATACTTCAGAAATAGCAATTGGCCTTCATGTAATAAAATCAACTAAATTTTCAGCCCATAAAACTTGTGGTCTTTGGATCAAACATGGAATAATTGGTTAATTAAGGTTACATAATCAATAAATTTGGGAAATAATCATTAAATTTATGTAGACACTTTAATTAGTACACTTATTCTATCCTTGCAAGAAATTTTAGAACATTACAAATACATAATAGTCAAGGAACCAATAATATGATGCCAGTGAAACAGGAAATGTAGTAATGAAATATACCTATATGAAATGGAATAATGCATGACATGTGAATATTCAAGTGCCTATATGATGCATGAGATAATACATAGCCACACCATGATAAGGAAAAAGAAGTTCATAATAATAAAATCACAATAAATGTGTGTCACCCAATGGTGAAATCTGTGAAACTATAATAGGAACAATCCAAAATAGAAATTTCTGATCCTAGGTAATTTGGGTTTACCCTGTACATGGGTTAGCTACTCCTAGGAATAATTTTATTACCAAATTCTAATACATTCATAGTCTCTTGTCTAATACCCAAAACATAATACAAAAAAAAGATGCCTTTAATACCACTTTGTAGTATCCCAGCCCGAAAACAACTAAGAGGTGCACTGAGATGGTGGTCCACATGACCTCAAGCATGCATCCCCGTATTCCAGAGGCCACCAACTAGTAGAGGAGGTTTAAGATGGAATAGTGGGGAGACTATACCCCCATGAATGGATTTTATAACATTGGTATAAATAATAGTAATAAATTGAAACAATAATAAATAACAAAAAGTTGAATAATAATAAATCATAAAAATGTAACCAACATGAGGAAACTAAATAAATGTCATGCACAAAATGATTCCATGTAATGTGATATAGAAAAAGGGAAGTACACGTGATATAGGGGTACAATCATATATAACATACTAAAAAAAGAAAAATACCAAAATATTCCTCTACTAGCATTATTATCATAGGCTCATTCCTCTAATCTTGTACTCTTTCATAGTACTGAAAATAAAACATAAAAAGTTGAGTGTTTACCATTTTCTATCCCTTTAGCCATGAATTCTATTTGATTACCATGGGTGGGATGAATAGGATGTGATATATACTCAGTAGGCCACCACCAATGATTTCACAAACTATTCAATATGTGCATATAAAATGATGAGTGTGCAGGTAAAACTAAGGGTAAATAAATAAATAAATAAAACACATCAGTTCAAGTTCCTCATGGGATACATGACTGAAACTACTTGCTTCATCCTAATCTATATATCTCTAAACCATGTCCAACCTATACAGTTATGGTATATAAGTGAATTTATATATATATATGTAGATATATTATAAGTCCACTAGAATTCATGTGTGGAAAATATAAATTGGATATCAGATAGTCAAGTGTAATCAAAGACCCAACCCAAGCATGTTCTTTTTCTTGGAGGATGCATCCTTAAACCTATTAAAAAGGAATCCTTAGTTCTTAATGAAAATTAATCCTTAGTTATTAATTAAAGGGAATATTGAGCCCATCTAAGCTGATCTAGAAGGAGGATCCCAAGTATCACTCCAGAAGCACTATAAGTAACCATCATTGTAAGAGTCCATCCAAGGATATTTGTAAGTGGAACCCAAGTATCACTCTCAGTGTTTCCTAAAGTCATAACCCTATAAACCCATCCATGTAATTTTATATAGGAAACCAAGTATCGCCCAGGTCATGGTATAGAAATTTTTCCTATTGAGCCCTTATATGGTAATCCACTGGGGAACCAGATATCACATACAGGTAAAGTATAGAAATAATCTCCCTAGTGAGGCCATCCATGGTATTATATAAAAGAAACTAAGTATTTCTCCTGATGTATTGAGATTCATTTATAAATTCTAATTATAAATCTCAACAATCCCATACAAGGTTTCCTTAAGTCGTTACCCTTGTATCACCCTCAGATTAATGTAAGGGTATGGTTTTATCATTAAATTCAATTTATTAGACATTCAATAAACATTACCATAGGAATTCAGAACACAACACAATGGCTCATGATAAACACTATAAGACATTTAGGGAAAATAACTAGACCACCTACATTATGGAGATAGATTAACCTTCACCCCTTATTTTTTAAAATCTAACTAAAATGGAATAAATTAGAAACATTGACCAAAACCTTGAAAATGGGGAATATTATCTCTTTCTAAAATAGCACAGAAGATGGAAGAATAAACCAAGAAAGGAAAGAAGAGTAAAGATCTTACTGATGTGGATCTAACATAAATGGTGGATAAATAATTGGAGATCAGATGACAAAGAAATATTAGAGAGTTACCATGGGATAAAAAGTGTTGAGTGGGAGGAGAAATGAGAACAAAAAGGGTTCTAACATTTAAAAAACCCATGACATATTCATGGCATGAATATTTTTAATGTCATGAAATTATAAAGTTTTTTCACCTCTAAGGAAAACAAACAAATTTCATGAAATGGGTCTTTCTATAATAATCAATGATGTGAATTTCATTCATGTCATGAATTGAATTCACAGCATGTACTTAATTCATGCTTATTAACAAATTCATGGTGTCTAGCCAGAGCAATTCACATCATGAATTGAATTCATTCCATGAATTAAATTCACATCATGAATACCTTTAACATTTTGAATTTATATTACATCTAGATTAAATGTACCTAATACCTTTCTTTATAGAATGAAACTGACCAGACTAAAGTCACGATTACCTAGTCTAATCCAAAATAAAACTTAATGAGGTTTCAACCAAAAATATTAAAATAAACTGTAACTCTCTAAAAATATGGGATGTTACCAATAGTAGGTTAAAAAAGGTTATTTAATAATATAATATAATATTTTTCACAACATTAATATTATAGAATGATAATATATGGAAATATATAAGTAATAAAAATAATAAATAGTTATAGTAACTTTAACAACATTAAATAGACTTCTTAAGGAACATTTATTAATTTGGATCTTTTTTGGGTTAACATTTAAAACTGTATAAGTATTTTCCTAATGGAATAATAAAGGATATAAACCTTCAAAATTATATAGATAATGAATTTATTTTATAACACCATTTACCATGGTCAATAAACTAAAAGTTTTATGAAGAAATTAACTAAACAACCCCAAGTAACGATATAATTAGAAACTATATTAAAAATAAATAAATAATGGTAATAAATGGACATTAAAAAATTAAATATATGTGAATATGGTTATTGAGTATATATTTAATGAAATTAATTTTATTATTAAGGTTTTTATGTGAAAGTGACAAATTCTTTCCGAAAAAATGTTATGGGGTCCTTCGTACCACACTCGTTACCTTTTGGTTACACATTCTCTTTCCTTTTTCCCCATTTTTCTTTATCTTATTCTAAATTATATCATCCATATTATATATAAATATTATTTTTACCTATATACCTAGTTTAATTACATTTAGTTTTTTGGGAGAGTATATTTTTATGTTCCCTTTAATGTTTTATCTTTTATGTTGCCTGATTTTTAGGGAACATCCCTTTGTTTATAATCATGTCAAGCACCACCCCCATCAAATGTTTTAACCTTGAATTTTTTTATAAAAAATTTATTTATTTCATGAAAACACCATTTATTTCAATTCTAGTTTTAAATAAAACATGTTTAACTTTTCTTCTATAAAATTTCCTTTACTCATTTCAAAAAGTATCACCTAATAGGTTCTTTTTAATCTTACTTCTTCAGAAAATTTAAAGAATTATTTTCTAAAATGACTACCTATATTTTTTTAATTTAATTAATGTTAAAAAAAATTCATTCCTTCTTATCTTGTGAATCCATATGGTATATCCTTTATTTATGCCTTGAAATAGGTTTTTGAAGCCCACTTTCTTCTCATGGGTTCATAATGATTATGATTCATGTATGATTTTTTCATTTTATGGAAAACATAATCTTATACAACTTATTATGGTGGTTAGTTGATGTTATGATGTATGGGTCCTTTATATCCCTCCAATTGATTTGGTGATATTAATGTCTCATGAATTCCATGTATGGTGCACAAGCGGTTAGCCTAAGCTCACTATGGTATGATGGTGGTTAGCCTATGTTTTGATGGTAGGGTTTATTTTATCCCTCCATTGTATTGGTTAATGTTTTTTTATCGTGATATTTCATTTATCATTCACATGTGGTTAGCTTGAGCACATTGTATGGTTCAAGATCGGTTATCTAAAGAAAACTATGTATGGTTCATGGGTGGTTAGCCTAAGAACAGTTTGTTTTGATAAGAGTTAGCTAGAGGATGACATGATTTTGATTGAGGTTAGACTATATTATGTTGTCTTAACGGTTATACTTGAAATATGATTATAATTACATGATTTATGATATTATCACATTCTTATGATTCCATTATCTTATGGTTTAATTTCCTTACAATATGTTTTCATGCTTATGATCATTCTCTTTATGAAATCACCTATTTCCTCTTAACTCTCATGTTATTCTTTATTGTCATGATTATTCCCTTATTGGGATTTTTTTATCATCATTTCCTTTATATATTTTTCTTAGGATACACCATGAATTTTTATAGGGATTATGGGAGTGGGAGAAGCATTTGGTGTTTTAAATAATGACATTTCATTTATGTTTATAATTTTTTTTATTTATCTAATCATCCAAAGACACTAGAACTCTAAATCCTCAGTGTGTATTTGTTGGAAAATAATGTTAATAATAATCAAATAATATATTTTTAAGTCTTTTTTAGGTATAGTGGTACTATAATCAGGTTTGGTGGGACCATATCTCCCACACTGGATATATACCACACAAATCCATCCCGAATTCTTCTCTACACCGCCTCCACTACAGTAGCATTGCTTGACTCTCATAATTTTATTTATAGTAGACACATCCTAACTTCCCCATATGGTTACTGATACTCAACTTAGACAAGTCTTCCTGGAAATTTTTATAGAGACCCATACATTTCATACATAGATATTAAATATTATTAGATGAATATTCATTACATAATATAACGATCTATGATAGAATCATATAGGTCTAATATATTTGGAAAATTGGATGCATAAGAATATTGTTCATAATATATCTACATAATCTCATAATAAGCTCTTAAAAAATAGTACCATTCTTAGTTATATCAAAATCATTACCTTTCTTCATAACTCGGTAAGAGGAAACAAAAAAAGGGTGAGCTCAGATGCTCAATAAGGGTAAAAAATGGAGATATCAATGATTAATTATACAAAAAATGTGAATAAGGGTATATTAATATGAGACTAAAATATTGAAAAATACCTTTCATATCAACATCATAATCTTGAGTCATAGATAAATCTTGGTAGTTCATAATACAAGAATCATCAATGAATCAAAGAACATGATCCATGAGAGAAAAAAAATTGGCATAAGATATAAGTTTGTGGTATATAAATAAGTATAGAGGATTATTTAAATAATATTGAAGGATTATTTACATTACTATCTTAGTGGATTGGTTTCACTCCCCAAACCATATTAGTAGTACAGGTTCACCCCCAATACTATGATAGTGGTCAGAGTCCCTTACTGAACTGGGTTCACTCCCCATTCCAGTCTTGTTTATCTCATGAGATATCCATCATTACCAAAATAATTTAAGGGATATATAATTATGGACCCACTCATTACATAATTAAAATAATATATATGTGTTCCAAAATATCATAAAACACTTATCATATCATAACCCTTGAAAAAGAAATGGGTTTCATAAACAATTGATAATGGCATAACTCGGGGAAAAGAAACAGTTTTCATAAAAATTTCATTATCATAACCTTAAACCATCCAGAGAAAGAATAATAATTTCATCATTTTATAATATCCCCATTAAATCATAATTAACATCAAATTATTTCATCTTAAATGAAAATCCACTTAAAATATCACTTGGAACATTTTTGAAGAAAATACCATTTTCAGTTTAAAAATATTCTTTAAAATATAAAAATTTCCAAAATTTTATGGAAAAAATTTTATTTTTAAAAAACCTTGGAAACTTTTAAAATAATATTCAATGTATTTAGTGGTCATGATGGTGATAAATTATGTTCATGCCTTTTTGGTTATAGAAAATCATTCCCTTCATACCATTATAAAAAAAGTAAAAAATAATCGCATTCAGAAAATAAAAAGAAGATTCATTTTATACCATTATTAAAAAATTCCATACTTGGTAAAAATGAATTTAAAAAATAATATAATAATATTAAAATCATTCTTGATTTTTTAGAAAACATGGATATGGAAGAAAAATGATTTTCAACCGAAGAGAGAAATAAACTCTGATTTCTTGAAAAATATTATTCTCATCTCTTGAGTTCATAAAGAGGGGAAATGAAAGGAAAACATGTGTTATCAATAAATAACCTAAGTATGAGAAAAATAAAGTGATTTATTAGAGAAGGATCATATAATTTTTCAATATAAATTCAGCATAAATAATCCTGATTAAAATATGATTAAAATATAAATCCCTTACCTCGAGTTCCACTTTATTTGAAAGCAACAAAAACTTTTATATAATAAATTTAAATTTATTAAAAATATATAAACGAATCTTTTACATAATTAAAATATCATATATGATCTACTTATAACATTTCAACAAATATTTATTAATAATTCCTAATTAAAATCATCGTTTTCTAGTGTTAACTGATTAATTTTTCAAAAGAATTTCTGTTCGATAGTTCCAGTCCTTTTAATTTGATCATGGTTACATAATATCTATAATTTTAATTATGATATAAAAATTATATAATTTAATATCTTGAGAGCTTTAAATAAAACTATATTTGATAGCATATACGTCATGCAACACTGAGCCTAAACGAACCATGAAATATTATTATTTAAATATGATCATTATAACCTAGATGTTAAATTTGGGGTATGAATAGGATTAAATACTATATGAAATATATATAAAGTCACTTCTCAATATATATGTATTAATAAATTCTTATAAAATAATCATTCAATTTTTAGTGAAGTCACTATATTCTTCAAAAATAAGTTTTCTTCAAAATTTATTATTATTCATTTTTGTGAGCGAATAATATAATGATTTTTTGGAACTTTTTGAAATTTTATTTTATAAAAATAACTAATTTTTTTAAATTATAATATAAAATTTATCTTAGGGTGAAATTTTGATAATTTTATTAAAATTTTGATTTTTCAAAGAATAGTGAAAAATACTGTTTATATTGAAAACTATATTTTATTTTAAAGTATTTACAAATTCATATTCTATATTGGATTAGGTTTAGAATTTAATTATTTCCTATTGATTAAAAATAATACAATTATAGTCTTTTTAATGAATATTATACATGAATCTGGTACAAGAATACATAAAAAGTTAATTTTATGAAAAGTTGTTTTCATTGAATTTTTTAGGTTTAATTTTAAATTAAATTCTACCATTTCTATATTTGTAATCTCAAATTTGTTTCCATATTTTAAATCTTGGGGTCCAAATTAGGTAAATATTTTTATTTTACTTTTGATCATTATGAATTGTAACATTAATAAATTTATGTCACCTAAATAATTTAGGTTAAAAATAAAATGATAAGGACCAAAAAATGACCCTAACAATTGAATTAATTTTATTGTATGTATATATCTCATACATAATCATCCAAAAGTATAATATATGGCCTTTTTTCCATTTCTAAATGATTTTGAACTTTATATTATTTAAGTTAATATAAATGAAAAAATGGCACACTCTTGATTTTAATAACTATATTATTTTTAATATATGAATAAATATAGGATAGTTTTGGTTATGAATAATCATTTTAATGATAAATGAATTTTTTATCATGGTATTTTTTTTAATTTCTACTGAAGAAATAGTTACCTTAAAATCATATGCAACTTTGACGCTGTAAATATTAAATTAATAGAAAAATAAAATAAATGATTTTAAAAATATTAATTATAATATAATTTGAAATAATTATTTCAATCCATGAAATTTTTAGATAAATATTACATCTTATGAAATATTAAATTCATTATAGTTGAATTCCTTTGTTTTTTATGTTATTAAAGTCAAAGTAAATGAATAGTTCTATAATTAACATTAATGATATTTTATAATAAATAGTATTTTATTAAATGAATTAAAATTTATAAAAATATTATCTTCATCCATGTGATATGTATAGGTTTTAAAAAACCATGATCCATTTTTGGGTCAATTTTCCATTTATAGTAAATATACTGACCCATAAAGAGTAAGAACTTCGTTATCGTTGAAATTGTCAAAAGGGGTTAAAGTGGGTTAAATAATAATATAAGTGTAAAAATATTATCTAAAAATGGAAAAAAATTATTAGAATAGATTTTTTTGACTCATCCTCATATTATATTATAATATTATCAATTTTTTCCATTTTTTGATGGAAATTAATTTATATTAATTTTATATTTAAAAAAATTATAAGAGTGTCCCTCCCCTATCTTATAAAAGGGAACCTAATATACTATTTTCTTCACACTTAAAAAGAAATTTGGTTTATAAAATATCCACCCAAATACATTCCTAAAACCCCTCCTCATATTCCAGTGGTCTTAGTTTGTCTAGAACACCAACCTTAGAGGGATTAAGGTTTAATGAAAAGGATTTTGTCCGAAGAAGAGGTATAGTTCTTAACTGAACATTTTCTTTTTATTTCTTCTTCCACCTCCTTCAAATATAATCAAAATATTATGAGATAAAAAAAATTATATTAAATATACATGGATATTATTATGTTAGTAGCATAACCTATATTCATCTCTAACCTTCATCAAATAGGAAAGGAATTTTTCATTTATGTGGACGATGGATTATTGCTTAACTGGATGATATAATTCGTTTTCCATGATGGACAGTTAGAATGATGGATTTAATTATAATATATGATATTCAAGAAATATTTATCATTATGTATAATTAATATATAATCTATTTTCTTAAATTTATGTACACTAAAAAATGACAGCGTCATTCATGCGGGCGTGTAGACTATCACTTATTCGAGGTGATACGATTCATTTTTCAACACCACATCACATGGATGATATATATAAGTAAATTTAAAGAAATAAAATGTTATTTAAGATATTATTATAATTATTTAAATATAAATTAATACTTTCCTACTCTTTATAATGATCATTGAATAATTGAAACATTACTCATGCATACATAAAACTTACTGTCTCTATTATTGTAACGTAGTTCATTTTTCATAACCATCATTCCTGATTGGTTTTAAAAGTATAATTGATGTCTAAAATAATAATTATTTAATTATTATTATACTATATATGATTTAATAATTATCCCTTTTACCATGGTCAATACACTAAAGTCGTTTTGAAATTAGGGTATGAACATTATAAAATTGCCTAACATGGATTAATATATTAATTAATAAAAAAAGTCATTAAAATAAATTAAATAAATGGATTATGTATAAAAGATTAAAACTATTAAATTTTATTAATAAATAAAAAATTTTTATATGAGTTTATTATATAGGAGATAAATGATAGTCATATAAATACTAGACTTGAGGTAAGAGATTTCATCTCAATTTACTTTCATTGAGAAATATTTTATTATTATACACCTAATTTCTTTTATATGGTGTATATAATGAAATTTTTTCATGAAATATAATTCATAATTCGTGGTATTTTAAGTTAAAAATTGAATTATTTCATCCAAGGGTCTTTTAATTGAAAGTTACCAATTGGTAAAGGACTTCTTAACTCGATTTCTTTTCATTGGGTAATACCACTTATTCATTGAAATTGTTATTCTAGGATTATGTATGAATTGATCAATAAATATTTTTATTCTGTATTTACACATTCCATTGTGTGAATTTACATTTTTTACATGTACTCTCTCTATTTATTAAATATCTATTCAAAATTATGATCTTTGTAAGGGATTTCTTTGTCTCAATCTAATTTTCCTAAGACTTTATTCTTGTTGTGCACTATGATTTCCTTATATAATATACTTATTAACCCATGAATATTTTTTTACATATTAATTCATGAAATTAATGATATTTATAGATTCAAATCACATTCTAACCTTCAATTACATTTGATTTAAATGTTTCCAAACATGTAAAGGCTGAATGTTATAATCTACTTTCCTTTCAAGATTGTTTATGTTCAAGGTTCCTTAGGAGGAAATCATATGTTATTATTTTATTTAACCACAAAACTTTCATTATACTATATTTATGAATTTTGTTTTCATTTTAATTTCTATTTCCTCACTTATTGATTAAAAAAACATCAATAAAGTTGTTTTTAAGTGATACTGATCTTGTACCTTCTTTTAGATCAGGAATATTTCTCTTCTATGTCCTTTTTTTCTAAAATGTTTTCAAGAATGTTCTTTTCCAAAAATAAATTATTTCCTAAAGTTAGTTTAAATGATATTTTACCTACTTTTAAAAGGGTTTTGAATTAAATTTCTCAATTTTTTTCAAATGGTTCACTTTTGACACCTTTTTCAAAATGTTTGACAATAATATTTTTTAACATTTACAACATGAATGTATTTTACTAAAATCATGAAAATTATTTTCTATGAACCTTCCTTTATAAGTTTTTAAGGTTATTTTCAATGAATATGTCTTTTTCACAATAATTTTTAATTTTTTAGTTTTTAAAAGTGATTTTCAAAGTGGAAAGTGTATTTTCCTAAAGAATGTTTTAATGATATTTTAATGGTATTTACATTCATCATAATCAAAAACACTTTATGTTACTTACAATACAATGGTGATATGTTGTAATGATACCATCCTTATTCTTTATCTGAATCGATTATAATAATTTCATGGAAAAATTTTCTTTTCTATGTGTAAAACAAGCTATGAAAGAAAATTAATTATTGTTATGATTAAAAAGTGAAGGATTTTAAATGTTTTATTCCTGAATTGTACATGGAAATTATTGATGAAGGATGGGTGAGCCATATATAGATTATATTAATGGTGATTCCCATTATTTATCTCCAAAACATTGGGTAATGTTCCTTATCTTTAAAGGTAATAAGTTGTGAGTTAGAAGAGGGTTTCTCCAATGGATTAAACTGGGATCCAATTATTTTTTAAAAGGGTTTAAAATGGGTTATGAATATAATTTTAAAAGATACCTACACATTTTATTTGTGACTATTTTGTGTTATAAATGTTTCCTTTGATCAAGATTTACATTACATGGCTCTTGATTGGTGATTCTAATGAATCTTTCCTTTGTTAAATATTTATTCCATGTTTCATGATTAATGATATAGGTATTGATGGTTATTAATTAACCTATTTTATTCTCATGAACATTGATTATAATATCATACCCTTATACTCATCTTATTCTCACTGATGAAATTCACTTTTTAATGATTAGGTCCACCCTTACTTAGCATTTGAGCTCACCCTTCTTATATTTCCTTTCCCCCAGGTAATGAATAATGATTTAAGTATATATTTGTTTCATATGTGAATAATTTTATGGGTTATGTTTAAGAATTAATATGGAATATGAAAATTTGGTTATAGTGGGAAACATACTCTCTTGAAGTCATGAGTATTGTTTATATAAGAGTCTTTCCAATTTTTTTGAAACTCTAAACCAAAATTTTATTTGGGTATGTAAGTGATCCAATATTTAATTTTGTTTATGTAATTTTTGTATGGATAAAATTGGGTCACACTTATCATTATCAATCCAAATATATAAATATTATTTTTTTAGCATCAGATTTAAGAGTGTGTGTTTTAGGGCTATTACAGTTTGTATCATAACAGGGTTTAGAAAAAAATTTCTAACATTTTTTTCATTAGAAGTTATTTTAATATTTATAGATACCATAATGGTTTTATAATTTTAAGGTTGATAATAAGTTTAAAGTCTTAAAAACCCATTTTTTGGTTTTACGTGATAGGATTTTAAGGTGACTATTAATATTTTTGGAGATGTTTTATTGGGTTGAAGTATATGTGACCCTTAATTTTAACATAAAGAATTATTTATGAATAATTCTATTACACTTTTTGGGATGTATACTAAAAGGTGTGACATAACCTTTGAGGTTAAATTTTTTCTTAATGTTGATGTTATTGAGGGTATTTGAGATATAGGGTAGTTTATTTATAGAAATTATTATCACATCTTAGAGATTATTTTATTAGTGCATATATATATATATATATTTATAAAACTTTAATAATGATTAATGTTATTTGGAGATAAATGTAAAATTTATCTTGGAATAATATATGATCAAATCATTCTATTTTTTGGATTTCAATCTTAGACTATTATTATTGAATTTTGGAGATTAAGGTATTGTTTATTCAAATGAAGGTTTATGTTACCTTGTACTAATCATATTAGTTTTGGTTAAAGTATAAATACAAGGGGAATATCTTGTTATCATTTTGTAGATTATGTGATCCATTAGAAGTTTATTTTAGTGCTTTAGGTATAAAAAATCATCTTTAATACTCATCGTTCGGAGAAAAAGATGAGATTATGATGGAAATTAATTAAAGGATGAAACTATACTTATCAAGTAAGTATATTTCCTTAAGTTATTAGTATACAAGATAAAGTAATTCCTCAAATATAAATAAAAAGATCTTGAAACAAAAATATTTTCCTATTACTTTCTTTTTTGATAAATGAATGGTCTCTTTCACACCCCTTTGGTTTAGGGTTTTTTGGTTGTTAACTTTCTCATGATCATTCACTTTCTTGTGATTAATGATCTCTAACACTATAAATATTTATTTGGACATTAATATTTTCTTATATGCCCAAATTTTCACTTTCTACTAATTTTCTCATATTTGGAAATCTAGTATATGTTATTCCAGATGACCTTAATACTTCCCTTTATCTATTTTCAAGTGGAACTTTTTGAACCCTTTTTATGAAGTGGGGTTTCAATAAAGGTATTTTCAAATGCCAATCCCTTGACTTTTGATATCGAGATCAAATTCTGAGGATGAAATTTATTAAATGTGTATAATGTAATATTTTTATATTTTAAAATAAAACTATGTTTGATAATGTACACAACATGAAACACCAAGCCTAAACGAACCAGGAAACATTATTATTTAAATATGACTGTTATAACCAGTCTATTAAATTTTTGGGTAGTAATATTATTAAATAATATATGAAATATATATAAAGGTTCTAATAAATATAAATTTATTTCAAAATTCTTAGAAAATAGTCACTCAATTTTTTGTATAGTCACTTTATTACTCAAAAACATGTTTTCTTCAAAAATTGGTTTTTATTGTTTTTTTGTGAATGAATAATATAATTATTTTTTTTAATTTTTAGTGAATTTATTAGATAAAATTAACTTAATTATTTAAATCATCATATCAAAATTATCTTAGAGCTAAATTTTGGTAATTTCCTGAAAAAAAAATTTCAATGAATAGTGAAAAAATTGATTTTTTATTGAAAACGGTATTTTATTTTAAATTATTTTAAAATTAATGTTATATTTCAGAATAGTTTTAAATTTTAATTAGTTCCTTTTGATTAAAAATAATCATTATAGTCTTTTGAATTAATTTTATACTTTAATTTGGTATAAAAATAATTTTATACATAAAAAGCTATTTTTTGAAAAAGAAAATTTCATTGCGTATTGTCGATTTAATTTTAAATTAAATTCTTCCACTTATGTGTTTTGAATATTGAAAAATGGATTCCATATTTTTTAATTATGAGGTCCAAATTTGGTAAATATTTCTTTTTTATTTTTGGTCATTATGAATAGTATCCTTAGTAAATTTTTACCACCTCAGTAATGACTGAAAATTATTTTTTATTATTCTCAAAACACTTTTAAGGAAAAGTGAGAAAACCCAAATCCAAATTACAAACTCTTGAAACCAAAATACCCAAAACCAAACTAAAAGGACTGCCCTCCCTAGACAATACAAAGAGATGAAAACCTTCACCATCACCTGACCACTCAGCAAGCTGTCTCGTGCACGAATGCATGGGCCTGGAACCTATGGCATAGCCATACCCTCTCAATAAAACAATTCCAAATGGAATGAATTAGTGAAATTCTAAGCTCTGGTTCCCATATGGAGTAGGAACCTATAGAATTATGGTTTAGCACCACTAAGCTACCTTCAAAATCAAACAAAGGCTGCTCCAAAAGCCAACACAAGCCGATCCAACATACTTTCCAATTGCTCAACAGATTCAACCCTTTTAATAAGAATCATTGAAAAATAATTTTAGATTATCGGAAACCAATAACCTAAACAACTTCCAAGAGATAGAATTTACCTGAATGCTTGGGACATTTGACATTAGATTTTCAAGTTCCAAATCCAGCTGATCCCAGGTCTGTATGTACCCCTGAAGGATGATCTTCCCTTTATTGAATCCCCCCATAAGAATTAGGACTTGTTTATCAACCCAGGAGTTTTGTTCATCTTTGAGTGACACCCTTGAAGACCTCCCCGTCATCTTAGCTACCTCCTATTTGGATGCATTAATCAATAAAACTTGGTCGATCACCTCTTCTTCAATGCTTAGTAATAATTCCATGGTCTGATTACCCACAACCTCTAATTCTGTTTTTGTGGAATTTAGCTTCTTTGAGGATTGAGTCTCCAAAGGAGGAGGTAAAGAGGATAAATCCTTCTTAATTTTCCTCCTCCTATTACTCATTTTACTCCCTGGGATTTCATCTTCACCAACCAAGAGAATAGGGTCAATTCCATCAGTTTCTAACACATGTTCCCCATATGCATCGATCAGAATAATAAGATCAAAACACAAACCAGCCTCTTTAAGACCTAAAAAACTATTTCTCATCTTAATTGGATTAAGGGTCCTTGAAATAAGACCCCCTGGCCACCCAACTCTCACTTGACTATCTAGTTATTTTCTTCTCTTACCTAAATCATCCTTACCCGACCTCAACACCTCTGCATAAGCATCAACCACAACATCCACCTCTCCACTTTCCCTCTATTCCATAGTAGTTGAACCCCCATATGTAGGGATTTCCTATCGAATGACCTCATACTGGACCATACCAACCCCCACCCTTACACCCTCAAAAGGGATCAACTCTTTACCAAAAGGACCAACATGAACCTGCTTCAACCTGTTAAATACCATAGAGACCTTCAGATTAACCACTGATTCCATTGCCTTCTTCCCAAAAGTCGCACCATGACAAGCCTCCAAATAAACATTGGGGACCACTGGGTTAAATTTAGGACACTTCTCCTCCACAGGAAGTGATGAATAAGGCACATCCACCCCATTCCGCAAGCTGTTGGTACTGACACCCCACCCTCTACCTTCCAAACCCCTATCCATCTGCTTCGGCGATACAACCTCATCACAGACCTCTAAAGCAATGCCACTGTCTCTACCCACATTCCTAATAAGAACATGATCTCCCCATCGATAGTTATCTGTATAATGACCCAGCCAATTTCTGGTAGAAAAGAAGTCCACCCAAGACTCATACACAACCTGTTTCTTACACATGTATTCCTCACCAACTGTAACCCAAATATACTCTAAAGGTATCCTTGAAACGTCTGTTTCCACAAAAACTGCAGGTTAATGGGATGAAATATTGATTCAATTCAACAATCAGAACATAGAAATCTACTAAATAGATTTCTTATCATCTTAATGATAGAAGGATTTTGAAATGGTAAAGGTAAATTCGGAAAAGTCACCTAAACTACAGTTATAGGAGAGTCTCACTTCATATAGAAGTCGAAAGGCTAGTGAAATAAGAAGAAATGATATCTACTAAAGTTGCGGGGGAACTTGACCAGGAAAGGATGAGGTCCTCCTCTGAAGTGAATCAAACCATAATGTGGTGTCTATCCCACAAGCTCATTGTCTTCTTCTCCTGCAAGTTCCATGAGTTGAAGATGAACTGATCGAACAAATCTACTAAAGGTCTCCTTTGTCTAAACTAGGCCACCAAGGTGAGGTTTAGTAGATTTGAGGTTTTAGTGAACTCCTAAGTTGACAATTGAAGATTTGGGAACCCATTAACCAGAACTGGTACTTTAGGACATAAGTAGGCTTTCAAAAAAGGAGTAAAAAAATTAGGGTTAGAAAAGGGGTGGAAAGGTGGCCCAGCACTCTTGAATGACACCGGAGGTCCCACCCCTTCCAGGAGGGGAGGGACCAACACGAATTTATCCATCATCATTATAGTGAATAGGGCATTATCTCCATCATCCCTATCTCACTCGCTAACCTCAGTAATGATAAATCATGTAATATAGGTTAAAAATAAAATGATAAGGACCAAATATAACTCTGACACTTGACTTAATTTTATTGGATGATTATATATTGTCCATAATTATCCAAAAGTCTAATATATGACCTATTTTCCATTTGTTCATGATATTGACCTTTACAATATTTATGTGAATATAAAGCTAAAAATATCACACTCTTGCTTTTAATAACTAAAATATTTTTAATGTAGGGATAAACATAAAATATGTTTGGTTATAAATAATAATTTAAAATATAAATTATTTTTTTATCATGCTAATTTATTTTTAATTTATATTGATTAAATAATTACCTTAAACCCTTACGCAATGTTGACACGGTAAATATTCAATTAATGGAAGAAACAAATAAATGATATTAAAAATATTAAAAAAATTATTTTGATCCATTTTTTTAGATAAAATAACATGTTAGGTAAGTGTTAATTTATTATATTTTAATTTATTTGTTGTTTTTATGTTATTAAATTGTATGTAAATGAGTTGTTCTAAAATTGAAATTAAATATATTTTATAATAGATAATTTTTTATTAAATGATTTAAAATTTATAAAAATATTATCTTTATAAAAGTGATTGTAATATGTTTTAAAATATAAATAGGACATTTATGGTCCTTTTTTTCTTTTTTTTAGTAACTATATTGACCCCTAAAGAGTAAAAAAACTTCATTATCTTAGTAATTTCCAAGAGAGATTAAAGTGGGTTAAAACAAAACATTAAGGGTAAAAAGGTTATATAAACTTGTAAAAAATTTATTATATGAGGGGATTTAGAATCATCCAAATATTATCTTCTAATATTTTCAATTTAGATATATTTGTGCATGAAAATTTATTCTTATTAATTTAATATTTTAAGAAATTCTAAGAGATCCCTCCATGCTCTTGTCAAAGGGAACCTACTCTCCTATTTTATTCACACTTAAAAATACATTTTTAATACAATATCTACCCCAATAAAATCCTAAAATATCTCCACACATTATATAGGTATTATTTTAGGCAGAATTCTAACCTTAGAGGGCTTAAGATGTAAATTATAGGATGTTGTCCGAAGAAGAGTTATAGTTCTTAACAGAGAATTTTGGTTTTATTTATTCTTACACCTCCTTCAAATACTATCAAAATATGATGATATAATAAAATAATTATCTTAAATATACTAGTATTTTATTATGTTAGTTTTATATCTTATACCCATCTCCAACCTCCATCAAATGGGAAAGCAATTCATCATTCCTGTGTACAGTGGACTACCGTCTCACGGACCGATGTAATTAATTTTACATCCCCACCTTTCAAATATGTTTATAATTATGGATTTAATTTATATATATGAAATTATTAAAATATTTATCATTATTTATAATTAATATATCATATATTTTCTTAACTTTCCATACACTAAAAAATGATAATATCGTTCGTGCATAGGTGTGGACTACCACCTCCACGAAGCGATGTGATTTATTTTTCATCACCACATCACATGGATGAAATATATATATATGTGTATTTAAAAAAATATGGTATTTAAGATATAATTAAAATTATGTAATGATTAAATAAAAATTACCTTCTTTCTAAGATGATCCTTGAAAAATGGAAATGTTACTCGTGCGCACATACGACCCACCGCCTCCATGATTGTAACGTAGTTCATTTTTCATAACCATATTTCATGATTCGTTTTAAAATTAATATTAATGGATAAAAATTATAATTATTTCATGATTATTATTCTATAGATTATAGAAAAATGACCCATTGTACCTCGATCAACACACCAAATCTATTTTGAAATTATGGACCAAATGTTCTAAAATTACCTGATGTGGACTTAACTAATTAAGTAATTGAAAATGTAATTAAAATAAATGAAATAAATGGATTCAGGATAAAAGATTAAAACTAAAAAAATTATGAAATAAAATAATTGATATGATTTTATTATACAAGATTTAAAGGACATATATGGAAAGTCTGGGCTCGAGGTAAGATATTTTGTCTCACATTACTTTCATTGAGGCATATTTTATTTTTATGCACCTAATTTCTTTTATATGGTGTATATAGAACCAATTTTAAATGTTATATCATTAATAATTCATAATTCATTGTATTTAAAGTTTAAACTTCAATTATTTCATCCAAGGTGATTTACTTTAATGTTACCAAGTAGTAAAGGGTTTCTTAACTCACTTTCTTTTCGATGGATTATAACACATCTTCATTGACATTATTATGTCATGATTAATTTTGAATTGATATATTAATAGTTTTATTATATATTTACACCATTTTTTAATTAATTTTTTCACACATAATCACTCCATTTATTAACTCTCAATTCAAAAGTCTAATATTTTCAAGGGTTTTCATTATCGCAATCTCATTTTCCTAGGACATTATTCATATCATACACCATGATATCTTTGTATGGTATAATAAATACCTCATGAATGAGTTTTTAAATATTAATTCAGGAAAATCATGATATTTATTGATTAATATCATATTCTTCCCTTTAATTACTTTTGATTCGAATGTTTCTAAAGCGATAAAGGTATAATGTTATAATCTGGTTTCTTTTTTAGACTATTTATATTCAACATAAGTTTGTAGGACACCATAAATTATTATTTTATTTAACCATATATATTTTATTCTCCTCTATTTATTAATTTTTTTCATGTTAATTTCTATTTCCCCACATTTTGATTATAAAAACACCCAAAAAGTTTTTTTAAGTGATTCAGATCTTCTAACTTCTTTTAGATCAGGAATATTTCTCTTCCATATCGAGGTTTTATAAATTATTTCAAGAATGTTATTTTCAGAACATATATGATTTCCTAAATTTATTTTAAATGATATTTGAAATTATTGTAAAAGTTTTTAAAAGGAAATTTCTTAATTTTTTTTTCAAATTGGTCACTTTTGAATCCCTTTTCAAAATGTTTGAAAATAGTGTTTATTTTTAACACTTACAACATGAATGGATTTTACCACATCCATGACCATTATTTACTTTGAATATTCCTTTATAAGTTTCCAATTTTATTTCAAATAAAATGGTTTTCAAAATATTTTGTAAATTTCTAGTTCTATAAAGTAATTTTCTAAGTGGAAAGGGTATTTTACTCAATAATTTTTTAATAATACTTTAATGTTATTTCCATTCATCTACATAAAAACCATTGTTGTTACTTACACTCCATTTCGGATATATTTCCATGACACTATCTTTATTCTTCATCTGTATGGATTTTGATATTTTCATGGAATCCATTTCTTTTATATGGGTAAATCAAGCTATAAAAGAACATTGATTATTGTAATTATTGAAAAGTGAAGGCTTATAATTGATTTATTTATGAATGGTACATGAAATTTATTAATGAATAATGGGTGAGATAGATATATCTTATATGAATAGTGAGCCTCATTATATCTCTCCAATGCATTGGGTAATGTTCCATGTCTTTATAGGCAAGAAGGAGGGAGTTACCTAAGGGTTTCTATAGTGGATTTAATTGGGATCCAATTATTTATGACATGTGTTAAAAATGGGTTATGAAGATAATTTTTTAATAAACTGACACATTTTGTTTGTGCTTATTGTGGGTTATAAAGTTTTCCTTTGATTAAGATTTACATTACATGGCCCATGATTAGTGATTCCAGTGAATCTTTCCATTATTAAAGATTTATTCCAAGTTTAATGATTTGTTATCTAGGTATTTATGGGTATGAATTCCCTTATGTTATGCTAATTCAATTTTATTATGTCATCATACCCTTATGATAATATTATTCTCACTGATGAAATTAAAATTTTAATGCTTATGTTTACCCTTATTGAGAATTTGAACTCACCCTTATTATGTTTCTTTTCTTATTGGTTATGAAGAATGATTTGATTCTATAAAGGTTTCATATGTGAATAATTTTATGGGAGATATTGAATACTTAATATGCAATATGAAAAATTGGGTATACTTGAAAAAACACGCACCTGAATTTATGAGTTTTGTTTATGTATGAGTTTTTCCTAATTCTTTTAAACTCTAAACAAAAAAGTTCTTTGGGTATGTAAGTAATCTGATATGTATTTTTGATGATGTAAGTTTTTAATGGATAAAATTGGGTCACATTTATTAGTATAAAGATAGATATATAAAAATTATTTTTTTAGAATTGGATCTAAGATTTTGGGTTTTAGGGTTGTTACATATATATTCATTATATAAATTTAAATCCATATAAAAATTTTAGAGATAGAAAAATGAATTACGCTATACATAGAGACGGTAGGCCGTACATATGCCTGAACCCCATTTTCACTTTTCAACGGATGGAATGAAATAAATTTAAATAATAATTCCACTTTATAGAATCATTAATATATCATATATATCATATATATTTATTAAATCTATCATTATTACCATCCAAGTAAAACAAAAATGAAAACAAATCACATCGCTTCATGGAGGTGGTAGCCCACATGTATGCACGAGCGATAGTCTCACTTACCATTTGATGGAAAAGAGGGTGAATAAAGGTGGATTTATATTCATAATAAAATTTCATAATATTTAGGATACTTAATTTATTATTTTATGATGAATACCAAAATTTTATAATAGGTAAAAGAAGAAGTAAAAAAGGAAATGATTGGTTATGTTGATCACCTATTCTTTGAAATACTTCGTTTGGATATCCACTTAAGGACCCTAGGGTTGGTATTTTGGGGAGACCAAAACTTATATAACATTTCTTGGGAACTTAAGAAGATAATTTTATAGGGATTTATTTATCTATAAATCTTAAAATGGTGTAAAAATTATAATGGAGGTGCTTCTTTTTATAAGGGAGGGAGAGGACACATTTGGAATTTCTTAAAATATTAAAATATAATAAAGTTATTCTCAAACCAAGTGATTATAAATATCCATGAATTAAAAAAGAAGTATAATAGGGTAAAAATAACATCATATAATGAAATTTTATATAGTTTTTAGTGTCATTTTAAACCTTGTCTTTTTTATTTACCCCTTTATTAATCGTTTTTTACCTTCAACGCAGTGACAACTATATCAATCTTAAAGGATTAATTTTTTTCCATAAATGAAACAATGACTCATAAATATACTATGGTTGTTATGATCAATAATATTCCATTCACCTGTATTAAGATAATATTCTTATGAATTTTAAATCATTTAATAAAATATTTGTTTATTAAAACAATATCATTAATGTCAATTTTAGAACTATTTATTTAATTTGACGTTAAATACACCAATAGAAAGTTTGAATTCAAATATAATCATATAAAACTTCCATAATATGCAATATGTATCTAAGAATTTTTTAAAACATTATAATTCACTTAAATCTTACTAATTTTAATATTTTTTTAAAAAAATATTTTATTTTTCTATTAATTCAATACATACAGTGTCGGCACTGTAAAAATGTTTAAGTTAATTATATAAAAAATATAAATAAATTACCGTGATAAAAATAATAATTTATCTTTCAAATAAACATTTAGATATGAACTAATTCAATTTCTTTCCTTATGTAGAAACTTTAGAGATATTAAATTCAATGGAGTGACATTTTGTATTTCTCTATTTCGTGAATTTATCTTGAATTAATATAAATGTAATATTCAATGAAATATAGAACCAAGTGGCGATATAATATATAATTAGATGTAAATGTATGAAATCCACTCTTCTAATTTTATAAAGGAAAGTTTTTTATAAATTTTAAATCCTTATTCCAATGGTTTAATTCTATTTTACCTGTTTTACCCTTCCAAATGTGACAAAAAAATTATTATAGTTACTATTAATATTGATCAAAAAATAAAAGGGAAATATTTGCCAAATTTAATCATCCTAATTCTTAATATGGAATCCATTTTTCAATATTTAAATTCTATAAGTTTCATAAATTAATTTTTAAATAAGTGCGTAAAATATGATGAAAACTATTTTTAAACAAATACATTTTTAAGCATAATACTAGATATATGTTCTTATCTCATACCAAGAAAAATTATTAGATTAATTTTAAAATAATTTTTTGAAAAAAATATATAGTTTTCACTAGAATAATTTATCAATAGTGATTAATTTAATTTATTTTGATAAAAACTTATAGTGCGCATACAAACAGTTTTTCAGAAAAACAACTCCTTTATTTTCAAAAGTTTTTTATTTTTATTTCTAATTAATTGATAACCAATGAATTCAGTTATACATAGATAAAAAATATATTTTTCATAATTTATTTAGTCTTATTCCTACATTTAATTCCAATTTCTTGGGGATAACTATCACACTAAATAATAATATTTAAATAGTATATTGCGGTTTATTTAAAAATGGTGTTGTGTATAAAGAAAACTATCAAAGAAATAAATTTTTTTCTTTTTTTATAGATAAATATATCAAAACATCTCTAGGTGTTACATTCTACCCCCCATAAAATTATTTTTCCCTCAAAATTTCATCACTCAGCTACAAACAAATTTTGATATCTCTGTTTCATTATATCCTGAAGTTCCCAAGTAGCTTCTTCTAATTTATGATTCCTAAAGAGAACTTTAACAAGGTGATTAGTCTTGTTATGTATCAATTTATCTCTTTGATGTAATATTTTTACTAACCTTACTTCATATAAAATATCATGACCCAGTGGTATGACCTCTGAGTTTAGTACATGTGAAGTATTATGTTTGTACTTCCTCAGGAGAGATACATGGAACACATCATGAAATTGATAGGGGTTTGGTGGAAGATCCAAGTGATGAGATATAATCCTTACATGATCAAAAATCTAGAAGGGGCCAGTATAACTAGGGATTGGATTTCCTCTAGATAACTTTAACAAGGTGAGTAGTCTTGTTCTGTATCACTTTATCTTTATGATCTAATATTTTCACTAGTTTTTATTCAAATGAAATATCATGATCCAATGGTATGACCTCCGAGTTTAGTACATGTGAAAGATTATGTATATACTTCCTCATGAGAGATATATGGAACACATCATGAACTTGAGAGGGGTTCGATGGAAGATAAAAGTGATAAGATACCATCCTTACTTAGTCAATAATATATAAGGGGCTCATATACCTAGGTATTTCATTTCCTTTCTTCCGGAATCTCATAACCTAATTCCATGGAGAAATTCACAGAAAAAATTTTCTTCAACTTCGAACTCCAGATATCACCAATGATTATCAGCATAAATGTTTTATTGAATTTGAGCTTCCTTGATGTACTTATGAATAGATATAACATTCTCAACCATTTCTTCAGCTATCTCATTTCCCAATAGATTTCTTTCTCCAAATTCATCCCAACACATTTGAGTTCTACACTTATTTCCATAGAAGTCATCATAAGGTGGCACCATAATGCTCGTATAAAAGATATTATTGTAAGAAAACTCAATTATAGGAAGGTGTTTGATCCAAAATACCTTTAAAATATATAGAACAAGATCTCAACATATCCTCTAGAGTGTGAATGGTTCTATCAAACTAAAAAAACTATCTGGGGATGATAAGTAGTGTTGAAACTCAACTTTGTATATAGTTCATGTTGAAGACTTCACCAAAACATTGTAGTAAACCTAATATCCCAATTAGATACAACTAAATGTGGTAATCCAGAAAACATTTCAACTTAATGTATATTTTAGAAATATGATCAAGATAGAAATATTCTCGAATATTAATGAGGTGTGCTAAATTTTTAAGGAAATTGACTACAAACCAAATAGCATTATGGCCGTTAGACATTTTGGGGAGTTTGATGAAAAAATCAATGGTGATATTTTCCCATTTCCATTATGGTATGGGTAGTGGTTATAACATCCCCTTATACTTAATTCTAAAATCCTTAACTTGATGGAATACCATGCACTAAGATACATACTCCAAAATATCTATCTTTAGGAAATCCCACCAGAAATACACTTTTGGATCTCTATGCATCTTCATACTTCCAGGATGAATTGAGAATAATGAACTATAAACCTCATACAACATATCCTTATTAAAATAGAGTATGGATAGAACACAAACACAGGACCTAAACATTATAATTCAATCAAAATCCAAGTTTACCTTAGGAAAATTTCTTATATTCTTCTGGAATTCTAAATATTCCTTTTATACCTCCTTAATACTCACATGGATGGATGAATGGACACTTATTTTAGAAATATAATATGTATCCCCTTCCATAAATATTTCTATATCTATCCTTTTCAAATCCATAAATATTAGATATTTTTTTTCCTCATTATGGATAATCTATCATGATACTTTTGACTCAGAGCATCTGCCACCTTGTTCACATTCCTAAGGTGGTAATTTATTAAGAAGTCAAAATCATTAATCAACTCTATCCATATTATTTGGTTCATATTAATCCCTTTTTTAGTGAATATATAGTTTTAAATTTTTTCATCAGTATATATTTTACACATTTTGTGATAAAGAAAATGCCTCCATATATTTAATGTAAAAATTACCATAGCTAACTCTAAATCATGATTTGGGTGATTTTTATCATGAACCTTCAATTTTCAGGATGCATAAGCTATTAACATTTAATTATTCCTAATAACACATCACACTCCATTATTTGATGCATCAATATAGATTTAAAACCCTTCTACACTATAGGGTAAAGTATGGATAGATTCCATGACTAACCTTATCTTCAGTTACTTGAAATTTTCATTACATTCATCAATCCAAAAGAACTTGTATCCCTTCCAAGTTTACTGACTGAGTGGATTAGATATCCATGAGAAATTCTCCACAAATAACTGATAATATCTATAAAAAACAATAAAAAATATATAATTTAGTCATAGGTATTGGTCTAATACAACGTTCAATTACATAATTATTTGATGGATCCACCGATACACTCTCAGATGAGATTATATGACCAAAAAATGAATCTTTTTTAAGCCAAAATTCACACTTTGTTAATTTTTCATACAACCTTTCTTTCCTTAGGTTCTTCAGTATAAACCCCAAGTGATCTTCACGATCTTTATTACTCTTTGAATATATAATAATATCATCTATAAATACTACCAAAAATTAATCAAGGAAATCTATAAAGACTATGTTCACTAAATCTATGAAGATAGTGAGGGAATTAGTAAGACGAAATGACATCACTATGTATTCGTAGTGTCCATACCTTGTACAGAATGTGGTCTTGGGTATATACTCCTTCTTGAACCTCAATTGATGATATCTATAATGAAGATAAATCTGCGAAAAGTATTAATCTCTACACATTTGATCAAAAAAGTCATCAATATGAGGTAATAGATACTTATTTTTTATTATGATTAGCTAGAGACATTACCACTTCTTTGAAAGAACTCATTTAGATCTCCTCTTAAGGACCCAAGGGTTGGTCTTTTGGGGAGAGCAGAACTACTAAAATTTGTATGGGTAATTTGAGAAGATAATTTTCTAGGGTTTGGTTGATCTAGAAGGATCAAAGTGGTGTAATGAACAGAAAGGATGGGTGTCCTTTTATAAGTGAGGAAGATGACACACTTGGAATTTATTAAAACATGAAAATATAATAAAGTAATTCTAAAGAAAAATATTTCCAAATAGACATGAATTAAATGAAAAATAGTCTAGTATCAAAATAACATCATAAAATGAAATTTAGACCGAGTTTGGTGTCATTTTAATCCCTATCATTTTTATTAACACATTTGTTAATCATTTTTGACCTTAATCGCAATGACAACTATTTTAATTTTAAAGGGTTAATAATATTACCATAAATTGAAAAATAACTCATTAATGTAAAATGGTTGATAATTTAAACTATATTACATTCACTTGGATGAATATAATATTTTTATAAATTTTATATCATTTGATAAAATAATATTTATCATAAAATATAATTAATGTCAATTTTTGAACTATTCATTTAATTTGAATTTAAAGACCCCAAGACAAAGATGGAATTCAAATAAAATATTTTCAAACATCGCTAATATGTCATATATATCTTTAAATTTCATGTAATACAACAATTCACTTAAATTTTTTTACTTTTAATATTTTTAAAAATTATTTATATTTATTTTTTAATTAATTGAATAAACATTGTGTCGGCATTGAATTAGTGTTTAAGGAAATTATTCAGTCATTAAAAATTAGAAGTAAATTAATACGATAAAGAATAATAATTTATCTTTTAAATAAACATTAACAATTGAACTTATTCTCTTTTTTCTTATGTAATTTTTTTTGAGATATTAAAGTCAAGAGGGGGACATTTTGTATTTATTATTTTCTTAAATTAATCTAAATGTCATATTCAATGAAATATGGAACTAAGTGGCCATATATTTGATACTTGGATAGAAATGGATAATATCCACTCATATAATAGGATTAATATAAGTTTTAGATAAATTTTAAAGTTGTATCCCAATGTTTTAACCCCATTTTACCAGTTTTACCCTTACTAACATGATAAAAAAATTATTATGGTTACTATTCATATTGACCAAAAATAAAAGGGACATATTTTCAAAATTTTATACTCTTATTTAAAAATATTTAATCCATTTTTTAAGATTCAATTTTTATAAGTAGTAGATATTCATTTTAAAATAAGTGGTCAAAATATGATGAAACCATTTTTTAGAAAGATGCATTTTTAAGCATAATATAGATATATATTCTTATCTCATGCCCAAAATATACTATATAAATATTAAAAAATTATTGAATAAATAATATTTAAATTTCATTAAAATCATTCACCAATAATGATTAATTTAATTTATTAAGATAAAAATACATTGAGTGTATAAAAATATTCTTGTAGAAAAATATATCCTTTATTTTCAAATGATTTTAATTTTAAATTCCAATTAATTGATAATTATGAATTCACTTATAAATACATATAACATACATTTTTTTAATTTAGTTAGTCTTATTCATACATTCCAATCCAATGGCTAAGTTATAACCATCACATTAAATAATAATATTATAATAATATATCCTAGTTAATTTAATCCCAGTGTTCCATAAAATAAAGATATAATCTAAATCAATTGTTTTTATTTTTTATAAATAACTATATCATAAAATATTTGGGTGTTATAATTTTTTCCTCAAACATAGGTATATTTTCAACCACCTCTACATTGGTTAAAAAGAACTTGAGAATTATCCATGACCATATCTAGAGCTTTAGTCCCATATCAATCCACCTAGCCTTTTGGTAGTCATTAGTAATAATATTTGGAGACAAATGGACCAACTGAATGAAATGTGTAGTGCACTCCATCAAAGATTGGTCTCCTTTCTCAAAGGTCACAAACTCCTAATCTTGAGCCACACATAATGTTTCAGGGAAGAACTGTTGGTTGAATTCCTTTTTGAAGGTTTTTCATGTGAGGTACTCATGTAGTTTAACATGTATGATAGATTCCTAAAAATTCCTTCCAGTTCCTTCAAGCATAAAAGTAGAAAATCCCACCTTTGAGAAATCATGAGTCTTCAAAAGGTGGAATATTCTTTCGATCCTTTTAATTCATTCCATAATTTATTAGGTTCTGTTGTCACCAAGAAATGGAGTAGGATTATAATTGGTAAACTACAAATCATAATCCACTGTTTGTTCTTAGTTTCCACAACCCACTTTAAATAGTGATTGGATAGTCCATATTACTATTTCCACCATAGTAGGGTCAACTAAAGTATTTTCCTATATAACTTTCCTCGCATCTTCCTCCCCAAAATTTGAAGTGATTATTCAAGGAGTAATTATCAATTAAACCCTAGATATAACTCCCAATTAGGACAAAAATGAACTTTTCAATTCAAAAATTGAAAAATTACTAATTTTCTTAAAAACTCTAATTTAAAAATAATTATTACAACTGGTATATTCATACAATAATGGATTAAAAAAATAGTGTTTTACCAATCTGGATGATTTGGCTGCAGGGTTTTTCAAACCTTGTGCCAACCGTGCATGTACTACTGTAAGGTGATAAAACCATTCACATAGTTACCTAGGAAAATCTTCACAGTCTGTCAAACTATGAACCTAAACCATTCACCTTGTTTCTTCCTCTATTTCACCCCAAAACTGGGTATATCTCTCCATGAAAACCCATGCTTACCCCAAAGACTCAAAACCAACATCCAAATATGTTATAGTTCATGAAAAAAAATCTAAAATCATGATAAAAAACATGATACAATTTTTCCAACCACCCATGGTATCTTGAGGTCTACTATGAAAGCGATCTGGCTAACACCCATCCACATTTACCACCCGAGTCCAAAATATCCTACTCCACTCTACCAATATCCTCAAACCAAACCTAGGTAGTGTCATTAGAATTTAGGTTGGGTATTCTCTATGATACTAATTTGTAACGAACCAACCCGGGTTTACTTAATATGTCACATATAATGGCCCACCATATGCCATGAAACACATTCTCAATCACCAAGCTTCAACAACAAGCACCTGGGTATCGATATAGGAAATAATGAGAATGATTTAACACTGAAGGACATGTCTCACATACTAAAGGAATTTTTTAAGACTATAAACCTAAAATAGAGTAAAAATGGAAGTCTACAAACAAACATGACACATAACAAGTCAAAATACCAGTGGTCCAGAACACATGAAAAAAAACATGATTAACATGTCTATCTCCATGTGACCATCGATCACCAAAATCCCAAACAAACAAAAGATGACGTCGACTAGGAAGATCTTCCAAGATTCATGACACTCTTACCTTTACTTGAGTCCTATAAAACCATGTATACATATTCCCAAAGTCATATGTTTTGTGTGAGGAAATTTCCAATAGGATACCACCATGAATCTATAAAAATTATTTCACCATGAAACCATTAGTTATATATTATAAACAAAACCAATTTTATAAATCAATTCATATAAAAAACATTTTCATAAAAAATTCCTTTAACTTTACTTTTTAAAGCATCCATATCCCAATACTTAAGAACATTGAAGTAAAACATGTTTGATTATATAAAAGGAAATAACCAAGTAATCTATACATAATAAAAACAAGTGGACAAGGAAAGAACAAGAATCCATGTAATTTCTACTGATAATGTGAAAATAAACCAAATGATAGAGACTAAGATACTAGGAAATCTGTTTTCAATAAAGGATTCATGGAGCCTAGCGGTTGATTATAGGGGTTGAATTGTGTGTAATCAATGACATTAGGTACAAAATATTTAAATGGTCTCCAATAGATTTTGTTCATGGAGCTGGAAAATCCCATCTCATATCCACAAAGTCTCATGGACCTAATTTTCGATGGTAAGAATTCATCGGGTAACTTGTCCAATGACACTTAATAACTCACATTGTTCGAGATGATGGGAAGTCGATCTCATAACACCCTTTTGGGGGGAACTATTTCCTATTTCAAGAATCTCTGATAGATTTATTATTTTTTTCGTGAATCCTTTTTTCATTACTAAGTATTTATATACATATTTCCCATAATTAATGATCCATTATGAATGATCATGGGTCCAGAACCATCTATATGTATCTGAGGTTCTCCATCAATGGATGGATATGTATATATACTAGGTTCTCCATTAATGGTACCCTTTTCGGGATGGATTAGATATTTTTTGGTCATTTATCAAGAAAATTCTAGTTTTAATCCTGGGGTGAGGTGCTCTGGAGTTTTTTGCAATCCAGGGAGACGAAAGTTGTTTTAATGTCAGGATTGAACGCATAAAATTGGATACCTATGTACCCTTGTGAGAGGAATGAGAATTAAAATAGTTTAGTGCTTCTAAACAGGATATATTTCCTTTTAAGGTCATGAAATGAGGACTGAACCATGTAGTTTAACATCATGCTACATGGACGTCCGGACAAAAGGTGCCTAGTCAATGTTTTGTGTGGGACTTATATCGACACAGCTCGAAGGACTTAGAAGAGATGTGGTATCCAAGGTGGATATGAAACTATCAGAAATGTGGCCTATAGAATATTACCATGAATTTGGGAATTGGGTTTGGACATCAGTGAGGCTTCCTACGTATCCCAGTTAGTTAGGAATCAATTACCACATAGTTCGGAAGGTTTGGGGCATATGCATAGAAGTAGCTTATTTTAGGAGACATGATTGGGTTGGGGATTACACCCATAAGGATTCCCATGTCAAGGTTTGGGATCATGTGTATATCATGATCATCACCAACCTATAAACTCGTGTGATTAATGCTTGGTGTGAGAAAAAGAGGAAGTAGTAGATCTAAAGATCACACAATCCACTCTATCCGCTGGTAGACAATATGATAGAGCCTAAAGGGAGAGGGAGAGGGCTTTGAGTATGGATGTATCCTCTTTTATTTTGTGAGTTGGTATAGCCAAATCAAGTGACCCATCCAAATATGTATCAAGCTAAGGTGAAGATGAGAAAGAATGATGCCTCCTATATGAAAGGATAAGGAATTATTCTAGGAGGGATTCCCTACCAGTATTCATAGAAGAGAGGAATGTTTGGAACCAGCCCTCATTGAAGGGAAAGGCTAGTGGTTCCCCTCAACCCTTAGAATAGGGAGTTTCACATGAGCATCCTATGGTCAAAAACCTCATTACCATGGTAATGCTGACCCAGAGACATTACGTAGGTCTACCTTGTTGGGTAGGTTACACACTTAACATAAATTCCCATAGTTATGTAGACTCGAGAGGACATGTTGGTGTGCCTGATAATTTTATCATCCATGTTAGGTGAATTTTTAAGAGGATGTGTCTCGATGCTGTTAGACTAGTTCACAAAGAGGCCAATATGTGGCCTAATGAGATGACTAAAGGGAGTGATTAGAGGTGGATCATGGAATACCCTAGGATTCCTCATTTAATGTATCATGTTATTATGTAGTATGGGGTTCCTTCTGCATAGCATGTTGTTATGAAGGTGAGAGTATCATTCATGTAGCATGGTGGTACATGAACCTAGGGTTTGTCTATGTAATGTGCTTCTACACGGGGCTAGGTACCACCCGTATAGTGATTTTCTATATGGGGATAGGTATCACTCCTGTAACCATTTTCTACATGGGGATAATTTTCTCTCATGTAGTGTTTTTCTATAGGGGTTCGGGTTCCTCCCATGTAACTTTTTTCTACATAGGGAAGGGTTTCACTAGTATACTATTTTGTTATGTGGGGTGTTGGGATGAAAAGGTTCATCCTTTTGTGCCTCAAGGAAGGGTATATTCTTAATGGATTTAAGTTTATGGATGGACATGTGTTTTTTATTTCCTCCTTGATTCTATATGGTGGGTTGACCTACTAGGAATATATAAATCTTTCTTGAATCATCTCAGAGGTTATGATTTTGTATTTTCTTGTCGCTCATCTCCTTTGTATCTCAGGTCTTTGGTCATTTTTCATTCCCCCTCTGGGTACTTTTATAGTAGAATAGAGGGACTAGATACTAGCATGGATGATCATATACAGTGGGTTGTGGGACTTATTTTATGAGTGCCTAGGGAGAATTTCCCATCCCATGAATGATTTTTTTATGGGAGAATTTGTTTGTGGGAGAAAAAGTAACCATCCAACCCCCCAAATGATTTCACTTAATCTTCAAGCACCAGTGGTACTGCCCTATCCCATAAACTATTTCTCTCATTGTGGATGGTCATTTACAGGGTCAGAAATCACCGTCTGACCACACAAACAGATGTGGTTTTATTTATGGGCATCAGCGATACTGCCTCCTCCCATGAACTATTTTGTTCATTTGTCACTTTGTGAATTTGAGTAATTCCATGTAGAGAAGTGGTCTGAGATGTGATTTTTACTTCAAAGGATCAACCCATCCTTCATGTCTCACCCCTTGATCATTTTTCTTCAATCTTCTTGTGGTTTTATTTCCACCCTTTTTTGAGTTTTATATAATTATATTTTTCTCATATGGGGAAATTTTAAGACCCAAAAAATTCCCCTAATTGGAATGGGTTCCGATCAGGATGAAGAGGAGGCTATTCTAATGTAGAAAGATGTATTTTTTTTTGAACCAATTTGTTGTTCGCAAGTTGACCCGCAAGAGGGGACCACACCTATACATAGGGGGCCCAGATCATTTGTCTTATAAATAATTTCTTATCAAACTAAGTGCTCTACAAACTCTCTGATTTCTTAATACTTTTATGTAGAACTTCATTTGATGACACCCTTCTGCATGAATAGAACTCCTTTACCTAAAAATTATAATTTTTTATTTCCACCTAACAGCTGAATGATTCATAGATGGAACATCCTTTGTATCAAAAGGCACATGGGTAAATGATCCATAGGATGATTCTTTGATGACCAACGCTTTACAGGTTGGCGCTTGGTGGGTCGATGGTTCCTGAATGGACGCTTTGTGAACTTGTGGTTCATGAATTGATAGTTCTTAGGGATTTAAGATTTTCCATTTTATGGAGACTAACCCATTTACTTCTTCATTTTGATGTAGATGGTCCCTTAATAGGCTATTTCTGATACTTCTGGTACTCCTATCTCAGCTACTGATGAAATGACGAATGTTATGATCAACTCTATTGACAATAATGCTAAAATCATCATCAACCCACTACATCAAATTCTTATGAGACTTATTAGCACCATTCAAAGAGGGTATCTAGTCTTGTATAGGCTTCCCATTTATGTATTCAAGATACCATATGATGTTGTGATTCCATCACCATACATAAAAAATAAACCTAAAACCTAGATAATTGAAAATAGAAATATTCCTCAAGCCAAAATCTTGTGAAGGGGGGAATTCATCAAAAAACACATGGTTAAGTCTCTTTTGAACCACACTACTTGATCATTGGAGGTAACCATGTTGGTGACAAATGAGAAAATCCACTGTTATCACAGCATTGTGAGCAAGGCCACAAAAAATGAGTAACTGGGGTGGTTATCAAAATGAGACATTTTCCCTAAGGGATTATTCATCTTGGAATAGGGGTGGCCTTTTTGGTTCCATCAGACTTGTGAGGAATTTATAATTGAGCTGAAGTACATGGGTATTTATGAGGTGTTCTGGGTATCATAGACCTACTCCCATAGAAACCAAAATCTACCCTGTAGATACATAGCAGGTGGATCTTAGAAACCAACACCTTCCACTTAGTG
This sequence comes from Viscum album, assembly GCA_963277665.1. NCBI lineage: Eukaryota > Viridiplantae > Streptophyta > Magnoliopsida > Santalales > Viscaceae > Viscum > Viscum album. The sequence continues at coordinate 812,080,804 of OY728123.1, forward strand.
CATGGGGAGTTCAGTGTCAGTCTCTGGTATTTTTGGTTGATTTTGGGGGTGCCGAATATATGTGATATGTATGATGAGTTTCTACCACCCCCTTTGTCTTGGGATGATGTAGAGAGGACTCTCCATCTTGAAAAAATCTTATTAACAAGTCAACAGATATTTTGATGGGTGGACCTCATCTAAAGCAGGACGTCCCATTTTATGATTGGATACATGCTTTTTCTTTTCTAAGTAGTTTGTCTCCATGTGCATAGAGGCCAAGGACTTACCTCAATCTTGAGACCTGAAATCATATTGGTGCCTACTATCCCATGCTTGAGGAGGGTCAGTTCAATGAGTGGAGCTAGAAGATCATTCCTAATTATGACTAGCTATTCTGAATGGAATCCTTTCTAGCCATGTTTCTGAGCAGTTGGATGCTGCCAGTGCATGATTCTGGCATTGGGGTCAGAGTCACGAATTTCATGATAATGACTCAATTGGCCATTGGAATATTAATTATCTTTACCATCCCAGTTCTGGAAAATATTTACCATTTTTTTGGATGGATAAGTGATGGTAGGCCACCATACTACATGGTGGGTCCCTTACATGTTATCTGGGGTTCGGTAGATCCCTTATGGGAGGATGGAGATATATCAACACTCAACATATCCTACAAGATACCATTTGACCATACCTCCAAATAATAAGACGGGAAATGCCATCAGACTAGAGTGAGTGGGAAACGATCGATTAACTTAACTATCATGATCATTTTAACTATGATAGTTACGTTCCCCCTTCTAATACTTGGGTAAATGATAGTTCTAGGGACCTCTACTAATGATGATATCTTATCTTTTTGAGAGAAGGCATCTTGGTTGACAATATTAATGGAGAGATAATATGCAATGGGTATACACCCTACAAATTCACATGTCAATTCAGCTGTACCTAGATGTGGTGTCCTCTGACCATCAACAATACACGACAGGAGAAACACTTAATGATAGTTCAACAACTTAGGTTGATTTTTACTCAGTGAGACACATGATTATGGATTGGTATTCCACCTCTTGTGGGTTTTGAAACTGTACTTAACAAATCCTATGTTGAAGTATGGAATCGATCATATCCTAAAGATCAACCGGCAATCCCAGTTCCTGTTGTCGGTCCCCAAAAGGTACCTAAGGCTGAAATTCCAGGACTAGGAAGAAGCCAATGAAATCCATGGTTTTTGATCCTCCAAGGAAGATTTTGAAGGTATGGGGTTCAACCTCACATGATTCAGGTGCTACTTCTCAGGGTCAAGCATTCATCCCTCTTGATGCAGCTTTCCTTCCATCTTGGACATAATGGGATTCCTTGAGGAGTGCCCATCCAGATTTCACTTTGTGGCCATTTCTATAGGATAAGGAGGTTTCATTGATCGTATACGGCTATATTTCATATCCCACCACTATCTATTATAATTAAAACCCTGAGAGGGAATACGCTTATCTTCGAGATCTTGAAAAATTACTTCATTCCTAGAAGAACTGACATAAATATTCTCAGCAAGTGATCATGATGGTATGGTTTGAATAAAACAAGGACGAAGAGGATAATATTCATGCCTTTAGGGGCATCGATGAAATCAATCCTCCTATCACAACTAGGAAAGAGGAAATTCATTGTTCCCACTTGGGGTCTCATAAGAACTTATCCCCATAGGGTTTCAAGGTGGAAGAGGCACCCAGAAAACAATTATAGTGGCTATAAACCACCTCACTTACCATAAAGAACCTTCCCTCATTAACCATTCCCATCACGGATGCCTTCCTAGAGGCTTGGAATTCAAGGTATAATCATAGAGAATGTGCTTATACCAATGATATTTGGGAAAAAATCTCCAAACAAATACCCTTGAAATTGTGAGATTTGGATTCATCACTACTCCCATGTGGATATCTACTTGAGAAGATCCTCATGAAGTGGATGTATATTTGGAAGAAATGAACACCTGAATCTAATTGTACAAGGGAACAACTTACTGTTCCAACTGAGTATAGAATATGGCGGTGATCATGAAAGGTAAAGATGACACTGATGAAGATGTAATACGATTGTTTGTTCCAACTATTCTTCTTATTACTATCATGACCTTGAACCCCTACTCTTGGTAGTTATAAGATCTTGATAATATTTTGGAGATTGTTTCACCCCCATAGTATACCCCAATGGGAACCACAATTGGAGATAATATCCCTTCATAAGTGGTAGTCATTGGAGATGGATCCCCTGGGGAAATGGAATATTTAGAGGTAGTTCTTGCGGATACATTTAAAGGTGGGGATATTAGGTTACTATTTTATTTATTTATTAATTTCTCATGTTATGTGTCTTTATGTGATGACTAATTATATTACATGTGAATCGGTGCAGGTATGATGAAAAATCATGCAACAATCACCCAAGGGCCTGTAGATCTTGTTTCTTTGAATTTATAGGTGATACCACTAGTGGTTGTTCCTAAAACATTTAGATAACCAGGGATAATGGAGTCCATTAGGGAGATCCTAAGCCTAAGGGGGTCAACCCTTACTAATAAAATGACTTCTTCCCATTTATAGGGGGTGTCTTCATGGTTTGACCTTCCTATATTGCATATTGGTCCTAACCCTCTAGAGAGCATAGCCACAGAATAGGGAGTGACTTAGCCTTAGTAGAATCAAAATCATCCATCTTCCCGAGTTCTATGATGGTTAATTATTCCTACAAGAACAGTTTCAATGAGTGATCTTTTCGAGACCACTAACTTGACCAAGAAAAATCTTGTACCCCTGGTGTCTCCAGAATAACCCGAAGTCAATATGAAGATGGATTATATGGAATCCATTTTTCTAGGTGATGATAAAATATTCATGGCCAGGGATACTAATGTTCTAGAAATTGGCAGTGAGTTCTCCACCCTTCCAAACATTGCCTTTTCTTTCAGGGTTTAGGTGTTAACTATTCCAATATTATAACTCTATAATTATAGCCATGAGTTTTTAAATTGGTATCTTATGCTTTAATATCTCAACTCACCAATATCGTAAGAGAGTCAACTACTACTGAATCAAGCCATATTGAGGTTTCTCAGTTGATACCCTCTATGGTGGTTCTCATTCTTGAATATATTCTACCATTTGAGAGTGATTCCAAGGATTAATAAGTGTCCCTCAATGACCTTCATGTTTCCCACTAGAAAATATGGAAAGATGAATGCAAGAAGATCTCTCAAACACCCATCACAAACATGCTGACAAAACTACCCAAATTGCATCATCTGTGAGGTGAAAGGGAAACATTTTCGAGCATAGGACCTCAACAGAGTGACTTATCCAATAGAAGGAGTGACTTAGTAAGGAATTGAAGTGTATTAAACAATAATTGGATTGCATCTATGTAGTGTTTTATGAAGGGTAATGATTGTTGGAGGAGGAGGAAAAAGAAAGATTGGATGTGACTGAGATGGTAGAAGCATTGTGGTCCGATGATAATATTGAGACTGCAACCTTCTTTGAGCTCCACAAATCCATAGAATATTTGGAGTAGGTACATATTCAACATTGTGAATCTATTTTTGCAAGATCTATAATCATAATATCCTATTTATATAGATAGACTCCAGGTTTTGGATGATCTTCCATTCTCATTCAATAAAATAGAACTTGTTTTCCTTCAAATGACTATCCTTTATCTTTTTCTATAATACCAATCAATCATAACTAGTACTATTTTAAAAGGTAATCTCTACTAGATTTTAATTCCATGTGAAATCTGGGATTACCAAATTAACATGATGATGCAATGCTCTAATTTTTTTCTGATTCAAGGGACTCAACAAGAGTATTTCTGACCGTTGCTAGGGTTACATGGTGAACCCGAAAAACTTTTTGTATTTTTTTAATTTCCTAATTTTTTTCCAAAGTACATTATTGTGTGGGATTAAAGGGAATAACTTTAATTTTTCTTAGGTCATCCTTTGTGGGTTTCCGACCTAACAAGTTTTGTGCCTTCTTTAATTTTCAATCACTTTATTTTTGCCTAAATCATGCAAAGCGTATGTTTAAAAAGCTAGTACTTGACTCTTACACAGGGTTCCCTTTGCAGGTTTTCCACCAAGATAGTTTTGTGTCTCTTTTCATGGGAATTTTAGATTCTTTAAAACTATAATAATTCCACTAATATTTTAGGTCGAATATATTTTACCATAAATTTTAGGATGATGGACCCGATAGGGCTTATTTGCTGAGAATGTCCCAATTTTTTTTCAAACATTAACGAGAGATTTTTCTTGACCCTAGTTTTGTGATTTCTAAATATGAAACATGATGTGAGGAATGAAATAGAGGATTAACCATAATAATGGTATAATAAATGATGTTTCTGGGGTACATATAGGTAAAAGAAACCTCTCATGAGGAATAATTTTCCTCTGTTTGACATGCCTTTTATGTAGGAAAATTATGTAGAGTAGAATAAGGCATGTTGTTCATAGTCAAACAAAGGTTTCATCAAGACACATACCCTCCATTTTCTTATTTCTAGGTAATTTGTGGAACTTCATATTTCTCAAGACCATGAAGAGTGGCATGTCAGGGAAATGATGTCTAAAAGATTATGAGGGCATCTTTATCAAAACTAGACATGAATAAGAAACCACTCCAAAATGAATTTTTTTTGTGTAAAAAAGGGTTGGATTTTTGTGTAATTTAATGTCATGTAACTAGGAAATGTACCATTAAGTTTAATGTATCATGATAAGGACATTCAAAGGATACATTTTAAGTTTGTTTAGTTTTGATCTAGGGATAAACAATTTTACCTTCTCACAGAAATCTGTTAATGAATGTTTCATCATCCTCAGGCATGAAATGGAAAGGATGTAAGATATAATAGGTGGGTTTTTGAATCCAAGGGGTGATATGGGATGAAAAAATCATTTTTTCATATAGATATAGTAAAATACTCTCCTAGGGATGAATTTTCCTTTGGTTGATAGGAATTTTTTTGTGGTAAAATTATGTAAATGCAACTAGGGAATATTATTCATAGTAAAACAAAGGTTTCCCCGGGACACTAACCCTCCATTTTTTATGTCCAAAGAGGTTTATGGAGATTTGAACTTCCCCATACACAGATTTTGGTTCATGAAAGGAATGTACCTAAATATAAAAAGAGAATTTCATGTAGAAATTTACCGAGAATGGGTAGATGTGTTTTCTTTACACAAGTCTGACCCATACATGGGTAGGAATGATTTTCATAATGGTTAGGCTTGAAATGAAAGTTCATGGAATCACTATGTATGTTTTCAAAAAGATAATTAATCCATATGTATTTTTGGAAAGGTTTCCCCACACATCAATCAAACTCTTGCGTGGGGAAGGGGAATTTTCTTCTTTATACGAGCACATGAATGGGATGAGGTGCATATTGGACCTCCATGTAGATATAGCTCATGTATAGGAGAGTGTAGATTTTTTTCTATATCTAGACTAGGATATAAGTTCTATATGTCACTATGTAACCCGTTGAAATGAAAATAAGTCCATACATAGTTATTATAGGGTTCCCTATGAAGGTCTGACCCATAGACAGGTAAAGGAAATTTTTAAACATTGTTATGGATAGACCTAGGATTGGATATTCAAGTGTTTCTATGTGTCCTATGATGGAATGAATCAAGTGAAACATAGTTCTGGACAATATGTGGTTTAGTGTCATGCAACTAAGACATGAAACTTGAATTTTAGAATTGTATGGTGAGGAAGGAATAGGGTCTTGAAATTTTAGGCCATGAAACTATGAACATTTTTCATAGAAACAATGAGTAATAGGAGGCTCATCAGGCCAAGATTTCCTAACATGCCTCAGACATGAGGGGAAAGAAAGTATAAACCATGATTCTGAGGTTTCTTAGATTAGGAGAAATTATATTGGGAATAAATTCCATTGGGGATTATGGGGATGGAAGAGGCCTATGCTAGGGATGAATTTTTCTTTGGTCGATAGGATTTTTTATGGGAAACTTATGTAGACCCAACTTGGGAATATTGCGTATAGTCAAACAGAGGTTTCCTCATGACACTAATCCTCCATTTTTGATGGCCATAGAAAGGTTATGGAGATCTGGAATTTCTCTGAGCATGGAGTATGATGGGTGGAAGGATTGTGTCTAGGTACATGAGAAACATTCAGACCTTGATTATCCATGGATTTGAAACTCACTATATAGATATGACTCATATATTGGAGGACCTTTCTATTTCTTTGATGGATCCCTGAATAAGGAGCCCAAATTTGAGATCTCCTTCATAGATCTTTGTTTGTATATAGAAGATAGGGACATTTTTTCTTCTTTTCCCTATGGATATGACTAGTACATTAGGTATAGGTTTTACCAGGTATCTCATTAAAACAAGGATCAAGACACACATATTTATTAAGTTATTGTATAGTTTAATGTCATTTAGTAAGGACATTCCCCATGCAGTTTAATTTCATGTGGTAAGTATGTAGATTCCTTGATGTGAAGAGGAAATATTGGGTATGCATTTTAAGGTATTACTTCCAGGACCATGTAAAACCTAACATGGATTGATACACCTCGAACGTGTAGGGTATCCCTTACCAAGTCTTCTAATCCCATGTGAGTTGTGCTCAGTGTGAGAAATAAGGTATGAAGAATGTTTGTTCCACTGCACAGAGGTGATAGAATGAAGCATATGGGTATTTTAAAATTATGGTGGATGGAACAAGATTGGAGATCTCTGAATCACTGTGTATCTCATTATGGTGAGAATCATGTCGTATGTAGTTCTTGAATTGGCTCCTTGTATAGGTCTAACACATACACTGAGAGGGGGAATTTTTCTCTTTGATTGTTTTTATTATTATTGCTGAATCCAAGATTGGGGACTTGGGAATCACTATATATCCTTAAGTGGTAGGAATCAAACCACACATAGTTTTGGGACCTCTTATAGTTTAACATCATTCAATTAATATGAATTTCACCAAAAAAAAGAGAGGGAATGTTGTGACTGGATCCAAAATCGGAGATCCAAGCGTTACTATGTATCTTATGAAAAATATTTCCAGAATCAAGCAACGCGTAGTTCTAAATGGGAACTCTTTGTGTAGGTCTGACCCATACACATAGGGGAGAATTTTTCCCATATTTCACAGCTAGTCCCCAAACATAGGGTCCAAACATCACTATGTAACCCATTTGAATGAGAATCAGGCCACATATAGTTATTGGCATGATTCCCTACACAGATCTAAATCATGTACTGGGAGATGGAATTTTACACAAAATGGACCTTTAAATATGACCTTCTTTGGAGTCCCCTACATTGATTTAGTTTGTATATAGGGGATTAAGCATTTCTTCTATTTTACAGTTGGGACCAGAACATGAGGTTTGTGTATCACTACATATCCCATAGAATGAAAATCAAGCCACTTGTAGTTCTTGATGAAAAGTTCCATGTGTAGGTCTGACCCATAAGTAGGGAGGGAGTATTCCTTTTACTTTTGGGGTGGCTAGACCAAGATTGGAGATTCAGGCCTCGCTGCGTATCTTTTCATGATAGGAATCAATTCATACATATTTCCTGAATATAGCATGGTAGATGATCAATGGTAGGGTAAATGTCTTCTTGGGTGAGAACATGGTGGTGTTGCATAGATTAAAGTCATATCAGAAGGACATTGGTGTCATTCTATTTATTGTCTTGTTACATGGATGATGTACCATGTATTTTAACATCATGTGGTTAGGATGATTCTGTCCTATAGGTATGGGAAGGATTATTTTGTAGACCAGTGAGAAACAAACCCCTAACATTAAAAGAGGTCTTGAGGGAAAAGGATGGTAAGAAAATCTTCTTATGAATGGAGGTAAATTTGTAGTTGGGCCTAACTCAAGTGGTTTAGGTGTCACTATGTATCCTGTGATGACAAGAATTAATCCTTTCATAGTTCTATATGGGAACCTTCTATGCATTCTAGATCATATGCAGAGGGGGGGGGGGAATTTTTCCTATTTTTCATGGCTGGTCCCAAGACATGAGGTCTAGAAATCACTATACATCCTATGATGACAGTAATTAATCCATACATAGTTCTTAAGAAAGAGAGTCCTTGTGTGGATCTGACTCTCATGTAGGGACATGGTCATTTTCTCTTTCTCCTGCATAGATCTATCTCATTTGCGGTGAATTTTTAATTGAAATGATAACTCCCATGCAGTTTAACATAACATGGTGAGAGACCAACACTGGTGGTGAAGATCCTCTCTAGTGAGGGAACTAAATCATCCCATGATCATCGAAAGACATCCCATGTTCAGATTACAGGGTATAAATCATCTCTTATATTTTTAAGAGGTATCTTAAACTTATTCAAGATGGGATTATAGTTAAACCTCATGCATTGAGGATGTTAATTCCTAGTTTAAGTTCATAGAGTTCTTACCAAGGGGTGAGAACTCCAAAATGGGATATTTGTAATGTGGTGGTAGAATAAACCCAATGTGAATAAGGATAAAGGAGGCCCACACACCACACATGTATTTTTGAGGAGGATCTCATTTAGTTTTAATTCATGATTCTTGGACTTGGGTTTCTAGTTTAAGGTCATGTAGTTTGGACAAAGCACACATTTTTAATTTCATATTCCTAGGAAATGGACCTGCAATTTATCATCATGCAGTTGGGATGCTGGTATGTTCTTTTTAAGATCATGCAGAGAGGACCATTGATGCTATGCAGTTTAACATTGTACATATGAGATGGGGGTGTTATACAGTTTATCATCATTCATATGGGATGTTGCCTATTACACAGTTTAACATCATAAAACTATGATGATATACCATTCAGTTTAACATCATCTGATCAAGAAAATCTACCACGTAGTATAGCATCATGTGATCAAGATGATGTATCATGTGATTACACTAAATAATTCTTTAGGAAACTTGTGTTGGTCTGATCCATGGTACGTTTTACATCCATTGAAATTAGAGAATAATATCCATTGGAGTAGACCTTATGTATGGAATAAGGTCCCTCTCATTTTGGATCCAAATTCAGAGGTTTCTTTATGGGTATCATCGGAGTCCTGAGGACCAACTCCATCTCTCCTTCGAGGAAATATCGATAGTGAACCTTTTTGTTAAAGGATCGCACAATACGGTTTTGGTGTACTTACAAATGATGCATGGTATGAAATCATTTCTCATCCATACACTCCAATTCATCCATCCATTTATAGTATTTATCATCCATGTATAAATGATCATCTATGGAAATACAGAGTGAGGGAAATTGAACCTCGATGGGTAGGACCACCTCTATCCTGTATACTAAGGAGTATGTGGTCAGCTGTGTGGTAGTTAGGATCATGGTCCGATAAGCCCAAAATACATGTAGGAGCGTGTCCATCCATGACTATTTATCATTATCTACTATATTTTGAAGTATATTTGATAGGTTCTTGTTAAAAGCATCTATCTATCCCTTAGCTGCTATATGGTAGTAGGATGAACAGTTGGAAATGATATCATACTCCTGATATAGATTCTCCAATACAGCAAAACAAAAATTGTTGTCGTTTTCCATTAGTATTGTATGAGGGACATCAAATCTAGTGATGATGTTTGATTTCATGAAGCTGAAAATGTTCCTTGCCTTTAATTATTTGAGGGATATATCTTTAGCCCACTTATAGAAGAATTCAGTTTTAGTAAGGATATACTTGAACTGCATGGCCTTAGTTGGAGGATATGGTCTCACGACATCCATTCCCCATATGGAAAACTTCCAAGAGTACTTGGATGTGTGTAGAAACTCTAGGGGTTGATGAATGAAGTTGGTGTTAACCTATAATTAAAGAAACTTTTTGGTAAATTTATTATAGTCCTATATTAGAGTGGGCTAGTAGTACCTAAGACTTCAGATTTGGTGGGAAATCATGAGTCTTGGGTAGTGAGTGCCACAAACCCTAGTGTGAACTTTCTTTATCATAGAAATGGTCTCTTCTCCACTAATGAACCTGAGAAGGAACCCATAAAGGTTGTGCATATAGAGTATCTTTTGGGGATTCGTAACATCATATAGAACAAAATTAATTTCTCTTATTCAGATTTATCTCTCTTAGATTTGTCTGGTGGTTGTTATCCCTTTTGAATATAGGACCCAATGGGTGTCATCCAACTGGTTTTAGGACCATATGGTTCTATGATTGGACTAATACCATTAATCTCTTCCATGCTAGCTTTAACGAATTATGAGAGAATCCGGTGGTGAAAAGTAATGATCATTGTTTCATCCCACTCTGGGTCGTCTAGATATATGGCCACATTTTCCAATGCATCATCTTGGGAATTTTGTGACTGTGGGATATGATTCAACGTTATCTCCAAAGGTAATTCCTCCATTAGTCCCTAAACATGGTTTATGAGGGGGATTCTCTCTTCCTTTTTGATAGCATAATCACCATTAACCTACTTGATGATGAATTTAAAATCTCCCTTTATCTATAAGTGATTTACTTGTACCTAAAGTGCTAGATATAAACCTTCAATGAGATCTTGATATTTTGATTCATTGTTCATGTGCCCCTCCGATAGTAGGAAGGATTAAGGCATGACTGCCTTTTTTGGAGATATGAGCATGAATCACAACCTCACTTTGTTGAGCTTGGTGTCTTCCATCCTTTTTTCTATTAGTCTTCTAGATGCACCATAAAAATTCATTTACCATATTTGGGTTCACTCCTAAATAAAGAAAAAATATTCATCAAGTAATTCAGTATCCAATAAAATCATTTTTAATGAGTGGTGCTCAACCATTAAATACACTAATGCATAGAATTTGATTTCTTTCATAGGCAAGAACAGGATGTAAAACTACCGCCACCATGATAGATGTCCAATAAACATTAGATGGCTGAGAATGAATTTAAGTGGGTTACTAAGAGAGGATAAATTGATTTTAAGATGCTTCAGGTAGTGCCTCATCTTCTGGAATACAAAGATTAGATCCAGATAGAACTTATTGATATAAAAGTAAGTAGTCTCAGCATTGATCATGGATCTAAGAGATAATAGAGGTTGTTTTTTTGTAGGTTCCATTATTCTATATGAGGAAGGAACTCAATGATTTCTCTATGGTGGTCACATAAAAAATAACAGACCTTCCTTTGATGGTTGACATCATCACTAGTGGTCTTAAGAGATATTTATTGATGCTATTGAATTATTCCTGATAATCATTTTTCCACTATTATGTAACCCATTTTTTCATAAACCTGGTGAAAGGTATACATTTTCCTACAAGGCTGGCTATAACGATTCATATTTCGAATAAATGTACTTGAATTATTCTTAACTATTTGAGGTTTTGAGGAGGTGACATTCCAAGGATAGTCTTTGCCTTCTCAGGGTCGATTTTGATGCCATGATAAAATATGATGAAGCTGTTAAATTTACCTAAGTTTACACCAAAATCACATTTTAAGGGGGGGGTTTTCAAGATGTGTTATCACATTTTGTTGAAGAAGGTTTCAAGATCCACCAGTTTTTCTGAGCATTGTCAAGATTTAACCAACAAGTCATCATTATAGAAATCAGTGAACTTTCCCAAGATGGGTTTTAAGATGAGATGCATGGCATATTGGTATGTTTCACCAACATTCTTCAAGACAGAGCGTATTAACAGATAGCATAATACTCCCTAAGTATCCATAAAAGTGGTAAATTCTTCATCTTCCAAGGTCTATTCTGATTTTTTTGTATCCTGAATAGCTACCCTTGAAAGAGAGGGCCTCATATCTAGATGTTTCATCAATTAGTAGTTCTATGATCATGACTAGGAAATCATCCTTCAGGCATTACTGGTTGAGATCTCTGGAGTCGATGGAGTCTTATATTTTCACATTCATCTTCTTGATGGGGATGATATTGGATAGAAATTTGGGATATTGGACCTCCTGAATGAAGTTGGATCGGATGATATTTTGAACTTCAACCTCAATTTTGACAGCATGAGTTGGGTGCATCCTTATGGCCACTTTTTTATACCTTCGGTGGTCCATTGGTAGGCCTAGGTGGTGATTGGACACCTCAGGATCAAGGCCCACCACTTTTGTGTAGTTTCAGAAGAATACATCCCAATGCTTCTTTAGTAAATAAGTATATATCTCTTGCTATTCAAAATACATAGACACACTAATAAATGTGGGTTGTGTATATTTTTTTGTAACCCTATTTATTTCTATGAGTTCATTATGGTGGTAGAGACGTCTTCCAAAAATGCAGAAGGGGCGTCCCTAAGGTCCTCTACCTTTTATTCCTCCTATTAATATTTTTCCTCTTATTCAATTGGGGAAGTAATTCATGGGATAAGTTCTCCATAGTCAAGAGAGGAGTCAATATCTTGATATTCTAAAGATAAAGTGAGTTCCTATGATCCAACTATTATCATGGTATTTTCTTGTAACTCTAGAGAGGATGGAGTGAGGGATGGATAAGGAGTGTCTTCATTCACTTTTTATGATGAGACTACCTCTTCTACCTCAACTGGTGAGGTAGGGTTTTCTTAGAGCTCTAGGGACAAAATGAAGGCATTTTCATCTGATCTTTCTACACTATCTAGAGATTTAGAAAACTTTTCAACTCTAATGGACTCAGTGATCATGGATGAAATCTTGTAGATCACTAAATATGCATATGAATTTGGACACATACGATCGATCTGATTGAAAGGTAGAATATACTCCTCACTGAGATATTTGAAGGGGTCGACCATGATCATTTCTAGACCATTTAGGGGTGGTGACCCTAGTAACACCATCTACTAGGGTTTGGTTCCATTTCCCCTAATAGAACCCCACATTAATGTAATGCACATTATAGGATTTGAAGGGGGCCTTATCGGTGTGAAACGTCTTGATTTGTCCATTATTTTAGTATTTGATTCATTGATGGGATTATGATTGGATTACCATGTGTTGATGAAACCAGAGACTCCTTAGCAAGTATTTGAAGGTTTTATTCCATCAAACCACTAAAAATTATGAGTTGGCTATGTTGTCTCTAAATTGGGACTTGAGCTTGATTTGGACCAATGGATTCTACTCACTTTTTTTATAGCCCTATAATGTTATGGAGGATGGTGCTAGGTTATCCTCATTGAATCTTAGATAGAAAAGTGTTCGTACTGAAATGAGGTTAACTCCAAATCTATTTTTAATGAAAACCTTACAAAAATTGACACCATTTATCATGTCTGACACATATAAGGGTTTGATGTGTCCTTATATAATGACATATTTATCTTGATCTATAAAATAGATAACCTCTTGAAATTATTTATGGTCAATATCTTTCTAATATACCTTACAAGTAAAAATCCTAGCTTCAAACTTGTGAGGGCTAAGTAAAGCCTATATAAGTGCTTCCCTGAAATCTTTTGATAAACTTAGGGCATCCAGGATCTATAGCTTGGCAGGTAATAAGGATAAATGTTTCAAGATTTCATACTTATGGTCTAAAGTACAAAACTTCCTAGGATGAGGATTCTCTTTCATAGGTGCTTTAGGGTATTGAGTATTTTATGTAGATGTATCAGCCCTTGATATAGGATTTGAAGACACTCTTGTCCTTGGTGGGTTGGGTCGGGTAGGTCTATCTGCCTACTAAGGGAGATCTAACACATGTTCATCTTTCGATTCATATTCTAGAGTGATTGGGTCAGGGTGGATTCGAGTAGGTGTAGAGGTATTTTCTTACTCCTTTTGGACTTAATGAAGGTCTCTTCTAAAATTTTTTGCTACATTGAAAGCCTGAGTAGGGGTGTAACTAGAAGTATAGCTTCTACCGCGGATTTTCCTTCCCTGGTGTCCTCGGATCTTGTGTCCTCTTCCTCTCATTCCCCAATAGGATGAGGAAAACTTAGTTTCATAGTCAAACTCATATCAAAATGATGGATCCATTAACTAAATGAAATTAATGGAACCTAAGATCAACTCCTCATCTAATGAATAATTTGTCTGACTAGCCATCTCTGGTGGTGACATTTGGAGGGGTGGTGCCCATTGCTTCAAATATGAGGGAATAAAGGCTGAGAGGGTCAAATCCAAATTTGTACTTTATGCAATTTCATCCTCCTAAACATACACCTTTATTTTCTAGTAAGACTTATTTTTGAAAGTATGGACATTGGAGGATTGTGGGGTTGATGATATCAGTTGTGTTGCAATAGAAGTCGTCGGGGGCATAGTTGGTTTTTTCAACTATTCTTGGAGAATACCATGAGTTCTTTTTATTGTCTTATGATTCATCCAAATATCAAAAAAAATCACCCTTCTACTAAAAAAATCTTGAAACTCGCCTCCTTCCTCATGGGAAGTGGCAGAAACATACGCCACTTGTGCTGGTGTCCTTCCCAACTTTACAATCCTAGAATCTACCATTTTATACAAGAGGTATTTGAAGATGAAGCATTCCTGAATAGTTTTTACAAATATCTAATGAAAGGGATAGTAATCTGATTAGTTTTTGAGACCTATCTGGTTGGGCCTCTTGGGATCTAGCAGGAAGAGTAAATCATTTTCCATAGTGGATATAAAATAGAAACAAACTTGATCATCTCAAAATGAGTAAAATTTATTCCATCACACCTTGAATTGATTTCACCTGGGTCTCCTCCACTCTTCCTGGAAAGGCGGGGGTTCCACATAATATAGTGCAGACTTTAGATTTGAAGTAGGCATGTAGGTTGGTTTATGTGTGTTAGATTTCGCCTCTGAATTTCATGCTATTTTCCCCAAGACTAGTGGAGTTATACGGAAATTGAGCTTAGTTTGTTGTATAGAGTCTTCTATTAATTGTAAAATGTATAAGAAATCCAAAAACCCACTTGTAAATTTCATCGGGATGAGTGGTGTTCATAGAGCATCACATATTTTATGAATGCAGAGAGTGAACATATCCCCCTAGGGAAGTGGTCGGTTTAGGGAGTAGGTCATCCCTTTCCATCTAGAAATGAAATCCATAAATCTCTCATTTTCTTTCTATTTTTAGTTTGAGATGTCACTAATTATTGTCTCATGTAGTGTTAAGGAAATATAAAATAGTAATTGATGATGAAGATCCTCCCAACCTGTTATTTACTGAGATGGAAAACTATTGTACCATATAAAGGCCATCACCTGTAGGGTTCGTAAGAAGCATCTGAGTTTCACTGAATTTTTTTCTCAAGATTTCCCATCATGGGATCACAATGGGACATATAGTGAGTTTGATTTTGTTCCAGTTTTCCTAAGACCTTGAATATCAAAAAATTTGAAATCCCAAAGTTTTGTGGTGGGAGGGTGTTGCTCACCCAATCAGGGTAAGGTTTCCATTACGGTTGGACTGATGCCCTCTACCCCTACAAGACTTCCAATCGAGATACTAATGACTCGATGGAATCAATAAGACCTTAATGAGTGTTTAGTTAAATTGGTGTTTGGATAGGTTCAATAATTTTCAGGATATGGTGTGCCGGTTCTTCCATTATTTGAGACTGATATCCGATTAGGGACAACTTTTGAACATTTTTTTGAACCCACTCTGGTTTTCTCCTTAATAGATTGAAATCTTAATATCTATCCATAACTAGGTATAGGCAAACCAATGGTCCAAAATTCATGTTAGAAGGATGCCCTATCCTTACTTTTCTTGTCATGATGAACCCTTGGGGCTGAGGTACACCTTGGATCAACTCAACATTGTGTTTCATCAACTCTTTTATTTCTTTATCCTGCCAAGAGAATAGGTTTTTAGAAGAAGGATCTCTTCCTCATCGGGAGGAGGAGGCAGTTCATATATGACCTTGGATTTATTATTTTTAGATATTCAATAGGGATAAAAGGCAGTATTGGTTGAGGGAGCATCCAAATTTAGGGTGATTATCTGGTTCTGGGTACGCACACCTTAATTATCATTGTAATTAAAATTATAGATGGAACCATACTATTTTTTCTATTTTGAATTGTTTCATTTTCAGTGTCATCTATTAGATTGACGTCCATGATGTTCATTGATTCTTAATGCATTATGAGCATCATACTAGCTTCTAAATGATAGGTGGATCATTTGTGTGGTTTACTGGGCCTCTCCCTTCCTTTCTAGTATCCTTTTTGAGATTCTTAGTGAAGAGTCACTCAGAGAAAACCTCTATGAAACCTGGTCATATGCCTCTATTCTGGAGGAATTGAGTCTTGAGATAGGGGATTGGTAGACCATACTTTTTATTGTCCTCTATAAATGGGAAAATAGTGATTTTCATTGAGGGGGTGGTTTATGTAAAAATTATCCCTACCATGTAGGTTGGGGTTGCTCCTGTTCTATTGTTGTTATGACTCAGCCTAGATTTTTTGGTCTTATAGAGGATTTTTTTGTTAAAAATTACCCCATCCCTATGGTATGGGGTTGATCTTGTACTACTATGAATGATACTACTATTAATGCTTTATTTATCTCACACATCATTATTTTAGCATGATCCAGGTGAACTCCCATGTTTTCACATGAACTGCTTTCTTATGAGGACATTATAAGTGTTTGATGATTGGTTTCCCTTAAGTGATAATCCTACTGAATGTTCTTAGTTTCCTGGTTTAAGAGTTTTTTGATGGATTACTCTCTTTGGTTCTGATTATTTTGAGACAAACTCAAGAATGATTCTTGTTAAGTGTGTCATCTCTTCTAAGAAAGGATTTTTCTTAACATCCACCTTGAAATAATGAAAATATAAGATTTCATTTCCAGTGGGTTATACTGAATGATTGTGAGGTGAAATGTAAAGATCCATGATCTCCCCATCCCCAGATATGAATGATAAGAGGGGCATCAACAATTAGATGATGCAACTTATACAACGCATTGAGGCACTCCAATTGAAGATCATTCTGCCACTTCTCTGATCATGGTCACCATATTGGCAAAAGGGGAATCCCAATATTTTTACATGGTATGCATACCCTTCGTAAGGGAATAATTTTTCTTTTGGGTGGTAGAGAGTTATCTATAGATTATAACGAATATTTTGTATGTATTCTTCTAAAAATGCCTTTGGAATGTCAAACTGATAAGTGACTAAGGAATAAGACATGATGGGTATTCCATATTGGACCTATTGTCTTCCCATGAGCAATATATCCTTTTATTCATTTGATAGAGACTCCTATAATTGATCTTCCCAACAAGGACACTTCTTTCATATTTTTTCACAAGTAGTAGGGCTAGTAGGGGTCTCATTGGTATGGGAACATCCTGGGGTGTCTTATAGGATGAGCATTGTCCCGAGATGTATCCTAGTTGATAAAATATTTCACTTTTCATTAATAGGTTTTATAAAATTTTTGGATTCATCTTTCTAAGTGCCTCATAGTAGGAGGAATTTCTTGTATTTGACTCAGTAAGGGGAGGACCTTTCTTCCAAAATGAAATGTTTCTGAGGGGAGGACCTTCATAGTGGGTGTTATCATGGAGAGGACTAATTAGAGTACCTTCAGGGAAGATGACAACAATTGGAGTACCTTCTTGCTGAAATAAGGTTTCACTACGGGGAGGAACTCTGCATCGAATTCCATCATGGTGAGGATGACCATCATGGCTAGATGTCCAACTACAAGGAGAATTTCTATAGTATATATCTTGTGGAATAATTTCATGGTAGATGATAGAAAGGGGATAACCTTCTTACTGAAATAAGGTTTCATTTTGGGGAGGACCCTCATAGAGAACTACCATCATAACTCAATGTCTGACTTTATGGAGAATTTCTATAGTGTATAACCTGGGGAGGACCTTCTTTCTATTTGATATTCTAGCCACAAGCAGGGATACCATAATTCTCACTAGTACATAAGATCTCATGATCGATCAGCTTGTGTCCATGAAGGAATCCTTCATGGTATGTGTTCCGGGGAGGACTTCTAGAGCTACTAGTTACAATGTTGTGGTGAGGAACTTTGAAAATATTAAGGTTACTCCTGTAATTTGGTAATGGATCAATACGATCTTGAGACACCATTGAAAGATGTTTTATGGACCCAAGAATGCTAGATTCTAGAAGAATAAAGTCATGAGTCTGCTCTTCATTTTCCAACTGCCTTCGACATGATTTATTTTTTGGAGATCCATTTTAGGAAAGTAGGGACATTTTCTATAGTAGATGGCATTCATATTAAAGTGTCTGTTTGAGTGGATTTGGGGTTCTACTGAGATATTTCAATGAGTTTATAGAATTCTATCATGGATATATGCTTTCCCTAAAGTGGCCACTAAAGTGGACCAGTGTCCCCCAATTGGAATAGGTATTTGTACATGATCCTGTTGTTCATTTATCATGGAATATTGCTAATGATTCTCCTAGAAAGAAATAGGGATGCATGTATGCTCTTGATTTAACATCCCACCATGTGGATGAGTCACCCCACTTGAGGAGGCAAGGTTGTGGGATCGACTCCATACTATTTTTACAGATGTGATTAAACCTTGGTAAGTCTATAGGATATGGTCACAAATTGATATTTTATCCTCCATCATTGCTAATATGTGTTGAGAAATATCATTGGTAGGGGCAAAAATATAGGACCATTTCGGTGTTGGAGTAAGAATATGTTTCCACTCTAGTCCTCTATTTCCTACCAGTAGGTACTGACAAATATCTTATGTGGGGGTATAGGTATGAGTATACCCATGACTTACAACTAGGATACACAATATTTTTCTCTAATTTTCACCGTATTTGACTAACGGGTTTAATATTTGTGAGTATGGATTTGGTTATGCTAATTTTCCATCGTATTTTACTGATAGTATTGACATGAATCCATAGTAATTTATATCTTCTTATATATGGTTATCATCATATTTTCATAGAGAGTATTATATTGGTGATTATGGATTTGATTCTACTCATTTGTCATCGTATATTACTGATGAGCTTGATATGTATCCACAGGAATTTTAAACTACTTGTATTTGGTTTACATCATATTTTAATAGTCGGATTCATATTAACAAGCAAGGATTTTCTTCTTCTCATTTGTCGTCGTATTTGACTGATGGGCTTCATGTGCATTAGTATAAATTTTATTCTTCCTATAGTTTCCCATCCTATTTTCAAGGTGGTATTAATGTGAATGAGTAGGTATTTGATTCTACCTATAGTTTTTTTCCTTATTTGAATGAAGGGCTTAATATTTGTGAGAAAGTATTTTCATCTGATTGTTTTCTGCCATATTTGACTGATGAGCTTCATTTTTGTGAGAAGATATTTTCATCTTCTTGTTTTCCACTATATTTTAATAGTGGGATTTAAGTGCATTGGTAGGGATATGTTTCTACCTATAATTTTTCATCTTATTTGACTAATGGGATTTATGAGGGTGTGTATGAATATATATATCTTCTCATGGGTTGTTACTATATTTACTTTGCAGTCTTCTTCAGAAGGAATGAGGATGATGGCTTGTTCCTTATTGTTTGGACATCTCCCTCCACAATATGACCTCAGGACCTAGGTTCGTTTGAATATAGAGGGGGACCACTAGGAAATATCCTTGGCATTATGAGGATACTGATCCATATAGCGTTAACAATAATGATTATTGGAAGTGTCCCTTGGAATATACCCTATGATATTAGGATGGAATCGCTAGTAACCACTTCATCAGCCTCTGTAAGGTAAGGGAGGAACTCATTATCATGTTTTTGGGATAGGCTCCCAAAATAGTTTCAGATGGATGTTAGGGTCACCTAGTTTTGGACCGCTGACCCTCGCTAGGTGGATGGCTGACAGAGCTTCATGGATTGGAGGGCCTATCGTGCTACATCCATAGTGGGGAGAGTAAAATTCTAGTGGTACTCTCTAACCAGTGCATTCAAACCCCTGTATTAAAGATGTTTGGTGGGTGATGGTTTCCTCTATTTGGTTAAGGAATCGGCCGGTGTAGTTGATGGTGTACGTGTCCATGAAAACTAACAAGATTTCATTATATTGAAGAGAGTTCTAGTGAAGAGTTACTAAAATATAGGTGATAAATATAGAAAAAAATCATCAAAATAGATTCTAAAGATAACATGTGTAATTGATAGTCTCATTTGGTCCTATTCCATTTTGGATACAAAAGGGGCCTAGCACGGGGTAACACCACCACCTTGGTTAAGGATTCACATCAGGTTCACCATTTTGTTTCTAATGAAATATTTGTGGCTCCCATAGGTTGATTGTAGGGGTTGAATTATGTTTAATCACTGATGTCAGGTACAAAATATTTTAATTGTCTCTAAAGGGGTTTTTTGTGGAGTGGTAAATTCCTAACGACTCTCATATCCATGAAAACCCATGGACCAAATTTCCAAAGGTAGGACTTCACTGACTAACTTGGATAGTGACACTTAAGAACTCACATTGGTGGAGAGGATGGGAAGTAGGGATCATCACACCCTTTTGGGGGAACTATTACATATCCCAAGACTCTATTATAGATTTAAGATATACTCATGAATCCATTTTTAATTCCAAATTATGTATATGTAGAACACCCTGAATTGATGATCCATTATGAATGATCATGGGTCTGTAATGATCTATATGTATATGAGGTTCTCTATCAATGGAGGGATTTGTATGTATATGAGGTTATCCATCTATGATACCCTTTTTGGGACGGATTATATATTCTTTGTTCATTTATTAGGATGATGCTGGTTTTAAGCCATGGGGTGAGTCACTCTAGAGTTTTTTGTCATCTAGGGAGACAAAAGTTATTTTAATTTCTGAATCAAACCCATAATATGTGATTCCTATGTATCCTTGTGAGAGGAATAAAAACCAACATAGTTTGGTTCCACTTAATAGGACACATCACCTTTTTAAGGTCATTGCATAAGGACTGAACCATGTAGTTTAACATCATGCGGCAAGGAAATCAAGGAGAAAGGTTACTAGTCAAATTTTAGTGTGGGACTTATGTTGAGGTGACCCAAGAGTCCTAGAAGAGATGCGGTCTACCAAGTGGATATGACCTTACCAGGAATGTGGATCGGAGAACATTAATGTGAATTTGTGAATTATTTTTGGACCTCACTGAAGCTTCTTATGTATCCCAGTAATTTGGGAATCAAATCCCATGTAGTTAGGTAGGTTTGGGAATTATGCATGGAAATGGACCACTTGAGGGGACATGATTGGATTGCGTCTTACACCCGTAAGGATTCCCATGTGAATGTTTTGGATCATGTGGATGTCATGATCACCACTAACCTATAATCCCATGTGAATTATGCTCAGTGTGAGAAACAATAGTATGTAATTGATCTAATGATAGAACGGTCCAGTCTATCCACTAGTGGATGAGATTCTAGAGATTGAAGGGAGATGGGGAAGGATTTTAGTGTGCTCATATCCTATTTTATTTTTTTAGTAAAGATAGTCACATATGGTGACCGATTTTTCTATGTCTTGGGCTTAGGTGAAGTGGGAAAAGGGTTCCACCTCCCACAAGAAATGATAGGGGATTAATCTAGGAGGGATTCCCTACTGGTCCTTAGGTAAGAGAGGAATGTCCGGAACTAGACCTCATTGAAGGGAAAGGATAGTGGTTACCCTCAACCCTTAGAACGGAGAGGTTCACATGATCTTACAAAGGTCAGAACCATTATTACCAAGGGAATGTAGACATTAAGACATTATGAGCATCTTCCTTGCTAGGGAGGTTACACATGTGACTCCGCCAAACATGGGAATTTAGAATCGAGAGGACTTGTTGATGTGTCTGATGATCTGATCATAAATTTCTAGTGGATTTGGAAGAGGCATCATCCTGATACCATTATACTACTTCATGGAGAGGCCAAAATGGAGCCTGATGATATGACCGAAGGGAGTGATTGGAGTTTGATCTTGGAACACCCTAGGATGCCCCATTATGCATAGAATGTTCTTATATGGGATGGGGTTCCCTCCTCAAAGAATGTTTCTATGTGGGTGAGGGTACCATCTATGTAGCATGGTTCTACATAGACCAGAGTTCTACTCTCATAGCATACTACTACGTAGGTACATGTTCCACCCACATAGAAATTTTCTATGTAGGGTCGAGTTTCTCCCATGTTTCATTTTTATACACAGGTTCAGGTTCCTCCCGCATAGTTTTTTTCTTTGCAGGGAATGTTTCCACAGGAAAAATGTTTTTCTATGCATTGTGATGGGCCAAAAAGGGTTCATCTTTTTGTGCCTCATGGAGGGGTATCTACTTAATGGAGTTAATTTCATGGATGAACGAATGATTTTTATTTCCTCCTTGATGCAATGTGGTGGGTTTACTTACTGTGAATCGATAGATATTTCTTGATTCATCTCAGGGGATCTGCATTTTGGATTTTTTCATCACTATTACCCTTCATCTCTCAGGTATTTGGTCCCTTTTCGGTCCCCCTCAGGGTCCTTTTATAGTAGAACTAATGTATCGGATACTAGAATGGATGGTCTTCCATGGTGGGCCACAAAACTTCTTTTATAAGAGCCTAGGGAGGACATACGGGCCCAAAAATTATTTAGTTTTCATGGGAAGTTGTTTTCATGGGAGAAAATCATTGTACGACCCCATAAAGGATGTCACTTCATCTATGGGAGGTGGTGGTACCACCCTATGGAACCGGTCGTACCACCTCCCCCAAAAAACTATTTTGTTCATGGGGAACTTTGTAAAACGATGAAATTTCATGTGCAGTAATGATCTGTGAAGTGATTTTTACTTCATGGGATCAACCCATTCTTCACATCTCACCCCTTGATCATTTTTCTTCAATCTTCTTTTGGTTTTATTTCCACCCTTTACTGAGTTGGATATAATTATCTTCTTCTGGTATTCATAAATGTCAGGACCCAACGCATATCCCAAGGTATTTTATATATACCAAAGTCTACCTTTATGTGCAAGAGAATACAAACTGATATTTTTAAAATATATTTGTAGCATTTCATCAAACAAAAAAAGTTTATAATTTTTTTTAATGAAATCCCCTTTAAAACATTACTTGTCACCACCAAAGATAAACTAAAAAATCATGGATTTTAATTTAAACAACAAAAACATAAAACCAATCATTTTAATATTCTAAAATCAAAGTATTTCATAAGAAAACTATAGTATTCCATTGGATAGGGACACCCACCTCTCTAATGGAGGAAACATCAATGCCTTCGAATTCAAGGATGGGAAACAAAGATATATATCCCTAACAAGACTAGATCTATAAATAACATAATAAATTCACAATAAAACCCTATAGATACATAAATCACATACCATTAGGGTTCCAACAGATCAATGAGAAGATATATTAGGGATAGATCTAGAGAAAAGAAGATAAATTGAGAGTAAATCCAATCATAACTTGAATATATCCATCCATATCGATCAATAATCACCATGTAATAAATAGAAGAGTCCTATATAGAATTGAGGAGTGTATGGTTTGAGATAATGGGAGATTAAGTTGGTATTATACTTAAAATAAAAAAAATAGAATTGGAGTAGTTTTATATTTTTATAAGTTAGTATTGTGTCACATGATTAGGCCGCATAGTTAGAAAAACCATGTGATAACCACACAATAGCTATTGTCTATTGAAAAAATAAGAACATAGTTTTATGGGATTAGCTTAATGGTAAGAAAGAACATTATTAGACTATATAGATCTTCACTGGGACCAAAAGATCTATATAGCATGGTTATATCATGGTTACTAATATTTGTACACATATTGTGTGCATGTCCTGTTTCTCCCAAAATTCTAAATTATTTACCCCCTACCCCCAAAATTATTTAGAACCTAAAAATATGTAAATTAAGACAAATATTAAACATACCTATGATCTAGAGGGGATCACAAATTTGAATGAACCACCACTAATTGATACAAAAATTAAATTTAGATGGGGATGTGCATAATCTCCTCTAAATAATCAGCACTAATATACTATTTTTTGATAGAGTATCTCATGTTGAAATATGTGGTTATGAATAGGTAAATTAGGCTAAGGAAACCCATGTGGTGTGATTTTCCTACTCAATACTAGCCATTATTACCTTTTCTATTTGATACATACTTTTGGTGACACACTCCGATTATTTACAACCTGAATGAGGCCATAGTGGGTTGAGTCTTGTCAGATCCAATCAGAAAATGTAATGAATTCTACTCATTCTTTCTCTCTCGTCACATGTTTAGTGATAAATTTTCTTGAAGAGATGTATATTGATTGAGAAGTATTTTTACATATTTTTATCTAAATTTTATGCTATATTATACCTCATAATATATCAATAAAGGGTACCTAATACTTTCTATACATTTTTCATTATCGTCAATATTTAGGGGATGTGTTTTTATTAAAATTCCATATAATTGATTTTTATGAGTTTTTAATGTGATAAATTTTTGAAATTATTTTTTTGATTTCTATTTAAATTAATTATATATTTGGATAGTAAAATTATTAAATGATTTTAAATTTTTAGCATAAAATTAAATTAATAGAGAAACCATGTCATGATATTTTTATCATATTAGTAATTATATTAAAACTGAATCCAAAATAATAAAACAAAAATTATTATTTTTAATCATTTACCTTTTTTATAATAAAATTGTGTTTAAAAATGTTTTATTTATGATACTCGTAAGGTATAATTGGTTTTTATTTTTTTGAGATTAATAAAAAAATGATATTGAGGATCAAAAAAATGAAATTAATGCTAATAAATGATCTATTAATTTTTCCTAACATATGATGGAGGTGATTCATTATTTTCACCCCTAATTAAATGCAGTGATGATAATAGTATAAATATAACAAAATATAGTTGGTATATTATAAGTTTATTAAATACAATTATTGTTTATTATATTTAAATTGAAGGCCACTATTATAAAATAATGATAATTGAATATTGATGATTATAAGGTTGAGCATATATCAGAGATGAAGGATAAGATCTCCTTCATCCCATTTATGTGATGCCTTGTTCATGTCTTGTTACTTTATCATGAAGTTGGTAATCTCTAGTAGTAGAAATTTGGAAATTTTAATTATATTATAATAAAAATAAAAATAAAATCAAAAAATAAGTATATTGAGAACCTATTTCCCAATCTACCAATGAGGGTGGTAACCTATTCTAGTATAAGGGTGGGTACTGCCTTGGACACCCCCTTCTTTAAAATTCTTTTGATGAAGGCATTCTCTAAGACAGAGACTTCTATATTATTGTTTTGTTATTTTTTTATTCTTATTTTTTATATATATATATAAAAAAAATATAAGTGGTATTTAACTATTTTTATTTTTGGTGCTACTTTAATTATAATATTTCGAAAATATTACATAAAATCTCACCCAATCCCCACTTTTATAACGGTGTAGTATTTTATATCTTTTTTAGATTATTAATATGAGATGTAGACACCCTTTTTAGTATTAAATGTATAAAATATTTTTTATAATAACACATTAATGATAATAAATTATTAATCCTAACTCATTTAAAAAAATTAATTATTATTTCAAAATGATAAATTAAAAATAATAATTATTAATGATTTCATTTATGTTGTTAAAACTATAATTAAAAAAAGTTTCTAAATAGTAAAATTATTAGTCTAATTAATAATAAAAATTAAATTATTAGTAATTTCTAATACTGAATATTAATAACATAATTAATTATATAATTAAATTGATATTTAAAAATAATTGCTAATAATTAATAATAATAAAAATAATAGATTTAGTAATTTAAAATTTAAATAATAACAGTATAATTAATAATTAATAATAATGTAATTATTAAAATATAATAAAAATCAATAATAATATTGTAATTTATAATGTGGTTAATAATGAAGTTATAAAAAAGGTATAACTTCATCTCTTTATCTCTTGATCTCTTTGCCTTGTAAAAGGTCCAACTTCATCTCTTCAAGCTATATCTCCATCTCTTATTTGTCTCTTTAAGGCATCTCTCCCTCTCTTCTTTGTCTCCCCATCTATTTAGGCCATCTCATCTTCTGTAATTCATCTTATTGGGCTATATCTTCACCTATGAGGCACCTAGAAAAGATCTCTATCGCTCAATGCCTCCCACAGAGTGAAAAAAATAGAAAAACTACCCACGTTTGGAGTCAAAAAATGATCAACATCACCTACAATATGAGTACCGATGAAACAAAGCTTTCAATTTTCAAAAAGAGATATTTTTGGGTGATTTCATTGCATCCATGGAAAATAATCTCCTCAATCTCCCTATGGCTAGGAAACCTGACAATGTTAGCATCAATGATCATCCTGACTATATCAATTTTCAATGGTTGTTGGACCAAACCATACAATACTTCGTTTTTATTTCGGGATATCCCCAAGAAAATTGTTAATTTTGTATAGGTAATGTTGGTAAAAAAACTCCATCACAAGTGTCCTTCACAACAATTGTCTAACTAGAGGAGGAAAATGATGAGAAATAAGTCCGGACTAGATGTGAACAAATGTGACATAACTGGATTACTAAGAAGATAGTAAATTAGGCTCATGTCATCCTTAGGGAACAAAAAAATAAATTGTTTGTGGCCCTAGTTCCCATATCTCCTTCCAAGGCCATGCCTTAAGATCTATCCTATGGGGAAAAAAGTAATTGGAAGAAGTAGAACAAGGAATATAAATATGAGTTTCAACCAACTCTCAAACTGGTCCAGACTCTAATAGACTTCCTTCCCTCATCATTTGATGAATTAGAACTACCCCACCAAATGGATCCATCATTAGAATAATATTTGTGATATAGATTGGTCAGTGTAATCCACTTGGAATACCCTTCCTTTAATGATGATGATGCATATGAGCTTCAAGAATCTAACCATATTTGGGGGTGGTGAGTGAGAGGCCATAGGGGCTGAGTGGGTAGGGGAAGACATAATCACAGATGATCTCATCATTCTGTACAATTCCCTACTGAAGATATATAAATGCCAAAACTTGAGGGAAATAACTTTATCGATCCCAAAAAAAATGAAGATTCCCTTGAATCCACTAGGGGTCATCCAAATCAAAATTTCTTAGAATACTAGTAGAAGACATGAACCTAACTGACTAACCTGGAAATGTGGATAGACCAGCTTGAGCTAACCCATCAATGGGAGACATGCCCTTGGGATCAGGCAAGCCACTAGGGTTGACAACACTAAATGCATCATCCCCAAAGGATCAAGCAAAATAACAACCCCATGTTGGAAAGATTCAATCATTGGTGAAGAAATGTTACAACATGAAATAGTTGTATGTTTTCCCAATCAAAATTTCAATATTTTATTCTCTTCATATTTCAAAGCTTCTCAAGAAATAATTGGCCATGGATCTTTAGAGACCCTAAAAATTTAAGATTAAATTAATCATAACTGAGTTGTGTCATACTGAGACTACATTAGTAGAATTCTATACAACTATCTTCTTTACAGGGATGTAATTAGAGTCCAAAATCCTTGGAAATATCAAACCCCTGAACATCTCATGAAAGATTGATTATTTTAACATTCATCAAGATTTTATTAACAATGGATCTGGGATCAATCCTATTCCAATCCATACCATCTTAAACTTGTCTTATAGTGAGGATGAATAGTCTCCCATGAAGTTGACCATTTAGGGGTATATTAAAATTTACCAAAATTACATTGAAATAATCAAACTCAAATCATAGTTTAGAGATCTGGTATCTAATTGTGTATTCATGAAAATATATCCGAACATGAAATTTAATGGTTAGTTTGGGAGGACTTGGCTTCATATCCATGAAGTAGTACCATTATCATACAATCAATTCCAAAAATTACCTATCAATGGAAATGTGGGAGTACTATGTGGTGACAATTTCTCATTTTAATCTTGTGAATCCCAATATTCCAAATAATGTTTCTATAAGAGATAAGGTAAGCATCTGATGATGGAAGGTGACACATGGTTCACTTCTCCTAATAGTTTGGGAACTACCCTAGTAAACCATTAAAACTTTATTAAAGATGATTATTTATTTCCCATCAATATGATGGAGGAAATAGACCTATCTCTAGGTAGATGACATAGTTTAAAGGCTCCATTGACACATATTTTCATTGTAACTATTGTGTTATCCATAGAAATTACATTAGAAGGTAATCATGTCTCGCATGGGGAGATTAACACCACTGATGATAATTCCTTGGTCAGTAATGCTCCTTATTTTCCCTTGAAATCTTGATAGATAAATACATCATCATTAGGATCAAAATGTGCTTCCCAATTAATAATAGTGGATAATGATACCCTCGCAACATCTCCTAAAACTTGTGTGTCTAACACTTCTACTAACTTCGACAATGCTCATACATTTTCATTCTTAAGACTCATAGTTGCCTCTCTATATTTCACAGAGGATAAAAATTCATATTAATTATCTCTCAACCCTGATAACATTCCTACATCACCCAATTCCACTAACATGGAGGTGGAGGAATAAGAGGGTGAACTTATAGATTCCCCTCTAGTTTTTGAGGAATTTGTTTCTACCATAATTGATAATCCCAAGAAAGTAAATCTGGGTACTGAGGAAGACCCTTGGTTCACACTGATTCATGCCACTATGCTTCATAAAGAGTAGGAGATATATATATCCTTCTTGAAATAACACTATTATGTATTCAATTAGAATTATATAGATATTAACTGGTCTAATTCTTATATGTCCACCCACCATATGGGCCTACCATATGATCATCATGGTTTCAAACAAGCAGTCAATAGGATACATCCATTCTACACTACTAAAGGAGAAGCCAAATTTGATAACATTATTGAATAAAACTTCTTAGAAGAAATATATAATCCTAAATTTCTCACTAAATTCATCCCCATTAATAATACAAATAGTTAGATCATTGTTTTCATTTATTTCAATGATCTCAACTGACATTGTCTAGAGGATGATTTCCAAATCCTGATCACAAAACTCCTAATCAATGAAACCATAGGATTCCAATACCTTTAATTAATAGATGGTAACTTATGGTATAATAATATCAATATAAACCCTAAGTATTAGGAATACACCACTTTCATAGAACCCTAAATAATATTCTTCTATCAGGTCATTCCCTTCAGCATAAAGAATGATGGAGCCACCTATTAATGATCCATGAACTTCATATTCAACCCATTTATAGGAAGGATCAGATAATCCTATGTAATTTTCCATAGAATATATAATAATATCATCACTTAGAATATTGATGTTGAGTTTGAGTATAAAATTATGTCCATGCTCGAAGAGGAAGAAAATTTTATTTCCATGTGCTGTAATACTACTCAAACACCGAGGGATGGAGATTCCTCAAAAAATATACCCAATATAGTGACATTATGTTGAGAACCTCTATATGATAGTTGACTAAAGAATTCATAAATTGATGAAAAAAGGGTATCATGTCCATAAAACCCCATTTTGAGGGTTTTCTGGCCACTTTTTGGTCTCAAAAAACACATTCTTAGGGGCTAAACTCTATATTTAAGGGAACGATTTACTTCAAAGGCTTTTATTTGACTAGTTGTGGATCCAAAATTGAATTATGGATAAAAAGATTTTTCTATTTTAATTTTGATGTTTTTATAGAATTATTGGGGTCCCTACCACACCCAACATGCATTCACAAGTCAGTAAGTCTTTCCCAATATGCATGCCCAAGTCAGCTTGTCACGCCCAACATGCTTTCCCAAGTCAGTATTGTGTACATCAATAGTTGTGTTCAAGTTAACCCTGTGAACACCACTTACATTACTAAGAGTCACACAAACCTTATACTATAAAAAACATGTTACTTAAAAAATAACCTTAGTCAAGATGCCAAATCTACTAATAACTAGGAAGCTTGGTCCCCCCCCCCCCCAATTTGACACCTTTTGGGAGATAAAGAGATGAACTGATGCTCTGATCACCCTAGTCTCATGCCCAAGTCTCTAAAACCCTTAAGGTAGCTTATATAGGCCTAAAACCAAGTTATATCATCCATAGTATAGGGTGATTTAGTTCCCCAATGGTTTGGAGTACTAAAACCCTTTGTGAGGAACTACTTCTCCCTTGTTTCATTAATAATAGTGAAAATAACCCTTACATATCAATAGACTTACATGGAACTCATCCAAAGGAATCCATAGAAACCCCCTATTAATAGGTAAAATCTTCATTTAAGTTTTATCACTGGAATTATTAAATCTCCCTAGTATCACTGTACTGCCACCTTAACCAAGTATTACTCGAGTGAAGCCTCTTGTTCTCCCTCACCAGGGAGAACCACTTTTCTTTCCCCACTAGGGAGAATCCCCATTCCTATCCTAAGTTACAATAGGGAAAGCCTGTTGTCTCACCCAAGTCCCACTAGGGTGAACCCTTTCCCTCTCCCTAGTATCACTTGGTTGAGGCCTCTTCTAAGCCTTACAGTGATATGGAGCATCCCATTTTACACCCATTATAAGGCATCATAATCACCCTAGATTCAATGGTAGAGAATCTCATTTCCAAAATATCTTATCTAGGTAGCCAATTATCAAGGCCTCTTTTAAAACCACATGATGAACATAATAAATTGATGCATCCTTACATAAACCCCCTTCTATATTTCATTCCCTTGATGAAATGTGTCTCATAATTATCCTCCCTAAATGATAGGGCGTTAGAGGATTTTCAATTAGGGATTCCCTTGATAATGAGGGTCCCCATCATAATGGTAGTGATGAGGAAATCCTAGGTTCATGAAGTAGTACTTGGATGACCTATGGCTGAATCCAACCTTCAATTGTGATTTGTCGATGGTTGATTCCATTCAACAAGGGAGGAAACCAAATATGACATAAGACAAACATATACCCTTCCAGTATTATTTAGAAGTAGTCCTCCTTCATCTATCCCCACCTATCAGTAAGAAGAAAGGTGGGGGATGGGCTTCCTCGTGAGGTATAATACCCAAGATATTTCCTATTGGTGATATCATCAATGAGATATGGATACCTATAATAATAATCCTCAATTCATAATCCCCATTGAACACTCCCATGTAATATGTTTGATCCCCTATCTCTTATTTCTCATATCGAGCATGAATGACATGAGCTTAGAGTATCGAGTTGATTGTTCCATTAACATAATAACAAAATATCTAAAATAGGTCTCCATTTTTGTGTAATCCCAAATTCTACATGCCTTCACCGAAGTATCTAACTAGGTTGGGAATCCTAGGGAAGCCCCATATGCCAAATCTCCACTCAATGTTATGTTGTCACACCTTTCAAAATATAGAATTACATTCAGTATGAATTTAAACTATGTGGAAAACCTCCTAGTTTCATGATGTAAAACCACATGAAAACATCTTAGCCGTATGATGTAAAACTACATGACAATATCCTTACTACATGAAGTTAAACTACACAGTACAATCCAGTTACACAACCTTAAATTATGTCAGTCAAACTACATGGGAATTGATTCTTATTATCCATGATACATAGTATGCCTCCCATAAGTTCAAAACCAACACTATTGATCCTCTATTTCTATCCTCATAAGGTTGTATTCCTCATGAGATCACACATTAACTTCTATAATCTATAAATATTCCCATGATCTCAAACATCCCTTCCTCCAAGGCCACATTTCCAGGGTACTTTTCCTATGGGTATATATTCCCGATGAAACCATTCTCCCATAACGATTTCCATATTCCCTCCAAGTACCACCATATTCCCATTGTTGGAAATTATTCCTAAAGAAACTACACTACATATCTATGGTCTATATTCCTACTAGTAGAAACAACCCAATACCTCACAAGGCCATATCCTTTATGAATCCAATCTCCCATTATTGGGATATATTCCTTTAAAAGTTAACCAGAAAGGGTGTATCATGCATAAGTCCTACACCAGTCATTTCTAGTAACCTATCACCTAAGATTCTATTCCATGTGACTTTAAAATACTAGGAATCAGTCCTCATCACCCAACCTTAAAAGTAATAGAATTTCCCATGAAGTGGCACTGAACTACATGGGTGTTGATTCTCTTCACATATATACATAGGTATACTATCTCATGGGAATGACCCTGAAACCATAATAACCATCACTTTCTTAGATAATAATAAGCTTTAGTGTGGCCCATTATACAGATCTAAACCATAGCTCCCAAATTGGGCAACATTTACAATTGAATCAATTATGGAGAAGACCTGATACATATAAATAGTACCTTTTATGAATAACCTATGATACATAAAAGTTTTTACATTGATCTGATACATCTTATGTATAACATATATTCATTTCAAATGTAATCCAATATTATAACATTTTCATAGGGGTAACTAGTACCTTCCTGGGAATATGGGAAGGATTCATGAAAACATATTAAATCTATAAGAGAGTCATGAAGTAGGAAATAATTACTCCCTAAAGGGTGTGAATTTCCCAACGTTCCATTATCTCGACCAATACATATTCCTAATCATCATTGGAAAGAAACCCTAATGATCACCTACCTTTGGAAATTAGGTATGTGATTATACTTATTGTCATAAATTTAGGATCTTCATGTATTTATGGTTCCATGAACAAACCCTATCAGAAACCAATAAAAATAAAAAATTTGAACTCATCGTAATGATTTCACAACCATGCTCAACCACACTCATAATCAAGCATCAGGCCATTCGACTCTGATTTAGGTCCTTGGGATATTCCACTCCATTTCTATTTGAAACAAAAATGGTGAACCTGATGTTAATTCTTCAGTAAGAAAATAAATTGTGTTACCCACACATCATTCCATTTTTTATTTCATTCCTCAAAAAAAAACGGTGTACCTGATGTGAAGATTTCAAAATATGAAAATGATTTGTTGAATTAGAAATCACTTGTGATGTTATACTAATCGATGTTCTAGTTATTTTATGTTCTTTCCTAAGGTGACCTTTCCAAATTTTTATTTAAATCAAACTGTTTAAATCATCATCAATCAATAATTATCATTCTTACAATTCTATTAAATCTATTATGCCTACGATTATAAGGAATATGTCACCCTTCCAGTGCCTCCAAACCCAGTGGAGAATACAATTGGGAGGGAGTACCACTGAAATGTTACCATATTGACCTTGGATTCCACACATGAGGGTCTATAAGTTCTAAATCCTCATAGACTATCCCATTAGATTAAAATTATAGTGAAGCTAGTGGAACCTTCCACCACCTTTAACCGTTTTGAAATTCAATCCCCATAGCATGATAATCAATACCTCCCTTATCCAAGGAAGGTGGATTGGGAGGTTAGCCTCAACCTCACCTTAGCTCATGGGTCACCCATGAGGGATCATAACAATCACCACTATCACTATAATATGGACACCAATCCTCAATATATCCCTAAATATTCCACAGATCAGATTCCTTCCCTTGTTACTCTGACTCAGGAATCTAGGAGATCTCTCCAGGAATGGAGAGGTTCCAATCAAAAGGAGCAGACCCAAATACCTACTTCCTTTGGAATAAGCCCATCAGTATATTATTAAGAGAACTAAAGAGAATTACCATAACATTTCTTAATCCCAAAAATCATACTAGTGTACTGTATACGCACCAAAGGAAGTATGTCGGAATATCCTGATAGTAACCTGGGGGAAATAACATATTCCCTCCCCTATGAAAAAGAATTCAAACATCTCTTAATAGAATCCAAAGGATTTCATAGGGAGAATATCCCTTATACAACTAACAAACATTCCCATAACCCAATTCTATTCACATAATATCATCAACACCTCTTGTTAGAAATTGATAGACAACCATACATTTTTTCCCATGTCTTAAAAAGTAGCACATAAATCTTGAAAGCATCAATATAAGGTGGTAATAATTATATTGTGGTGATAGTCCAGGATCAGTACCATATTATTTCTACTACCAATGATGAGGAAGATATTTAGTTCATCATGGAGGATAGTCTTGAGTGGGAATGTATCCACTCTCCCATTCAGAAGAAAATTTGATATATTCTAGAGGAAACATAGTAGAAGATTCATATTACATAATCCTTCCAATATGATTTTTGGTATATTCTAATAGAGTATTAGAATAAGGCCCACATTCTTACCCACTTCACATTGAATAATACCTACCACATAACTCAATGGATGCTAAAAAGTAGGCACATATTCTCACCTAGCCTGAAGAGACCCATCAACATGTTACAGGGGAAAATAAGGGGCATGTCCATATTCCTACACAACACCAAGGAGCTCATTATGCAGCTCTATCAATATTATGGGAGCCATCCATGAAGACTCGAATCAGAGAGGATCACCAATCTTCCCCAATGAGAGAATCTAAAAGAAGGTCTCACAAAAGGCAAATAACAGCCCAATATTAGGACCATATTCATGTATTTTTTAGAACTGACACACTCAAGGGCATGAAATTCCCCTATATGGTTTATATATATGTTTTTGATACCTTATCAAAAATTTAGAGCTACCTCATCCATATATGTATTCCCCATGATACTCTTATTAGTAGTTCTATATTTCCTCCCTAAAACACAATACAAGATGGTCCTCCCCTTGTTTAACATGCTTCAATAACACTCTCATACCAAGAGACACTTGAATGATTAAGCCCATCCATGCACATGACCTCAACAACCACTTTTGATGCTTAATATTTATAAAAAGGAAGAAATACTCCCCTTTATGGTAAAATACATGTGAAAAAACCATGGTGATTGAAATATGTGGAAGATATTTCCCCCATATAAAATGAAGTCCACATATATGTATGGAAATAAGTATCCTAGGATAAACTCCAAACTAGGTTTTTGCCCATTTCCTCCCCCCGATATGAAATCCCATAGGTACTAAAGGAGGAATGCATGCATTTATTATGAAAAAACCAATATAAGACCCTACATAAGATAAAGGATAAGAAATTACCAAATATGGAATGTGGTAATCATATTCAGTCCATGAACAATTTCTACTATCAGATCAAATTCACTACTTTCTCAATTATCTAAATCACAAGATCATAGAAACACTATGAGAACCTATGATAGGCTTGTCTCTATATCCTGAGGGTACTCTAACAAGTCATTGCCTGTGGAGTGTCTAATGTGTATATCTGAAAATGTAGAGAATATGGATCATTTCAATTCACTCCAACTATGGGATAGTAGAGTCCTACGAAGAATTCATCCTAAAATATCATTGTTGGAAGAGAGGTTATGGGCCAAAATAATGTGCATGCCAGTTGGTCCATCCAATAAAACCCTCCCATATTTAAGACACGAAAGAGGAATGATTGAAGGGAGCAGGTCATTGATAGGATCCTATAAAAATCTTCTAAAATAGTTGTATGAGAATCTTAGTCGAGATAGGATAAGCTCATGTCCATAGTTGAGTGATCCATTTTTGTGATTATTAATTATATATTTAACAATATTAATGAATTTTTAATAGTCATTATTGTGACTTAAGTAATTATTAATTATTAAATTATTAAAGAATAATGTGGTAGTACTATAACAACACTACATCATAGACCTAGTTTTAAATTCAAGTAGGGGATTATTTTTAATGTTACTGTAGTAGTAGTATAGTAGCTAATGTAGTGGTACTTTAGTAGCAGAATTATTCACTCAAATGTGGATTTCAGGAAATAGAATTGGGCCTAAAGGACTTTATGAATTCAACGTTCTTTGAGTCATAGAACATTTGGTCCATATAGCCTTTAGTACACCATTATTGAACAATAGGTGAAATTGAGAGACCACAAAAAAATAGCTTGATACCATAGGAAGGTGGTGTAACATGGAGACACATAGGTGTAAGTGGGTGGGAAACCTCAAAAGATGGATGGGTGAACTGAAACCTATCATCCATCGACCTATACTTATAGATATCTGATGTGTGATTAATGATTTCCCTGCCAGTGACTGAAAAGTAGCGGGAATAGTCATATGATACGATACGATAGGCAGATGATGCAGTGGGGTCCTATGAAAGGAATCATTAGATGGGTGGCTCTAAAGAGAGATAAATGTGATAGAACTGATCATCTGACCCTCTTCCCAAATAGTTGTTGTGGTTGGAGGGGTACCATTTCCTGGTGTGTTGGATGGTATCCCAATGAATCGATTCTTAGTAGAGGGAGACATAGAATTTAGACTGGTGACATGGTTTGATGACTAATGTAAGGGGGTTATAAAGACTTTGACAGGTGGCATGACATGATTTTGGTTTCTCCATTGGTCATTTGAGCCATATGCTGGGCTTTTGGGCTGCTGGGACTTTGGGCCATTGTGATTTTGGGAAATGTAATGACCTTTGGGATAATAGACCTCCAAGCTATCAGATCTAATAAAATAGTTCTAGTGGGTGTTTTCATTCCTTGTGGGGAAGGATGAGGCTTGTCCCACTAGGGTGTCTGGGTATGTGTGTTGTTTGGTTACTTATAATCCCCTATACCTATAATAAATTATAATTTATTACATCATTAAATAATAATTAATTATTATTAATCTGGTATGATTAATTAATTATTATCATTAATGTGTTGTTTTACATAATATATTATTCGTTTCATGTTGGAAAAGAGGTTTCTGAATATCACATGAAAAATATGGAAATTTTTTAAAGGCTCTCACCCTTATAAAAAGGGGCCATGAGTGAGATTTTATATAATATTTTCGGAATACTTTAATTAAATTAATTCTGAATAAAAAATAGTTAAATGTTTTTTAATATTTTATTTTTTATTTATATATATGTATATAGGAAAAAATAAAATTATTTTAAAAAGTGAGGGCGCTATCATGGAAATTACCTTCATCATACATTTTTTGAAGGAGTTATCTTGGAAAATTCCCTACCTTCTACCTGAAAACATGTCTATATCAGGAAATAGTTTCCCGATTTCATTATTTGTATATTTTTTTCATTATATAATGGAATTACCAATGGAACCTATATGTACATTTTCACCTCGAAGCTTTATACACCCCTAATTTAAGGTCATTTCATATAAGTGACATCTAAATGTCCATGGAAATCCAGGGTGATGTTGGTGGTCTTTATCCTATCCATTTCTATGGACATCCATGGTGATTTTTGAGGGTACAAATCATTCCACATAGGTGAGAAGATCATTTTGTGTTAATTTATTTTTTAACTAAAAATATCACATTTCTCTTAAAAATTAATAAAACATGTTCATTTGTATGTTGAAATAACATAATTATATGTATATGTTATCATATCACAAACATGAAATTATTCCGATGAATGTTCCAACCGTTGTTTGGTACATTGAAGGTATAAAATTTTTCATTGGAAAATTTTCTCATATATAAAAAAGAAAGAAATTCCTGGTCTAATGTGATTGAGAAAAAGTTTCCTAATCTACCAATGGGGGCAGATCTGTTTTTTATGAAGCTTGAGTTTTGTTTCGGAAACAAACTTTTTAAGAATATTTTGAAGAAAGAATTGTCTGACACAACGTCCACCCTTATTCACATTAAAATAATATTTTAAAAATTACATTTTTTTAATAAATTTTTATAATATATGTTAATATTAACATTAGAATATTTATTTTCATAATATTTTTATAATACATGTTAAAAATTTATGTTATTTAATAATTTAAGATTCTAATAAGATTTTATAATGTATATATAACATATGCTCATATTATTATAATATATATATTATTATAATATATATATTATTATATATGTCATTATTATATATGAAAATATATATCAGTTTAAATATGTCAATATTATATATATATATATAAGTATTATTAGTTTTGTAATATAAATATATATTATAATATATCCTAATATATGTTATTATAAAAAAAATTATGTTTTAAAAATTAAATGTTTTAATAAAAATTTATAATATATGTTAATATTTGCATTATAATATTATTTGATATTAGCGTTATAATATATGTTATAAAATTTATGTTATTTAAAAATGTGAGTTTTAATAAAATTTTATAATATATGTTAATATTATTGTAATACATTTCATTATAATATATGTAAATATATCTTATTATAAATATGTTAATATTATATATATATATATTATTAATATTTGTTAATATATATTTTTATAATATTATATTAATATATGTGAGTATATATATTATGTTGGGAAAAATCCCTCAAGGTGGCATTGTAGTGTTTTTGAGTTGGTTGTGTTTGTTTACAAAGTCAGTCGACAAATCTTGTTATGAAGTTCCAATGTGGTTGTTTCAAAATTTTGTTGTCCAAGCTCTAGGATAGTGGAAACGTATATGATCCTGAAGTATCAATACATAGAGATAGTTTGAAGCTATCCAAGAAAGATGATCACTGAGAAAAGGAAGCTCTAGAAAGTTCTTAGGAAGTTATGTTAATAAATTGGTGGTGCTTCACAATGTTTTCCAAATTTTATGGGTTGAAAATTTAGAGGATGGGGGGAGTTGTTTTTTAAGAAAAATAAATATTTTCATAAAAGTGAAAATTATGTGAGAACATATTCAATAGTTTCATGAAGTTTTGTGTAGAAGAATATTCAAGTCTGGCTCATTAGAATATGGAAAGGACAAGTAGTTTTTAAAATTTTATGGAATTCATGGAATTTTGAGTTGTGTGAATAGGTGAAGAAGGCCTATTAAGTTTTATGAAATTAAAGATTCTAAACCTCCTCGTAAAAATATGACAAAGGAATGAGTTTTATGAAATATGGAGTAGTGTGAAGCTGATAGAGTTGCACAAACACTTTAAATACAGATGGATCTACATTAAAGGAAATGTAAAATCATTAAAGTTCAGTAAACCAAGATTGTTTCATGTAAAGTTGGTGACATGAAAGGAATTTGTACAAAGTCTTTATCACACCTATAAATAGGCTGCCCCCCCCCCATGTGAGTAGTCCAAACCTTAAATAATATTAGGGATCTGAAGTCTCTTAAGAGGTGTGTAGAGGTACTTCTTAGATGAAAAAATTCTGTGAAGATAAATTATGCAGAGAAAATGATCTTATGATCATAAGATCAAGTAATTCAAAAGTTTGTAAAGTTGTGTGAAAGTTGGGAGTTTTTTAAAAAAATGAAAAGTTTCAAAAAAAATCAAAAATTCTCACAAAAGTTGTGAAAAGTTTTAATGAAAGTGATAGTTGGGTGACGGAAAATAAATTTTCCATAAATTTTAAAGTAAATCCAAATTGATCAGTTAGATGAAATAATAGATTCATGACACACTTATTATGGTATAAACAACATTTATTAATGAAATAAATGTATATATACAAAAGAAAATATGAGTACACTTCAGCTGATAGAGCAGCGAGCAAATTTGGTACATTGGGGCATTTACTTTTTACGTTCCATGGACTATCCCAATTAAGGGTGAACAAAGTAAAATTGATGTGTCTCTTCCATGCTTTCATTTCTAAATTTACATATTATTGTGAGAATAAGATATAAGGAAGTTTTATTTAATGACAAAGCAAGATAAAAGGGGTGGTTGTTTAAATCTATCAAACCTTGATTCACCCCCCCCCCCCTCAGGGTATTTAATCTTGTGGGTCCAATAATTGGTATCAGATCTAAAGGTTAAACTGAGTGATTCACTCTCATTTTAATACAAGGTCGTCTTTAATCCAAAATGGATTCTAATATTTGAGGGAAATAATTTATAATTGTGGAATAATTGGATGTATCACTGCTTCTGAAGGTGTGATGTAGATCTCGAGATATATTCCTTCGGTGGCTAGGATTTTTTCCACCGAATTTCCCTGCCACCCCCTATCATTGTTGGTTCCTCCATTGACATTATCTTGATTGGGAGACCTATAAAAAAAGATTCTCTACTGTTCATCCTCCTCGGACAGCATCCATGACCACCATCTTCTCTCCACCATGATACGTGCTTCACCTAATCTGCTGAAGCTTTTTATTTTGCCAGTCTACATCTCCGAGTAGGCATCGGTGTTAAGGGATCTGGCAGGCATCAGTAATTGAAGGCAATGTGTTGGGATCGATGCTTGATCTCATGAGATTGCTTCTGGATTTCAAATTTTTTGGGTTGTTTTGGTTTGTGCGCTAGTGATTCGGCATCCTCTGGAATGCACAGGATCGTTTCCTAGATGTTTGTGGGCAGTTGTGATGCGGAACACTTGATGGCGCATACCCAAATGATGACAGTTTGACCTAGGCTGATTTTGTGGTGCCGGATCATCCTGCTCCTCTCTATTTTTCCTAAGGCTTGTTGCAGTGCAGACATTTGGGTTTCGTGTGAGTTAGAACGTGGCAGGGTTGTCTTTGACTACTGGTTCAGTACGTAGATGCGAATAGTAGATGTAGGAGTGCTCAATGTTGGTGGTGCTTCTCCTCTCCAGTTGGCTTCTCCTTCCCTTCTAGTTTGTTCTGTGGTTCTGCTTTTTGTTGTGCCCGGATGGTCATGTTTCTCCTTGGTTTCCTCTTCCATTTCCTCATCCTTCTTCATGAAAGACCCCATCTTGGTTGGGTGTGATGGATTTCATGACGTTTTGCATCATGTTGGTGGCTTCGGTGAAGTTGGATTTTTTGGGGTGTTATTTTGGCATGGTGGAATTGGTTCGATGATTTTGTGGTGCAGTTCAGCAGGTCTAGTCTTGAGTGTTACGTCCATAGTAGTTTGGCGGGTCGATCATGCCAGCCATTTTCCCTAGGTCCCACTTTACCTCAAGGTGAATTTGGTTTTTGTTGTTTGGTTTCTCTGTTGGGAAGGTCTGGACTTGGGAGTGGTTCTAAGCTTGACCCGCTTATGGTTCCCTTTGCTTATTCTTCCCTTTTCTTGTTCGGTTCTCAGTAACCCAAAAAGTGACTTATTTGAAAAATAAAAAAAAAGTTTCAGCAAGTCACTACTTCCAATATTTAGGCTTGGATGTGTAAACATAATCTATGACTGGCATTTTAGTAAGTATAGATAATTAGGAATTCATAGATTTTGAATAAATATAATTGGATGTGGATTCTATAAGAATCAGTGATTCAGGGGCATCCCTTTCCAACAAAATCTGCACCAAAGTAATATAATCTAAATCCTCTCATTCCATTTGGGAAAGGATGATGAACACCAAAAATGGTTATTTAGAAGTTTTAGATGCTAAGTTGAAAGTTATATGGAACAAGTATAAGTACCTGAGGATGTACCATAATTAATTTATTGATGAATTATTTAATTAAGTGAATTTGATTTTGGAGAACACGCGTAGTTTCTGAGAAATTCTCGGTGTTGGTGGTGCTTCTTCTCACCATTTATCTTCTCCTTCCCTTCTGGTTTGTCCGGTCGTTTTTCCTTTTGTTGTGCCCGGATGGCCATGCTTCACCTTGGTTTCCTCTACCATTTCCTCATCCTCCTTCATGCACGATCCCATCTTGGTTGGGTGTGATGGATTTCATGATGTTTTGGATCGTGTTGGTGGCTTAGATGAAGTTCGATCTATTGGGGTGTTTTTTGGGTATGGTGGAATTGGCTTGATGATTATGAGGTGTAATTTAGTAGGTCTGGTCCTGAGTGCTACATCCATTGTAGTTTGGAGGGTCGTTCTGGCTGGCTGTTTTCCCTTGTTCCCACTTTGCCTCAAAGTGAATTTGGTTTCTATGTTGGGCAGGTCGGGACTTGGGCGTGGTTCTAAGCCCAACCCGCTTATGGTTCCCTTTTCCTGTCCTTACCTTTTCTTGTTCGGTTCTCACTAACCCAAAAAGTCACTTATTTGAAAAATCAAACAAAAAAGTTTTAGTCAGTCACTGCTTCCAATATTTAGGCTTGGATGTGTAAACATAAGCTATGATAGGTATTTCACTAAGTATAGATAATGAGGACTTTAAAAATGTTGAATAAATATAATTGGATGTGGATTATATAAGAATCAGTGATTTAGGGGGATCCCTTTCCAACAAAATCTGCACCAAATTAATATAATTTAAATCCTCTCATGCCATTTGGGAAAGGATGATAAACACCTAAAAAGGTTATTAAAAAGTTTGATATGATAAGTTAAAAGTTCTATGTAATAAGTTTAAGGACCTAAGGATGTACCATAATTAATTTATTGATGAATTATTTAATTAAGTGATTTTTATTGTGGAGAACATGTGTGGTCTTAGAGAAATTTTCAATGATGTGAATATCATCACATTCATCTTGAGAATATTTCCAATCTGGTTCAATTTTAAAAGTATCAGTTCTTGAGGATAAATATCCAAAGTAGTTAACATTAGAAAATAATTTCAGTACTCTTATCAAATATGAGATGCATAATTATGATAATGAGGTCATTGAAAAGAAGAATTTAAAAGAGGTGGAATTCAAGGCCATGAAGAAGCTCGCAATATAGTATAGTCAGGAAGAAAATGAAGTGAATGAATTGATTTCATTCCTATCCTCAAATATGTAAATGGGGAAAGGAATGTTTAATGGGAAACTTCCCCTCTCACGTTTTCAATGTGGAAAATTTGGGAACTTTCCATAACAATGTCCCAAAAAGTTTCAAGAATAGGATAAGGCTAATGAAATTCCCAAAAATAAATCTTCAAACAATGTGAAAGGTTGAAAAGGAACTAATCACAAGTAATTTAAAATGAAGAATATATTTTTACAAGAAAATCATAGTTAGGAAGAGACTTAAGAAAGAGAAATTGAATATTTAAAAGGCCACAAATGAATTTATATGGTGGTAGTTAATGGAATTTAGAAAACAAGGGAAGATAGTGACAATAAAGAAGGGGAAGAGGAAGGAAGAATTGATCTCCATGTTGAGATTTATTACACTATTAAAGATTTTATTTTTTGATAAAAAAATAAATAAATTCAAAAAATTGTTTATTAATGGAAAACTCTATATATAGTAGAATAAAGAATATAATTCCAAACTAAAGGCCTAAATTGAAAATATCTAATATGAAAAGTTCAAAAACATAGAGAAGGTCATTGAGTACAATATCAAAGTTAAAGAATATAACAAGGTTATCAATGTCTAAACTTATAAAATTAAATATTATGTAAAATATATTAATGATCTTGAGGAGGAGGTTGTCATCATGTGATGTAAAGTTAAATATTAGGATATAACCTTGAATATTGTTATGAAATTGGGAAATCAGATCACTCATGTGATAGAAAAGGTTAAAGTAGGCATAGATGTCCAAAAAAATAGAAGAAAGATTCATATCCAAATAAAAAGTCTAGTATAAGACTTTATTAAAGAATAAAAGAAGTTGTGTTTTACACGAGACCACAAGGACTAACTTGGAAGTTTAAGGTTGATTATGATATAAATTATAAATAGAAAACCCAAGGTACAATAGATCCTTTTGAAACGACACATAAGAATGAACCTCATATCAGGTGTTATTGTTGTGGAAATATGGTACATTCTCAAAATGTCTATTCTGTATCCAATAGGTACCAAAGGTCATACGAGAAATGAAGGAAACTATATAAAGTCTAATATTAAAATAGTTATTTTAATGATCACTCTATTCGGTGTAAAGGATTTACAAACATGGACAGATATTTCTTGGTAATGATACAAAGAAATGTGACAAAGAACACCCAAAGTGGTCATGTATAGAAACTCAAGGAATCATTAAGTGATTTGAGAAAAAAATTGATTTGTAACTTTTTATGATGAAGTTAATAGATCTTACTCTGTAGTAGATCATACATGTCAGTCAACACCAAGTGTGAAACTA
Source organism: Viscum album (assembly GCA_963277665.1). Classification (NCBI taxonomy): domain Eukaryota; kingdom Viridiplantae; phylum Streptophyta; class Magnoliopsida; order Santalales; family Viscaceae; genus Viscum; species Viscum album. The sequence goes on from OY728123.1 coordinate 812,124,753, forward strand.
AATAAATATATAAATAAGGGAATATATAAGAAGTTAGTGATTTTAGAGGTTTCCTTAAATGCATTAGATCATACTAGTCCATGTATCGTTGATAGAAAATACACCACCCACATGATGGGAAAAAGTATCTCATCACATGAATCAATAATTATAAGGAATATGTTGTCAAATTTGGAAATGATGATGTCCTAAAGAATATAGTATATGGGAAATCCAAATTCAGAGGAAAGGGTATAAGGTGCACATATGTCTTGGTTTTTAAGGTATCAGTCACAAATTTTTTAGTGTCAGTTAACATCATGACTCATGACATGTAATAATATTTAACAAGAATTTTTGTATCATTAATGGAAAATATGATTTAATGTTGATTCATGTGAATTAGATTAAGGTGAATCTATACCTTGTGAGTGGAGAAAAAGATATTTTCTTTCTATACAAGGAATATTAGAATAGGTTGTGGAATAAATTTCTTAGTCATTTGATCCAACCTTCTATAGATGATCTGGTGAAATGTGATGGTGGTCAAGATCTCCTTAAGTTATCACTTAATTATACACAAACATGTTATAATTTCTAAAAAAGGAATATAACTTGAAAGACATACAAGTAAAAGGAGAAAAATTCAGAATGATTATTGGAATTGGTGCATATTGATGTGTGTGGACCTATATCAACAAGATCCATTGATGGGAGGAGATACTATATCACGATCATTGATGATTATAGAAATATGGTATGTATATTCATTATCACCCACAAGTTTGAGGTGTTCTATTTCATAACACAATACCATAAAGATACTAAAATGATTATTTCAAAAGTTTTGAACTGAAAATGGGATGGAGTAACAAACATACAAGTGGAGGATTATATTGAGAAGCATATGATAAGGCACAAATATCAATAGTTATAAGTCCTTGGAAAAATGGGGTGGTTGAGAGAAGAAATCATATCATTAAAAATATAGATAAAATGATTCTTATTGAGAAATACATGCCAAAGAAGTTTTGGAAAGAAGTGGTATTGACATTGGTCTACATATTTAACAATGATTTTTTGTCTCTAAGGGAAGAGAAGAATTTATGTGAGTTGATGTATTGAAAGAAAATAATGTTGAAATATTTTTGAGTCATCAGAATTAAGTGCTTCATACTCAACAATGAGAATAGAGGAAGTTTGAATCTTGTGGAGATATGGGGAAATTTCATGGATACTTAGGAAAAATAAAAACATATAAATTCTTTAATAAGAAGATAGGAATGGTTTTGAAAAGTAATGATGTTGTTGTGGTGGAAAATGAGAAAACCCATTGTAAAATTATTGAAAATATCAATAGGGTATTGATAAATACATGAGAAACTCAGAGGGAGTTTAATTTCCTGTGGAAGATTGTGAATCAGATATAGATGTTGATAGAGAAGAATATATACTTGTATCTATATAGAATCTAAAGATATGAACTAAAATTGATAGGATGAACATCATCGATGATCAGGTAACACCTGTGCATATGAGAATAATGAATTCACTATAGTAGACATCTTTCCTATATCAGGTGAAGAAAAAAAATTAAATAATCTATAAGAGATGAGAATTGGGTTTAGTTTATGAAAATAATATTTCACTAAAATGACAAGAACCAGACTTGGAAGATTGTTTTGATGCTAAAAAATAAGAACATCATAGGGGCCAAATGAGTTTTCCATAAAAAATTAAATGAATATGACATGTTGGTTCAAAACAAAGCATGACTAATGTGTAAGGGTACTCCTATATTGAAGGAATCAATGTTGATGAGTCATTTTCACCTGTAGAAATATTGTAGAAAATTCATCTCTTTTTATCCACTATAGTGCAAAGGAATTTCAAGGTGTTCTAGATAGATTTCATGAAAACATTTCTATATGGAATTCTAAAAAAAGGTGCACATTGAACAACCAAATGGTTTTGTTATTCATGAAGATGAGAATATTGGTTTTTGGAAAAAAGTGTCTTATAATGGGCTAAGGAAGGCACTAAGATCTTGTTATTCATGACTTGATCAATACTTAAAGATGCTCAATTTCCATCATAGTGGAGTTGATTATAATATCTATGTAAATAATGATAGTAATAAAATGATTATGGTGCCATTGTATATGGATGACATAATATTTTGTAGAGTAGATGAGGCACAATTAATTTTTTTACAGAATTCATGAAGTGAAAGTTTGAAATGTCTATGATTAGAGAATGATTGTTCTTCCCTAGTTTTTTGGTTTTACAAGAAATTAATGGAATACTTATTTCTTAATTTAAATATCCCATGGTGTTTCTAGGAATATTTGAAATTATTAACACTAAGGAGATAAAAAAATCTAATTTCAATCCAGATGAAATTTTCAAGAGATGATTAAGGTAAATAAGTCAATTCTACAAAATATAGATACATTCTTGGGATATTTTTATACTTAATATTGTCATGACATGATATTTTTTCCACATGTTAGGTAGAACAGTATCAAAGTAATCCCAAATAAATTCACATGATTGTAGTGAATAGAACTATTGAATATCAAATTTATAATAGACTCTCAATTTAATTATGATTCAACATCAAAACATGAATTTTTGGGATATAAATTTGTATATTTTTTTGTTTAGTTGATGAAAAAAAATCAACACTATGTGGTGTATTCTATCTTGAAAGATTTTTTATTTCTTGGATGAGTAAAAAAATATTTCATTTCTTCGAGAACCACAAAAGAATATATATTGAGGACACTCAAGATTACACACAATTATTATGGATGAAACCACATCTTGATTATAATTGACCTAAATTGAAATCTTTGATCAGAATCAATTGTAACAATTCAAGTGCTATAAATATAATAAAAAAAGCATGTCCACTAATCAAGGATGGAGAAAATTAAAATAAATTATCATTATATTACGGATAAATTAGAACATGGGTTGGTGAAGTTGGATTGTGTGCCTATAGATCTATAAGTTATAGCCATTCTAACAAAGAACTTACCTAATGAATCATTTTAAGGACATCTAATTTCTCTTGGAAATTTGTCGATCTCCCATGCATAAATAGTGTAAATGCGGAATCCCACTCACTAAGGTATATTGAGGGTTTATCTATATGCTAATAAATATTATTTTTCTATTATAGAACATAAAGGAGTGACCTTTGAGTTTTCTAATGAAAGGGAATAAATAAGTGATATGATAGAGAGATGTGATTGCACAAACTTTTTACAAGGGAGAGTAAGGTGGTGAATAGGTAGAAAGATTGTCTATATCTAATTAAGGGGAGAAAGTGGGTTGGGAGAGTTTTAAATCTGATTATACTGAATATGTTCACTCAATAAATATATATCATGGAATTTTAACCTCTGAGTTCATGATAAAATTATATTATTAATGGGTTAAAGAGGTGGTCTTCTTAAGTTCCCAATGACTGTAAATATTGGCTTCCAACACCATTTGGCATCGAGAATGATTTAATTAATCAACTTTTCATGATACTCTTTCTTATCATGATGATTATGGATCTTGGGGTCTTAGAGTATGTGTTTGGTAAATCATTGATCACTATCTGAAGTCACAAGATGTGAATTGTGGTTGAAGAAGGAAGTATCCAAAGTTATTTCAATGAGATGGTAACAGAAGTATTATAATGGTATTAGAGGGTGAAGAGTTTTCAAAAAAACAAAAGGGTGGTTTTTTGGGGGGAAATACCTTACGATGATATTATAGTGATTTTGGGTTGGTTGTGTTTATTAACTAATCCAGTTGACAAATCATGTTGTGAAGTTCCAGTGTAGTTGTTAATAAATTATATTGACAATACTCTAGGATGGTGAAGACCTATATGATATTTATGTATCAATAATGTGATATGGGTTGAATTTATCTAATAAATAAGATAATCAAGGAAAACTAAGCTATAGAAGGTGTTTATGAAGTTTCATGGATATGGTGGTGGTGTTTCCTAGTATTTACAATGTTTTTAGGGTCCAAAATATAGAGTAAAGGGAAAGTTATTTTTTAATCAAAGGAATTTTTTCACACAAGTACAAAAGCTTCATGAACAGATTCAAGAGTTTTTTAAAGCTTTGTGTAGGTGGAGATTTGAGGCTAGGTCATCAAAATATGGAAAAGGTAAGTTGTTCATGATTGTTTGGGGAATTCATAGAATCTAGAGTTACATGAATAGGTGTATATAGATCATGAGGTTTCACAAAAGTGAATAATCTAGGACAAATCATAAAAATATGATAATGGCATGAGTTTCACAAAATCTGGAGTTTCATGAAGCAGACAGAGTTTTACAAACCCTGTAAATACATATGGAGTTTTATTTTAAAGGTGAATTCAAATTTTTGAAGTTTGGTGAATCGGGAAAGTTTCACCTAATATCATTAGCATGAAAAGTGTTTATTTGAAGGGTCATTCACACCTATAAATAGGCTACTACCCCCTCATTTGATTTTTCTAAATATTAAAGAATGTCATGTATCTAAATTCACATAAGAGTTTCATGAATGTACTTATTATATGAAGTAGTTTTGAAAACATCAATTATGTGGAGAAAATGGACTTGTGACCATAATACCAAGTGAGATTAATGAACTTTTGTGATTTTACAAAAAAAATTAGGAGTTTCTTGACAAATATAAAATATTCACAAAAAATTGGGAAGTTTCACTAAAGTTATGAATAGTTAGTGAGAAAGTGAAAGTTGCATGTCCTAAAATAAATCACCCAAAAATTATATGGTAAAACATAACACTTCAGTTAGATGAAAAAATAGCTTCATGAAACACCTATTTTGGTTTAAAAAAATTAATTCAAGAAATCCAAGAAAGAAAGATAAACTTTCAATTAGATGTGTGGTGTGCTCAGATTAATTGAATAAGAAGTTCTTAAAGGATTTATAGTCTTTAAAAACATGTGCTAGGGGGAAATGAAAATGACCTATGATTTCTTTTAAATCATAGAACAAAAATAGTAGATTGATCTATGAAATGTAGGAGTAAAAAATGGATCAATCTAAGATTTTTTTTGTATGATGAATGAAAATTCATTTTTTGGGTTTTAAAACACTAAAACATGCGTGTAATAGTAAAAACCATATAAAATGTATTTAAAATAAAGAAAAATCAAAGGAAACCTATATTATAAATTATTTTTGATGTGTAATATTAAAATAAGCATCAATCTGACATGTAGTGTACTTAGATTGACTGAATATGTAGTTCTTGAATAGTTGGGAATCTTTAAAAACATGTTATAGGGGGCCAAAATAAAGAAAATGATCTCTGATTTCTATGAAATCAAAGGAAAAAATAGTAGAATTATTTTTGAAATATAGAAATTGACGTTTCATCAATATGAGTTTTCATTTTCTTGAGATGATCGAAAATTCATTTTTAAAGTTTTAAGATACTAAAATATGTGTACAACGGTCAAACCCATAACAAACACCTTAAGATTGACCTAAAATTATAGTACAACTACCTTGGAATTTTTTGGATGTGAAATAATAAACAACATATCTATCTAACATCCAATGCGATTGAACTAACTGAATAATCATTTCTTAAAGAATTGATAGTATTTAAAAATGTTATCATGGGGGTCAAAACCAGGAAAATGACACCCAATTTTCAATAAATCATATAATAACAACCATATAATGATTTTTAAAATGTTGTAATTGACATAGAATCAATTCGAGATTTTCTTATCCCACACTACTGGAATGCCAGGCTATACCAATGGTTTGAAACCATTGGTATACCCTATACCAACAGTTTTCCAAATTGTTGTGTAGTATTTCATGGGTATAGTCCTATACCAATGGTTATTCATCAACCATAGGTATAAGATACTAATAATTTTAGTATACCAATGGTTTGTTTACAACTGTTGGTATAGATATATACCAACAGTTTGTTAACCGTTGGTATATATCATCAGTGACAACTTTACCAATAGTTAAAGAACTGTTGTCATAGAGTTTTACCAATGGTTTATTAAAATAGTTCATATACATATGATTTTTAAACACTATAAATATGGTTTTAAACTGTTGGTATAGGGTTTTTCTAGAGTTCCAAATAGTAGACAATATCCTCCCCTTCTTTGCATATAGGACCCGCATACAACACTTATAGAAAAAACTGGAGAAAATTTAAAAATGTGGACAAAATAGTAAATAATGTATGATGAATTTAGATGTTCATGGGTCATTCATATCCAATTATTCATTCTATAATTATGAAAAACACCACTGGAAAATTTTATAATGAGTATTCAATTCTTTTAGGAACATATGTACATTTTTTCGAAGTTTAATTAAATATAATGATGAAAATTAATGCAACTAGGCATGACTACACTAACAGATTCTTGAGAACCACATAGATTTGTACTTATTTCTTTAGAGACATTATCAAGAGGGTTCCTTCACCATTTCCTTCGTGGAGGATTGTGTTAAATGAACTATTTATAAGAGTTTGGGTGTCAAAACCTTAGGATGACCCAAATATCACTAGTTTTAATTACTTTTCCAAGGTTTTTATTTAAAAAATCACCATAGGGATAGTTTTAAAATTTTGGGCATATGAATTTCTTCTTTAGTATCTCCTATTCTAGATCTATGAATATAAATGGAACTTACTGTCAACCTTTGTTCAAATGGGGAGGCTATGGTCCCTTTACAGTCTAAAAGAGGTAAGGGTGCCTATTTTCTCTCATAACCACCTAGGGTTTCTATGTACGATGTGTGGGTGTGTTAGACAAGGGTGTGTTAATATGGGCTCATGGGTGGTGTGGGCTTGAGAATCAGGATGTGGCTGGCATGGGTATGGGATCTCGAGTGAAGAAGAGTTTGGGTGTGTAAAGGCATGAAAGGTCATGGGAGTAGCATGATAATATGCATACATGACAAAGAAAGGCATGGGAATATGGAATGCTAGAACCTGAGAACTAAAACACATGGGGAAACACTAGGTAGGTCACTTAACCACTCCCTCTTTTGAAACTCTACATATTCCATTTAAATCTTCACATAATTTTGTTTAATAAAACTTGAGTTCCAATATATGCTTAAACCATGGCACTAACCATGACCATTATAACCCATACTATATCCACTAATTATTTTGAAAAACTAATAACACGAGCATGGAGACTACTATGTTATGGTAAACCCCTCTTCTCATTTTATTCAAACCATCACAAAATTAATAACATGTTTCTAAAACAATGATATAGTGCTTCTATAAAAATAAAAAAACTCAAAGACTACATATGTTTTACAACTTCAACCATCTAATTTTTTAATTTTATTGTTAAAATTAATTCAATTATCTAAATATAGACCAAACAAAACAATGGTGTTATTTACCCCTCCATATTATGGTTTTTTTAGTCTAGATATAAAAATATAATAAATAAAAAATACCATGATACTTTCCCCAAATTCTATCCCAAAAAATTTCATCTCCCTTTCTCAAACCCAAAAAACCCAACCTATACCCAACCCTTTTCCTATCAATTTCCCTCCACAAAACCTTTCCAAACCCATTCTCATAACCTAGATAGTTTTAATTCCATAAATAGACACCTCAATCCTTTTTTTAACCAACCATTCTTATTAAACTCACCTTCAATACCTTACCATACTTCACAATACAATATTGATACTTTAAAATTTTGGTTTAAGGGGTACCCCAAATCATAGAATATATACCCATATATAAAAATTCTATCAAAATAACCCTCATGCTAAAAAAACTCATTACAACAACCAACCTTTAGTTACCCAATCACAAACTCAAGCCACCAAAATAACCCTTAAACCAAACATATTACCCAATTATACCATATTAGAGTACTCAATTAATTTAGAGGAAATCACACCTACATACATTCATCCCTTATAGATCATCAAGGAACAATACATATAGTATGATCTAGAAATCTTATAATCCCATAAAATAGAGTGTATAATATTTTGGATCCTAATATATTGTATATACTAGGTTTATTAGAATTAGTGTTGGACGATTTTAGAAATATATATGTATATATTGATCTATTGAGACCCATTATCCATTGATGGTCCTAATAAATCAAATAATTATCTATTATGGATTAATCAAAGTATATTGTCAACCAAAAAATTATGACTCTATTGATCTATAAAGGGGAGAGTCTGGGTATCTTTAATCATTTGTATGTTTTTATATTGTTATACATTTAGTAGGAACCTCCTTGTAACTTATTTGATCTATTAGTTCATCATTTTATGGTAATTATATCAAGAATAAAGGAAAAATTAAGGGAGGAAAGTTTATCACCAAATTATTAAGGGTCTTGACATCTTTGAGAGGGCCCAACCACTCACCTCACATGGAAATATATAGTTTATTTATTTTTATTCTCTATAGATGATAATAATGATTGTATTTTTTGGAAAATATAATTTTTAAAAGTGATGGTAGAAGCACTACAATATGTGTAGTGTCCTTGACCTAGAATCAATGTAGAGAAAGATGATGAATAAACATAACTCCTACTCATGTGTGTCTTTATGCACATCACATTATACATTACTAGATACACACAAATATCTCAATTTTCCAAAGTTTGGTTGGAAATACAACATAAATATCCTTAAAACAATAGCCACATGAAACATCAAACAATATTCTTTATAATGGTTTAATTCATCAAAATTCACATCAGGGGTTCATAGGCATGGGAAACATTCAACCATTATAGAAGAAATTATATCAATTATCAATGAAAATTGTTCAATATGGTGATTTGATAGAACTTTCTTCAGATGGAGGTAGAAAACCTAATTTAATAATAATAAATATAGGTAAATAAACAGATGAAAAGAATTTGGAATTTTATTATTTCATTACCTTTAACTTTCAGTATAACCACATCAATCCACCCAAATCAATACCCACCAGCACCAACAATGCACCTCAAAAATACCTACAAGCATAACATAATTCACTACCTACAAAATAGAACTACCTGCAATGTGTTGGGACCACTCTGTGTGTGAAGATTGTATTTATTGTCAACAGTTGTCAATGCTGGTCAAAATGAAGAAGGAGATAAAGAAGGACTCCAAAGTTAATGGAGATCAGCTGAAGTGAGGATTATTAGAGAATTATTATGAAATCATAGCATTGGATTTCATACTTGAGTAATTCTCTAAGAAGATAAATTCAGACGATTTTTGAACTGATCATATGTTCAAAGAACTTGTGTCAAAGGTGACACATTGTTTACAACAGTGAAGAATGGAGAAGTATCATCCATTTGAAGATGATTGGAGCAGAATGGTCAAGTATCATCTATCTAAGGATGGTTGAAGAATAATTGAGGATTTTAAGTGAGGATGAAAGAAGTACTTTGGAATTCATATTCCAAAATGAATGGATAAACTAGATGATGCTTTGCTGATTTGTATTTCAGAAATATCATAAGTTTGGAGAACTTGTGATGCAAGCTTTATGAAGTAAAGGGAGAGACAAAGAAGTGTTTTTGGTAAAATCATATCACAAATATCATCAGATCAAAAATATGGCAAAGGAAATAAGTAGGCGCACAAGTATGCAGTAGGATCGCAAGTATGCAGTAAGCGCGCAATTATGCAGTAGGCGCGCAAGTATGCAGTAGGAGCACAAGTATGCAGTAAGTGCACAAGTATACGGTAGGAGCACAAGTATGTAGAGGAATTCAAGTCATATTTCAAAGGGCATTATTTTAGAAATATGGAAAAGGAAAGAAAGTGGTGTGCAAGTCAAGAATGGCGCGCAAGTATTTGGTGCGCTAGTATTGGCACGCAAGTGTGTCGTGCAAGTATCGGCGCACAAGTGTGTCACGCAAGTATCGGCGCGCAAGTGTGTTGCGCAAGTATCGGTGCGCAAGTGTGTCGTGCAAGTCATATTTCAAAGATAATGATATCAAAATATGACAAAGGAAAGATGGAGGCGTGCAAGTGTGTCGCGCAAGTATTGGCGCACAAGTGTGTCGCGCAAGTCATATTTCAAAGATCATGATATCAAAATATAACAAAGGAAATAAAGTGGTGCGCAAGTGATGGAGCGGTGCACAAGTTGAGGCGCGCAAGTATGGGGCGCACAAGTCACCAAAATGCCTATAAATAGGTGACTACCCTCCTCATTTCTTAAGGCTCGAGACTTAGAGAAATATTTTGAGCTCTGAGCGCGCAAGTCGAAGAAGTGTCACGCAAGTGGTTGAGGCGCGCAATTTGAGCCTCATTTCCAGGTGTCACATAAGTGTTGTGCTGTCCAAAAGGTGGCGCGCAAGTGGTAAGGAGGCGTGCAAGTACAAGGGAGGCGCACAGGTATCATCTTGGCTCGCAAGTCTTGGCGCACAAGTGTATGGGCATGCAAGTCGCCAAATTGCCAATAAATAGACGACTCGCCTTATCATTCGTAAAGGCTCAACACTTAAGAGAAAAATTTGAGCTATGAATGCGCAAGTGTAGAAAGCAGCGCGCAAGCTGAAGTGGCGTGCAAGCTAAGGGTTATTTATAAGGCATGAAAGTATTTCCGTGCAAGTATTTTCACGCAAGTATTGCCGCGCAAGTTTTTCCGCACAATTATTGTCACGCAAGTATTGTCGCGCAAGTATTTCCGTGCAAGTATTGTCGCGCAATTATTTTCGCGCAAGTATTGCCACACAAGTATTTCTGCACAAGTTTTGGCACGCAAGCTGTTAGAGGTGCGCAAGCGAAGAGTGTGTTTAAGACAAAGGTGGCACGCAAGTTTTGAGTTGGGAACAATTGTGGCGCGTAAGTATTTGGTGGCACGCAAGCAGGGAGGCGTGCAAGCAGGGTGGCACGTAAGTAAGGATTGTCAAGCAAGATGTGAGTTGTTCTCGAAGTTCTTACCAGATTCTTTTCAACTGTGATGATGCTAAGTTGATCTATACTTCATTGTTTTTACAATCACAAATAGAACCTGTGATTCTAGCAAGTAGAAGAAGAAGAAGATCTCGGTGCAGATGGTTTTGCACTGAGAGACAACGTGTGAAGAAGAGTAGGTTTCAATGTAGTTGGTTTTGCATTGAAGAAGAAGAAGAAGAAGAGTGTGTAGCTTACAGGTTTTTTCCATAAAGATAAGTCCTAGTGTAGCTAGTTTTTTACTAGTGAAGAAGAAAAGAAGAAGACAAGAAGAATTTCTTGCCTACTACTTTGAAAGTAATCAATTGAAGAGCACTAAAGGAGATCAAGAGTAGAACCTACCTTTTGAAGAAGGAAGAATATTGTCTCCTTAGGTAGTATAAAGAACCAGCTAGAGGCTGCAAGTTGGACTAGGCTATTACCAGCCCAGGGAAGAGGATTGTTTCCCACCCCCCTCCAAAGTATAGGTACTCACACTGGCTAGAGGATTGTTTTCCTAGCCACTCCATTGTAAAATCATATCACACTATAATGGAGAATCCAACACTAGTCATATCCATGCATGGCAAGGAAGTAGCTACTCTTATTGAGTGGTGAACCTTGTAAAAATATCATGTGCATATTTTTACTGCTTTCTATTATTGCATGCGACAGGGAAAAGAGAATAAGAGAATCAAGATCCTAACAGGTCATGAGGTACAGGGATAAAAGTTGGAATTGGTTTAAAAAGTACCCAACACTGATTCACCCCCCCTCTCAGTGTTAGACATATCCCAAAGTGGTCCTCTCAATTGGTATCAAAGGGACAGGTTCACCTCTGTTGGATTCTCTACAGTGAAGTCATTCTCTTTTGAAAACTTGAGTTCCTTTCCTGAGTCAACAATGAAGAGTAGTGTTTGTAAATATTTATCTATCTCTAAGTAGAAAGATATATCTACCAAGACCATGATGAATAGGAAAAATAAATAGAACAGAAAATTGAAGAAGAATTCCCTCTCATCTAAAGAAGAGGAAGCATCTGGGTCTCCATATATGACTGACATTGAAGACACACCAGACATGGAAAGTAATGAGAAGGTGGCTCAAGTCCCCACCAAGAATATGGAAAACCTTCTTACCTCAAATGATAAGTAGGTATGTGTTATTACATTTGGAAATTATTCTCAAGATGAAAATGCTAGCACAAGTGGTGATGATCAATCTGAAACAACTCAAGAAATATTAGTTGATAGATTAAGAATGATTCTACATGGTATTCCCGAAGAAAGTGCATCCCTGGTCTGTGGAGTATTTCAATGAATGAAAGAAAATATCACTCAGCTGGAAGAAGAAACTGATGTTTTGGAGAAAGGCTTACAAGCAAAAATTGTCGAATGTTTAAAGCCCTCTAGACAGGTTGGAGCCTTTGAAGAAATAAAGAGGGTTTTTGAAGAAAGTTCTTCAAATTGGCTCAAAGATTTTGAAGAAAAGGAGGGAGTCAACAAGACTCTAGAGGAGAAGATCCATGCACTAGAAGATGAGATAAAAGGGGCAATGAAGTCAAGAAGTTATATTTGGAAGATAACTCCATGAAGATCAATGAACTTGACTCTTTGTTACAAAACAAAGTAAATATTCATGAAGATGAAGTAGAAATATTAAAGAAGGCTTGTGAAGAGAAGATGACTATGATTGAAAACCAGGAAGTCATCCTCAATATGATATGTCTATAATTGGTAACTGAACTAATAAATCTTGAGAAGACACATATTGAGTCTGCACAAAAGAAGGAAATAGTTGCGGCCAGTACTCAATGCTCACTGGAGAATTATACTGTCAAAAGACCTCCAACATGTGACAAGAATATCATGGCTTCACTCATTGATCTATCATAAGCAGCTGAGAAAGTAAAGGTATCATCCATACCAACTTGTATTAATGTTTCTAAAATTTCTCCTATAAAAAATTCTAGGTATGAAGAAAAATTTAAACAAGTTTGGATGAAGAAAAGTGAGATGAAACCTATCACCATGGATAGGGTGGATAGGGGAAAGAGTGTGGAAGATATATCCACACAGAAATCACAACATACCAAGAAGAATAAGACTCAACAAACTTATCAAGAAGATGACAAGAAGTTAAGGTTTGTTGGTCAATACTGGTCCTGCAACAGGTTTGGGCATTGTGCACTGGATTGTTGGTACAATCCATTAAATGTAAAATCACAGAGAAAGCCCATCTCAAGGGGGAGAAATCCAGAGAAGAATAAGCAACATCCACAGATCCAGAAACATTTGTATACTGCAAATAGATTTGGAATGTTGGACAACATATGTGATGTATGCAATGGGAGTGGTCACAAGAATTGTGGATGCCTATCTCAGAATGTATTCAAAGCTAATAAGAACATAAGACCACAAAAGCTAGAGAAGAATGAAGAATCTATCTTGGGAAGTAATCATAAGTATGTTTCAAAAGAAAATGATCCCAAGAAGATTACAATGAGGAAAACTGAGAAGTCCTTGGATTCCATGTCCAAGAAGGTGAAGGGTGGTGCATCCAAAATAACTACTATGAAGGAATCCACTTAGAAGAATCCATGTAGAAGATTCAATCTTGATTCCTCAGTACCTAATGATATTTTGGTGATTTGGCCAGAAGATTTGGAAAGAATGAGAAAGATGGAATATGCACAAGCTAAGGCTAGTGAAAAAAAACAAAAAGAAGATTCTACATGAAGACAAAGAAGTTCTGTGTGTGAGGTGCAACAAGTCTGGTCACACTGTCAGAAAGTGCTTTGAACTTCTTCCATCCCAACAAGAATTCATGAAGAGTATGAATGTTGCACCGAGAGATTCTTGTGCTTGGAATTCTCCTGAAGAAAGAAGATTCACACACAAAGAGATAGAAGATGTATTGAGATCCACACAGATACATTCAAAATTAAATATCAAATGTGAAAGTGTGAGGAGTGGATAAAATGGAGCATCCTGGTTGAAAAAATCATCTCAGTCCTCCTGCTCACATTGAAGAAGCATGGAGGATCCACCATATTCCCTTAAATCTTTGTGTATTGTATTTGTTCTTTAAATACAGGGAATTGAAGTTGATGCAAGATCTCAGGGGGAGAACCTGAGATTCAGTTATGAGAAGTGTTCTCTATAGAGGGATACACATGAAAAAGCTTCCAGAGTCATTATCTCAATAAGTATCAATTTCAGTTGGTACTAAATTCAACTACTCTGAAGATTGTCTGAAGATCATGTCATTGGAAATGGTATGTTATTTCTAAATCATTCATCCTTGGTTACTCAAAATAAAGATCATTCTACAAAGGGGGAGTACCAAAGATAATCAATGACATAATAAGAGTGAATGTGATCTAAGGACACTTATCCTGCCAATTGCACATGAATGTTTTTGATCCATTTGTTGAAGTGATTGCAGGGATTTCAGGTTGATTATTTCTTTCACATTCAATATCTTTGGCCTGGGATGAAAGTGAAAAACCCTTGAAGACAATTGTATGAGTTCTCATCTCATGAGGTGTCATATTATGTGGTTAATGGACAGATTTGTTGTATAAATCAAATCCTCTTTTTTTCTACGCCGAGCATTACTCAAGTAGACTTAGAGTTAAATGATTGATGGCATGTTTCTTAAGTATAGAATGATACCATCTCTACCATGAACTTTTTATTTCTTGTCAATAAGGGGGAGAGAAATGAAATGAATGTCTAGGGGAGAGACATAAGTAAAAGGGAGAGATAAGATTCTCATTTTGACATTGACACATTAATTTGAGAAGACTTTGTGGTATTGACAACAAAATACAAAGGGGGAGACTGTTGGGACCACTCTATGTGTGAAGATTGTATTTGTTGTCAACAGTTGTCAATGCTGGTCAAAATGAAGAAGGAGATAAAGAAGGACTCAAAAGTTAATGGAGATCAGCTGAAGTGAGGATGCTTGGAGAATTATTATGAAATCATAGCATTGGATGTCATACTTGAGTAATTCTCTAAGAAGATAAATTCAGACGATTATTGAACTGATCCTATGTTCAAAGAACTTATGTCAAAGGTGACACATTGTTTACAACAATGAATAATGGAGAATTATCATCCATTTGAGGATGATTGGAGCAGAATGGTGAAGTATCATCTATCTAAGGATGGTTGAATAAGAATTGAGGATTTGAAGTGAGGATTAAAGAAGTACTTTGGAATTCATATTCCAAAATGAATGGATAAACCAGACGATGCTTTGCTGATTTGTATTTCACAAATATCATAAGTTTGGAGAACTTGTGATGCAAGCCTTATGAAGGAAAGGGAGAGACAAAGAAGTGTTTTTGGAAAAGTCATATCACAAATATCATCAAATCAAAAATATGGCAAAGGAAAGGAGTAGGCACGCAAGTATGCAGTAGGCGCGCAAGTATGCAGTAGGCGCGCAAGTATGCAGTAGGCGCGCAAGTATGCAGTAGGCGCGCAAGTATGCAGTAGGAGCGCAAATATACGGTAGGCATGAAAGTATGTAGAGGTGTGCAAGTCATATTTCAAAGAGCATTATTTCATAAATATGGCAAAGGAAAGAAAGTGGCATGCAAGTCAAGAATGGCGCGCAAGTATTTGGCGCGCAAGTATTGGCGCGCAAGTGTGTCGCGCAAGTATCGGCGTGCAAGTGTGTCGCGCAAGTATCGGTGCGCAAGTGTGTCGTGCAAGTCATATTTCAAAGATCATGATATAAAAATATGACAAAGGAAAGATGGAGGCACACAAGTGTGCCGCGCAATTATTGGCGTGCAAGTGTGTCGCGCAAGTCATATTTCAAAGATCATGATATCAAAATATGACAAAGGGAAGAAAGTGGCATGCAAGTGCTGGAGCGGCATGTAAGTTGAGGCGCACAATTATGGGGCACGCAAGTCACCCAAATGCCTATAAATAGGCAACTACACTCCTCATTTCTTAAGGCTCGAGACTTAGAGAAATATTTTGAGCTCTGAGCGCACAAGTCGAAGAAGTGGCGCGCAAGTGGTTGAGGCGCGCAAGTTGAGCCTCATTTCCAGGTGGCGCTCAAGTGTTGTGTTTTCCACAAGGTGGCGCGCAAGTGGTAAGGAGGCGTGCAAGTAGAAGGGAGTAGTGTAGGTATCATCTTGGCGCGCAAGTGTATGGGTGCGCAAGTCACCAAATTGCCTATAAATAGACGACTCGCCTCCTCATTCGTAAAGGCTCAACACTTAAGAGAAAAATTTGAGCTCTGAATGTGCAAGTGTAGAAAGCGGCGTGCAATCTGAAGTGGCGCGCAAGCTGAGGGTTATTTATAAGGCGCGCAAGTATTTCCATGCAAGTATTGTCGCGCAAGTATATCCGCACAAGTATTTCCGCTCAAGTATTGGCGTGCAAGTATTTCCTTGCAAGTATTGTCGTGCAAGTATTGTCGTGCAAGTATTGCCGCACAAGTATTGTCACGCAAGTATTGTCGTGCAAGTATTGCCGCACAAGTATTTCCGCGCAAGTATTTCCACTCAAGTATTGTCGCGCAAGTATTTTCACGCAAGTATTGCCGCGCAAGTTTTGGAACACAAGCTGTTAGAGGTGCGCAAGCAAAGAGTGTGTTTAATCCAAATGTGGTGTGCAAGTTTTGAGTTGGGAACAATTGTGGTGCGCAAGTATTTGGTGGCGCGCAAGCATGGAGGCGTGCAAGAAGGGTGGCACGCAAGTAAGGATTGGCGTGCAAGATGTGAGTTGTTCTAGAAGTTCTTACAAGCTTCTGTTCAACTGTGATGATGATAAGTTGATCTAGACTTCATAGTTTTTACAATCACAAAGAGAACTTTTGATTATAGCAAGAAGAAGAAGAAGAAGAGCTCAGTGTAGATGATTTTACACTGAGAGAGAACATGTGAAGAAGAGTAGGTTTCAGTATAGTTGGTTTTGCATTGAAGAAGAAGAAGAAGAAGAAGAAGAAGAGTGTGCAGCTTACAGGTTTGCTGCATAAAGAGAAGTCCTAGTGCAGCTGGTTTTGTACTAGTGAAGAAGAAAAGAAGAAGACAAGAAGAATTGCTTGCCGACTGCTTTGCAAGTAATCAAGTGAAGAGCACTAAAGGAGATCAATAGCAGAACCTACCTTTTAAAGAAGGAAGAAGACTGTCTCCTTAGGAAGTATAAAGAACCATCTAGAGGCTACAAGTTGGACTAGGCTATTACCAGTCCAGGGAAGAGGATTGTTTCCCACCCCCCTCCAAAGTATAGGGACTCACACTGGCTAGAGGATTGTTTTCCTAGACACTCCATTGTAAAATCATATCACACTATAATGGAGAATCCATGCACTGGTCATATCCATTCCTGGAAAGGAATTAGCTACTCTTATTGAGTGGTGAACCTTGTAAAAATATTGTGTGCATATTTTTACTGATTTTTATTATTTCATGCGACGGGGAAAAGAGAATAAGAGAATCAATATCCTAACAGGTCACGAGGTACATGGATAAAAGTTGGAATTGGTTTAAAAAGTCCCCAACATTGATTCACCCCCCCTCTCAGTGTTAGACATATCCCAAAGTGGTCCTCTCACAATTTAAGGCAGCTGCATCAATAAATCAAAACATAATTCAATTGCAATCAGAACTACCAACAATCAAAATAGAAAATAAGAAATAATGAAACTAACATCTCACTACAATCAAAACACCAACAGAACATCCTCAACCTACACTAAAACCAACAAAACATCCTCAACAAAAAAAACCTACAATGAAACCAATATATAATCCTAAAATAATGATAACATAACAAATCAACTGATGCATTTAACCATTTTTAACAAACATAAAAAATATCACACATATATTCAGTCATAGGAAATCATAAAACATCAAATGGCATAAATATCATTCAAAAATGCAATGGATAAATCCATCCCTAATCACTATCACCATCATCACTATCATCATCATCCTCATACTTTTCCTCATACCTATCCCCATCATCATTCTCATCCCTATCCTCATACTTGTCCTCATCCACGTTGGCATCCTTCGCCTCGTCCTTGGCCTCTACCTCACCATCATCCTTGCCATCACCATTGACATCGCCAGGAATGAAATTTTCTTAACCAATACATGTTATACTGCCTATTTCACTTTATAATGAATGCATCAATGACATATATGCATTATAATCTATGCTAGTCTCTGGTGGAAGTGATGGAAAAAAAACTTTCATCGGTTTCATAAATTCAGCATTTTCCATTTCAACCCATTCTTCCACCTGTGTGACCCTTTTTCAGTCTATTCTACCCATAACATAACCTTTTCCAACTTGGTGGTGCTAGAAATAGTACCTTAAGTGATCTAATACCTCATTGGTACTATACCCTTCCCAGGTCAGTAGCATACTCTTCCATGGTGCTCATCTCCCAAAACCTGATGTAATTGATCATTTGGCCCAAAATTGTTAGGTTCCTGGGCATCCAAGGCCTCCAAAGAAGCATGTTAAAAATATAAATAGATTATTAAGTTACAAAATAGATATTAAAATTTTAAAGAAAAAACTAAAACTTACAATCTGCTACTATGTTAGTTTGTTAACTACACTTACATATTTTTTTATCTGCTCGAGAAAAATAATTTTTCTAGAGGCACATGTCATTCAATATTCAATACCTATCTCTACAATGACATTGAATGTAGGAAACCATAATTGAAAATATTTTACTAACAATTAATTTTATAACTAAAATTATATCAAAACTTTAGAAATCAAATGTATTATGGAGGAAACAATAGAAAGTGAAAGTCCTAAAGAAAAATTATAAACAATTGCCGTACCTACTTCCTCTCATGATCTAAAATCTTAGTATACCCCAAAGGGTAGAGGTATCTTTTAGTATCAATTTGTTTTCTAGATGATTCCAAAATAAAATTAAATAATACAAAATAAAGTATTAATGAAAAACATGAAAAAATCATTTAAAAACCTCAAATGTGATTAACACCTTAAACTTGGTACTCGTCCAATGAGTAATCATTTTCTGATAATTTTCTATCAGACAATCATCCATGAAAGTTATCACCTCTAACTCTATTCCAACTCTATCATGCCAGCCAATATACAATTGTTTCATATAGTTTCTCCAAATATCACCTAATTCCATTAGACGTGATGGCCACACTCCCTCACCATTGGGAAAATTAAAATGAAGTTGAGACCAAAATATTAATTCATATAAATACAATAATAATATTACATTAAATCCAATATATTTTTTTACCTATATTTTTTCCCAATTATTATCATTGACTTTATTTAGCAAGTTTCTCCATGAGAACGAGCTGACAGGAATGATGTCAGAGTATTTGGAAAGCGTCTCTAAAAAACTTCGACGTTACTGACTAGTTTTTTCGATCATTTGGTTGCCTTTGTTGTAGTCCACTATCAACTACGTGTAGTGATTCCACATCACATACATGATTGTACACCCCCTTCGCCTATCAGTACATCTACCTGTTATAGAATAAAAACAAATATTATATTAATAAATGTTATAATGAAAATAAATTATGGTAAAAAAATTTATTAGGGTTCAATAAATATACTTGTAGCATTCTTATTAATGGACGCTGCTGGATCCATAGTCACTGAAGGAGCATCACCTTATACAGGTGGAGTGGGTCACAGTGTATGCTCTGTAGGCAAAGATTTTGTCGGAGATAGATTCAAAGAAGGAATGTAGAAGCTTAGAGAGAATGAAATGAAATGAAAATAAGATTTCATGGATGGCTGGAAAATGCATGATATGGATGAGGAGTGGGAATCATCATCAGATATAGTAAATATAGGTGAGGAGGCTCAGATGTAAATGCTGGTGAAAACATAAGAGGCCTAAATATCTCATGTGTCCCTAAAAACACTATGGGGTTAGAATGTATGGTATATGATACATAAATGGTAGGGGAAGGGTCTAATCGAGTATACCGATTGGATCGCCTAGTTCTTGTACCCCCCCCCCCCCCACCTCGTACCACTAGCCTAAGTATTGGGGCCACTACTAGGATGCTTGTTGAATAACTAGATCCTAAGTGGTGGATCCTACATAAAATTTTAAAACAATATTAATCACATGACATTATATGTTATTGATATATATATATATATATTAAATAAAATACTAACAACAGGAACTAATGGAGGAATTCCCACCCCAGTAATGTAGTGATTGTTGTCCATCATCCTTTTTCTTTGCATCTCCTTAATAGGTTTCATTCCCTACATTTGAAAAAAAATATGGGAGTAACAAATTTGTAACCCAAAAAAATATGAGTCATGACTTATTTGTCTTAGGTCATTTGGTTCATATTTTGAGTTAGGTAATTTAGCTATTTTTTGGTTAGGTCATTATTTTAATTTTTATTTATTTTCATATTAATAAGTTTAATATGTCAAATTCAATTCCTCCTGTTTTCAATTCTAATTTAATTGTTTCAGTTGCGTTTGGTTTTGTAGTTTTTGAATACAATTCAATTCAATATTAGAAAATGAAACTCAAATAAAACTATAACCAATAAATATTGAAAATTCACATTAAGTTCAATGTGTACATATTTCATTTAGTTGGATACATCCAACGAAAAGAAAAAGGTCCTCCAATAAGTATTTCAGTTGGAAGATGGACAGTCAGATGCAGCATGCATGTGAAAAATGATGGAGGAAATATTTTCTTTAACTCACACAAAATTAATGGTATCTCTACCAACATTTTTTTTCAATAAATACTTGGACAACATATTATCACAAAGATCTCTAAAAAATGGCACAATCAAATAACTGACACCCTTACATTATTGGAAAAAAGATGATAGATTGCTATTAGAATCAACTCGCATAAAAGGACTTGATATCATGAGCCTACAAAGATTTCAGATTCAACTCTATTTTGTTGAACCATTTTGATATATTGCTTGAATAGACATTAGGAACTTTAATATTCTCTAGTACTTCAAAAAATTTATTTTTTTCTTCGGGTTTCATCACATAAGAAGCACATGGAAATTGCCATTTATTTTCACTAATACACACATGATGTAATTCTGGTCTAATCCCCCAATCCACTAAGTCACGTAGAGATAGTACATCATATTTTGTCTTTCCCTTAAAATTTAGAATAATCGGAAGAAACATTTCACATATATTCTTTTCAATGTGCATTACATCTAAGAAACGACATAACAAATCAGTTGACCAATAAGGAAACTCAAAGAAGATACTCCTATTCTTCTAATTATAACAGGTTTCATTGGAAACATTATTCCTCTTTCTAGATTTCATTTGACCCTCCCCGAATAAAAAAAATGAAATCTTGAAATTCATTAAGCACATCGGTTCCAAACATACACTGAGGTGGATCGTTGATCTCCATGGTATTTTTAAATATTCGATGATTATTTCTATATGGATGGTCCATTGGAAAGAATCATCGATGTCGCTTAAAACTAAAACTATAAAGATATTTCAGTCTTTTGGATTATATATTCTTCATACAAATAGAACAGAATAGTTTTCCCTTCATTCTCCATCTAGACATCATTGCATAAGTAGGAAAATCATTGATCTTCCACATAAGAACTACACGCATTTAAAATATTTCTTTCAAACATGCATCTTATGAGCACACACCCACATCCCAAAGAAGTTTCAGCTATTTTATTAAAGGTTTCATGTATACGTCTATATCATTTCTCATATCATAAGGGCCATATATGATTATAATCATGAAAGTGAAAGGTTTTTTCATACACAACCATAGGGGAAGGTTATAAATACATATGAAAATTGTCCATGTGTTGTGTAAAGTAAGTATCGGCCCAAACAGATTAAAACCATCACATAAAAAACCTAGACACAAATTATGCACATTAGTTTCAAAATTAGGATATCAAACATCAAATCCCTGTCATGAAAATACATCTACATGGTGAACCAACACATCATTATTCTTCTTTCTCTCGATATCAATCCATCAAAATTTTATGTATATTTCATCAGACATGAAAAGATTCTGGAGTCTGGGGATCAATAGAAAGTTCCACATTAATTTCTATGGAACATGGGATGGTGTTCCATCATCTTTTGGCTTCCTTCAAGATGTTCCACATTTTATACAATCATTTTGTTCAGCAGTTTCCTCCCAGAATAAGATGCAATCTTTCGAGCAAGCATCACTATTACAGAAAAAAAAATTAATGTCATTTTTATTTTATTTTTTACATCAGTTTTTAGCTGACATTTTTAAAGATGACATTAAAAATACTATTTTTTACGTCGGTTATAAAAAAACTGAAGTTGTAAATCTATAGTGGAACTGATTTTTTATTTTAGTTATTTAATAATAGATGTGGTATATTGTTAATTGTGTCGGTTATTAAATAACCGACATTAAAAACGGTTCTATATGTATCTTTTTTACATTGTTTATTAAATAACCGATGTAATAGACAATATACCAAGTTGGTTATTAAATAACTAACATAAAAAAGAACGATTCTAAATCATTTTTTACGTCATTTATTTAATAACTGATGTAAAAAAAATTATACCACATCAGTTTTTAGATAACTAACATGGAAAAACATTATCCCAATAATTCTTTACATCAGTTATAAAATAACTGATGTAAAAACACTTTTTTTAAATCTTGAAACCATTCCTATGCACTGTCGAAGCAGACCAGAAAAAAGTATAAACAGACCAAAACCAGACCAAAAAAACAAGATTAACTAGATCAAAACAAGAAGAACTAATAGAAAAATTAAAAATTAACATTTAAAACATTTAAAACTTATAATATCAACTAAAAAACATAAATCCAACCAAACAACTACTAAATTCATATTTACAATTATAACATTCAAAATTACATTTGACACTACAAACAAAATAAAATCCAATCAAACCTATAAAATAATTTGACCATTCCAATTGTGAGTGTTTGACCTCTTGAGCACTATAAGTTTCAGGGTCATCAAATAGCTATAAATTAAAATGAAATTTGTTAATATGTATAATGAATAAATAAAATGAAATATTATGGAATAGTTTATTTGGAAATCTAACCTCATCAAACTTCAGAAAATTTCAAGTTGTAATTATTTAATACATAAATCTTAACATATAATATCCTCATTCAATGACACCTTATTTTTTATGAAATTTATGTTTAAATGAGTTTGTCAATTCAAAATATCATTTTTATGTAATACATCCAAAATGTAGAAATTCTAAATAGATATTTACCTTTACTTTTACATATTTGATCTTATCACTCTTTTTATTTATGGTTTTTCAAAAGTAGGCCAATCCCCTATTAGAAAATAATATGAATGAGATAAATTTAAAATTTATTATAATATAAACAACTATTAAGAAAATGAAACCTAATTTTCTACTATATTCTTAAATTTTCTTACACATCGCCATGGAGAGGTCATGTCCAATAAAGTGTTTTCTCCCTTGGATAAAAAACACCTAACATCCAATGGTCTCTGATATAAAAGAAAATTTAAGGTTAGTGGTTTTTATATTAAAAGTCAAATAACGCTTTAGGAGATATAAGTTTCATACCTCTCACAAAAAGGAATCAACCAACACTATGTGATTATATTATGTTTTAATCTTTTAGTAATATAAATTGTTCTTTTTTCCTCATCCAATGCATGCACTTTAGGGGAAATAAACTGTGGGTCCATGAATCCATATACATATGTATGCTCATTCTTCTCACAAATTTTATAAAGATACCTAATACAAAACATACATAAGTATACATTTTTAATAAATTTAACATAGGGAAAGAATTATGTTAAGACTTACATGGAAAAAAATTTCACCACGTTGATGCCCAAATTATCTCCAATAACAAGATCCATGATATAATTTTTCATAATCCACACATCTATTTCACATCCACAAACATGAACTTCTCTTGGGAATGTATAATGAGCTGCCAAAAAAATTAAATATCTTGATAATCTGTCAAGACTGATAGAATCTGTATCTGATGTCATAACCATTTGTCTTTGTTGTTGCCTATAAAATACTTCTTTACCTTTAAATTATTACTATAAATAAATAGATAAATATATTAACTTTCAAATGTTAACAAAAATTAATAAAAAAATAAAATAAAATATATAACATACACATATCTCTATGGTAATGGGTCACAGAAGTTTGGATGGCCAAACTAAAAATTGCTTGATACTTTGTCCAACTGCTTTCACCTCATCTGTTGGTAATGGTACTTGAGCTGATATATCTATAATATCAGGTATAGTGATCCTATGCTACTCTACCTCTAACTTTTGATGATGAACTGTATTTCCTATATAATATATCATCCCATATGCAAATATATGATGGTGAGGATCATCAACATACAACTCACAATAACTAGGATGTTGTGGAGGAGGGGTGTAGGATTAGGATAAAAAATGGGGTCTGCAGGCTAAGGTTGAGGATAAGTAATGGAGTCTAGAGGTGGAGGGTTGGAGCTGCTGGCAGAGGTGGAGGATACAAAATGAGGTCTGTAGGCAGAGGTGGAGGAGTGGGAGTTGCAGTCTGAAATTGTCTTTGCATGTCTGCAAATATAGACTGTACCGACACTATAATATTTTCCTCCATCATCGCATTAATATTATAAACTTCATCCTCAAAAGATTATTTTTTTTATAAATACCATCAATGGAAGAAGTTGAATAACATGGAAACACTTTTCTTACCAATACACCCATCAGGTATCCTTGTACACAACCCGGGTGTTCGGGCTTTCCCAATGCTATATATAAAATATCTTGCCTCCCAGTAGCTGCAAATACCCTCAATGTGCTCTTCTCCTCAAAATAATCCTATATAAATTAATTGACAAATTTTGTAATGTTTCAAAGTATATAAAAAATATAATTAACTTAAATAAATAAAATAAATATCTTACAATATTCTCAGCTACAATCCTCAATTATTCAGTAAGATATTTCCCTTTTTTTCCATCCGAGCCTTATTCTATTTTTCATGTCTAGATGGAGGGGATGGAGGGACAACCTATCCAGAGCTTGAAGACTCTACTCTAAGTTTTTGTAATTTTTCCACCATTATTTGTTCTTCTAATAAAGTATACCCTCCTTGAGATAAATTATGAGGGTATGCATTTTTAGATTGGATCTCCTGATGAGATATCCTTGTTTTCTATAAATTAAGAATAATAAATCATTAACAAATAATTAATAAGATCATTAATATAAGAAAAATTATAAAAGTTTACCTTGAACTTACCAAAAATGATTCTTTTCTTCTACTTTTAAAAAATTTATTACATGTGTCTTCATATATAAAAGGATATATATGACATAAATTTTCATGTTTCCTATGACCAAAAATGAAATTAGATGTGAGGGTTGATTTGAAATCTCTCTATCTCCTAGCAGTCATAGATAATCATTTCTTCCTGACTCCTCCAGTGTCAGGAATATCAAATGTCATCTAATAAAGAATAAGGAAAACATATTATACTATAAACATTTAAAGATAAGTCAAAAAATAGGAAAATATCTTACCAAAATTTTCTCCCATAATTGAGATAGTTCCGCTTTTTACACACTTTTCGAATCATTATAAAAAATACTTACTTTTATTTTACCTTGATTTGATACAAAAATCTTAAAATATTTTGCATTTGGACCTCTATGAATATCATTCTCATCAAACTCTATAACTATCCTCTGATCTTGGCTATGTGCAAGTGATAGTTTTGGTAAATGTGTGCTACCATGTTTACTAACTCTTGAACTGTTATTTGTCGTTGTGGGAGAACATGAAGAAGATTGGGGAACATTAGGAAGATCATGTGAATGTTACTCTCTAGACATGTGATCATGATGCTCGTCTCCATAATTATGTGGTTGATCAACTGATTTATTTTTCAATATCCTTCAAATCAAAAAATTAAACATTAGTCTACAAATATAAAAATTCAAATATTATAATACTAAAGTAAAAAAAATGAAAAAATGAACTAAGTTATGTAATAGTAAACATGGTAAACATGGTAAGCATGGTAAATCATAGTAAATAGTAAACATGGTAAATGGTAAACATGGTAAACATGGTAATGTAATTTTCATTCAATAAAATAAATAAATATATAAGTTACGTACTAGTAAACATGGTAAACATGGTAAAGTAATTTTCATTTAACAAAATCAATAAATATATAAGTTGTATAATGGTAAATATGGTAAAAAAACAAAACTAAACTAAAATAAACAAAAATTCCTACTTATTAGTTTTAATACATGTTTTAATAATGAAAAAAATTACAATATATAACATTTTATGTAATTAATAAATGTAAACAAGAAATAAACATATGTTACCTATAATATTAGTAATATAAAAATGGATTGTTTTCGCAAATTCCTTCTTCGTGATCGTTCTTTATGGCAAAAACCTTGTCAACAACATGCTCATTATTATTTTCTGCTAATCTTTCCATGGAAGTAGGGATCTCACATAAATCAACATCTTCATCAATTTGATCCTCACCAACATATTTTTTTCCCTAATAAAACAATATACCACTGCATATCTAATTGATCGACAACATAGAAAATCTATTTTTCATGTGTTTCCATTATAAAAGAATCAGTTGTGTCTTCCAATCTATTCAGATTAAAAACTATCATTCCAATTTCATCGTGTCTGACATTGTTGTTACCGATAAACCATTTTTGGTTAAAAACAGTAACTTTTAAAGTAATCAGACACCCATATTTCTTCAATGACTCCATAATATGAACTTGATGTAGAAATTGGGTTTTTATCTTTATAACTCGAAAAATACATTGCTTCGGCAAACACCAATACCCCAATATTCTGAATTGCACTTTTTTTGTCCTAAGCTTTCATATGAAATTTATAGCCATTAATGTCATATCCGAACCATGTTATCACATTTAAACTTTGACCACCCATTAACCATATTAATGAATTTTATGCATCTGATATACCAAGCAGGGTCTTTTTAAACCATGGAAAACATGTTTTGTTATGCTCATTCAAAATTTACATTTCTTTATTTTTTGGATGACATTGTTTCAACTCACTAATATGCAATGTGATATACGGTTGAGAATCATCTGTGTTATTCAAGATATATAAATGTACCTTCTTCATCTATTCAGCTGAAAATGATTTTACATTCAATCCATGAATCCCCTTTCCCTCATTATTAACTCGTTCATGGTAAGATGGAGGCAAACCAATGTGATCCACCATAGACAAGTAGCTCGTACAAAACTCTGAAACCTCATCAAAAATATACTTTTCAACAATGGAGGCTTCAGGTCGACATGGATTTTTAACATACCCCTTCAATATTTTCATATAACTTTCAAAAGGATACATCCAATAAGGATAAATAGGTCCACAAAGCATTATTTATTGAACCATATGAACCATTAAATTCACTATTATATAAAAAATATGGAGAAAAATACATTTTCAATTGACAAAGTATAGAAATTGCATCCTTTTCCAAAATTTTCAAAGAATCCACATCAATCACCTTATTACAAATTAAATTGAAAAAATAACACACCTTCATGATAGTCTTTCTAACATGGATGGGAAATATTCTACACAATTTAACTGGTAGAATTTGTTTCATCATGACATGAAAATCATGAGATTTCATACCTGTTAACTTTAAATCCCTCAAAGAGACAATTTTTTTACATTTGTAGAATAACTTTTTGGCACTTTGATATCATGAAGACACTGAAAAAAGATAATTTTTTCCCTCTTGGATAATGTATTACAAGCCAAGGGAAAAAAATTTCCTTCCATCAGGAGTGGGAGCTAACTCCAAACATATTCCCATTGATAGAATGTCTAATCTTACATTCAAACCATATTTAGTATTTCCTTTAATATCTAACAATGTTCTAATAAAACTACCATAGATATTTTTCTCCACGTGCATGAAATCAATATTATGTTTCACTTCATGATATCTACAATATGGTAGCTCAAAAAATATTGACCTTTTATTCTAAATATGTCTATCATTACCAGATTTATGTGTCGTTCCCAATGTCAAATCAAGGTTTTGTACCCTCTCAAAATACTCATCAATGGA
Organism: Viscum album; assembly: GCA_963277665.1. Classification (NCBI taxonomy): domain Eukaryota; kingdom Viridiplantae; phylum Streptophyta; class Magnoliopsida; order Santalales; family Viscaceae; genus Viscum; species Viscum album. The sequence continues at coordinate 812,152,891 of OY728123.1, forward strand.
TAAAGGTTTTGGAGAAATATCAAAATCTTTTGAGCCATTGAATGCCTTTTTTAATCTTCTATAAGATTGATCCATAGGTAAAAACTTTCGATGACCCATGTATATTGTTTTCCTCCCATGATAAAATTGAAAATATGAATTCTTTTGTTTGAAAAATGGACATGCTTTATTCCCCTTAACAGTGTATCCAAAAAAAATCCAAATGTTGGGAAGTCATTTATAGTGAACATAAGCACTACATACAATTTAAAATATTCCATTTTATTATAATCATTAACCCTAATACCATCCTTCCATAAAAGTTTCAAATCATCAATCAATGGGGACAATATAATATCAATATCATTTTTGGGTTTCTTTGGACCAGAGATCATTATACTCAACATGACATATTTTCCCTTCATACAAACATCATTAAATAGGTGGTAAATTACTAATAAAATAGGCTATGAACTATGTGTGCTACTGAGGCTTCGATATGGATTCATTCCATCTATGCAAAACACAAGTCTGAGATTTCTAATTTCATTTCTGAATATAGAATACTGCTCATCAATTTTCTTTTATTATGGAAAATCAGCTGGATGACGTATTTTTTCAACACATTTCTGCTCATCAGTGTGCCATTTTAATATTTTTTCATCATGTGAATTAGAAAATAAACATTTCAAAGGAGGAATTATAAGAAGATACCAAAATAACTTGGTAGGGATCTCAGTAATCTCTATATCAGCCTGTGATTTTTCTTTCAACTTAAACCACGATGTCCCACATTTAGGGCACTCTGACAGAAATTCATATTCCTTTCTAAATATCATACAGTCATTTGAACAAGAATTCATTTTCCTATATCCCAATATCATTAGGCATAATATTTTCTTGGCCTTATAATGTGAATCTAGAAGATCACTGTCTTTTAGAATAACATCTTTCAACAATTGTATCAGCTCTATAAAACTCCAATAACTCCATCCATGTTTTTCCATTAGGTTAATCAATATTAACACTGGCAATAAAACCCTAAAATCCGTACAATCAGGATACAATGGTTTTTAAACATCAACATATAGACACCCAACTGTCGATTCTATCTCAATTTTTTCTTCTACAATATCACGGATCATTTCTTTAATTTCATCAGAGTTACCATCTTGAAAATCATCACCATCAATAGATCTAACATTCTGTCCAGTTTCACCATACCAAATCCAAGGGTTGTAACTTGGATTAAAACCATGAAAAATTAGATGAACTTTGATCTCTATACTTTTAAACTTCTTCATATTCAAACATTTCAGGCATGGATAGAAAAACAAGTTGTTTCTTACAACATTTTGTTTAGAAAAATCAAAAAAGGCATCAACACCTTCCTTATATTCATCACTCATTTGATGTGTTGTAATCCAAATTTGACTCATTATTACCTATAACAAATATCAAAAGTATACATCTTGTTAAGATAATCCAATTTTATATTTATATGAAATATATCATAATTTGAATGTAATTTTTTTTGAAATATAAATCAATTATATGCGTATTTGAAAAAGATATGCATGGAAATAATTTTAAAATGAAAATATAGTTATATATAAAAGTTAAATATAGATGAAATATGACATAATTTGAAAGTAACTCAATTTTTAAATATAATATAAAACAAATATATGCATATTTGAAAATTATAAAGATATTGTTTTTGAGGAGTAAAATATTTTCTTCATTTCATGTAATTTTGATGGTCACATATAAGAATTTTTTCATTCTTATTGAGTTTTTTGTATAAAATAGTATTTTGTATGGTCAAAATTGATTTGAGTAGTAAGTTTATATTGTTAGGTTCTGAGCCACTTTTTAAAATGGATTTATATTAGACTCAAAGTACAGGCCTTGAGAGGAACCAATATTTTCTTGGGAAGGTGGTTCAAATATCCTATTCAAGGTATGTTGACATGTTATTTTTGGGGATACTTATCTAATAATAAATAGTTAATGAATGAAGTGCTAAATAAATAAGAAACCATGAATCAACATACTATGTTATAATATATACTAGTAGTCAGCATAAAATAAGTACTATATACAACCTGACCATATATGAAAATAATTAAATAAAAAAATTACCCAACTCCTATAGAAATATTGAGTACATATTCATCACAAAACACCTAGGCAAATATAACTTATTTTTTTATAAGCTAGAATAACCAAAAAAATTAATGTGTTATATAAAATGAAAAGGGTTCTATGGTATATAACCAATGTCTCTATGATATCTATATAGGGATTTCATATTTAAATATGGAAGCAGCTAACCAAAGTAATATAGAGCTTAATGCCCAATGATTTTAGATCAAGGATAAGAAACCCCATGTTAAATAATGATAACATTAGGAAATAATCCAAGATATTGTGATATTTAATAAAAAGAAATCTCAAATCCTAAATGTAGGTCATCTGTGAAAAATAATGAATGAAATCAAGCTGTGTGAGTCTTACATGAATGTTGTGAGTTGATATGATAGATCTGATGATAAAAAAGATGATGAATGATGTTGTAAAAATGAGGTTGGTGGGCATGAGTTTGAAGAAATGTTTCTAGGTTTTTCATGCGAGAGAGACAAGTCATAGGTCACCCGATCCAAAAATACATAATGACATAATACAATGCTTGATAAATTTTTTAAATGGTTTATCACTTTGGTTATTAAATAACCTACGTGATAAATTATTTTTTATTACATTTATCATGTCAGTTATTATATAACTGATGTGATAACCATATTTTTATTTCAGTTATTTTATATCTGATATGATAAAGCTAATCTTTTATCTCAGTTATATAATAACCAACGTGATAAATCATGATAATTAATTTTTCATGTCAGTTATAATATAACTGACATAAAAAATAGATTTATCACAGCGGTTATAATATAACCGACATGATAAATAAAATATCGACATTTTTTACATCGGTTATATTATAACCGACATGATAAATCAACTTTTATAGCTTTACACATCAGTTATTTATAACCTACGTAAAAAATACTGATGTGGTAAATGTTTTCTACACTAGTGCATGAATTTTGTTGTTTGAAAATCCATGTTCTTCAACTAACTTCCATGACATATAGTGGTTTGAGAGAATATCTACATCATCTAGAAGTAAGTCCTTAAAGATGGTAATAATTTAATCGATGGTAGTATTAGAAACCCCATACATGGTTTTCCCATGAAATAATTAGATTAAAAATTCTTGATGTTTCATTTTACAACATTGTTGATATACTAGAGTCGTGGTAGAATCATTCAATTTTTTCACCCTATCAACATCATCATTTTCATTAGGCAGATCATGTGTGCTCGTATCGAAGTCTTATTGGGTCAACTTCCTTTTCTTCTCATGATGAAAAATAAATTAAAAATAGTTATATAACAAATTCTCCAATCTAGCCCTCTCATTTGGATCATCAACATTTTGATATTCTATTTTATCCCCATTGTGATACCACACATTGTAGTTTGTTTAAAAAACATATTTATTTATATGGTAGATAACTTATTCATAGCTCAACCAAGGTCTTCCAACACATTTATAACATGGGAAGTGTATGTGACCACTATCTGAAGCATTTTCAAATGAAAAATATAAAAATCTCTCCAAATTGTTTTGAAAATCACTTGTGATCTGACCAGTTTTATACATCCAACTTCTATCCATTCAATAAAATAATTATTATAAGTAATTTTTTGAAATCAATTCAATAAGATTGTATTTAAATCAAAAATATATTTAAGTAAACAAGAATTTTTCACTTTATATAAAACCATAACTAACACACTACTCTATATAAGAATCATAATATGAAAGAAAAAAATACTATATATATAAAAAAACAATAAATAAAAAACCATGATATTGAATTTGATTATAAATATAATAACATGATATTGGTTGGGTTTGGTTATTTTATTTGGATTGGGTAGGTTCATTCCTATTATGGTTTTATTAAATATTGTTCAACTTAGTTCATTTTTTATCGTTACTATAGAATTTCTTTTAGTTAGGTTCAATTTAGTTCAATTCTTTTTATTTTAGTACAGTTTAATGAATTTTAGAGTTTTTCAGGTATACTCAAGTATAATTAGATCAAATCAAGTCATTTCAATTCAATTCAGTTGGTTTGGTCAAGTCAGTTCGGTTATGATATAGATAGGATTTGTTAGTTCTAATGGGTTTCATTATAAAGGGTTAATAGGTTCAGTTCATTTATTTTCAAGACTACTTTGGTTATTTTGGTAAAATTTATTTTTCTTGGGGTATGATCAATTAATTTCAATTTAGTTTATTTATTAGGTCATCATAAAGTAATAAATTGGGAGATTATGTGAAACATACTGGATGTTATTGAAAATCATTGTATAACGACCATATTGGTGGATGATGTCCTTGTATACTAGCTATGAAACATCCCCTATTAGCACTATATTTTCTCACTCATTTCACAATAAAAACCCAAAATGTAATAACATGTATAAAAAATGATATTATCATGATTTAACAAGTATTATAGATCCAAACAAATTAAATATTTATTCAAATAATAATATAGAATATATATATCATTAAATACATTATCAATCATTACGGCATCAATCCACAACATCTTCCACCAACTACTTCCACCATATTATGATGAATCATTTCATATTCTATGATTATATCCTTTTCCCTTATTTTTTATTTATTGTCCATGTTTATTTGGGTTTGTGCCCCCTGGTTCGAAAATGAAAGGTTGTAATGAATTTTCACTCTCTTTAAAAAGAGAATTTTCTATAGTTGATATTTATATATTTGGGATTATAATTTGAAGTGTTGATGTAATATCGTTTGAATCCAAGCTATATTAAAAATCCTGGGTTTTCTCATTATTTATTATCCTAAAAACACTATTCCCACATTAAATGGACTTATTTTTTAATCAAGATAGAATTTATGAACACCACATTGTTTTACCTCTCAAGGTGATATAAGACCCAATTTGGGGACATGAACCCTCTTTGAGTTCTAATTCTAATTATAGGCATCCCCCATAACTTAACATAATTATGGAACACAACTAGAATAAAGATTTATCATAAATAACTTATATTTTATGTTTTTATGGAGTCCCACTTACTCATACTTGAACTCCTAGGCCATATTGACTCAATTTCTTATCACAAAAACCCACTTTCCCTATATGACCATCATACCAAGAATAAAAATGAATATAAGTTTAGAGAATATTTAAGGGACCATCCACCCTAGAAAATCTAGAGAAAACCGTACCATTATAATGGGATAAATCTCCTTAGATAAACTAGAATAATAAGAGATGATTAAAACCCACAAACATTTGGGATACCATATACATAATAAACCTCCACTAGGTACCTCATGGTCTACTTGGGAGAACCCCTCCATTAGACACCTCATTGAGTTCCTAGTCACCTAATGGCTATTTTATTTTTCACTTCACACATGACATGTAATTGATCTTTGCCTATACTTCTAAAAAACTTTTGAAATAACTTAAATATTAGAAAAACACTTCCAAATAAATCATAAATCACAAAAATTCATGATCAAAACACAAAAGAACCATATCTTAAAATCAATATGAATGAAAAAAGGAAAAATAAATAGACATAGAACATAAAAATTGGTTATAACATACCGATTTGAAGTGGAAGAACAACAAATAGACAGAATATGGATCCCTAGTTGGGAAGAATGGTTGAAATGCTGGGAAGAAGAGGGGAGCTGTCATTTAGGGAAAATAGAAACACAAAACAAAAAATTAATTGAGGAAAAACATTATAACTAAGTTAGAACATACATATTTGAAGTGGAAGAACAAAAAATAGCTTGAATCAAGGATGTATCTACTATTGGGAAGAAGGTTTTGTAAGCTAGGGAAGAGGGTAGATCTGTTTTAGGGAAGCATGAAGGCAAAATATTATGGAGGGGTGGGTCGTATTTGTGGAAAAACATCCACATGGTTTTAAAAAAACTGTTGGGATACCTTGATAGAATGGACCTTATCCCAATGGTTTTTTCAAACCATTGGGATAGGGTGATATTATCCCAACAGCTGTCTGAATCCATTGGGAAACTTGTTTCTAAATATCCTTATAACAATGGTATTTTCAAACCATTGGTATAGGTTCATTGGTATAAATGGTAATTACAGTAGTGTCAGGATGATTGAAACACCATTTCAAAACACTTAAATGTGTGTGTAACAGTGAAAACAATAGAAAATGGCCTCAAATTAATGTAAAATCATAGTAAAACTATCTTGGAATCATTTATGAAATGTATAATAATAATACACATCAATACTATGTTTGGTGTGCTCAGACTGATTAAATAATAAATTCTTTAAGAATTCACAACCTTTAAAAACACACATATGTGGGGTCAAAATAAAGAAAATTACCTACAATTTCCATGAAATCATAGGAAAACGACTTTATATTTATTTCTAAAATGTAGGAATTGATGGTGTGTCAATCTGAGTTTTCTTTTTTCTAAGATGATCGAAAACACATTTTTAGTGTTTTAAAACACTAAAATGTATGTGTAACAGTAAAAACCATTTAAAGTGGTATCATGTTGATGTGAAATCATAGGAAAATGTCTTGGAATTATTTTTGATTTGTATGAGTTGAAAAAGCATCAATCCGATATGTGGTGTGATTGGACTGACTGAATAAGGAGTTCTTAAATAATCGATAGTCTTAAAAATGTGGTGCATGGGTCAAAACTATGAAAAAAAGCTCTGAATTCTATGAAATCCTTGGAAAAAATCATAGATTAATTTTTTAAATATAGTAACTAACACTAAATCAATCTTAGTGGTTATTTTACAGAGAACCAAAAACACATTTTTTATATTTTAAAACACTAAATAGTGTGTCTAATGGTCAAAACCATATAAAATGAAATCTGATTGATGTAAAATCATATGAATATTTTCTTGGAATTATTATTTTTTTGTATGAGTAGAATATATTTTAATATGACATGCATTATTCTCAGACTGAGTGAATAACAAGTTCATAAATAATTATCAATCTTTAAAAATGTGCACCAGGTTGTAAAAAACAAAGAAAATGACCTCTGATTTCCATAAAATCATATGAAAAAAAATGTAGAATGATTTTTAAAATTTGGGAAATAATGGTGTAGCAGTATGAGTTTTTGTTTAGCCAAGATGATAGAAAATGACTTTTTAATGTTTTAAAACACTAAATCATGTGTGTAACAGTAAAAACCATAGTGAACGACAACATATTAATGTGAAATCATAGTAAAACTATATTGGAATTATTTTTGACATGTACGATAAAGAAAATTTTAATTTAGATAAATTAAAATATTATGAACTTATTTTAATTTAATTAATTATTATTTAAAATAAATTCCATGTTCAATTTACTTTTTAAACATTTTTAATTTTTTATCAAACATAAAATTTTATTATTCACTATAATTTTTTTAATAAATTAAACCATTTTAATTAAAAGAATTTAAATTTACCTAAATTAAATTATTAACCTCTATTTTATAGAATAAATTTTCTAATAGTGCACAATGACGCTTGCCATAGCTCTGAGACACATGTCATGGAACAATGCACCTCGTCATGTCTTTGGCAAGGTTCACATGGAATAGTGAACATAGAGCTCACCTCTTATTATATTAATTATAAGTAAATGGTATATATATATATATCATACAACATAATAATATAGTAATTCAAAAATCACTAATTAATTTACTTATATATTTTATAAATTTCAATAATATATATATACATATATTACAAGGTAATGATGAATAATTTAAATTTACTTATAAATTAAAAAAATTACTAATTTCTATTTCTATTAAATTTATAATTCAATTCAATTAAAAAAATTAATTTATTATCAGATCTCAAATCTAAATATGCTCTCTAATGTTTTTATTAATTTTTCTTTCAAAACATTTAATTTAGGTCAATTATCATATTCTCAAGTTATTTTTAATTTCTTATCAAACATAAAATTTTATTCTTCACTCTATTTTCTTTTTATTAAAGTGCAATATTTTAATTACAAAAAAATTAATTTATATAAATTAAATTATTAACTTATTAACTTCTACTTCATTGAATAGAGTTGTTAAAAGCATGCAATGAATCATGCCATAGCTCTAAGGTGTGCGTCATGGAACTCTATTCCACGGCATGCCTTTGGAAAGACATATATGGAATAGCGTGTGTTGACCGTGACACTTTTTATTCGATTCTTTTTCTTACTATATATGTATAATTAAAATCAAAAATATATTAACAAAAAATCACTAATTAATTTACTTATATATTTTACACAATTAAATAATATATAAATATATATACAATATAATAATTAGTACCCAAATATTCATGAAATAAAAATATCACACCAAAATTACAAACCAAAGAATAAATGAAATACCACAAAAATATTTATTATAAAATTCAAAAAATACATCATTTAAAAAAATATAATTTTTTTTATCGAAACTTATTAATTATATAAAATATGACTTCACAAATATTACACAATTTTAAATCAATCAAGCTACCAATTTCTTTTATAAAATCCTAGTAATTACCAAACACCAGAACTAAGCAATATACTCATAAAATAAAATTTATAAAAACCAATATCAAAATTACAATAAATGTTAATTGCATTAAATAAAAAAATATATAATTAAATTGAAAAAATACCACTTATGGAATTGATTTTTGAAGGCAAGTATGTCACAGACTGGAGGGCTTCACGAATGGTGGGGGCTTCATGAATGGTGGGGGTATCAAAAATGGGAAGAATTCACAATAGCACAACAATAACAGAATAATCATTGAATACCATAATCAAAGAATACTTATAAAAGATCATTCATGGAAAATCAGATTCACAGAATAATCACATAAGAAGGAGGGATTAATGACCATATTAGGGGAACATTACAACATTTTTTTATGGGTTTTACAATTTTTTTTAAAAAAATGGGATAGGGTTCATAAATTTTTTGAAAATGGGACTCGAGATGCATGAACCCCATTCACGCATCTCCTCTCACAAGGAAGCATGAACGAGGTTCACACTTCCTATATGAATTGTATTAAGGACACATAAACCTCATTCATGCTTCCTCTAGAATATTTAATTAAAAAAATAATCATTCATTAGAAATATTATTAAAATATAAATACATAATAATTATAAAATCATCCATATGTGTAAAATATCAATATAAGGGATCTCTTCACATTAAATTTTCATTTTTGTGGAGATTTTTTTTCCTTATTAGCCTTAATGGGTGATGTTAAATAGAATTCATGATGCTGAGGTAATTAGGGAGGGGAGGTGATGGTGGGAAAGAATTCTGGAATTCCTAGATTAAGATCGTTTAGAGGAGAGGAAGCCATGGTAAACCTCCAAGAGTGATAGAAGAGATAGTATAATGACATAGTTAGTGATTTTTTTTCTTTTTCTTTATTGATTCAATCTCGTTTAACCGATAAATATATAGATAAAACATCTTTCTTTATAGGACTGTTGATCCTGAACTCATATTTTTGATGTGATTGAAATTTTTTATCTAATCAAAATTCTAACTTGATAAAATAGGTTTTATTTTAGTTATATTATAAGATCTATTACTTTAAGAATAATATATTTTTTTAAACCTTATTCTTTGAGTTTTTTCTTAGTGACACATAACATATAAGTCTATATGTGTATATTACAAATGGTCAAGAGAGGGGAACTAAAAAGCTACAATGAAACATGCACATACACAAACTCCCCGGCCTTCCATAATTTTATCTCCTATTAGAGGTTTTTTAACCTTAAAATCCTCCAGTGAAGATTGTGAACTAGTAGAAATTGTGTCCTTATTTTATAAAGTCTGAATATGTATCTTCTCAAAATTATTCAAATGAACTTATAATTTCATACATCTCATATTTTAGTTCTTTTTATCTTCAATAATAATCACGTACTCTTCATATCCATTATTCATTTATGCTCTTCTTCATGCAAAATTTTTTGTTAATAAAGATTCATGTTCCATGATCTTCTACGATTTTACATCCAATTTAAAATCATTGATATCAATAATGTTTATCAAATTTTCTTCAAGTTCACAAATTCTTTCTTCTAGAGTATTTTTGAATTAAAAATAAGTAATATTATTAATATTTATTAATGAATTTAAGAATATTATTTATTATACATATATAGAGAATAATATTAAGTATTATTATGAATATAAAAAGAAAAATTATTGATTTTGGTAGATAATATTATAATAGTAGGGAACTTATTAAAAATATGAACATAACTCTATAAATTAGAACAATAAGACACAAACAAAAATGTATCATAAATATAATATTAACCTAATCTATTCCTATGGCATGGACGCTCCTCTGTCCCATATTCAGGCATATATTTTATGCATCTATGACACGTACATCTATGTCTCTACTCTGGAATATGGTGCTTCGGTATATCAGCATTGGTAACCACCTCCACATCCTCTTGTGTGATAGGCGATGGATGTATAGTCTCAATACCTATACCCTGTCCTACCTCTATGGATAATGGATGCTGACTGGAACTCTCACCAAATTGTGAAGAATATGGTAGTTGTGATGTTGATGTTTGCATAGAAGGGGGTAATAAATCATCTTGCTGAACCCAGTCGATGTATATATCTTCCTCTAGCTGTGACTAAGAAGCTGGTGGAGCATCTGACTAGTCATGATGAACACCCACCTCCTATTGAACAACAACATATAGCTGATCATGATGAATTCTCTCCTCTTGTGGAACAACATCATCTATCTAATCATGATGAATTCCCTCCTTCTGTATAATATCATCATCCATAACAGGTTCATCACCCCCTGGTATATCTATATGAGGCTCAGCATGCTCTGAAGCCTCATAATAATTTGGTGGATCAAAGAAAATTCCATGATAAATATCATTCATTGAAGGAATAAACTCTGGAAAAGTACTGTGTATATATGTCAGGTCAAGTTCACCTCTCTCTACTGGATCAGAAATGTGAATTAGATGACAGATATGTGTATCATGTAAAAACAAATTTTTTTGTTAAATAATGTTAATAAAAAATATATTGAATAGTAGAAGGAATAATGTATACTAACTTTTGAAATCCTCATCTGTGTCATGTCATAAATATGGTTGGGAACATATATTACCAGGATTTATAATCTGGATGATCACACAAATGAAAATGTATTTTCCCCACCCCTTGTAAACAGAACTCCTTTACTCAATCCCATAGATTAATATATTTGTCATGGTATCTCCTCCAATAAAAGTATCTCTTCCCTGACATCTTCAGGGAATGCAATGAAGCTAACTGACTGGGTGAGTCTATAATAGGCTGAAAAAATCTAAACTACCTCATAAATCTATTAACCTAATGCCACTCGACTATATGAAAATGAATCAATGGAACCATGTAGAAGCTGATAGCAAGCATCATTGTACTATATGGTGGGAGAATCTAGATGATATCATCTATATATGGAATCCATGTAATCAGAAAGAAAAATATTTAATCACTTAATAAATGAATATATGTATAGTAGAGAATATATATTTAACAATATAAATAATATTTACTTATGTCTTCTCATCGAAGGTTTTCCAGCATAAGTTTGTAGGTGTTTACATCATCTCTAGCAGAATTTGAATATCGATGTTCCCGACTCCACCTACAGATAACATTTTTATAGTTAAATTTCATAATAGAATGATATACATATAATTTATACATTAAAATGAAGGGATAACATACCATTTTCCACATGGATCCTCTACTAAAATATCTACAGGAAATGGTGCACAGGTATGTGGAGTTAATTGAGGGATGTGCTCCTATACCCACATCTGTAGAAGAACATTGCATCATGTGATCTACAACTTATTGATGTGACATGCACTGTATAACACCCTGTATGTATGCTCTAGAAAAGCTGGCCCCCATTTATACCGGGCTACCTGGTCCTAATCCTCCAGAATAGGTAAATACATTAGATGTACAAAAGTAGTGGAGTGATCAACAAAAAGCTTGCCACCAATCAGCCTCAAAATATTTTCACGTGAGAATTGCAGTACAGTGATCTTGTCAGCATCATCTGTTAAATGTGAAAAGTGATGGTTTAAATGAGGCATATATAATCTACCACCGACGATGGACCAACCATCATCGTGAACCTCTATGTCTAGTAATCGATGAACAAGATTGAACTAATCTGCTCCAACTCGGTCTGTCAGAGTTGCACCGTTGATGGGGGGACCCAAGCTAATAGACACATCCTATAGATTAATAGTTATCTCCCCTCTCTAAAATGGAATATATGTGACTTTGGCTACCATCTCTCTATAAGAGCAACAATGAGATGATGATCAAAAAAGTTGAATCCACACATTGTTATGTCATAGAATCCAGCAAGACGAAGATAGGGGATTATAGTAAGAGGTGGTGTGACATGATGGAAATGATGAGATCTATAGACACTCAAAGGAGGCACATGAAGTCCCTCTAAAACCAGCTGTGATACATGAGTATCCTGGTACCTGAGCAATGGAAAATCTTTCATATACATAAATGACATTATCGTTACTTTTTTATAGTGAATTAAATAAAAATTATAAACTTTTATTACAAAACCCCCATAAAAAAGAAAATAAGATAGAAAATATATGAGGGTAATGTTGTTGGTTTAGGTTATGAATTTCTTATGTTATTGATCTCCAATAAAGTTTAATTTATTCTATTTTTTTATATAATGAATCAGTGATGAGAAACCCACATTGAACATGTGGAAGCATGATATATTCATGTTCATTGTATGTTTATTTTCTTAATAGTTATAGTATCACAAAACACTTTATGTTAGAATACAGAAATGAGATCAACCAAAATTGAAACATGTAAGAAATGTATCTAGTCAGAAATAAAAGAAATAATTACTAAAAATTCCATATACAAAACAAAATATACACACTGATGATAAAATACATAGCCTCAATCATGGATGATGGGATGTGGAGCTTTGTCCTACCACTTGGGGAAGTGTCTTATGAGTATTTCCTTTTGCGTGAAAAATACTACATCATCATCCCCCTCCTCATTATTGAGGCCAATACATCTCATTTCTGATTCGAGTTGACTTTGGTCTTCCTCAGGGCCGCAACCTAGTAGTATGAAGCCAATAATTTAAAAAATGACAAAAATTAAAAAAAACATAAATGAAAACAAAACCAACTTTCAAATCCTTAAAATATCAAGGACAATAGTCAGTTGATCAATAGGCAATGTGATTGAATGAAAGTCACCAATAGGCATCTAAGATGCACTATGATTGTTAACCAAAGTGATCGTGTAATACACCAGGTCAAAAAAGGGCTCCCATGATATATTTACCAAATTACAAGTTGCAATAACATGTTCACATGGATCTCTTAATGCCTGAAATTTGTCGCAATCAGAATACATGTTATCCAACATTACAACAAGAACTCAACCACTACTTCATATAGCCCGGTCAAAGAAATTCCTTACCTGAAAGCTCTTCTTTTCCCTATAAAAGGCTACCACTGTCTATCTCAAATACTCATTCAATATCTAATTAATATAACTTTGGAAATTCTAAGTATAATTATTACAATTTTCTATCCTATGATAGGCCTTTTGAGATAAGTCAACAAAGTAGTGCACACATCTATAAAAAGTATCTTACCCTAACCCTATGATTAGGAGCTTGTGAACTCCCTTGATGAACCCATTTATGTCCTCCACTATATTAGTGGTCATATGTCCATATCTTTAGCCACCATCATATGTTAGTGACCATTTTTCCTTTGAAATTTGCATCATATATTCACAGGAATCTTCATTTTTCATTATAATCTCTTCAAGATGTTAATAAAATATTTTTTTTTTGGGGATCATATTCTAAAACCATAACAAAATAACTTATTAAAAAGATATTAAATTTTCTTTAAATAAAATGTAAGTTTATAAAGACATACCAAACTTGAGGATTGACTTCTTTATTTGCTCATCTCTGAAATAATTATGGAAATTACTTTCAATATTATAAATATAATATCAATGATAAGAATTCAGCTCAATACCTAAAACCCCGTAACTATTTACAACCTCTATAATCACTCGATGAAGATCATATATTAGACAGACGCCCTGGGTTTGTGTGACATGAGTGCATACAAAAGCGAAAAACTTTCTCCAGCATTCAAAATTATCTTTTTAAATAATATCAAATACAAGTGGAAGAGGATCATGATTACCATATTGTGTGGAAGAAATGAGTAGAACACGTGTATACTTACCATAAAGTAAAGTACCATCGACCTGAATGAATTGTTTACAATAGGGAAAAGCAGTGATGCATGGCCTGAAGTCCCAAAAAATCCTATCGAACTTCACCATCGATCAATCTACTCAGTGATCGGGGGACACATACTCCACAGTTTCCAATTGATAAACAATCTAATTATTAAGAGACAAAAATTCCATAAGTTGTGGAAACATTTCATAAGATTCATCTCAATCACTATACACTTTTACAATTGATTTCTATTTTTCATTTCATGCTCTATTTTAACATATATTATAGTTATACAACTATTAAATTATTTCCTGAATAAGGGAAATAGGAACATCCTGACAGGTCTGTATCAGCTCAACAATAGTAGTTGATATAAACTCTTCCTTAAGGGAAGAGTGATCCCAAGACAAGGTTGGATGCACACAAGTGTGCGAGTCTTCTAATTTGGTTATCTTACAATATGAAAAAAATTATTATATATTGCCCTTAATCAAAATTTTCATTCTACCCCATATTTTTTAAAATGAATGAGATATTTTGTCTTCTTTGACTCATCAACCACAAATGTGAAATGTCACTCTATGTGGTATTGCATTATCAATTTTTTCATGACAAGTTTACTTTCAAACACCTGTCCGATATAGATAGTGTTATCATTTGATACAAATCTATTCCCTATAATCCTAGGAAATTCAGAATCCATTGTAATGACATCCCAATCAAAATTTTGTCCATGTGACATTCCTTTAACTAAGGAACTCAATATTGAAGGATTATTACCACTAACTGGTGGGTGTCGTGGATGTATATCTCTCATAGGAACCTCAAAAGGTTCATTACCCACATCACCATATCGTGGAAGCCTATCTCTCAAAGGAACCTCGGAAGCTTCATTCCCCACATCACCCTCACCCACATCATCTCTTGATGCCTCATAAAATTCTTCTTCCTCAGATGAACTTTCATTCACTATATCAGCAGTACACATAGGAATGTAATCTAAAATTCATTCCAAATTCTAACCATATTATTCATAATTTGGTTCTATCATAGGAGTCATATGAGAAGGAGGCAATGAAAAAGACTGATGTGAAGGACCAACTTCTACAAAGCTCACAAAACATGGTTCTTTAGTAGTCAATTGCAACCCATCTATATTAGAGATCACCACATACAACTCCATCAAACCATTAGCACACTTGTGTCTAAATAAGAAAGAGGCATCCATCCAATCCTCATCATCGACCAAAGGGTACTCGATGTGCAAGAAACATTTAGGATGTTGCAGATTTCAATTTGTTATTGAAGCAATGGATTGATTTGCCCTCAGTTTTAACTAACCATGAATCTTATTTTGAAATGCATCCAATGTTATAAAAAAATGAATACTTTCTAAACTTGAAGGTGTAAAACTATAACTAAAACCATTCTTGGTATAAATTTCCTCACCGTTGTAATAAATTTGCGCAGACATGATTACCTAGAAAAAATAATTAATAAAATATTATATACTACATCAAAATATTAAATTATTTAAATTGGTTATGATTGAATAATTGACTTCATCTTGAGACTTTATCTTTGTATTGGTTTATCATTATTGAGGTATAGTTATGTTGATATTATTACCAAATAAAATTTAATATGACATTATATATTTTTATACCACTTATCAAATGTTTAATAAATTTTAATTACTTATGAATAAATAATCATGACTTGATCTTGAGACTTACTATGGATTAGTTTATCATTATCAAATAAACTAACCAAAACCAATGGGTGGACTCCTAATGTCTCTATTATGAACTATTTCAAAAACCACTGGACTCCTTTCAAATAGAAACGCCTCTTGTCGAAAGCATGTTCTCAAATGCCGCTTCGGGGACACCTCTTTGGGGACGCCTCTTTGAGGACACCTCGTCAGGGATTCCTTTTTTCGATCGCCTTTTAATTAAAAATTTACTCACATACATGTGAGGGGGTCTAGGGGTATGAAATACATAACGTTTTTAAGCGGACATGTAGGTCCTTACAAACTTAGTGAGAGATGACTCACTGGTCATCAATGCGGAAAAAAAAATGAAATTATAACAAATTATATTACCACATTCACAAAAAAAAAGACATGCAATTTCCATTATATATTGGTCAGTCATCTCAAGATCAGTTATCAGCCAATACTCTTAACATGTTTTTTGATATACTTATTATGTTCTATATATTATATTACTTTACCTATTACTAGATGAAATATATATTAAATAACCACACCTATTTTCCAAAAAATTAACTTTTTAATTTGTATGTATAAACATATATATTTAATAATAACATTTAATAATATTATTTCAAACTAATATAATTTACACTTACATAACAATAATTACAATACTAAACACTTGTGTTATTTTCAATTTTATAAAATTGCATATATATATATATATATATAATGTTTTTTGGTTATTCAACTAACTTCCAAAATATAAGTAAAGTTATTTTATACTTTATTACTTGAAAGAATATTTATTTATACATAATATTATTTAAATTTATTGATTAAAATTATTATTACTAGTAAATAAATGTAATATAATTTACACTTACATAAAAACCATTAAAATAATATAAAATTATGTTATTATCAATTTAATAAAATTATATATATATAATTTTTTTTGTCATTTATCTATTTTACAATATTTAATTAATTATATTTCATACTTCATTACTTAAAATAATAATTATTTATAGTTAATATATTTTTATATTTTTATTTATAGAAAAATATTTTTATACTATTAACAAAAATAATTTTCTATATATTTATTAATAAATTTAAATATAATACTTAATATAACTAATATATTTTTAATAAATGATATAGATATTCTATAGAATATTAAAATTTAAATTTAATATTACTTTAAAAATAACATATTTCATATACATGAAAATATATTAAAGTTTCCATTTATATTAAAAATATATACATTTTTAAAAACAATTTTATTTCCTTGTATATAAATTACATTTTAGACATACCATATTTAAATTTCCTAAACATTCGATATGAATTCATACAAAAAATATTAACTCATTCAAAAATTAAATCATAAAAAAGATAGTAATTTACACATTTAAACATGCATCAATGCAAATTAAATAAATAAACCATACAAAAAACAATAATTTCTACACATCAAAATTTAAATAAATAAAGCATAAAAATATAATAAATAAACAAAATTAAACAATTAAAATTTTTAATAGAAATTTTACCTTCTTAAAAGCATCAAATATTTGTTGAGAAAGAAATTCAGTAGGGCTTCAAAATAAATTTCAGAGGAGAATGAGATTTGAGTGGGGGATCCTTATATAAAAACACATCAGAAAGATACATGAACCCCATTCACACATCCTTCATCCACTTCGCAAAGGATGTGTGAATGGGGTTCACGCATCTTGCGTAACGCCTAAGATGATCAGAAACACATTTTTAGTGTTTTAAAACACTAAACTGTATGTGTAACAGTCAAAACCACAGAAAATGATATCTCATTGATGTGAAATCATAGAAAAAAGTATTTGAATTATTTTTGATCTGTATGAGTTGATAAAACATCAATCTAACATGTGGAGTGATTGGACTGACTGAATATGAAGTTCTTAAATAATCGATAGTCTTAAAAAATGTGTGACATGGATCAAAACTAGTCAAGCAAGCTCTTAATTCAATGAAATCCATTGAAAAATCATAGATTAAGTTTTTAAATATAGTAACTAGAACCACATTAATCTTAGTGGTTGTTTGACAGCGATAACAAAAAAATGTATTTTTTATATTTTAAAACACTAAAATGTGTGTTTAATGGTTAAAACCGTAGAAAATGATATCTGATTGTTGTGAAATCATGTGAATATTTTCTTGGAATTATTTTTTATGTGTATAAGTAGAATATATTTTAATATGACATGCATTTTTCTCAGGATGACTGAATAACCAATTCATAAAGAATTATCAATCTTTAAAAACATGCGGCAAGTTGTCAAAAACAAAGTAAACGACCTCCAATTTCCATAAAATCAAATGAAAACAACTATAGAATTATTTTTAAAATTTTGCGAATAACGGTGTATCAAAATGTGTTTTCATTTTACCAAGATTACCGAAAATGACTTTTTAATGTTTTAAAACACTAAATCATGTGTGTAACAGTAAAAACCATAGTGAATGACAACATATTGATGTGAAATCATAGGAAATCTATACTAGAATTATTTTTTACATGTACGACCATACAAAATTTAATACAGCTAAATTGAAATATTATGAACTTATTTTAATTTAATCAATTATTATTTAAAATAAATTTCATTTTCAATTTAATTTTTAAACATTTTTAATTTATTATCAAATATAAAATTTTGTTATTCACTATAATTTTTTATTAAATTAAACTATTTTAGTTAGAAGAAATTAAATTTACCTAAATTAAATTATTAACTTCTATTTTATTGAATAGAGTTGTTAATACTGCACAATGGCGCACAGCATAGCTCGAAGACAAATGTCATGGAACTCTGCACCTCGTCATGTATTTGGTGAGGTGCATATGGAATAGTGAACATAGAGCACACCTCTTATTATATTAATTATAAGGAAATGGTATATATATATATATCTTACAACACAATAATATATTAATTAAAAAATCACTAATTAATTTTCTTATATATTTTATTAATTTCAGTAATATATATATATATATATATATATTATAATGTAATGATGAAGTATTTAAATTTACTTATAAATTATAAAATTACTAATTTATATTTATATTAATTTTCTAGATCAATTCAATTTAAAAAAACAATTTGTTATCAAATCTCAAATATAATTATGTGTTTTAATATTTTTATTAAATTACATTTTTTATTACAAAGCATTTAATTTAGGTAAATTATCATATTCTTAACTAATTTTTAATTTTTATCAAACATAAAATTTTATTATTCACTCTAATTTTTTTTAAAGTAAACTATTTTAATTAAAAAACATTTAATTTACATAAATTAAATTATTAACTTTTTAACTTCTACTTCATTGAATAGAGTTGTGCAGACTGTGACACTTTTTATTTGATTATTTTTCTTTCTATATATATATATATAATTAAAACGAAAAAAATATATATTAATTAAAAATTATTAATTAATGTACTTATATATTTTACAAAATTAAATAATATATATATAATATAATGTAATAATTCATACACAAATACTTATGAAATAAAAATGTCACACCAAAATTACAAACCAAAGAAAAATGAAATACCACAAATTATTTATTATACAATTCAAAAAATAATTCATTTAAAAAAACTATCAAATTTTTTATCGAACCTTATTAATTATAAAAAACCCCAACATCACAAATATTACACAATTTTAAAACAATCAAACTACCAATTTCGTTTAGAAAATCCTAATAATTACCAAAAACCAGAACTAAACAATATACTCATCAAATAAAATTTTAAAAAAAACCAATATAAAAATTACAATAAATTTTAATTACATAAAATAAAAAATATATATAATTAAATTTAATAAATACTAGTTATGGAATATATTTTTGAATGGGAGGATGTTTCATAACGAAGGTCTTCGCAAACAGAGGGGGGATTCGTGAATAGTGGGGGCCACAAAAATGGGAGGGATTCACAATAGTGCAACAATAGTAGAATAATAATTGAATACTATTATCATAGAATACTTAAAGAAGACCATTCATGGAATATCATATTCATATAATGCTCACTTAAGGAGGAGGGATTAATGACCATCATAGAGGAACATTACTGTTGTGATTAATTGTTTATTTTTCTAAATAAAATGCTTTCTTTTATTTTTTCTATGAAAAAAAGTACTCACTTATTATTATTATAGATATAATGTTATGAAAAATTCTTTTTGGTTTTTCATGTGATCCCTTCTTCTTAGGCCTTCACTTACTGGGATGGGTGCTCACGTCTCGCTTGCTTCAGTGGCCTGATCCTACTATTTCTTCGGGTGTTATTCTAGACATTAATGAGCTTGAATGACTAATTAGCTCCCATGAGGGTGATTTATGGTTTATTTTTTTCTTAATCACCCTCAATAATTTAAAGGATTCACATTCCATCTATATATCCATTTCTCTCATGCTTCGTGGCCCTAAGTTTTCTCAATTTCAATTTTAAAGTTTTTAAGCTAGCCTACCGTGCTAGCTGCCTCGGTCACCCTGTATGCATGTCCTGCCTTTGCTCTCCCATTAAGCCATTTTCCATGGAAATATTACCTCACTTCTACCTCTCCAAAGGCATTTTCTTCATATGCAGGGTTTCACAGCTGTTGGGATCTTCCTTTGAGTTTTGGAAAGTATAGTGAATAAGAGAGTGGACCTCCATGCTTCCTGTCGAAGATGCTACTTGAACCCAATTTTGGTAATCCTCTCTAGTGGAGAGTTTATGACATGTGAGATATATCTGGATTGTGATTCCTTTAAGAATAATTATCCTTGAAATCCCAATTATCCCTTTTGTTGAGCTACTCTCATTTTCTTGGTGTATGATTGAGCCTATAAGGTTGTCTTTACTTCCTTTCATCATTTGTGTATCTTTATTATTTCACTTTTTTTCTCGGTATGTGTACGGTTGGTATGTGTGATTCCATCCAACTTTGGGGTGTATGTGACCATCCTTGAACTTTGATTCGCCATGATTCCCTAGAGTGAAAAAGGATCGAATAGTTTCTATGTCCCATGTGTGTTTCTCTATGTTGAGTTCTTCTATGTGGTATATTTTTTGTTTTATTTACATTATAATAAATTGTTATGGTGGTTTTTATATCATGCATATAGGACCAATGAGGTCCAAATCACATAAATACCCATTCCATTTATTTTTTTTGTATTTTCCTATCATTGTATGTGTTCTTGTTTCCATCGATCTTATTATGTTTCATGTTTTTTATTCTTCTTCCTAAATCACAGTACTTCACTCATCTATTCTTTCTTTAAAGTTGGTTGACATCCATGCCATTTAGACCATCTTCTACTATTGAAAATTGATATCACAACCAGTATTTTGATTTTGTAATGTCATCAGTTAAGTTTGATGTAGAGAATTTTGATATTGAAAATGACATTAATTTGTAGATATTTGAAATGAGAGTGTTTTATATCCACAATGGACTCATAGATTCTCTTTTATGCCCTAATAATTCTTTTGGGATTATTTCCATGGAAGGATTGTCTACAAACACCTATCTTGATTCTGACCCTAACACTCTTGAAAAAATCAATTACATGTTATTGTTAACCTATGGAGATAAATTCTTACAGGAAGGCATTAATGAAACCACTTCTATGGATTTATGGATTAAACTCAAATATCTTTATATGTCTAAGTCCTTTATTCTTTATTTTTATAAGAAGATGCAACTTTATACCTTTAAGAGGACCCCTGATTCTTCTATTCATGTTCTCCTTGATGATTTTAATAAGGTCCTAATTGACTTAGATAATATACATGTGAATATTAACAATGAAAATTGTGATATAATTATTTTAACCACACTTTATGATTCTTTTAATTTTTTAAAATATTTAATGATGTATGGAAATGATTCGATTAATTTATAAGAGGTTAAAAAAATCATGTTTTCTCGCAATCTTTAAACACATTATTTGAAGGAAGAGGGAAGTGCAACAAAACTTGTACCTTAATTAATGAATGTTAGGGGTTACATCAGAACTAATAGAAAGGAAATAAACAATAAGAACTAGTTTAGGAACATTCTGTATTTTGAGTGTGCTAAAATTAGCCACATTAAAAGTCATTGTCCGTAGTTGAAAATGAAGGAAAGTATGGACCAAACTAATGTAGTTTTCCCCAGTTGCGACTCTATCAATGTTTTGTAATTTTTTTATAGCCCTTTTTTAGATCTAGGTGTAAACTTCAGGTTGTCTCTTTCCCACATTCCTATAATTTTCCTTTCAAGCCTTTTTTATGGGGATTGGTGGGATGAGAGGGTGTTTTCTTTATTGATCTAAGCATTTTAGACTCGGGAGGAGAGTTTATCAAGTTATCTTCCTAGTTTTGGTTTATGTTTGTTTCTAATGCCATTTATTATTACATTATTTGAGCTATGGTTTTAGAGTTTCTTTTGAACTGAATTTATCCCCTGAGAAAGGTTGTGTGATTGAAAGTTTCTTGATATTTGGAATATCTTTTGAATTTTTTGGTGAATCAGGTAAAAGTTGAGATATTTGTTTTAATGTGGTTACTTATTTTGGTTTAATATTTTATTATGTTTTATCAATTTTAATATCAATAGAAGGATGGTTCACATAGAACATGTTCCACTTGGGGAATATTCTAAGTAATATTCATGCTCGGTTAATATTTTAGAATTATGATTTCTTTTAATGGAAATCTACCTGAACCAACAGTTATGATAGGTTGCAAGAACATCACTAGTGATGGTTTTATTTTATTTTAAATGGTGGATATTTTTTGAAATAGGTTGTTTTTTTTCAAAATAAAATGTATTTATTTTTCCCTTAAAAATTGTTTTCCCTTATTATTATTATGTATATTTTTTTATGCAGGGTTGTGTTTGGTTTTCTCTATGGGCCCTTATGCTTAGCTCTTCACTTATTGGGCATGGTGTTCACATAAAACCTACTACTATAGTCTGATCTTATTGTTTCTTTAGGTGTTCTCTTGGTCATCAATGAGATTGATCGAATAACTCATGCATGGTATATTTATGTTTTTTTCCAATGATTTATCACCCTTAGAAAATTCAAGGATCTGTGTTCCCTTTGTCCATCCATTCTACTCATACAGCATAACCCTATATTTGTTTAGTTTATGTTTCCCAATTGTTACACCAGTCTTCCACACCATCCACTTCATTCTCCTTACACTGTATGTGTGTCCCACCTCAACTCCCCCCTGTTGCTTCCTATCACTCCATTATTACCTTGTTGATTCCTCTACTAAGGTGTCATCTTTATATATGAGGCCACGCAAATCTTTAGTATCTTCCTTCAAGTTATAAAAAGTAGAGAGAACTAGAGATAGGACCAATGTGCTTCCTGTCGATGGTGTCACTTGCACCCTGTTCTGGAGAGTTCACGACATCCAAGCTCTATCAAGAGTTAGCCCTCACATCCCAACTATCCCTTCTCATGAGAAACTCTTGGGTTCTTGGTTTAGGCTTAAGCTTATAAAGTTGTCTATGATTTGTTTCATCAGTTCTGTGATGTATATTTCTTCTTTCCCTTTTTTATTCTCAGGCTGTGTGGGGTTAACATGTGTGAGTCCATCCTACATGGGGTTGTATGTCTCGATACTTGGACTCAGAATCACCAAAAGTCCCTGAAGCAATAAGGTCCTTATTCACAGGTAGCACTACCTCAGATCTGGACAAGGGATGTGCCAGATTTTATCACTACTATACAGAAAGCGCCGATAAAAGGTGGGCCCTTATCAACACTAGCAAGAAGCGCTGATAAATGTTTTTAATAAAAAATATTATTAATTTATATAAAATTATTATATTTATATTCAAAAATAATGTTTATTTATATACATTGAATAAAAAAGGCATGTTTATAATTAATATATATTTTCTAATAACTCAAATATATATATATATATATATAATAAATTTCCTTAAATAATAAATATATTTATTATATTTATTATATTTATTATATTTATATATTTATATATTTATAATTGTATATTTATAATTATATATTTATAATTATATATTCATAATTATATATTTATAATTATATATAAGTACTTTTTAAATATATATATTTATAATTATATATTAATACTTTTAAAATATGTATATTTATAATTATAATTATTAATATATATGTGTGTGTGTGTGTGTTTGTGTTTCTAGTGAATTTCGTCAATTTATGTGTGAATATAATTTACGTTCATATGTTATGTATTATCATCATGAATATTCATTTATACACTACACCCTCATTACTATTCATGTTGTCTATATATATATTGACTCATTTTTTATGAGATCTATACTTTGCTAGATGTATATGATTCATTTGTGTTCCCATGAACCTATTATGTTCTCATAAATACTTAAAATCACGATAAATATATTTAAATAATAAATATATTAATTATATTTATAATTATAATTATTTAGTTATATATAATTACTTTTTAAAATATATTTATTATTATAATTATACATAACTAAATACACATATATATATATATATATTTTAAATAATTATAAAATTACAATATTTTTTTAAATGATTAATATATTTATTATATTTATAATTATAAATAAATACCTTTTAAAAATATTTATTTATAATTATAATTATATATAAATAAATATTTATTTATTTGGAATTATAATTATATATATATATATGTCTTTAATAAATATATATTCATTAAAGACATATTTTTATTGTAATTTTTTAAAATGATAAATATATTTATTATATTTATAATTATATATACAGTTTTTCTAAAATTACAATAAATACATTTATTACAGTTTTATAAATAAATATATATTAATATATTAATATACATATATATATACACATAAAAATATATTTATAATTATATATAAATATTTATAATTATATTTATTTATAATTATAATTATAAACACACATATATAAATATTTAAATAATTAAAAAATTATAATAAATATATTTATAATAATTATAATTTTAAAAATATATATAATTATAGAAATATATTTATACATATATACAAATATTTATAATTATAATTATAAATAATATATATATTTATAAATAATTATAAAATTATAATAAATATATTAATTTGTTTGTAATTATAATTATAAATATTTATTTATTAATTTTTAATCATAAATATATATATATATATATATATATATATATATTTAAATACTTATGAAATTAAAATAAATATATTAGTTATATATATTTATTATAATTTCATAACTATTTAATAAATATATATTTATATTTTAATAATTATGAAATTATAATAAATATATTTATACTAAATAAATTTATTATATTTATAATTATAAATAAAAAATAAATATATATCTATTTGTAGTCATAAATATAAATAAATAAATATTTATTTATTTATTTATAATTATAATTAAAATATAATAAATATATTTATTATAATTAAAATATAATAAATATATTTATTATAATTTCATAATTATTAAAATATAAATATTTATTTATTTAAATAATTATGAAATTATAAAAAATATATATATTTAATATATTTATTTTAATTTCATAAGTATTTAAATATATATATATATATATATATCCTTATTTATGACTATATATAATTAATATATATATTTGAATTTCATAAGTATTTAAATATATATATATTTATTTATTTATATTTATGACTGTAATTAAAATATATATATATATAATAAATATATGTTTTTAATAAATATGTAATAAATATACATTTATAATAAATGTGTAATAAATATATATAAATTTATAGTTTTTAAATAATTATAAAATTATAATAGATATATATAAATATAATTCTAAATAAATATAGAAATATTTAAATAATTATAAAATTATAATAAAGATATTAAATATATATAATTATAATTATAATAAATTTATTTATTATAAATTTATAATTATAAATAAATATTTATTTATTAAATATGTATATATAAATAAATATTTATTTATTTACAGTTATAATTATAACTGAATATTTATTTATTTATTATACATATAATTTGATAAATATATATAAAAATATAAATAATTTATTATCATTATAGTTATTTCATTGCTAAAAAACCACTGATAAAATCTTTCTTTATCAGCGCTAAAATTTTAGCGCTGATAAAACATACCTTTATCAACACTTTTTAGCCAGCACTGATAAAAGGTTTACCCGGTTCTATAGAAAAACTCTAACAGTCTTCTCCTCCTATCGCACGACTCAATCTCTCATGGAAGCTTAACCCTACTGCTGACTCCCTCTCCTACTCCTCCCCCTCCTCCTCTACACCGACTCATGCCAATGTAAAGCCCTCCTCCACCATCATGAATCTCTCCTCCTCCTCCTCTACTGCTGACTCCTACCGCTGCGAAGCCCTCCTCCACCGCCAAAAAGATCTCCTCCTTCGTGAAGCACTCCTTCGTGCACCCCACCTCTGTCATCGAACCCCACCTCTGCTACGAAGCCCTCCTCCTCTGCAAACCCACCTCCTCCGTAAACCCAACTCCTCTGGTGCTACCACTATGAGTATTCTTATAATTCTATAAGTACATTTTTTTGGTTCAATAAGTATATGGGTAGCTATTTGATGCTTGTGGCCCAATTGATATTTAGTGGCATAGGAATTGGTTTGTTTGTTAGGTTATTTTGAGAATAGAGGACATGTTTATCTGGAGATCATGTCATAGAATATAACCCATCCATTTTTAGTTATGTTTTTTCAGTGTAGTTTCACATGTTTTTCATTGTATTTTTACATATGGATATGGTTTATTATTTCTAACTGCATTCATATAGTGATATTGGTGATTCTTTTATATTTTTATTCAATTATAGAGGAATGTATTGTTTATTTTTCTCAAGAATTTATGGAATATGAATGTTTCATTTCGGTTCTTAGGATATTTTGATTATATCTTATCAATTTACTCAAAGTGGGAAAATTGTGCCCCACATATTAAACCAATGCACTAAGTGATAGGCACCAGTCCTAGTGAAGCGATGTACACTCTTGGGGTTACAGTGAATTAATTCATGTATTTTGAGATGGGGTCATTATAATTTCACACACATCTCTTCATATTGTCACCCATAATCATCAAATTCCATGTCCATGTTGGAGGACTAGATTATAGATATCATTATAACTATGCATAATAAACAAGATTAGTAATCATCCAAAGGAATTACCCCATCTAGTAATATACTTTCATCCACTATTCCACCAACCCCAACCCATTAAAAATATTCTCTATAAGATTTGGAGTAGTATAATAATGATAAATAAGACACTAAAAAAATGTAAAACTAGAGGTATGTGGAGAAAAAGACTAAGGAAGAAAAGGAGGAATGGATATAGGAAGAAAAATATGTAAAAATTAATGAAGTAATGATGAAACTGTTCTTGGAGGCTTAGCCTGACCACTTCATGCACCGTGTGGAACATCTTCATGTACTTGATCCACTTACTGATTAGGTCTGAGATGAATTTACTATTGAAGATAAAGAAATACTATAATACCTAAAAAAATTCATACAACTCAAGTACCCAAAGCTCCAATTAAAATGTTTGTTTTTGGTGCACCTTGAAGGGTCAACCCATTCCATTCCAAAAAAACTTCCAGGTCATAGATCCCAACTCAAAGCCTAACCCAATCACTGGTCAAGAATGTAATTTTTAGTATATAGTCATAAATATAGGCACCAATCATTGTAATAAGTCTCCCTTCTTCTAGGTTTATAAGGTCATATCTGAGGATATGACAATCTATATGGTTCACATCCCTGATGAAGCATCCTATAACCATGATTATTACTTAGGCTTGTTCATGGTGATGATTAATCTAGATCACCAGTTGGTTCCCTAGTTATAGTGTTACTATCGACGCATCACCCCAAAACCCAAATCCATATATGGGAAGCCTCAATTTCAGAACGACATTGATGGCTAGCCAAAGGACCAAGTGTGTATGTATTATCTTACAATGGTTATATAATTAATGGTTATACGTTTTATACAAATGAGCATAATTAATACTATAACATGCAAAATAGTATAGTTACACGCGTGGATGAAGTGATGCATGCTTCTAGTACTAAGTACATAAATCCAATTTATGCCAATTTTTCTTACTTTGGAATAATAAAAAAATATGGGAGTTGGATTTTACAACATTCCAAGTGACGATATTTCAATACAAGTGGGTTGATAACAGAAGTGATATTGAAATAGATGAATTGAGATTCTTGGAAGTTGATTTAAGAAAGAAAGGGTACAAATGTGAACTATTTATAATGATATCATAGGAAGTAAAAGTAATTTTTGTTTCAGATCCTGCAAACCAAAAGTGGTTAATTGTTCTGTTATCGACCAAAACCACGGAAGGGGCTGATGAAAATTCAACCGAGGATGACCCTTTCATTGGGACTTTGCAATAATTTCACAATGGTCCCAATGTAGAAAACATTTTTTATATTAGAGTATACCATAATAAAAGAATTTGTATCATCGATAAAGAGGTCAAATCACTTTATCCTTTAAAAAATAAAAATAGAGTTTAATAATCAGGTTACTTTTTGGGTAATATTCATTCTGTCACCTCATGTTACTTTCCTATTTATACTTCATTTATGTACTCTAAACTAAATGTTAAACCAATTCTGAAGATAATTAATTATACACATGATGGTGCTCCCAATCCCAAGGAAAAATAGGTCTCTCAACCTGCTGCTACTCACAGTGTAGAGGAACGGCCTTCTTCATGTGTTGGTGTTCCCATTCCTGAGGGACAATAGGTTTCGCAACCTAATAATGCTCCTAGTGTAGAGGTAAAATGACTATCTACACTTGTTGATTCTACCACTCTAGAGGAACATATTGATGATTTTGATTCTGGGGAAATAGTAGGCAACGAAGGATCGACGACACCGAAAAAACTAGAGTGTCATAGTTTGATGGTGTTAGCAAAAATCATCAAGGAGAAAGTCAAAGGTATCAAATACGAGGTTGGATGTAATGTGTGGGGCCAACATGATAACCCCAACAAGGCCATGTTCAGTAATTATATTGGAATCATCACTTGGAAACATGTGTCAATTGATGTAGATTCATGGCACCATGTTGTTCTTGGGCTTAAGAAACTAATGTGGGAAGAGATTATGGTAACATTATGATATCATTTTTTTATATTACTAAAAAAATTTAAACACTATGTTACTCTTCATTATCCATTGTAGAGTGCATTTATAGTAGATGAATCCCACAAGAAATATGTATTAATGCTTTATGGAAGGATTCACAGAGTATTTCACACAATTATAACAAGAGATCATCTTAAACATGCTGAGGGAAAATAAACCCACACCCACCACTTATCTATGCACAGTTAATAACCTAAGAAGTGTGGGATGCATTTACTGGCCATCATGTAGATGTGTCTTTTCTGGTATAGTATGGATATTAATACGTTGTTTGAAGATATATGTATTCATCACTTTGATTGATAATTCTTTATTTATGAAACAACAACTGAGTGCTGGAAATAAGGAACGAGTAGAAAAACTAGTGTACCCCTACCGTAAAGTAAGGTTGGGGTATTCTTCACTTCAAAAAATTGGTACGTATTTTAGATCTACCATAATACTGTTATGTGGCATGAAAAAACACCATAATTATGTTCCTCTATTTATATACATATTGATGACTCCAGATCCAAATCAC
This sequence comes from Viscum album, assembly GCA_963277665.1. Taxonomy (NCBI): domain Eukaryota; kingdom Viridiplantae; phylum Streptophyta; class Magnoliopsida; order Santalales; family Viscaceae; genus Viscum; species Viscum album. The sequence goes on from OY728123.1 coordinate 812,182,942, forward strand.
TTCCATCCCATGCCATGTGCTATGGAAGGAGGCACATGTAAATAAAGATGGTATGTTAATAGTTGAAAACACACAAAAAGTGGGAGAAACATGTGTAATTATTGCATAATAAAAATTTGTTTTTATTTAAATAAATATTACATAATAATGATCACTTATTTTCTTATATTTTATATTTGACATAGTCATAGGAATCAACAACACATGTACCATATGAACACATACTCTCAGCGACCTTGAAGCGGCCTGAACAGTATGGTCGCATCAAAGGTGTGGGTTTTGGGGTGACACCCTAAACATATTTTGAGAAAAAAATAGGAGGATCAAAGTTAATTAATAAAACAGATGAGAGAAAGAGTATCTACCCTTGAAGAATAATTCTAATGGCAGAGAGATATAATGGCAACTTTAATGGGGAGAATAGAAGAAGAAACTCAAGAATAGCCCCCATGTGGATATCCCACGCCACCCCCACCAGCTATGAGGTAAGAGATTCCCCTCAAAGAGATGTCTTAGCCGAAGTAATCAATGTTCTAATTAATGTTTCAGTGAAATATGAATTAGATAGACACTAACACCTTTCCTATACTGATAATCTATAGGGAGATAATGACTATGATTTATATCTAAAAACACCCACTCATTGCCTTGTAGCAAGGGCTACAATGTTCAATATTCAAAAAGGCATGATACTCAATAGAACACTTCCAAAAGTTCATGTGTGAGTGTCAATTAGTGCAGCTCGTGAGTCAATCATAGAGCTACCTATTTTAATTGATGAGGAATATATTCATACGATCAAAAAATATATTGGAACATTCATCGCAAGTACTTCACATCTTGTAAAAAACATGTAGATAAGGAGGTATTCATTTCCAATTTAATTTTCAAGATAAACCTTTAATAATTAATAGAAAAGGTTTGAACTGATGAATTTTATTACATATGGAAAAAGATAAGGGGATGACACAAAATACCGCCTAAAACCCATTTAAAGGATCAACCAACTAATCAAAGAGAGCTACTAAAAGCACCACTACCCCACATGTTCTATATCTGGAGTTACTATCATTGAATTTTCATGAGGATAAGTTAAATATAGTGGTTATCACGTAATTTAATTTGAAGAAAATATATATGATGATAAATATCAAGAATTAATTGGTGTTGAGAGTGTAAGTGAAATACTCAACTATGATTGGCTAGGTGGATTAGTTATATATGTATACATAAGGGATGTTTTCATGATTTTATTTTCCAAAAGTTGATATTATATGTTAATTATGACTAAATACATTTCATATTTTTGGAATATGTATATATGAAAGTCAATTGAATGGATTTTCCCATGAAAGAAAATTTGGACTCATTAGTCCTCACATATCCTCTATATAACAAAGAAAAATAAAACCCAAAAAAGGATGAAATAGTGGAAGGTCTAATCAAATAATTTTAAAGAAAAATTTTATTTGATATACTATAATCAATTATAGTGATTCAGGGGTAAAACTATACAATATAATTATATCAAATTTATTTTTATTTCTTTCATTACGTATTTCTTTTTGTGTTTTTAGACAGCATTGGATGCTCATTGCGGTAAATCTGGATACTCTAAAGATTTATTTCATGGATTCAATGAATGTATACCCAACAAACCATCTACACATGATGGATTTTTTCAATAATTAATACAGTAAATCCAACATTTTAAAAATAAAAATCAAGTTATATAATTTATATTATCTTTTAAGGAGGATTCGGTTATGATAGGTCAGTGTATGACTATCATGAAAAACAATGAATGAGGATAGGGGCTAAGGATGAGAAAGAAGAAAATTTATATGACTGGATAAGTATTATGGTATATATAATAAGATTTCACTATCTAAATGCATATCAAAACAAATTAATTATTTTACTCAATGTTTTTGTAGTGTCTGAAACAAACCAATGGAAAAGATTGTAGTTATTATGTTTTTAAATTTGTGAAAGATATCATATTCTATGAAAAAACTAGCATCCCTGAAGAGTTATTTTCAAATATAATTACTATTTAATTTAAAAAAATTATTAATACTTTGTGTATTTATATTTTTCCAGTACTACAATGATTGTAGAAGAAACTCATCTTCATAAGACGGTATAGATGTGATCAAAAATGAATAGACAGCATACTTTATAGAAGAATGTACAAAAATAACATAAAGATGTTAATTCCATAGATGTATTGGATTGTTTCATATTTAGGTTCAATTTACTTCTTTTTCATATTACTGACATAAGAATTTTTTTCTTAAACAGGTGGATTCCTTTGTTCAAGTTGGGGCGGTTTTTTTGAAACTGATCATGCTCGTGATAGATTGGACTTTGAGGATACAACTCAGAATTCAATGATAAGGTAATTTTTTTAATATACTATGTTTTTACTAATAATATTATCTTTTCTCTACCCAAATTAAATGTTTGAATACTCATACGAATAAGATCTTCCATAGACTTACTCTCCGTCAAACCGTATCACCCCTGCATTGTTATCATTTATCACTTTCCTTCAAAGGAAGTGGAGGGAACTTGAAGGAAAGTGATAAATGTTAACAATACAATGTTTCCATTTTGAAAAATAAAGCAAATGGAAATCATGGTAATTCATGATGTGGCCTATATGACTCAAAGTGCGTCTTTTTATGTAATTAATTAATATTGTCATCATTTTATCTACTATTTGTAGGTTAATTTCCTTATATGATCATTGATATCTCCCTTGTTTACACTTATTGAGAATCTATGATCACCCTTTCTTATGTTTTATATCCTCAGGTTATTTTTAATGGTTTTATAAATGATATTCCTAAGATGTTTTCTAGTAAATAATAACTTAATGAGAGACTCTTATGAACTACTTCTTTATGTTTCCATGTTTCCAAAAGCATTAGACCTAAAATATTATGGCATGGATCATTATGTTATGTAAGGAATATTAATCTACTAAGATGTGATATCTATGTATGAAATTTTTGGGTCAATATAGTTGGCATCTGAGCAACTAACCTACTCAAAACTGAGCAAAAAGAACAATTGATGGGTATCACTCAAAGTGCCCATTTTTATTTAAAATTAACATTTCTTTTAGTAAAAATAACAAGTGACATAATGAAAAATGACCAAATTCATTTATATTGTTTTGATACTTTAGGAAAATGATCCACAATCCATTTTTGATGTGTAGGAATCAACCATATCTCAACCTAACGCACGATGTGACTAGTATGACTAAAAGTGTCTTTTATCAGTTTAAAATTGACATTTAAGTTCAATACATTCCACACACTGAAAACCAAGAAAACACACTTTGATTGTATAAATAATTTCAGAAATTAATTAATAAGTCATTTTTTACATGTATGAAGTAGTATCATGTCAAACCAATACATGATACAACTAGTATGACTCATAATGCGTGTTTCCAATTTGAAATGACATTTTAGTAAAAAAACTCAATTGACATACTGAAAACTAAGAAAAAACATTTAGATTGTTTGGATACATTAGGAAGGTGATATATAATTCATTTTTTGACTTGGAATCATCCTCACCTCTTTAAAATGCATTATGTGATCGGTATAACTCAGAGTGCCTCTTTTTATTTAAAATTGATATCAATTTTAGTAAAAACAACAAGTGACAAACTAAAAAATTAAGCAAACACATTCATATTGTTTATATATTTTAGGAAAACAATATGTATATATATATATATATATATTGACATGTATGAATTATCCTCACCTAAATATGATGCACATTTTGGTTGGTATCACTCAAAGTGTCTCTTTTTATTTAAAATTGATATTAATTTAATTAAAAACAACAAGTGACATACTAAAAACTGAGAAAACATATTCAGATTATTTTGATACCTTAAGAAAGTGATCCATGAGTCATTTTCGACCTGTGGGAATCATCCGCACCTTAATCTGATGCACGATGTGACCGGTATGACTAAAAGTGTTCGTTATTAGTTTAAAATTGACATTTTTGTACAAAAAGTGTCACTCACTGAAAACCAAGAAAACAAACTCTGATTTTCTTGATAATTTAGGAAAATTATTCAAAAATAATTTTTGACATGTATGAAGCAATTTCACACCAAAATTATGCATGATGCAATTGGTATGACTCATAATTCATTTTTCCAGTTTGAAATGACATTTTTGTAAAAAAAAACAACTAACATAGTGAAAATTGAGCAAACACATTTGGATTGTTTTGATACTTTATTAAAATGATCTATAAGTAATTTTTGACATGTAGGAATCAGACTCACCTCAATACGACACACAGTGTGGTCAGTATAACTCAGAGTATCTTTTTATTTAAAATTGACATCAATTTCAGTAAAAATAACAAGTGACATACTGAAAACCGAGCAAACACATTAGGATACTTTTGATATTTTAGGAAAATTACATATACATCACTTGTGGCATGTAGTAATCATCCAAAACTAAATAAGATGCACGGTGTGGCTGGTATCAATCAAAGTGTCTCTTTTTATTTAAAATTGATATTAATTTAAGTAAAACCAAAAAGTGACTTTCTAAAAACCAAGAAAACTCATTCATATTGTTTTTATACTTTAGGAAAATGATCCATGAGTCATTTGGGACCTTTATGAATCAACCACACCTTAATCATAAACATGGTGTGATTGGTATGACTAAAAGTGTTCGTTATCAGTTTAACATTTCCATTTTAGTTCAAAACATGTCACTCACTAAAAATCAAGAAAACATGATCCAATTGTAGTAAAGTGATTAATAAGTCATTTGTGGTGTGTATGAATTAGTTTCACATCAAACGGATGTATTATGCGACCTTTATGACTCATAATACGTGTTTCCAGTTTGAAATGACATTTTAGTAAAAAAACACAACTGGAATATTGAAAACTTAGAAAACATATTTAGATTATTTTTATACTCTAAGAAAATGATCCATCAATAATTTGTGAAAGTTAGGAATCATCCGTACCTCAATACAAAGTTGTTTGTGGCCAATATAACTCCAAATATGTCATTTTTTAAAATTGACATTAATTTTAGTAAAATAACAAGTGACATTCTCAAAAACAATCAAACACATTTGTATTGTTTTGGTATTTTAGGAAAATGATACATAACAAATTTGTGATGTGTAGTAGTCAACCTCACCTTAGTACGACACACGATGTGATTGGTATGATTTAAAATGCATGTTTCTAGTTTAAAATGACATTTTAGTAAAAAAATTACAACTGGCATATTGAAAACTGAGAAAACACATTCATATTGTTTTGATATTTTAGGAGAATAATATATTAGTCATTTGTGATGTGTAGTAATTATCCACACCTAAATAAAATTCATGGTGTGGTCAGTATAACTCAAAGTTTCTCTTTTTATTTCAAATTAACATTAATTTAAGTAAAAACCACAAGTGACATACTGAAAAATGAACAAACACATTTAGATTATTTTGATACTTTAGGAAAATGATATATTTTTCATTTTTGACAAGTAGGAATTATAATCACCTCAATACGATGCACGGCGTGGCTGTTATAACTCAAAGTTTCTCTTTTTATTTCAAATTGACATTAGTTTAAGTAAAAACAACAAGTGACATACCAAAAACTAAAAAAGCACATTCAGATTGTTTTTGATATTTTAGAAAAATGACTTATTAGTAATTTTTGGCATGTTGGAATCATCTACATCTCAATACGAGGAATGATGTGTATGGTATAACTAAAATGTCTCTTTTTATTTAAAATCAAAATTAATTAAAGTAAAATTAACATGTGGCATACTGAAAACCAGGAAAATTGATTTAGATTATTTTTATACTTTTGTAAAATGATCCATGAGTCAATTGTGATGTGTAGGAGTCAACCGCACCTCAATCTGATGTATGATGTGACCAGTATAACTCTAAATGTGTCATTTTGATTATATATTTACATTTTATTAACGTATTATTTCATATTAATGTTTAATTTATTTATTTATATTATTACTAACATAATATTTGTTTTCTTATATAGGAATAATCTTTTTCTTGGGTTGAGGTGATTTTTTCACCTACTGATACCATTGGCAGATATTTTTTATAGGGGATCACAGACATCAAAATATAAAATATTGATGTTTTAGAATGTTTTTTGGATAATTGTAAATGTAATTATACTTTGAATGGACTAAAGGCCTTCTATTTTTATTAATTTTTGATAATACACATTTTAAGGGTTGAAGGGGGACCCTCAAATGGCCCATAGGCTTCATGACATTGCACGACTCGAAGGTCGCAGAGGAAATCATTCAGACTATAACTACTTGGAACTACTCCTCCCTATCATCTACATCATGATGTCAGCTCTCCACCTTCTCATGGTTGTTCGGCTAGGATTCCCATGCATGCATAGGCTGGTCCAGATAGAAATTTCCATACCCTCTAATTTTTCAAAATCCGTTAGCTCCTCTCTGGTGAATGCTCCTTACTCTTGAATCCTCATCTAGATCATGCTCCTTATAGAGTCTACCTGGTCCATTTAAGCACAATTTCACATGATTCTAAGGCCTTGGGGTGGCTTGAAGTCCTTGTGGTGTCCCGAAGGCCTTGAGGTGGCCCAAAAGACTTATTAGCCTGAAGGACTTAGGTGACCTGAAGGCATTGAATGACTTGAGGACCAAACTAGGGCCTGAAAGTCCAAATAGATGAATAGTTCTAACTCTTATAGTACTGAACAATACCTACTATAGTACCTACTAAAGTTCTGCTATAGTAACCTAGAAAATATTTCTCTGCCCAGATTTGACCTCAGGTGTCTTGGATGCACTTACCGAGTACTCACCAACTGAATAAATACTAGTTTTTTATATATACCATGGGTGGAAATTTTTGTATTCATGATGTAAATTAAATTTATATAGCATTGTTTGAAATTATAGCATTGTTTGAAATTACAGGTTATATATATCATTTGAAATTGTAGGCTTTTTCTTTTGGGTGTGCTGTTATATTAACAACACATTTTAGGTGGATAGGTCTTTATCATCATAGATAAAGGACCCCCTTTATCATCACTGCAATTAATATCACCTTTTTAGTGTTGTTAAAAGCCAATTTCCACACTGTTAAAGGTAATATGTGTATTGATGTAGTTTCTATGATCCATATGTGTATCTCTTTGTTTCTTTCTTCTTGGTAGTATGTTTTATATTTATTATATAATAATAAATCATGGCGGTGGTGTTCTTGATGTTCACATAAGACTAAAAAGTTCTTAAGAATTTAAATACTTTTGGTCTTTACTTTTCTAAAAAAAATTCACTATATATGTTCTATTTTCCATTTATTTACTTATGTTTCATATTTTTTATTCTTATCCCTAAATCACATTACTTTACTAGTCTATTATTTATTTCCTATTAGTTGATGTCCATGCCATTTAGACCAGCTTCCACCCCTCACCAATGTAGAAAATAGTTTTTTAAAACTAGATCTATGATTCAAAAAATTCAGATATCAATTCACGGATGTCAGGTTTCAATTTTTTTCATGGGAGAAGAGAAAATGGGAAATGGGAAGGAGGATGTGGGAGAGGGGGGTTTATAGTGGTTTGATAGTAAGTCACTATCTATGACAACACCTTCTTAAAAATCACAAAAAGAAGGAAATATCTTAGACATTAACATCCCTTCTACTGAAATCCTTCTATAGATTGATAAATTGTTTCCCCTTATACATATTATGATTTATTTTTATTTTTATTATTTGTGTAAAATTTTCCCTTTTCCTTCATCCAGTTCTCATGATGCCTTCCTCATGTTCCATCCCACCACTTCAATGCTTGAGTTTGAGTTTTTTAAGTAATATATGGAAATGATTTGGTTAAAAATTATTTATGGGTATGGATAATTCCAAATACATGAATGTAACTTGTTATTAATTTTAATATTAATTATAATTAATTAAAAAAATAATTTTTTATTAATTACATTATTTTCATAGAAAATATTACTATTATTATTATTTAACAAAGCATGTTAATTATTATTAATTACAACATTAATTATTATTAATTATATTTTTATTTATGACTTATTCCAAATATAATTATTATTAATTACATTATTATTTAGAAATAATTACATTAATAATTTTATTACTATATTACTAAATACTATTAATTATTCATTCCCCTTAATTATATTAATTATTATTATTAACTAATAATGTTTTATTATCAAATATTCATAAAATAATATCATTGATAATATATTATTATTAATCATGTAAATTTATTATATCTATATTAGGTAGAGGAAATTACAAACAAAAAATACACACGTACCTTGACACCCCATGGGTGAAGCCTCATCCCTTCCCATAAGGAATGATAAGTACCCACTGGAATTATTTTATTACATGGAGTGGCTTGAAGGCCCAATTCAAAATTCCTCTAAGTCATAGCTGAGTGTGACCCAGAATCCCATGAAGTAGATTACCCAAAGGACCAATTGAGAAGCTTGTATCATGATAGTCTTTCACTATGCCGCCCCTACCAGTAATCATCACACCATAACACTAGTTTGAGTGCCACGTTGTCCCCTTCCAATAAATGACGCATCGTACTCCCCTTTGTCAAGTCATGGTAGAAAACCCCTCTATCCCACATAAGATATCAATATGGGAAGAGGTTTTGTTGATATGTGTCAACAAAACCATATATCTTTCAATTCACACACCTGATGATGCCTATGTGGTGGCTCCCTGCACTACTTACCATGTTGCGTCAATTCATCTGACTAGTCTCACTATGAAGAATATCATTTGGAAGCGAACCCCTTCATCACACATTATAAATATGAGTGGTTATAAGTCCATTTTATAGGAACCAATGCACCCATCTCTCTTTCAAACCGTCAAACCGACAATACCTATGTGTTTCCACACAACACCGCATGCCCATTGCACCATACAATCATCCTTGTTGCGTCATAATTCCCTTCTTCTTGAAAATTACACTCTTATTCCCATGTTTGATTCCCTAAATTCCCTTTGTCTCAAAATCTATATATCATGGAACAAAATCCCATCTACAGTGAATAATACTACAACGACAGAGCATACAAAATTCTCCACCCCCAGATTTGAACTGAAGTTTCATACAAGATTCTATAGTGAATTTTTATGTCATTATTAATAATATATTATTATTATTATGCTATAAAATTAGTACCCTAGTCTAACATATAAGTTCCTTAAAAGTTTTTATGAATGGTTGTCTTATAAAAGGAACTATTGTGTGATATTTTCATTAATATTTTCTAATTACTTTAATCAAAGTAATATCAAATATAATAATAGTTGAACAGTATTTAAAATTATATACACACATGTACACGAAAATATAAATAGATATATATATATATAATTAAATTAAAATAAATAATAATATATTTTTAAAAAAATATTTTTAAAATAAAATGTGATTTTCTTAAATATCATTCACACAAGATTTGTTAAAAAAATTAAACATATGTAAATGATGTTCACACAAGCCATAATCCACATAAATATTTTACATGAATTACTTTACATAGGATTTAATAAATATTAGAAAATTAATTTTTACTTAACATGTTAAGTTTCTCTTTAAACAAAAATAAACAACTCTTCTTTTATTTATTATTTGGTTTTGATTTAAAAAAAACTATAAAATATAATTAATTTCTTAACAATCATGTATACAAGAATATGGACACATATAATTAATATATAGTTTTGTTAATAAATAAAATTATATAAAATATATATCTTTGTTTGTTAATAGAATATGTAACACCAAAATTCTAGTAACCCAGATCTGATGTTTACTTTATAACATTGGTACAAGATACAAGTGATCTCATAATACATGATCAATATGTTTATTTGTCTTGGTAAACTATATACATACATGATTCCAATATTACATTGGAAAAATAAAAACATTACATAGGAAACATTAGTACACCATGAAATCATTCATAATATCCTTCTTCATATCTTGGGGAAAGAAAAAAAATAAAGGGTGAGTTCATATGCTTAGAAAGGATTATGTACAGATGAATCTATAATGAGTAAATAATACATGATCAATATAAAAGATTGGATAATCAAAACACATTCCATTCAATCAAAAACTTGATTTCAATGAACACTGAGAACTAATGTCAACATAAAAAAATATGGATAATGGAAACTAAATTCTTAATAATGTAAATTATTTATTTTGTACATTCATTATCAAGTCCTCTCAACCAATATATCAAAAATTATACCATCAATCCCTCTTAAAAAATAAATCAATCTTAATCAATGTGTGGGTGTAAACTAGATACCCATATAATATGGAATGCTAGCAATTTTATATCATGATAGTTATTGATGCATTGAGGGGATATCTAAAACTGGGCCCACCTGTTACTTGTAAATCCTATAAATTCCTTATATTTTTAATGATAAATGAAATTCATTCTAAAAAATTCCTTATAAATCAATAATTATTCGTATTGAATCGAGAATAAAGAACATCAATATTTCCCTAGTAAATGAAATAAATTTCTTAAAAAGTTTCCTTTAACTGACACCATATATAAAAATTATATATGGTCAAAACACCATAAATGTAATAAAAATTATTATGAATTCATCCATGATATTAAAAATATGGACATGGGGGAATAAAATAGTGTCCAATGAATAATGTAGAGTGATAGAGAAAATGTTCACAATAAAGTGAATGATCTTAAAACAATGTATAATCTATTATCAGTAAAGGATGATAGAATACCATATATTTATTAAAAATAAAGATTTTATAGTAAAACCAATCCTTTAGAAATAAAATATATGTAATAAATTTAAAAATAACTTACTTGTAACTTTGTGTAATAATAGATTTATAAATCATTTTTCAAAGTTTGTTTCCTTCCTTTAAGAAGATAATACTCTTTTATTCTAAAATTTTTTTAAATAAAAATTCCCAATATATTCAGAAATTTTTTATTTGAAACTAAAATGGAAACTTGTAATGAAATATTCAAATAAAATTGTATTCATGATGGCTAGAAAATTCATTCATATGGTTTATGTTAAAATAAAAATTTCATTCATGCCTTTGGTAAAAAGTTACTCATTTAGAAAATTAAAAGAATATTACTTTAAAAATATTTTATTGAAATTAAAATATGGATAAAAATTTATCTAATAAATCATTAGATAATATTAAAAAAATATTCTTTAAAACACTTTGGATAAAATATATATATGGAATAAAAATAGTTGGAAGGAAAACATTAAAACAATATTTTTAAAATAAAATCTCTTACATGTAACTTACTTATTGATTATCAATAAAATAAGATAGTAAATGGAATATAAAAATGTAAACCCCCAAATAAATAAAGGAAATTAAATCAAATGTTTTTTAAAATTTTAGGTTCATATAATTTCCCAAATTAAATTTGTATATAAACAATCTCAAAATAAAATGAGATTGTAACATAAATCCCTTATCTCAAGTTTGACTTGCCTCATAAGTTATTATAACCTCATGTATAAATAATTATACTTATTATAATTATATAAAATAACCATTTAAATTCTTATAATATCATATATTATCCTCTTATACCATTTCAACACTCGTTCATTAACAATCATTCATTATTATTAACATTTTAGTTGTTAACTACTTTGTTTATCATGTATGTTTCAATTTGGCAGTTATGATCCTTGAATATTGAAATATGTTACATCATATATATAATTTTAATCATTATATCAACATAATATATATTCATTATATGCATATTTATAATAATCCATGAAAGGTGGGCATGAAAAATGAATCACATCAATTCATGGAGGTGGTAGTCTACACGTACACATGAGCGACACAATCATTTTTTAACGGATGGATGGGTAAGAAGATAAATGATATATTATATTTAAAAATTAATATTTATGATATAAATATTATATATATTCATTAGTTATATCTTTAGAACCATCCAATCAAAGTGGTGATGAAAAATGAATTACACCCCTACGTAGAGACGGTAGGTCGTACGTACGCACTAGCGATGTTTTCATTTTAAATTGGATGGAAATGAGGTGGAAAAGGGTTGTAATATAATAATAATAAAATATTAGAATATTAATAATATTTGATTCATTATTTTAGGTAGGTTACATCATATTAATAGGACAGGTATAAGAAGAAAACTTTGAAAGAGTCGGTAAAGATGATTATCTCTTATTCAGACAACCTCATTAGGTTGATGCACAAATCCTTATCAGTATGGTATTATGATATAAATAGTAACTCTATTATATTGTTAGGGATATTATGAAAGTATTTGTGTAGTTATTTACCAAGTTAAGAGGCTCATGAAGTGTCGAGAATAGAGTAAATGTGGTGTCCTTTTATAAGTGAGGGAGAGGACAAACTTGGAATTTTCAAAAGATTAAAATATATTAATGGTTTATTCAAGGAAAATATCTCCAAAATGAATCCTATTTGAATATTATATAATAATGTGACTAAATATGACCATAAATATTATTTAAATAAGCTTTAGGTTATTTTAAAATTTATCATTTTAGTTTTAACCCTTTTAACCCATTTTAACTCTTACTGTGACAACTGGTTTTTTTACGAACATTGCTATTTATAGTGAACAAAAACGAAAGTGTAATCATTAAAAAATTTTAAATTTGTGATTTAAAATATGTAATATATTTTATCAAATTAAAATTATAAGTGGTATTTTAAAAACAAACCTTTAAAATGCGATGGAAAAATGGTTTTATGGAAAAATGCATTTTTATGTATAAAAATTATTTTACAAAAAAAAGTATAACTTGGATAATGATGGAATTAATTGGATTATTTTAATTAAAATTATAATTATTTGTCTTTAAAACTAAACAAAACCCAAAATTAACCTTATAAATACTTTTTTTTAAGAGAAAAACTAAACTATTTTTATTTGAACCAAATCATTACTTTGATTTCCATATTATTAAGCATATATTTCAAAGCTAAACATTATATCTTTATATTAATAATATTAATTCATATATATATATATATATATTATAGAAAAAATATATCATAAACCTTAATGTTATTATAATATCATTATAATATCATAAAAGTAGAAGTTTTGTAAAATCGGTATCTTTCACTGTTTTCTTAAAAAATCAACTATTTCTAAAAAATCTAAAAAATTTATCCTATGATAATTTTTATATAATTAATTTAAAAAATAGATTAATCTATTAAAATTAAATTTAAAACATTTTTATAATTTAGGTTTTAATTACATTCTTAAATAAATCTATGTGCATTGTGTTATAGTTTCTTTAAGAAGAAAAACTTACTTACTATAATTGAATCCCAGGTGTTACATTATTCCATACATAAAAACATTCATCCTATAAATTTATATAATTCCATATTATTAATTTATTTGGATAGTTATTCATAATAACTTCTTCAGGTTCCCACATTTCTTCTTCTATTTTATGATTTCTCTAATTTACTTTCACCTAATGGGTCTTTTGATTCTGTGACACTTGTTCTCTAGTGTTAAGAATCTAAATATGATCTTCATATTAATATAAATCATGTTAAAATTTTATTTCTTTATAGGTGATAATAATTGTTGGGTCTAACATATACTTACTTAATAAATAGATATAGAACACATCATGAACTTTATATATGATTGGTAGAATTTCCAAATGGTAAGCTACAACTCTAATTTTTTATAGAATTTTAAAAGGCATGATGTACCTAAGACTTAGTTTATATTTATTACTGAAACTTATAACACCCTTCCTTGTAGATACCATTAAGAAAACATGATACCCCATGTGAAATTCTAAATCCTTACTTTATTTATTAAGATAGCTCATTTTCTTGTTCTGATACACCTTGACATAACTCTGGACAGTTATTACTTTCACTTTTTTCTCCTTAACATGTTCTGGGAATAAAATACTTATTTTAATAAATTTATCCTAATAATTTTTTGTATGATATATTTTCTCATATAATGCTTCATACGGTGCCATTTGAGCACACAAATGGAATCTATTATTATATGAAAATTCCACCAAAGGTAAATATTGATCACACATATTTGAAAGTCTTGTGAGAATGATCTCAAAATGTATTCTAACGACTAATAGTACTTTTAGATTATCCATTGGTCTAATAATGATAAGAAGTTCCCAAACATAGCTTTATGTCAGGATCCTTCTGAATACTTTTCTATAATTTTGATGTAAACCATGGAACATTATTAGATATAATCAAAATAGGTGCACCATGAATTCTTATAACATCATTAATATAGAGCCTCTTGAGTAACTAAAGAGGTATATCTTCCATTATAGTGAGTAAATGTGCATACTTGTTAAGGTGATCAATAATAACCCATTGAAAACATTCTTTCTTAGAGTATTCAGCAATCTAGTGACAAATTACATAGTAATATCATCTAATTTACACACAAGAATAGTTAGAGTTTTAATGAATCCATTAGGATGTTTTCTCTCATATTTTAACTATCAAAAAACCAAGCATCTTGATACATAGTATGTAATTTTCCATTTCATATTATCCCACTAAAAATGTTCCTTCACATCCTGATACATTTTTGTGCTACCATGGTGTATTGAGATATTTGTGCTATGAGATTCATCTAGTAATTATCTTTTTTCTCGAGCACATATTGAGATATTTGTGCTATGAGATTCATCTAGTAATCATTAATATAAGATCTTTGTAAATTCTCATTTAAGTCAAAATTCTAAGATCTTTCATAATGAATGCATCAGCTACCATATTAGCCTTCCTAGGGTGGTAGTGAAACATAAAATCATAATCCTTGATAACATTTAGCCATATCATTTTCCTTATTTTGAGATATTTATATGAAAATATATATTTCAATATATTTTGATCCATATATATCTCAAATTTTCACCATAGAGATAATGTCTCCATAGCTTCAAGGAAAACATTACACCTGTCAACTCAAGAACATGGGTCAGATATTTTTGTTCATGGATATTTAAATACCTTGATGCATAGGAATCAACTATATCATTATATATAAGGAAACATCCAAGTCCCTTTGATGCATCACTATATATCACAAATCTATCCCATCTTGATGTTATGGTTAATATATGTGAATTGAAAAATATCCACTTTAATTCATCAAAACATTATTTATATTCTTTATATCATATGAACTTAACCCCTTTTTGTTTCAACTTGGTTAATGGGTTAGATAATTGATAATTTTTTTGAATAAATTATCAATAGTAACTTGATAATCCAGGGAAACTATGTACCTCATTTATATTTTTTGTTATTTTTCATCCCATAACTACATTTTTATTTAAAGTATCAACTGATATTATATCCTTATAGTCAACATGGCTAAGAAAAGAAACTTCCTGAATTCATAATTCACATTTTTTAAATTTTCTATATAACTCCTTTTATCTAAGATACTTAATAATGATTTAAAAATGAATCTTATGTTCATAATTTATTTTAAGGAATATTAAGATATAATCAATAAATACCATATCTAAATTATTATGATAATACTTAAATACTTTATCCATTATATCCATAAAAATAAAGGGTTAATTATTCAATCCAAAGGGAATTACTATAAGTTAATAATGTATATACCTCATTTGAAATTTCATCTTTAGAATATCTTCCTTATTTACTCACAGTTGATTATACCTAGAATGAAGATCAATATTTGAAAAATATTTTACTTCTTGAAGTTGATAAAATAATTCATCAATGTAGGTTAGAGGATAATTTTTATTTATGGAAATGGAATTAATTTCTCTATAATATATGCACATCCTTATATGACCATATTTCTTCTTAACAAAAAAAACAATGGCTCCCCATTATAAAGCACTATGAAATTTAATTCCCTTATCACAAAACACCTAAAATTGTTTATTTAATTACACTAATTCCATTATGGTCATCCTATAAGGAGTCTCATATATATGTTTTTCATCAAGGATGAGATCAATATAAAATTCAACTTCATACTCTGGTGGATTTTCATGTAGTTATTTAGAAAAAACATCAATATATTCTTTCACAGTAGGTACATATTGTATACTAAGGATAAATTTACCACACATAGATTATGTATCCTCTTATTCTTTAAGAATTTCATAATTAAGTGCACTATATTTGGATCTATACATGATTCAGATGATGTAGTACCCCCTCTGGGGATAATGGATTCCACATATCTATCATGAATCATATTCTACTTCTCTTGGAAATCAAATTTTTCATTATAATTCGAAAGACAATCTGTACCAAGGATTATATGAAATTCAACCATAGGAATAATAATCAATTTTATAAATAGGGAATGTCTATAAATCATAATGGGAACCGATTGTTACATCTTTGATGTAATAATATTTCCAATAGGAGTATTGATTGAAAACTCACTTCTTAGGGTGATAAAAATATATAATTTTCTTGGAAAACAAGAAATATATTAAAGAGTTTGAAGATCCAGAATCAAATTAATCATCATCTAAATTTAATGCTATGATCAAATTACTTTCCACTATATCTTTAGGAACTTCAGACTTATCTTTAGTAATTTCATAAGCTTGGACTTATCCCATTGGCCTCTTCCGTGGGAGGTTCCCTTGATGCTTGGTACATTAGTTTGAATAATACACCATCTCTTTATGATTGAAGAACTAGATATTAGTGTTTTATTTATTTACCTAATATTTAAGATCCTTATGGACCCTTTATCTAAAATTGAAATAAACTCATGTTCCCATTAAGAAAGTTCCTGGATGTTTCTTTAAAAAATTATCACATGTTATAAATACCATCCTCCCTTTTTTCTTCTTTGACACATTTATTTTTCCTTGGTTCTCAACCAACCTATTATTTTCTTGATTTCCCTGGAAGATATAAAACATATAAAATTATTTCTCTGTCTTGAAGGAACCTGATATTATATCATCATAAGAGTAAAATTTTTTAGAAACTAATTCCCTCTAGAGAGAAAACTTATTCCCATAAAAGAAATGGAAAATCTTACTTTTTAGATTACATATATAGTCCAAAACAGTAATGGATAATCTTAAAAAGTTTTCTTAATACTATGAAATAATTTATTATTCCTTATAATTTAAAGTGAGGAACCCCCTCCCCATTTTAGATTGTTTTTCTCAAGGAAATGATTTCTCAAATAATATCACTTTAAAATTTCTCTATTCCATACTTTCTATTTCATTAACCTCTTTAGTGTTCTAAATCAATGATTACAATTGATCAATATATCCATTAAGAAAATACAATGCTAAAATAACCTTTTCACTTTCATTACTTCCCAAATCCAGGAATATCATATCAAGGGACTTAATCCATTATTCAGTAACCAATGGATTATTAGTTTGATTAAAATATAGAGGCTTTGTTCACATAAAGAGATCCAATATAGGTGAATCATATTGTGGACCAACAATTTGCTCTATATAGTAAAGGTTATTCATTATATCTCAAGTGAGATACCCTAATATGTTCATGATCTACTCAATTTCAACATCATCTATATTGGATTGCTCATCAGGGAAATCCCTATATTGATGACATGCTTTAATTCCATTTATTACACTAGTAACCATCTCTAAAAAATGGAACACACAGATTTATCTCATATTCATCATGAATATTGAGCCATAAATTAAAAATCTCTATAATGGTAAGTGCTCTCAAATACCCAAAGGGATTTATCGTAATTCTCAAGTTAGATTTGTTTATTTAAAATAAATTTACCAATGTTCCTAATAAACATCCTCTGATACCAATTGTAACACCCCGATTCTATTAACCAGAGTTGGTGTTTACTTTATTACAACAGTATAAGATACAAGGATCCCACCATACATGATTGATCATTTTATAATTATAGGTAAAATAGATACATACATAATTACCATATTATATTGGAAATATAAAAATTTAGTATAAGAAACATTAATGTATCTTTGAAATCATTTATAATATCCTACTTCATATCATGGGGAAAGGAAAACAAATAAAGGGTGAACACATAATCTCAATAAGGGTGATGTATAGGTAAATTAAGCATAATTAATATGGCATAGTGGATAATAAAAACACATTCTATTCAATCAACAAACTGAATTAAATAAACATTTTTGGCTAATATCAACATAGAAAACACATGGATAATGGAAAACGAATTCTTAATAAATGAGATTCATAATTCTGTAACTTCATGATCAAGACCTCTTAACTAATATATCATGATTCTTACCATCAAGTAATCTCAACTAGGATATCATTCTCAATAAATTGTTAGGTGTAAATCAAATACCCATATAATATGTCAGGAATATTGTTTTGTCTCAAGAGACCCATCGATGCATCGAGGGGATATATATGTAGTACCCACCTTTCACTTTAAAATCCTATGAATTCCTCATATTTTTAATGATCAATACAATTTATTTGAAAAAAAATTATAAATAAAAAAATGTCTATATTGAACTGAGAATATGAAACATTAATATTTCCCTATAATTGAGAAGACTT
This sequence comes from Viscum album, assembly GCA_963277665.1. Taxonomy (NCBI): domain Eukaryota; kingdom Viridiplantae; phylum Streptophyta; class Magnoliopsida; order Santalales; family Viscaceae; genus Viscum; species Viscum album. Next base: position 812,201,687 of record OY728123.1, read on the forward strand.
TCTTAATAAGATTATTTCAAATGATACCATATATAGAAATTGAATACAATTGAAATATAATCAAATTAATAGTTTTGGTTATTAATTCATCAAGGATATTAGAAAATATGGACATAAAGGGAGAAAGTAGTGTCTCATGAATAATGGAGAGTGATAGAGAACTTGATCACAACAAAGTGAATGATATCAAAATAATGTACAATACATTATCAGTAATGGATGATAAGATTCAATAAATTCATCTAAAATTAAGTTTTTATAGTAAAACCAATCCTTTAGAATTAAAATATAAGAAATAAATTTAAAAATAACTTCCTTGTAACTTCATGTAAGAATGGAGTTATAAATCACTTTTCAAAATTCTTTTCATTCATTTAAGAAAATAATACCCTTTTCTTTTGATATTTTTTTAAATTAAAATTACCAAAATATGGAGAAAAGTTTTTATTTTAAAATAACCACCAAAACTTATAAATTAATCTTCAAAGAAAATATTATTCATGATGGTGGGAAAATTCATTCATGTGGTATATATTAGCTCAAATATTCAGTTTACACATTTGGTAAAAAGCTTCTCGTTTAGAAAATGAATAGAAGATTCCTTTTAAAATATTTTATAAAAATTATAAAATTGGTGAAAATCACTTTAATATATCTTATGATAATATAAAAAACATTCTTACAAACATTTTAAAGAAAATATGGACATGGAAGAAAAAGATTTGGAATGAAAACATCAAAATAATATTTTTAAAAGAAAGTCCCTTACATTTAACGTAATTATTAATTGTTGATCTAAAAAGGGAATAAATGGAATATAAAATTTTAAACTTCAAAATAATTAGAGGAAAAATTTATATGGGGTTTAAAATATTATTATCCTATAATCTCCCAATGGAAAACTAAATATGAACAATCCCAAAATAAAATGAGATTGTAACAGAAATCCATTACCTTAAGTTCAACTTGCCTCGTAAGTGATTTTAACCTCTTGTATAATAATTTATATTTATTATAATTATATAACATTTACATAGATATACTTATAATGTGATATATGATCCACTTATAACATTTTAATGCCCATTCATTAACAATATTCTATTGTCATCATTCTTTTTTGTGTTAACTACTTCATTTTTCATTTATGATTTGATTTGGAGTTTATGGTTCTTGAATATTGAACATGGTTTCATCATATACATAATTTTAATAATGATATAAAAAATCAAATATAATCATTATATATATATATATTTAAAATCATCCATTAAATGTGGACACAAAAAATGAATCAACTAGCTTCGTGGATGTTGTAGTCCACACATATGCATGAGAGATTTTATCATTTTTTAGCGGATGGAAGTGTAAGATGATAAATGATATATTATATTTCACTCTATGATTACAGAAGTTGAACTAGGATTATCCTATAATGAAGGTTCATTATGTCTCGGTGATGCCATGGTGAAAGCATCACTTCTAGATCTGAGTCACGATAATCAGACCATCGTTTGCCGGAATGGAGGATTTATTGATCTACAGTATACTTCGAGGGTGGTTCCCTCATCCAATTTTCATGATGTATGTAGATCTTTGATTCTATATTCTGTTTCCTTGGATCATGTGAATAGGGTAAATGGTGTGATATTTCCTGATTCGCTGCTTATGATTTGTGAATCTGTGGATTGTGATTCCAAATCCGAGTTGGACAATAGGGCTAGCATCATTAATCATGTGGATAGAGCTGTGTGGGATCTGGCTTTGACTAGGTCACATATATAGTCTGAACTAAAGAGGGGTTTGTTGAAGAGTTTGGACTCTGATTCCATGCTTTCTAATCCTCACACGGTGAATTTGAAGGATGTTTCTATGGTACAAAATGGCATTGCAAAGGACATGAGTGGCTGAGTGGACTCTCCTACATTTGCGCCACTATCTTCTCCATTCATTGACTCCCAATCAAGTAATATTATTCAAAAGGGGTTAGTGGCTAATGTTGATGTCAGTCCTGATATATTTGATGAGAGGATTTCAATTGTAAATAATTCTCTAATTGCGTGTCTTATTTTAGATAAGGGTGAGAAGTCCTAGAAGTTTGATGGTCGAGTCAGACAGATCTCGTTTTTTGTGGGGTTCCTCTCATTTGAGTTGTGCTTCTCTAGTTCATGGATTCTTCCATTGAATTTTCCCATATAATTATTTCAAAATACTTGCATGGAGCATTGGGTCCCTATATTTGAAACCTGAATGGGTTTATCTTCATGAATGGTCACTTTATTTCAATTACTCTCGTGCAAGGAATGATATTTCTTAGGTCTGGGTCCATTTGCATGGGCTTAATTAGGTCCTTTGGAATGAAAATATTCTTCATGAAATTGGCATGGAAATTGGGTCTCCAATTCACCTTGACAAGGAAACTGTGGTTGTTCGATTTGGAAATTTTTCTAGAATGTTAGTGGAGGTTGATTTGAGCTACACTTTTATTGATAAAGTAAATCTTTACACTTCGAATGATAATATCCATATTGATGTTGAGTATGAAAGGAATCCTCTTTTTTTATAATGAATGCATGGTTGTTGGGAACTCGTTGGAGTTGTGTCGAAGGAAGATCTATTTTGAGAGATGTGGGATTAAGGGTCATCTAGCTACTCTTTGTTGAAGGAAACTTGAGCGGAAGCATGTGGATTTGTCAAAGTATCTTGATCATGATAGAGATGCTCTCAAAAAATCATATTCCACTCAGGTTGAGATGTTGGATTCTGTTAAATCTATTTCTCATGTGAATAATTTGAATGGAAAATGACTAATGGTGGATAATTTCCTAATGATTGGTCCCTCTAATGCTTAGGATGATTTTACAATGAGATTACATCTAAGGATGGTCGTGGTGTTACTCCTACTGTGTTAGTTGAGACTAAGAATACTCCTAGCCTCTCTATTGCTGGATCCCCTACTTGAACTGACCCTCCAAATATAAGCATGAATGATAGTCCTGTTGTAGGCTTGATATGTGATGAGACTATTGAGTTGGATCCTAAATCTGGGTCTCCTCAAAATATTGATTGTCATCAGAAAATTCAAAATCTTTTGATCTCCTCTAAGATTTCTAGGAAGTGGGGTGACGTCTATGAGGTGGAAGAGACAGCGACGAGTTGTGGCGGTCCTATCACTTTCAAAGATTCACTCCTTTTTAGGAAAGGGAAGTTTTATGATTGTTTAGCATTCACTAATGCTACCTCGAAGAGAAGGCCAATGAAGTACTATTCTAATACACCTTTCACTACGTCTACATGATATTCTAAGATTTAGGAATGTTCAATTCTGATTTTCTTAATATCCTCAATTAGGGTAAGTCCTAATCTGAATGGGAAACTTTTGATGACTCTGATTATGGGAATGTCGTGTCTTATTATGATATGTAATGTTGTGTTTGACAGATGAGGGAAAGTTCCTTTGTTTGACCTCACCCGTCTCCTCTGTACCTTTTTCTTTTATTTAATAAATAGTCAGAAGCTTTTCTTTTGGTTGGACTTGCTTCTAGATTCAATATTTTAGTATGGGTAAAATATATTTATATGAAGTATAATGAGAAAGAAACTTTGATAGAGTCAGTAAAGATGATGACCTCTTCTTAGGAAAACCTCCTTAGGATTATCCCTAAAGCCTTCTTATAATGGTATTGTGATCAAACTACAACTTAAATGATGTGGGGAGGGATATTAGGAATTTATTTGGGAAGGTATTGGATGAGACAAGAGTCTCTTGAAGCATGGAGAAGAGATAAAAGTTAGTGTCTTTTTATAAGTGAGTGAGAGGACACACATGGATTTTTTCAAAACGATAAAATATATTAATGTATTGATCAATAAAAATTTATCCCAAGGGACTCATATTTTAATATAATATGATATAGGTTTTAAATATTATCAGATAATAGGATTTAGAAAAAAAATTAGGTCATTTTAACACATATTATTTTAGTTTAACCCTTTTAACCCATTTGAGCTCTCACCATGCTAATTGAATTGTTAACCAAAGTTATTATTCATAAAGATAAAAAATGAAAGTTTCCTCAATACCAAATTTTTAAATTATGATTCTAAATATCGATTCCATTTTATCAAATTTAATTTCTATAACTGGAAGAAAATAATTGAAAAACAAACCCGCAAAACGCAACTAAAAACATTTTTCCAGAAAAATAGATTTTTAAGCATAAAAATGATGTAAACAAAAATAAAGATTAAATGTGATTAAAATGGGATTAATTGGACTGTGTTAAATAAACTGAGATATATTTTTCTTTAAAAATAATACAAAACTAAAATGAACCATTTAAATACTTGATTAAAAGAGAATAACTAAAAACAATTTTTATTTAAACAAGACCATTAATTAGATTTCCAAAATGTTAAGCATATATTTCTAAGTTCAAAATTATATTTTAATATGTATTATATTAATTCATAAATATATATTTGGTCTATAAAAAATATTTCATAAATGGTAAATTTATTCTTATAGCATTATAATTTCATAAAATTGATAGTTTTGTAAATTTGTTGTTTTTCACTATTTACCTAGAAAGTTATATATTTTTGAAAAATATAAAAAATTAATCCTAATATATTATTAACATAATGAATTAAAAATGAAATTAATTTATTCAATTTAAATTTATAAAATTTTATAATTTATGTTTTAATTACATTCTTGATAGAAGTTATGTGTATTATGTTATAGTTTCTTTATGAAGAATACCTTACTATAATTGAATATCGAGTGTTATATAAAATGTATTTTCTTTTAATATATTGTTTTATTGATATATATATTTATATATAAGACATATTTTTTTTGTTATTTTTCAAAAATAAATTTTATGTGTTGTGTGTTTTATATATTATTAATTTTATTTGATCTATGGATTAAATGTTTTTTATTTTATATATTATTCTATATAAATTATTTTTTTATTAAATATTTCAAATATTTTTTGTTATATATGTTTTATATGTGTGTGTATGTGTGTGTTTTAATATGAGTTATAATTGTTTTATAAGGGGTATGTTTTTGGTTATTTTATGTGTGGTTTATATGTTTTTTTTGTATACATAAGTGTGAAAATATATACATATGTAATTATATGTTCTATTTATACTACAAAAAACAAGGATTACAAAGAAAATATACATGTGTGTGCTTATATGCTTATACATTTTTTCATGGATATATGCCAATATGTTATGTTTAAACACACACAAAATATACATATATACTCTCTCTATATATAACACACACACGTTACTATTATAGATTCCCCTATATTAAGAGGTGGTCATTAATTGTTCTAAAAAATAACTGATAAATGGTAAACATTTATTAGCACTAAACAAAAGTACTTATAAAGTTTACTTTGATCAGTGCTTAAAAGAGCACTCATTGTAGCGACCTGACCCTAGAAAGCCCAGAGTCGGTGTCTACAACCATTAAAATGGCATGATTACAAGGAATCAAATCTGGTAGGAATGATCAGTTTAGTAGTCTTGGTAAACCAGATACATACATGAGACTTGTATTATAAATGAATACACTAATAACAACATATTTTTTTCATTCAAAAGTAATAACTTTATTCCAACTAGTATATCCCTGCATATATTTCATAGTACACTTCTTGGATTCTTGGGGAAAGGAAACATAATAAGGGTGAGCTCAAATTCTTAGTAAGGGTAAGTATATTAGAAGAAATAATGAATCAATGAGAATAATAATTATGACATAGTAAATAACTGAAAACACATACCATGTAATAAAAAAATGAGAAGGAAGTGAACAGAGAATATGGAAAAATAAATAACTAAAAACACATGACATTAAATAAATGAAATGGGAATGAAATTAATCCACAAATATGTCAATGAAAAAATATCTTTGATGAATAATAATTGAAACTAAATGAGGGAAATTCTTAATTATTAGATGTCATGTCTCAGGCACATGTAAACCTATACCATCAATATCATTCAAAAGACTATTTAAAACTTTAGGTATAAATCCATTTGTTTTTCACAAATAATTTGTCTCTTGAGAACCTATAATTGCATCGAGGGGCTATATAAATTTCGGGCCCACCCATTATCACTTGTCCAAAGCATTCCTCATATCGAATAATCTAAATAAATAATATGCCTGATCAAATATCCATATTGAATAAAGAATACATATTTAAAAATATTTACCCAAATGATAAAATAAATGTCAAAGTAGAAATTGTATGTAAAACAGTATATAATTTAAATAATATTAATATCCATAATAAACGATATGGATAATTAGGAGAAATTCTATGTCAAATAATCATGGGAAATTGAATATTTCAAGTGGAAAAAAATGTTTAAAGGAAATGAATAACAATATTATCCTTGAAAAAATTAATCATAAACCATATAGAGGAAGAATAAGGATGGTATAAATACAATATATCCAAATTGGAGTAAAAAATAAAGGTTTTTTATTGTTTATGAATATAAAAACTATAAAAATATATTTTTTTTAAATATTTTTGAGCAAAATATCTTTTTGTTTTGAAAAACCATTTCCATGAAAATAAATTTTGAAAAACAATTCATTAAAAAGTAACCTTTTAAATATGAAAAGTAATCTTTAAATAAATGAATGAGGGTAAATCTATTCATGTTGTACAAGGTAAAAATAATATTCCTTTTGCATGGTAAAAAAGTTTAAAAAAATCCTTATTTGGAAAGTGACAAGAATATTCTTTTAAAAACATTAGTAAAAGACAAAAATAGTAAAAATGTCTTTAATAAATAATTTTTGAAAGTTTAAAAACATTTTTTGAGAACATTTTTATACAAATAGGGATTTTATAAGAAGAAAATTTATCCAACTAAATAGAGAAATGAATTCAAGTTTTCTTAAAAACATTTTCTAAAACACTTTGAGTACCAAAGAGTGAAAAATTAGTACTAATAATTGAAAAAGGTCATGAATAACCAGAGGATCATAAAATTAAATGGTTTATTAAACAATTTACATATAATTTCCTCTAATGTATATACCTTTGAAATATCATTAAAATTATTCTTAGGGAAAATAATCTTTAAACATTCTAAAGTGTCCCATATCACTTTGAAACATTTTAAATCATAAGCCTCATGAAGGAATAAAATTAAATTGAAGTTTTAAATACCATGAATATAGAAGTATTAATGATATAATATACCAAAATTGGTAGTATATACACCCCATAAAATAATTAAGTGGTGTATATTAAATTTATCTCACAGTTGTAAAAAGTGAGTTGAAAATCTTTACCTTGAGTCTGACTTGTCTTGTGTGTCTTTATATTACTAAATAATAAACTTATGTTAATTATTTATTTATTTTATAAAAAATTTAATCTTTATCATTACTTTCATTTCACTTTTTACCATGTTTTATATAACTATTTAAACAATTAAGTTTACATTGAGTGTTTTGACCAAATTTGGTTTATGTGTCAAAGGAAACTTTGGTAGGTCAACTATTGTCAAAGGGGTTATTATATAACATATACAGAATAATAATAATGAAATAATTATCATATATATACATAAATTATACTCTTAAAACTGATCATTAAATATGGTTATGAAAAACAACTAATGTTATAGTTATGGAGACGGTAGGTCGTACGTATGCTTGAGTAACATTCCCATTTTTCAACGATCATTATAGAAAAAATGTATGTAACATTAATATTTAAAGAATGATAATTATATCATAAATAAGATATCATCATATATACTTATATATATAATTCATGTTATGTAAAAGGAATCACATTGTGTTAAGAAGGTGGTAGTCCACACGTCCACGACCGACATTATCACTTTTTACTGTGTAAAAAGGGTAATAAAGGAAATGATATATTATATTTACAGAAAGGTAATTATGTAATTATTATAATATATATGTTTTTGTGTAATTTATATTTAATTTAAATCATAATTTATATATTCCATGTATTGTGTGAACGAATCACATCACTTTTAGGAGGCATTAGTGCACACTTCAACAAATGATGTTATCGTATTTATAAAAAATGGAAGGCATAAAGGTATGCTCTATGTAAAAAATAAATAATCATAAGGAAATTAAAATTTTCATACATAAAATATATAAATATTGTTTCCATCATAATTATTACCATTAGAGGTGGTAAAGGAATAATAAATAATCATTATTTCGGGTGATGATAATTCATCATACACATAAACAGTAAGTCCATTAACCATTAGATGGATGTGTGTGTAAGTGTAGGTAAAAACCATAACATAACAACATATCAGTATATTTATGATAATTTTATTTGTTGAATAATCATGGAATAAGGATAAATTGTGGAGTGGAGAAAGAAATAAAACTAAAGAGTCTGGGGAAGGATGTTACCTCTTAGTCGGGTAACTCCTTTTGGTTTGCACCAAATGGATTCCATGGATATATTTATACACAAGGGGATAATTATAGGATGAGTGGAGGGGTGTTTAAGATATATTTGGGTAGATATTGGTCAATCCAAAGTGTTTTGATATATGGGAGGAAGTGGGAGGGGCGAGTGCCTTTTTATAGTGGAGAGCAGTGGCACGCTTATAAATTTTTGGAAAGGGAATTCCACCCACGTTTTTACCATGAAAAGTGGCTATAATAATTGAACAAATCATATATAAGGTATTATAGGGTCTAAATATGTCCATTAAATGTCTTTTTGACAAGTTTATAGGTCATTTATCTTAAGTTTAATATTTTTTCAATTGTTAATCTTAATTTCACCTTAATCATTATATTTAATTTTAATTTCTTTCACTAATATTTTTGGTCGAACACTAATTTTACCATATTATAAATTATAAATTTTTATAATTCAAAATATTTAATCCATTTTTCCAAATTACAATCACATAAGTGGAAGATATTGATTTAAATTTAATCCCTCGGACGGGACGATAATACTAGTTTTTAAAGTTAAAACATTCAAAAGTTTGATAAGTTTTCATATCCAATTTCAAATTGAATTTGATTAAAATTAAATATATTGGATTGATTAATAAAAAATTATCTCATTTAAATTTAAAACTAATTAAAAATATAATTTAACATTATAAATAAATTAGACAAAAAATCAGTTTTGAATTAAAATTTAGTATTTTTCAGTATTCATCAAAAAATGCAATATTTCAGAAAAATATCAAAAAATCACCATAAACTATTTTTTATATTTATATTTAAAATATAAAGTTTATTTTGACATATTAAATCTATAAAAGTTCTAAAAATTGGATTTAAAATAGTTTTTTCATTAAAAGTTGGTAAAAGTGCCTTAATAAAAATATAGTTTTTTATGTGTAATGTTGGGTTCGTTCCTATAATATGCCTATAAAATATATTGGATGAATATAAAAAATATTTTATTGAATATAATATATATATATATATATATATTACATTAATATCACTCAATAATTTTAATTAATTTAATTTATTTGGGAAAAATAGTTGTGTGAGCCTAAAATAGTTTTTAATAAAAATATTCCCTTTATATTCAATTGGTTATTATATTAATTTATAATTAATTTGTAACCAATGAATAAATTGTATATTTTTTTAAACCATATATCTTATAATTTTATTTAATCCTATTCATAACTATTAATTTAACAGATATGTAATATCTTATTATATTAAATAATAATGTTTTAATAATATATTGTTGTTTGATAAAACTCAGTCTTGCATATAAAACAAGTCATTGAAGAAACTCATTGTTGAATGCAACACACACTAACTCAACATCACAGTCATTACAAGATATATCATGGATTAATTTTATTTAAAATAGTAAATATATTATAAAGTCTTAGGATATTATATTCCCTTACGTGCTTGGTGTTACGTGTCATGCACGTTATCAAATAAAATGTTCTTACTTCATAATTTTGGGGGGTTACATTCTCCCCACATTAAATTAATTTCCTCCTAGAAATTTAAACTTGATCTGGTTAATATATTGTTTGATATTTCCTATGTTTAAATCCCACATCATGATAAGGGTTTGTAAAATATCCTCTAGAAAAGAGATAATAGGAATTAAAAAGGTCACACAAACTAACATATGACTAGATCTCTAAGTATGAGAACATTATTGGAAAGTAGAGATACATTCTTAGAGAAAAGGATAAATATTTATAGGGAGAGATTGAGTTTCACAATCACAAACAAGTGAATAATTAATAAAATTTTGAGGGCCTCAAATCTATAAATTTGTGTTGATTTAGAAGGACATAGGTTCAAAAAAATTGAGGTATTAGGACAGAATTTTTTTAATATCCATTTCTTCATGTTGAGAAATTCCTTTACTATCTAATAATATAAGGAAATTTGCTTACATGATATGATTTAATTTCATATGAATAATTCCATCTTTTGGTGGTGCTTTTATCGAATTCAAATTCATCCCTTACTTCAAGAAATGTATATCCAAAAATTAAATTTGAAGCCTAAAGCACTAAAATACACTTTTAAAAGATCATAAGTCCCATAAAAATGTGACATGTATAACTATTTGTATCTAACTATTCTCCAAACTCAATATGGTTAATACATTAAACTCTAAACTTAGAAAGTAACACTACTGGTTCATCATTAATATATATTCATCAAATTTTTGAACTAAAAATAATGAAATATTAATAAGGACATTGTGTAGTACAATGGTAGGTGTGAAACCCTTATCATCCTTTGGTCATGGGTTCAAGCCCTGTGGCCTTTCCGGACTTAATGGGTTGTCACCCGACACACATGTTGTCCTTTTCAAAAACCATATTCATATAATTTCCAAAATAAATATGATGGAAATACTTGAAATTTAATCATTAAATAGCCTTTAGTTTTAAATAAAACCCTAATACATAAATTCCACATCTATTTATTTCCACATAGGTCCTTCCTTGGTCTAGGGTTTATCCAAAATATCATTTTTAGTATTCTAAAATCGTGACATCTTATCTTAAATATAAAACACATTAGGTTTAACCTAGGTCATTAATTTTCATTATCTATTAAAACCCTTCATAATGGTTTATAAATAAAATATGAATTATCCTAAGATTACCCCCCAAGAGTTCCAAACCAGGAGCGCAGTAAGACCCATTATCAGATACCAGGTTACATCGAGTCAGGCCTAACACACATTGTCAAAGTTGTTACTCCTAGGTACATCTATGTTAGAACCATAATCACTTTTAGTATCCAAACAATTATGTATTGGTAGAAAGACCCACATAATATCTACCTTACCAAAATTCTAGGATTTTATTCTATAATTATCCCAAAATTCCACCTTAGGCCGATGTTCTCTAATCAATTTTTTCTTTAATCTAGATCCCAAGGTTTCTACTAAACTTCTTTTGATACCAAATGTAGTGACTCGAACCTAGAAATCCCAAAGCTGGTGTCTACTACCATTAAATTGTTGTGATTACAAGGAATCAAATCCCAAAAAACTGATTAGTTTAATAGTCTTGGTAAACTAGATACATACATGAGTCTTGTATTACAAATGAATACTCTAATTAAAACATATTTTTTTAAAGGTAATAACTTTATTCTATATAGTATATCCCTACATATCTTTCATAGTATTCTTCTTTGATTCCTAGGGAAAAGAAAAATAATAAGGGTGAGCTCAAATTCTCATTAAGGTTAAGTACAGTGGAAGAAATAATGAATCTATGAGAATAATAATTATGAAAGGGTAAATAATTGAACACACATATCATATAATCAACAAATTCATAAGCAAGTGCACAAACAATATGGAAAGGTAAATAACTGAAAACACATTCTATTTAATCAATGAAATGAGAATGAAATACATCCAGATATATTTCGATGCAAAATCTCATGGATGAATAATAACTAAAATAAAATGAAGTAAATGATTAATTGTTGGATGTCATGTATCAGGAATATGAAAACCTATACCCTCAAGACCTTCCACAATATGGTTTAAAACTAAAGGTAGAAACCCATTTAATTTGTGAAACTAATTATTCTCATGAGAACCTTTCAGTGCATCGAGTGACTATACAAAGTCCAGACCCCACCCATCATTGCATGTACAAAGAATTCCTCATAAATAATAATCAAAATAAATAATATGCCTTATCAAATATTAATATTGAATAAAGAATATAGATTTATCATTATTCCAAAAATAATCAAATAACATTCAAAGTAGATACCGTAGGTAAAATGGTATACGATTTAGGCAATAATAATATCCATTATAAATTATATGGATAATTAAGGGAAATTCAATGTCAAATGATCATAGGAAATTAAATATTTCAAGTGGAATAAAAGGAATCAAGGGAATGAATGTCAATACTATCCTTAGAAAAATTAATCATAAACCATCCAGAGGAATAATAAGGATGTTATCAATACAATATATCCCAATTGTAATAAAAATAAAGGGTTTTTTTCATTAATGAATATAAATACTATAAAACGATCTTTTAAAAAAATTCTTGAAGAAACATCCTTTTTTGAAAAACATTTTGAAAAAAAAATTATTTGAAAATAACTTTTTAAAAAAATTTCTTTAAAAAGAAACATTTTAAAAATTCTATGTAACCTTCAAATAAATGATGGTGGATAAATCCTTACATGTTGTACCTGGTAAAAAGAACATTCCTTTTTCACTGTAAAAAGGTTAGAAAATGTATTGTTTAGAAAATGACAAGAATATTCCATTAAAAACATTAGTTAAAGAAGTAAAGGGTAAAAAATTATTTAATAAATAATTATGGAATGGTTAAAAATATTTTTTGAAATTTTGTTTAGAAAACAAGTATTTATTAAGAAAACATTTTCTTTAACTAAAAAGAGAAATGAAGTCGGGTTTTCTTAAAAACATTTTCTAAAACACATTGAGTACAAAAGAGAGTAAAATTGGTACTAATACTTGAAAAAGGTCATTAATTTTCATAGTAGAGTAAAATTAAAGGTTGAATTGAAAAATGGTCATATAATTTCATTTAATGGAAATACCTTTGAAAGATTGTAAAAATATTTTTTAGAAAAATAATCTTTAATCATTCCAAAGTGTCCCATACCACTTTGAAATATTTTAAATCATAAGAATAATAAAGTAATGGAATTAAATGAACATTTTAAAACCCATTAATATAAAATTATTAATTATATAATACATCAAAATGGATATTAGATACACCACACAAAATAAGTAAGTGGTGTATATGATATTTATCTCACATTTGTAAAAAGTGAGATGAAAACCCCTTACCTTGAGTCTGAATTATCTCATGTGTTATTTCTAAATAATAAAAAAAATTAATTATTTAATTGATTTATAAATTTTTTTATTTTTATCATTACTTTAATTTCACTTACTACCATGATGTATAAAACTACTTAAACAATTAAGTTTACATCGGTTGTTTTGATCAAATTTAGTTTATGTGTCAAAAAACAACTTTGGTAGGTCAAATACAATAAAAGGGGTCATTATATAAATTATATATAATAATAATAATGAAATGATTATCATATTTATATATAAATTATAATTTTTAAACTGATCATTAAATATGGTTTTGAAAAATGAACCAAAGTTAAAATCATAGAGAAGGTAGGCCGTGCGTATGCATGAGTAATGCTCCCATTTTTCAATAATAGTTATGGAAAGAAGGTAAGTAAAATTAATATTTACATTATTACCATTATATTATAAATAACATATTATTTAATATTATATACTTATATATATAATTCTTACGATGTAAAAGGAATCACATTGTGTCGAGTAGGTGGTAGTCCACACGTCCACGACCGACATTATCACTTTTTAGTGTGTAAAAAGTGTAATAAATAAAATGATATATTATATTTATAGAAAGGTAATTATGTCATGAATATAATATATTTTTTTATTTTTCATATGTTTAATTTAAACCATACTTTATATATTCCATGAATCATGATAATGAATCACATCGCTTTTAGGTGGCGGTAGTCCATACTTCCACAAACGATGTTATCGTATTTATACAAAATGGAAATAATAATTGTATGTTATATATATAAATTAAAAAAATAATGAATAAATTATAAATATCATATATAAATATCATTTCCATCATAATTACAACCTTGATAGGGGGTAAAGGAAGAATGAACAATCATCATTTTGTGAGGCGATAGTTAGCAGTGCACATAAACAGTATGTTCATTACCCATTAGATGGAAGTGTGTGTAAGTGTAGGTAGAAAATTTAACATAAAAAATATAATTATATTTATTATACTTGTTTTTTTATATAATCAAGTAATAAGGATAACTTAAGGAGTGTAAAAACGAAATAAAACTAAAGAGCTTGAGGAAGGATGTTACCTCTAAATCGAGTAACTCCTTTTGGATTTCACCAAAGGGATTACATTAATGGATTTATTCCCAAGGGTAATATTATAGTATGAGGGGAGTTATTTTTAGGATATATTTGGGTAGATCTTGGTTGATCCAAAGTTTATTGAGAGGTGTGAGTAAGTGGGAGGTGTGAGTGTCTTTTTATTGTGGAGAGGAGTGGCACGCTATGGAAATTGAATTCCACCACATTTTTTCCATGGAGAGTGGCTCCAATAATGGTAAAAATTTGATAAAATGGAGGATAGAGTAGAAATATTTCTATAAAATGGATTTTTTACAAGTATCTGGTTCATGTTGGCCCTAAATTTTAAGGCCTTGTTAAACTTAATTTCACCTTAATAATTGTAATTAATTTTAATCACTTTCACTAATATTTTTTGTCAAAAAAAAGTTGACCTTATTAGATATTATAAATTATGATGATTAAAAATATGGAATAAATTTTTCCAAATTTTAATCACATAAGTTACATAAATTAATTTAAATTTAATCCCAAAGATACGATGATAATGTGAGTTTTTAAAGTAAAAAAATGTTCAAAAGCATGAAAAGTTTTTATATCCAATTTCAAAGTTAAATTGATTCCAATGAACTAAATTGGATTAATTAATAAAAAAATTATCTAATTAAACTTTAAAACTAAATAAAAATATAATTTAACCAAATAAATAAATTAGTTGAAAAAACAGCTTTGAATTAAAATTCAATATTTTTCATTATTCATCAAAAAATGAAATATTTCATAAAAATATGAAAAATTGACCCTAACATAATTTTTATGTTTCTATTTCAAATATGAGGATTATTTTGACATATAAAATCTATAAAAGTTTCAAAAATTGGATTTAAAATATGTTATCCATTAAAAGGCTTTAAAAGTGCCTTAATAAAAATATAGGTTTTTATGTGTAATATTGGGTTTGTTCCTATATTATGTCTGTCGAATATTTTTTTATGAATATAAAGAAAATATTTTATTGAATAATATATATATATATATATATATTACATTAATATCACTCACTAATTTTAATTAATTAATTAATTAGGATAAAATAGCTTTGTGAGCATAAAAATACTCTTTTATAAAAATATTCCCTTTATATTCAATTGGTTATTATATTCATTTATAGTTAATTTGTAACTAATGAATTAATTTTATATATGTGTGAACCATATATTTTAATATGTTATTTAATCCTATTCATAAATACTAATTTAACAGCTAGTTTATATCT